>CM052541.1:94894617-94937845 GCA_028533065.1 Trachops cirrhosus
GGTTGTCCGACTTCCATAAACTTCAATTTTCTGTCAGTTCTGGTTGTTATTTTGTTTCTATATCTTTGTTGTCCCTATCTTGGTTGTGCGAGGAGGCACAGTGCGTCTACCTATGCCTCCATCTTGGCCGGAAGTCTGAATCACCACTCTTAAGCACCATCAAATCTCAAAGCCATATTGTTGAGTGAAAAAATAAAGCCACAGATTACATACAATATGACACCATTGTATAAAGTTCAAAAACAAAATTTAATGAACAATTGAAAGATAAAACAAATTTGGAAAAGTGCTACACAGCACTTTTAGAGAATAGAGAATCTTTTCTTTTAAAAGATTTTATTTATTTAACTTTCAGAGAGAGGGAAAGGGAGCAAAAGAGAGGGAGAGAAGCATCAATGCGTGGTTGCCTTTCACCCACCCCCAACTGGGCACCCAGCCCACAGCCCAGGCATGTGCCCTGACTGGGGATAGAATCAGCGATCCTTTGGTTTGTAGGCGAGCACTCAGTCCACTGAGCCACACCAGCCAGGGCCTCTTTAGCACTGTATTGCAGTAAACACATACACTGAAAAGTGCACCAATCGAATCTATGCTTCAGCACCCAGATTAAGAACACATCTTTGCCAGGTATAGAAGACACTGTGTAGATCACTACCAATTGCTACCTACCCACTAAAAGTAACCACAACCTTAATTTTGAAATTCTTAGATTAGTTTTGCTTGTTTTTGTACTTTATATAAATGGAATGACATAATGTGCTTTATATTTCTGGCTTCTTTTACTCTCATTACGTTTGTGAGATTCAACCTGCTTGCATGTCACTGTGATTTGTGCATTCACGTAGCTGTCGAATGGTCCGCTGTGTGCATATACCACAATTTACTTAGCCATTATACAGTTAGTTTTACATTAGAAATAGTCTTTGGTATGTATGGACTATTTTATACAAAAATAATTTTGAAAATAAGTAACCTTTAAAAATAAATAACATATTAAAAACTATTACAGCCATATGAAGACATGAGGATCTGGCTTGAAAGCCCTGCCTGGGACAAAGGGATGAGTCCATGAATTTTCCAGGCCCTTGCCATTCTTGTCCTTGAGCAATAATTTCATATACTCATCTGAGGCTCAGAAAAGGTGTGTGGTGTGCCAGGCAGCTCCAAGGAAAGCCATTCTAAATCATTTCTGAAGTACAGGCTGTGTGCGCAGTTTCATGCTGGGTTCCGTGGAAACCAACATAACAATTCAGTTTCTTCCCTCATAGCTGGCATCTCTTAGGGTGGAGGAGTGAATGCTTCCAAACTCATGGGAGGTCTCAGAAAGCTGTGACCCATTCTGTTCAGGCCTCTTAGCATGGAGAGTCTTTGATCTGAGTTCCTCTGCCAATATGGAGTGAGGAGTCAGAAGGGTGAGGAGGTTTTCTTTGGAGCAGCCTGGACTGGGTCTTTTCCCCAGGACAGACAGATAGTGGTCACTTCTTCCCCAGTGGGCTTACAGCTAGGCTTTATCTCCCCAGCATTCCCATCCCCTCCAGAGGCCTATGTCACTGCAGACCAGAGAGTGTGGGCCTTTATCTGGGTTCTGTTTCCTCCCCGGGGACACCAGGTCCTAAGCAAGAGAACTTGAAAGGCTCTTCCCATGGCAGTCTTATTTCTCCTCCTTCTGTGCCTCTGTGGGCCCTCCCAGGCTGCTGCTGGTAAGGAGGAGGTGGTGGGGGATTCCAGGAGGTTGTGAGGGACTGCCACTGTTTCTCCTTAGGGGCCTGGGGAAGGCATCTGATTCAAGAAGATAGATTTACCCCAGTTGACCTCCCCCATCTCTTATACTGGGGAAGACCCAGAGACCCTGGGGCTCCAGGTCATGTGCAGCTTCCTTTAGAAAATAAGAATGGGTGAGTATATGCTTCCAGAAAAGGAGAAATGAGAAGAAGAGATATGGCATTTGCCAACTATTCCAGCCTTTTCTCTTTGCCCTGAGATTCCCTCATTCACTGGAGAGGGGAGGAAAGCCCCTACCCTCTTCTCTCCACCTCATATTTTTTGTAGCTGTCCCTTGAGAAATGTGTTCACAGCCAGACCTCTCCCAGTGTTGGGAGACCTCAGAAGGGGAGGAAGCCAGGGGGTGGAGGTTGGAGCTGGGTGGTTGCCGATCTGATGGAGGTCTCTGGCCTCACACAAGCTCCTTCCCACAGACAACTTCCAGGCCATCTATGTTGCCTTGGGGGAGGCAATGGAGCTACCATGTCCCTTACCACCCATCCTGCGTGGAGACGAACTCCTGTCCTGGTTCCGCAGCTCTGCAACAGGCTCCTCCACTACCCTGGTCACCCAAGTCCAAGTGGCCAACCCAGCCCCAGACCCTGGGAAATCTGGAAGGGAACCCAGGCTCAAATTGCTGGGGAACTACTCTTTGTGGCTAGAAGGGTCCAAGGAGGGAGATGCTGGGCGGTACTGGTGTGCTGTGCTGGGTCAGCACCACAAGTACCAGAACTGGAGAGTGTATGATGTCTCCGTGCTCAGAGGTGAGTGAGGCCATGCAGATCAGGGGCCACTGGGAGATGGGGAAGCCCAAACAAGGAACTGAGGGGTCCCTCTCGCCCCACAGGATCCCAGTTATCTGCAAGAGCTGCAGATGGATCCCCCTGCTCTGTCCTTCTGTGCTCTGTGGCCCCTGCCCGACGTCTGGACTCTGTGATCTGGCTGGAGGGGAAGAGTCCTGTGAGGGGCCATGCACAGTCCTTCTGGGGCGATGGGGCTGCTCTGCTCCTGGTGTGTCCTGGGGAAGGGCTTCCTGAGCCCAGGGGCCATAGACCAAGGATCATCCGCTGCATCATCCCTCAGAATAAGGGGATCAGCTTTAGCCTGGCAGGTAAACTGAAGGAGGATATGGGAAGCAATATTCCCTCTGGCACATATACACCTGCCGGGAGGACATGAGAGAGGAGGCAAATTTGTTAGTGGCCAGATCGGAAGGGGTGATTTCAGGTGGAGCTGATTATAACCTGTGGGAGGAAGGCTTCTTTCTCATTTACTGAATCCATGACAAAGAAGAGGGTTGGTTAAGCCAGCTTGCTTGTGGAATAGATGGTCTGAAAAGTGAAAGGTCTCTGGGTTCAATTCCCGGTCAGGGCACATGCCTGGATTGTGGCCCAGTCCCTGGTTGGAGTGCTTACCAGAGGCAACCAAAGTTTCTCTCCCTCTCTCCCTCCCTTCCCCTGTCTCTAAAAATAAATAAGTAAGGTCTTAAAAAAGAGAGAGGGGTTAACCTATGACTTGTGAGCAATATCCTCTAGCAGAGAGGAAGGAAAGAATTCTGGTGGGAGAGCTGTCTTTGGAAGAAAGGACGTATGCACAGGTGTTATAATGGCCCATTGATAGTGCAGGCAGAAGGAGAAAAAAATATTGTTTTACCAGAAAAAGTCCATTATACAGAGAAAGAATGCTGTTGGATGTGGAATAACCCATTTACAAGGCAGGAAGGAGGAGCAAATGGCCATTGTTTTGGTAAGCAAAGGTCAATATGGCAGTGACTGGGCTTTATTTCCCTCTACATCCACAGCACCTATTATGATGCTTGGCATGTGGTGGGCACTCAGCGAACACTTATGGAGTGACAGAAAGAATGAATACAGGGAAGGCACTTTATTTTTTCTCGAAAGGGTGGATTATTGTGAAGGACATGAGGAGAAATGACAGTTATGGCATGTGGCCTGCTTAGTTAGCTGTCCATGTGTGTGCTGGGTGTGGGAAGGCATTACCATCTCCATCCATGTTGGCTCATGGGGTCAGGGTAAGAGACCTGGAAAGGGGCAAAGTGGGGGGTGGATATTAGGGGCAAGGACATTTATGAAGTCTTCTTTTGGGAGAGCCCACAAGACTATGGTGGAAGCCTGTCTTTGGGGCAAAGGGACAGACCACTTCACTGCCTCCCCCCTTATCCTCTTGTTTTGCCTTTACTGCAGCCTCCATGGATGCCTCTCCTGCCCCCTGTGCTCCTTCCACGGGCTGGGATGTGCCCTGGATCCTCATGCTGTTGGTCACAGCAGGCCAGGGGCTCACCATCCTGGTCCTCAGCATCGTGCTCTGGAGGCGGAGAGTTCAGGGTGCTCAGTGCAGAGGTGAGTCTTCCCTCCCAGAGGGAAGAAGAAGGCACTTGGGTGAGACAGAAGATTGGCTCACATTTTGGTTCTGTACCCCATCTTCTCCAGGGGAGGAGGGGGTAGGGAATACAGCTCTGAGTTACCTGGTGACTTCTCTGTCACACCCCATATGACTCCTTCTCCCCAGATGCCTCAGTTCTTCAGTTCAAACCTGAAATCCAGGTCTACGAGAACATCCACTTGGCCCGTCTCAGGTGAGGAACAAGTAGGGGACAGAGGCTTAAATCCCAGAGGGTACTGGGGTTGGGGTGGACATGGGTTCCTGATTCTGAGGGAATGAAAAATGGAAGTAACCTTTTTAAAAAAGATTTTATGTACTTTTAGAGAGAGGGGAAGGGAGGGAGAAAGAGAAGGAGAGCAACAGCAATGTGCAAGAGATACATCGATCAGTTGCCTCTTGCACGCCTCCAACTAGGGACCCTGCCCTGCAACCAGGCATGTCCCCTGACAGGGAATCAAACCTGACAGGGAATCAAACCTTTCGGTTTGCAGGCCAGTGCTCAGTCCACTGAGCCACACCAACCAGGGCTGGAAGTATCCTTAATCTGCCTTTCTGTTTCACAAAACCCACAGCCCACCTGCTCCCAAGACCAGATGATCTTGGTAACATCGGCTGGAAAGTGACCCGCTGTTTCCCTGGCCATCTGCCACCTAAAGGATTCCCTGAAAAATCTTGGCAAGGGGGGAGGGGCCGAGAGTGCTACTTCACAGTCCAGCTGGTCTCCAGCAGACAAGTCGTGTGTGTATTGGGGTGGGGCCTGAAGGAAAGGAGAAGCATTATCTTGTGATGTCACCTATGAAAAGGTGTGGTCTCCTATCTGTAGCAGTCAGTGGAGGGTGGCCCTGAACCTGAAGTCACGGGATTGAGGGAAGCCTGGTGTAGCTGGTGGGGGGCAGAGGGGTGAATAGGGGTACGGATGGGCAGAGAGGAGACAGAGGAATCCAGGGACTTGAGCAGGGGTGGAGAACCAGGCATGGAGGAACCAGAGAACAAATGGTGGAAACTGAAGAAGAGAGAAGAGAAGAGACTCAAATGAGAGGAATAGTTGAGATGTTCGGAGATACAGAAAAATAGAAGCACAAAGTCGGAGGATTGAGGGACAGAGAGAATGGAAAGAAAACTCAAGTTGCCTCTAAATTAAGCCAGCCCCTCACCCCGAAATCCTCACAAAGAAGAGAAGTTGAGAGAGAACAAGCACCTTTAATTAGACCCCAGACTTCCTCAGATGAAAGGGAAGGGAACTGGGCCAATATGGGCTGCCCATGCTTGTCCCCCACCCCATCACCTTCCTTATCCTCCTTATCCTAGGTGCTCCGTTGTGGCATCTAGAGTGGTAAGCTGCTTATCGTCATACCAGAGTCACATGTTATCTCCCTGGGCAGGGGTGTCCACAGGGGCAAGAGGGTGGATTCTCTGGAAGTGTGTGTAATAGGACCCTGCAAGCTGGGCTGCTGGTGAACCATGGACTGGTCTGGTGAAGCAGGGGAGCACAGTGATGCTCCCACTCATCTATTGCCCAGGCTCAGGCAGAAACCAGCTCAACTCCCAGCCACACTCTCACAAGCAACTCCACCCAGTGCCCTTTTGAGTATCTGCTCAATCTTGGGCTTCCCTGGAGAAAAGCTTTCTTAGAAGTCTCACCTAAAGCCTTCACACTACAGTGGCTTCAGCTAAGCTATTGGCAAGAAGGAGGACACGAATGACACAGATGGAGAATGAGGTGACAGCTGTGGTTTGGGTTCCAGCACCCAGCACAACTCACTGAGCAGCTATAGTTTGCCTTTGGAGAACACACACACATGGCAGTGTTACCAGACCCCCAGACAGTGCTTTAAATTTAGTTTTCATAGTTCCCCAGGCCCTCCTTCCTGAGTTCCTGACCTACCAACCTAACCTTCCCTAGCAAGACTCCCCTCCTCACTATATGTGGTATCCCTTTCATCTCTCTGCCTAGGACCCACAGCTCCACCAAACACCTGCCTTACCAGCGATCTGGGGCTAGGAGAGGGCATCAGTAATGGTCACCTAGAAAAGGCAAAAGACACAGAACAGGTGTTTTTTTATAAGGCTGGACTCTGGGCAGGTGGCTGTAGGGGCTGTAGCAGTACCCATAGGAATCAGGTCTGGAAGGGGTCTGCAAAGGTGTTAGGCCAGGGATCTGAGGTCTCTGCACAAAGTCAGGTTCTTGGCTATATCTTAAAAGTGTCTGGGCAGGTGTTTTCAGGGCCGTGGTGATGGCGGAGGAGTCTTGGGTTAAAGGCTGCAGATCTGAGTGAGGCTAGTGAAGGAGCTTGCCTCCCCAGGTAAAGGCGGCCATGAGGAGCGGGGTGGTGAGGAGGAGGCTGGGGTGGCGCTGTGGCATGGTGGCCACATTCCACAGGTCCTGGTTGCAGCAGTCGTGCTGCAGAACATAGGAGTGTGACCAGTAGGTGGCATGGCCAGGCAGAGAGCATGGTGCTCTTGGGAAGCAGCCTTTCTACTGGATGGTCTCACCCTGCTCTGTGGGACAGAGGGGAAATGCTAAGGCAGGGGGAAGAAGAAGATAAGGCCAGGGGCAGCAGGAAAGCGTGGAGGTGGGGAACAACCTGGAGTAGGGCCATTGAACCGGAGTCGTACCTGCGGTGCCAATACTGATGCCACAAGCTTCATCGTCCTGACACTCGGTAGGAACAGGATAGCAGGGTTTGGCAAAGCCGCAGGTGTAGCAGCAGAGCCGCCTCTGGGCAGGGTTAGTGGTGAGTTCTGTGGGGTTGATAGAGATCAGGAGGTGGGGAAGAGAAGCAAACCCGCCAGGTAAGAGACAGAGCCAGGATCCAGGACAGGGATGCACAGAGAGAGGTGGCACACAGAGCGGGGAGAGAAGCACTGAAGTGGAGCGAGAAGGGCAGGCAGAGGCAGAAAAAGAGACACAGAGAAGGCGGGGCAGGGAGACAGGAGAAGAGAAAGTCACAGAGACAAAAGGGATACAAGGATTGTGAAACACAGATGTGAACAGAAGCCAAAAGAATCAGCGATGAATTTAGAGACTAACAGAAGCCAAGGGTGGGAGATGGCAGCGAAAAAATTAAGCAGATGGTGAAAGAGACACATGAGAAAATCTGAATTGACATTTACCAAGGGGCCCAGCAAAGCAAGAGGTAAGATAAGGGACAAGGGAAACAGAGGCTTGTTAAAGGTGCCACCAGGAAGAGACAGTTACTCTTCAATGCTTTTGAAAGAAACTTTATCAGGCTGGTCTGAGGCCATTTCCTGTAGCTCCTTTCTAAAGCTCCTACAACTAACTCTCTTCTTGGTGACTCTCAGCTCCCTTGGCCCCCCAGCCCTCAGGCCTTTCCATCAACCCCTTCCCTAGCTGTCCCACCCCAGCCCCAGAGGATCCCCAACCCACCCTTACCCAGTGCCCTGCAGGAAAGCAGTATGCTGGGGGAAGGTGCTGGAGGTGACCATGGCTGGGCCCAGGGCTCAGGAGTCTGGTAGAATGTGACCTGCATTCTGAGTCCCCCAGGTTGGAGAGATGGCATCTGAGTGAGACAGGGAGGGACCAGTAAACAAACACATCTAAGGAGTGAACCTTAGCTAGGGGTGGGGAGGGCAGAACCCAGACCAGATTCACCAGCCTGACCAGCAGTGGCCTTGGCCCTCTGCTCCCACACCCCATAGAAGTGCACCCCACCTCTCCCGATTTCTGCAGAAGTCTGCTCTTGCCTTCAGGGTTTTCTCTATTCTCTCAGCTGTGTCTGAGCTCCAGAGTTGTGTCTGTCACCTTCCCCCCCTGCTCCTCTCCCTTCCCCACACTTATCTCAAGATGTTCTCTCTTTTCCCCTTCTGTTCATTTAAGCCTCTCAGAGTCACCCTCCAAACAATCCTGGACAAGATCCATTTGAAAGAATTTATTTATCAATGTGTGGTTGCCTCTCCTGTGTCCCCAACTGGGGACCTAGCCCGCAACCCAGGCATGTGCCTTAACTGGGAATGAAACCAGGGCGACCCTTTGGTTCACATGCCAGGGAGCCACACCAGCCAGGGCCCAGATCCATTTACGTGTGGAATCAACAACATCCCCTCCACCACTCACACAAAGACCAGCTGCTTAAGAGAGGGCCCCAGGCAACTTGAGCTCCTTTGATCCCCCCAAGCCTCAATATCCCTATCCCATAATGATCTCTTCCGGTTTACCACCTGAGAGGAAAGAATTAGTCACACTTGGGGTCAGTGGCTTGGATATGTTCCCACTGGGACCAGGTCAGTGGTGTGGGGATCACAAAGACTAGGAAGAGCCCTGACCAGGTAGCTCAGTTGGTTGGAGCATCATCTCAATGAGCCAAGGTTTCGGGTTGGATTCCCGGTCAGGGCACATATGGGAAGCAACCAATGAATGTGTAGATGAGTGTAACAGCAGATGGATATTTCTCTCTCTCTAAAAAATAAAAAATAATAAATAATAAATTTTTAAAAAATTAAAGACTAAGAAGAAATGCAGGGATAAGATTTGGGGGGCGGTGGCAGAGTGTGGAAGACAGGGGTTTAAGAGACTGGGGAGGACGAAAGCCACATCTGGAGAATCAGGGCAGGACCGTCCCAGGACACGGTTGGCTGGAGTGCGGTGGGACAGGGAGGCACATCTCTCTGGAGAGCAGCAGTTCTCCAGACCTCACCTCAGGGCCTCTTCATACTTTCAAAATTAGTGAAGGCCCCAGAGAGCTTTTCTTTGTGAGAGTTATATTAACATGTAGTCTATTAGAAATCAAAACAGAACCTTTTAAATAAGTTCATTTAAAAATTAATAAACCTACTACATGTAAACAAAACACATTTTTGCCCCCTTCCCGCGCCTCTCTCCCTCCCTTAGCACTGGGCTTCCTTCAGGCCTACAGTGTTATTCACTCTGCCCCCAACCTGCCCCCTGGAACTCAGTGTCACCTTTCTCTTTCCCTGCCAGTCTCTCCTCTTGATTGGCAGCTCCTGGAACAGGTGCCTAACCTCTTTTATTCTACTTCTCCATACCTAACACAGTACCTGGCATGCCCAGTAGGTGCCCAGTGAACATAACTGGCAATGCCTGGATGATATGGGTAGAGAACTTTCCCAACGAAGATGGCTGGGTTTTCATATCTACTCCTGCATTCAGTCTGTTGGGATATGTTCGTTTGTTTGGTGTATATGAAGGAAATCTGATTTCACACAGAAATGTGGTTGGAAAGGAAGATCACTGAGGACCTTCTGAAAGGATCTCAGAGCCACTGCTGGGGATGGAGGAGTTTGGGGACTCCAGAGGATATTGACAGCTCCCTCCCATGGGGGCCTCTCCCTGTCTCCATTGAGGTCCCCAGTGCCCGCTGAGGGACGCTATTTCCTCCCTATAAAGCCCAAGGCAAGGGGGATATAAGGCTGGCAGAGCAGGGCCCGAGAGGGGGTGGGCGGGAGAAGCTCCACTGACCCAGGCAAAAGGAATGAACAATGGATAGGCAACCAATGGATATTCTCTCTCACATCAAAGTTTCTCTCCCTCTTTCTTCCTCCCTTCCCTTCTCTCTAAAAATAAATAAATAGAACCTTAAAAAGAAAAAAAAAAACCTCGGCACAATACTACTAACTGATCTGCAAACCTTATTCAATGTAGCCCGTCGTTCCAGGACACAAACTAGAAGCCACATTGTATTTAGGTCTCATGTCTTAGCTGCTCCCACCCTGTGACAGCTCTGAGTCTTTGTCTCCCATGACCTTGATAAGGTCAGGCTTTTGAAGAGTCCTGATAAGTTATTATATAGAATGCCCCTTGATTTGGATTTATTTAATATTTTCTCACAATTAGATTGAGGTCATGAGCTTTTGGCAAGAATACCACAGACATGGCATTGGTCCTTTTCAATGCATCACCTCAGGGGGGTTACAATGTCGGTGCATTAATTTTGATCACTTGGTTTTAGGGACACATTTTTATTTTTTAAAGATTTTATCTTTAGCCCTGGCTGGTGTGTCTCAGTGGATTGAGCACTGGCCTGGAAACCAAAAGGTTGCTGGTTCGATTCCCAGTCGGGGCACATGCCTGGGTTGTGGGCCAGGTCTCCAGGTTCTCCCTCCCTTCCCCTCTCTCTAAAAAAATAAATAAATAAAATCTTTTTTAAAAAAAGATTTTATCTTTAGACAGAGGGGAAGGGAGGGAGAGAAACATTGATGTGAGAGAAAAACATCGATTGGCTGCTTCTCGTAGGCCCCACCCTGGGACCAAACGAGCAACCGAGGCAGGTTCCCTGACTGGAATAATCGAACTGGCAACCTTTTGCTTTGTGGGAGGATGCCCAGCCAACTGAACCACGCCAGTCAAGGCAGGAGGTGTTTTTTAAGGGGCAGAGAATCCTTTTAGGCTCCTTGAAATCACATCTGCTCTGCCAGAAGGCAAGTCCCCGGGCCAGGAGGCTAACGCCTCTGTCTCATTCTCTCTCTCAGCCTTGGTGACCTTGCCTCATCACCATCCAGCTTGTGTGGCAGCTCATGATTGCAATCAAGTGGAAACAGAGTTGATGGGAGATGTGAGTTACACAATCCACAGGGATTGCTGCACTCGAGCCCCATGCAACAGTGCCGTGGCAAGAACCCTGGCCCTCACCTGCATCTTGGCTGAAGTAGGCAGCGCCCTTGCCTGGGTCTTGCCAGACTGTGGAGGGGATATTGGGAGTAGAGGACGGAAAGGGAGTAAGGGAATGAAGGAGATCTGAGGTGAGAAGACACAACTCCTCTCTGAGCTACTAAAATCTATTGACCACTCAAGGGCTGACTGGAAAATTCCGTCTCTCTTTTGTTGATGGAAGAGCTGAAGGAGTAATATGGGGGCACTCAGGCTCTTATTTTGGAGTTAGCAAGCATCAGTGGACTTAATTATGATGCACTCCTTAACCAACCCAACTCCAAAAGACAATGGAAAATCTGCCCTGTTACTCCTGGATCTTGTCTCTAACCCTATCACCTTCTTAACAATGAGGATCACTGAGGGGATCAGGCTGTGGGCTGAGGGGGGCTCATGAGAAATCAATAAGCCCGGTTGTCTGCGTTGGTTCTACTGTCCCCCATTTGCAGCTTAGCTCCCAATAGGACTCTTTTGAATTGAGAAAGGAAATAAATGTAAGCCTGTGATAGGAAGTTCATTCAGTGTCCACTTAGGAACCAGGCCAGCTGAGGCCTGACTGTCACCTGAAGGACTGGTGCCTGGAAAGAGGGTCCTGGGTCCCATCCCCATGCAACTCTCCTGCCATTTTTGGGGAGCCCTGAGACCAGGCTGCACCTGCTTCTTAGCAGTACATCAGAGGTGTGGCCTAAATTTGAGATAAGGATAGTTTCTCCAAACACTGAGAACTGTGTGCCACCCCCCAGATACTGGAACGGAGGATGGAGGCTCGAAAAACCTGTTTCTCCATTTGTCCCAGCCCAACCTTCTCAGGAAACTCCCAGAAGGATTCTTGGGTAAGGGTGGGCTTGAAGGTGTTATTTTTCTGGGAGAGGGGGCTTCTGGCAATAGGTCTTCTGGCAATAAATGTACCACTTATCAGATACAGACATTTATTATTCAAAATAGAAAGAGGTGAGCAGGCGGATGGGGTACACATGACAGCCAGGGTTGGGGGAATCAACCCCATACAGTAGGGACAGGATAGAAGCCCCATTTCAGGTCATGATCCAAATCGCCCCCTAAGCAGGGCATGGTAGAGTGCAGGAGACAAAGTGGGGAGCCCTTGTAGGGGCCAGTGGAGGATCTGGAGTAGGCTGGAGGGCAATGGGAAGGGACTTGAGAAAAGCAGAGAGGAGGGTGTGGGATGGAATGATGGATAGGGAGACCACTGTCTAAAGAAATGTGAAGAGTCTGGAGAAATGTTTTTCTAAGCAAAGGGAGCTAGGGAGAGACCATTGCTGAAAGCCACGGGATATGGAGACATAGGGAGAGAGGCTCAGGCTAAGGCAGCCATGGAGTGAGTGTCAGTGCAGCAGACAGAGGCCAAGGCCAGCCAAGGAGGTGAGGAGGACCAGGGCCAGGGATGGGGTGGGCCAAAGGGCTGGACTATTGCACTTGTCCTGGTCACAGCAGGTTGTGTTATAGGTCAGGTACAGCTTGCAATGGTTTGGTTGAAGGTGTCTCGACAGGCCTTTTCAGTAGTGCCACAGCGAAGGTTGGAGAAAACTCACATCTTGCCCGGGGGCATGAGTGGGCAGTGGTGGCAACTGGGATGTGTTCACCTCTCCCTACCATGTACCCACCCAGGCTTCCTTCCTTCCCAACTCTGCCCCAGTTTTCCCCACCTTTTTTTTTTTTTTTTTTTTTTTTTTTTTATCTCTTTTCGGTCTAATCTTCCTCCTGCACTTCCAGGCCCTCCCCCTCATCCAATCCTGATCCTGTCACTTGCTGTCCATGAAGCTTTGGGCCCATTACTGTCTCTTTCTAAGGCTCTTTCCTCAGTATAATAATAAGAGCCACATCATAAGGTTGTCATTAACATTAACTGAAACAATCCATGTAGAGACACAGAATGCTACCTGACACATAATAAATTTTGGCCAAATGTTCTCATCGCTGTCATTCTCTGTTCCATCTCAGCTTTGCTGGGCTTCAGCCCCAGAAAGTGGGGGATATTATGGAGGTACACATTTGGTGTTAGGCATTTGTGTCCTGGTTTCAGGTGGCAGTACTACTGGTCCACACAGCCCAGTACAGGAACCTTGTAGCAGGAGTGACAGTGAATGTGAGCTGGGAAGACGCAAGTCAGGCTGAGGTGATGGGGTGTCAGACTCACCTGGGGCTGAGCCAAACCAGCGGATATGGTGGAGAAGAGCCAATGCAGTAGGTGTTCTGACTGCTTGGTCTGTCAGGGAAGGAGTGGGTGAGAGATAGAGAGAAAGTAGAAGTGGATGAGCGTGGAGTTGTTGTTCTATGAATGGCCTACACGCTAAATACCTTCCTCTACTTCACTCCATCTGAGGATGTCAGGAGGGGCAGGGCTACCAGCAACAGTACCAGGCTAGGGATAGATGGAAAGTGAGTTCCATGGGATGGAGGAGGTGGGGAAGAAGGTGAAAGAATTCAGAAGAGGTCACAGATAGAGACTTGAAATAGGAAGGAATATTAAAAACAAAAGTCATGAGGATACAACACATGCAGAAATGGCTTGGAACTTGAGACTGGCAAGAAAACCACGTGTAGCCCTGGTTCGTGTGGCTCAGTGGACTGAGAGCTGGCCCACAAACTGAAAAGTTGCCCGTTGGATTCCCAGTCAGAGCATATGCCTGGGTTGTGGGCCAGGTCCCCACCTGGGTGTTGGGGACCACTTTGTGTGGTATCAGAGACTGTAGCCCCACTTGATCAAGGCCTTGAAAGAGGCCTGTAAGTCTCGACCAGAAAGCCAGGAGTGCTGGGGGCAGGCATGACCCGATACTAGCACGGAGGGTTTCCGTGGGAAATCAGGCCTGAAGAATACATTGTATCCTTTGAAGTTGCTATGTTTTGTATAGCCCTGTTGATATAAACCAGATGATATAAACTTAAAGAGTTCAAAGCATAAGGAGTGAACTCCTAATCTCATGAAGCAGGCCTTAACGACACTCTGACATCAGCATATCTAACAGACCCTGACGTGAGGCAGATCTCTGCATTTCCTCGATTGTTATCCACAGATAATACCTGCTTTATGTAACTATAGCCTTTAGACATTGATTGATGAGCTTTGCATGCACGCTGTTTACCCCTTCCCATACCGATCCCAATAAAAGCTTTGTCGGAGGTGGTCTTGGGACATCTCCACTAGAGGGAATCGCCACCCCCTTTCCTGCTGGAACGACAGATGGAGTTCAGGATGACTTATTTCTCATCTGCTTTGGCCGGGAGAGCTCCGAGGGATGGGGCATCCCACACTTGGGGGCATGGGAAAGGCAACTGATCAATGTATCTCTCATACATTGATATTTCTCTCCCTCTGTTTCTCCCTCTCTCCAAAAATAAATAAATAAAATCCTTTAAAAAAAGCACAAGAAATATGTGAAATTGTTTTTTTTTAAAAAGAAAGAAAACCACATGTAACTAACTTTAGCAATTTTGCCATTCACCTTCTGAGCCCACCAAGAGCGTGAGAAGAGGAATCAGACCTGAATTAAATGATCTCACCCCAGCAGCTCTCTGATGGAAAGTAACACTATCTGGGAGATAGCATCAGATTCTGCCTGGGTACAGAAGGTCGCACCCCCCCAAAATTCCTGCCTTAGCTAATTCAAGGTTAGGGCATGCTAGGTTTGGTGAAGGAGGGATTTGGTCCAAGGGTGGAGAAACCTGTGACTGTACCTCAGTAAAACTCACCTTACCCTTGAGGGTGAGCAGCCCTGGCAGTCCCTCCCTAGAAGGCTGGGAAAATCTGGCTGGTTCCTTAGGAGATTCTAAGAGGTCCAGAAAACCTCTGTGTCCCTGGAGAGGGGTGTGCACCCCAGGGTGGTGTAGGGGAGGGGGGCACTAGAAAAGGCAACTGCTTAAGGAACTGGGCATGAAGTCCCTGATGAAGTGACGTCAAGGTGGGGTGCAAAAGAAACTTTGGGTTTTCTTCAGGATGCCTAGGTTTCTTGGGGGATAGACACCCTGCTGAGTGCAGGTAGAGAGAGGAGAAAGCAGGTAAGCTGGGTCCTGGAGACTTTTGCGTTGGAGTGGGGCTAGGAGGGGAAAGGGATTTCAGGATTTTCAAGAAGGGAGCATCTCGGAGTGGTGATCAGGGGACCTGGAACCCTGGCTGGATAGAAGAGTGGGTCTTGGAGGTGGGGAGGAGTCTGAAGGATGAAAACGTGGGTCCTTGAGAAATGAAGCAAGGAATGGAGCAAGGACATTGTCACAGGGAAGTCTGGTTCTGGAAGCACAGGAGAGCTCAGCCAGTTGGGGCCAGGGGTGCTTGGGATCTGGAGTAATGTAGGGTGATAAGTGAGGCAGGGTATAAAAGTCCTAACTGGGTGAATCAGGTCCTTGGGGCCCTAAGTGCTCACCTGAGACCCAGCAGAGCAAAGAAGATAAAGTGAGCAGCAGAAGGCCTTTCATCGTGAGGATCCTAAGAATGGTAGCAACGGCAGCAGCTGACAGTAGATTTCCAGGGATCCAGCTCTGGGAGTTGAGTGTTTTTTTTGGAATTTATGACCCCAACAGTCCTCCCTTCCTTGCTCTGGTAGCACCTCCTTCTGTGAAGCTCTTAGCAGCAGAAGCATGAGCTGTGGCTGCCTGCTAAGAAGGGGTTGCCTCAGGCCCCCCAAAGGTTCTCAGGACTCTGCTCCAGCTCCACTTGGCTTGGCCTCCGCCATTTCACCAGCTCAGTGAGAGCTGATGAAGTACTGGGTGTGGAACAAGTACCCCTGCACCATGGGGTCTCTGCAATCAAAACCTGCTGGTTTGGACAAACTGAGCTCAAATGCAAAATAGAAACAGACACATAAGAGCAGGATGACAGCTGTAGGGGGTGGGGGATCAGCAAAAAGGAAAAAGGACTCATAGACATGGACCACAGTGTGGTGACTGTGAGGGGGGATAAGGAAGATAAATAGTAATGGGAAAAAATTACGGTAAAAAATAAAAATACTCCACACACAAAAAACACCCCTGCTGATTTTGATGATGAGACACCGTGGCTGAGAGGGACAGCCTGGGTACAGAGACACGAGGTAGAGCTAAAATAAGACTAGAAACAGCAATGATAATAGCAAGCACTTCCTGTTCCTATGTGTCAGCCTTTGTTCTATGCATTCTCAGTGCATGCATTTAATTCTCACAATCCTCAACATAGGTGCTTTTATAGATGAGCAAACAGGCGCAAGAAGTTAGGCGACTTGCCCACATCACGAAGCTAGTAGACGGCGAAGTCAGTATTTGAACCCAGCCGGGACCCAGAATTCCTGATGTTGCTACCTGCTGCGCTGCGGGAGTTAAAGTGAGCGAAAATGCTTGTATAAACCGCCCGGGCACGAATTTTAAGTGAGCACTGTTTGAGGGCTGTGAGCTTGCCGGCTAGTATTCCCAGAGAGATCCGGGCAGCTGGTGGCCCCGCCCCCTCTCTTATCGGAGCCCCCAGACCTGCCGACCCCCCACCCCCACCCCGTTTCCCTCCAGTCTCCTCCGCTGATTCACTCGCCTCCTCTCCTCACCACATCCCAGCCATGGCTCTAGTTCTGCAGCTGCTGCCGCTGCTGCTGTCGAGGGCCCAAGGGGACGCCCCGGGTAAGGCATCTCTGGGAAAGGCGCGATAAATGAGGAAAGACTGAGGCACGAGGAGGGGGTGATTGGGAAGTGGGATGTGTGTGGGAAGACCCAGGATAGTGGGAGAGGAGAGGGGAGAGGAGACGGGAGGGAGGGGAGTCCTCTCGCTCTGCGGACTTGCCCTAACCACTGCCCCCGGCCTTTCCTAGTTGTCTTGGACGGCCGCCCGGGCGACCGGGTGAATCTCTCCTGCGTAGGGATCTCGCATCCCATCCGCTGGGCCTGGGCGCCTAGCTTCCCAACATGCAAGGGCCTGTCCAAAGGACGCCGCCCGATCCTGTGGGCCTCTTCGAGTGGAACCCCCACAGTGTCTCCAGTTCAGCCCTTTGCTGGCCGCCTAAGAGTCCTGGACCCTGGTATCCGGCGGCTAGAGCTGCTCCTGAGCGCGGGGGACTCGGGCACATTTATCTGCAGGGGCCGTCACGAGGACGAGAGCCGTACACTGCTTCAAGTGATGGGGGACGGGGCCGATTGCAGGGCTCCGGGGCCTAGCCAGGGTAGGTCGAAGCCTTCGTGATCAGGGGGAGTTAATTCGGACACACATCCCCGACGAGGAGGGGCGCCTTGGCTGGGGGTTCCTGAGCTGGAGAGCTAGCTGTCTGTCTTCGAATCAATGACCACCGCCCTCTTCTGCCGTTGCCCCAGGGTCCGTGTATCCCCAGCTCCTGATCCTACTGCTGGGCGCTGGACTGCTGCTGGGACTCGGAGCATTGGGCGTGGTCTGGTGGCAGCGCCGGTGAGCCCGAGAGGGGGAGACGGGAGGCGGGCGGGGCGGGGCCAGAATCTTCACGGACCTACGCTAGACCCGGAGCTCTGGGGTGCGGCAGGGAGAATGGGAGTCAGAATTTAGGGGCGAGGCCACAAGCTGGTGGGTGGAGCCCTGACTCTGGATGCGAAACTAATGGCGGGATCAGGGAGTGGGCGGAACTATCCGTAGTGGTGAAGCCTAAATTGTTAAGCGGATCCGAACCTGAGAGTTGCAGGGTCGTTGGTGCGGACTGGAGCGGAGAACAAGGGTGACAAGACTGGTGGCTCTGAAAGACTATATTATATATTCCTTACAGGCGCTCACCCCCGCACCCACTTCGACCCCTCCCCAGATTTGGTGAGCCTGGCCCCACCCTATTTTCCTTCTACCCACACATTCCCCACCCCTCAATTCCTGAGTCTGAGCCCTTGCTGGGAGCAGACAAGTTGGTCACCTTATCTCAATCCTTCAGCTCTATCCCCCCCACATAGCTCCACTAGTAACAGCCGAGCCCCAAAGGCCAGTAAAGGAGGAGGAGCCCAAGATTGCAGGGGACATGGACCAGGAGCAGGTAAGGGTTTGGGGATGGGAAGGAGACTGGCCAGAATGCCTTAGAAAGGTGGGCCAAGAGAGACGGAAGCCAGGATCACCAAGGAGTCACACTTCTGAGACACTTCTGCCTTCCTCCCCATCTTTTAGAACCTGCTGTATGCAGACCTGGATCATATGGCCTTCAGAAGACCTCGTCAGTTGTTGCCAGTGGTCCCTGCTGATTCCTCCACCATCTATGCGGTTGTAGTTTGAAGCAAAGCCCTTACACCAAACATCACAAGCTTGGGGGTTCCCTATAACTGCCCTCTCCTTCTCTGACTCTCCCAGGAAAAGGAAGGCAACCTGGGGTAGAAATCAGCAGTAGCCTGGGAGTCGGGAGACCTGGCTTCCAGGCTGTCTCTGCCTCTGGTGTTGCTCCTTCAGCTACCCCATGTCCTGTAACTTCTATGACTCCTCTACCAAGCCCTGTCATCAAGCTTTGTCTCCCCATCTTAAGACATCACCCAGTTGTAGATAGTTGTCTCACCTCCCTTCCTTCCAGTCAAGCTCTTTGAAGCAGGGGCTTATACCGTCTTCCCCGTTTTCTTCTCCTTTACTCCACTCCTATGAGGTTGCCAGTGATGTCCTAATGGCCACAACCGGTGGACATTTTTTAGCATTCATCTGGCTTGGCCTTTGATTACTCCATTCTTTAAGCTGTTTTTCTTTAACACTGATGTCTTCCTTCTGGACCTTTCCTTCTCCTTACCCTCATAGTATTCTCCACCATGCTACATTTGTCCCTTCCTTTACCTGCCTTCTTCCTCTTCTGGGAAGCTGTCATCCACAGTGGTCTCAGCCCTCACCTTGGCAAATGACACCCGGAACTCTTTCCAACTCAGATTTCAGATATGGCATTTCCAAACTGTCCCTCAGACATCCCTGCCTACCTGGCCCTATGCATTTTGCACACAGCATCTCCAAAACTCAGTCATCTCCCAAACCTCACACTTAATCCTCCTCTATTCTCTTGATCAACATTGTTGGCCCAAGCCAGAGACTGAATCAGGGAGTGGGACCTCCTTCCCCTCTCTCCTACACAATGAACCAAGTCTTGCCTTTCTGTTTTAAGGTCACTATCAAATCCATACCCTCTTCACACTCAGCACTGCCACCTGAATGTACTCTCATTTCCTTAGGTTACCTGTAGCCCCACTTCATCCTTCTGCCTTTGTAGCCTCCTCCCTAAAGCCAGACAGATCTTTCCCAAATACTAACCTGCTTCTGACAGCCTGTATTTCAGATCTGTAGTATTTCTTTCCTTAACCTTCAGCTCTCTGCCTGTTCTCCAGGCCTATTTCTGTCATACCACACGTAGACAACATGCTAGCCTTAGAGATTCTCCCTAGGCCCCAAATGCTCTGTGCCTTTGCCCAGTGCAATTCCTTTTTCATGGATTACCCTTTTCCTTCTTCTCCACTACCTGCCTTGACTCTTGAGTGCAGCTTCTGGAAAGCCATTTCTGACCCTCTTTGCCACCATGCATATTTCGATGCCCTGGGAGTCCCCTCATATCCCTCATCAACAGTCTATTGTGAATTGTTCCAAAACAAACTGTTCAACAGTTGTGAGTTTCTTGACTCTTCTCACATCACTGCTAGGTCTTGATAAATGAGTGAATAAAAATGAATATGCCTGCAAGTATCATATCTTCCTGTCAACTAGGGATGGGCTGGTAATCTACCAGTCTCTTAGTCATCTGACATTTAGATAAATTCAGCAAGAGATCCATCCATACTCTCTTTTCTGCCCTGTACATCTTTCACCCACGTACCTATGACACAGGGCTGGGCAATGATTTGGTATGGGCAATGATTTGGTAAGTGCCTAATGAGGGTTTGATGAATGGAAGAGTCCTCCTTCCCAGCACTATTCCCCATCTTAGGTTTCAGTCCTGCTTCTGTCCCTCTGTCCCAGTAAGAGACCAGCACAACCCAGTCTGAAAGTTCAGTTCTATTTTATTAGTTCTGGGACAGAAGACTCAACCAATGGCCTCTATTCTTTTTCCCGCACTATGCCCTCCCCCTATCTTGGGGCCCTCTCCCCATTTCTAACTATTCACCATCCTCTGTCTAACCCTCCTTCCCCTTCTATTCCCTATTCCCTATGTTGCCCTGGCCCTGGCCAGCCAGGATCCCAAGGCCAGGCCCTCAGCTGTGGGGGCGTGTGCTGAGCACGAGGCAGAGGGAGCTGAGCCCAGCACCTGCCTTCTCCAGTTCTGAGCAGGACACAGGTACCAGAGTGACGTCAGAGAGCTTCTGCAGTGCCTGCAGGGAGGACATGGAGTGGGGAGATGGGAGTGAGACTCTGAGGCCCCCCCTTGCAGCTAGCTCAGAGCGGTCCTACTCAGGCTTCTAGGGAAGGTATCCCTTGCTCCTCCTCCTAAGAAGGCCCGAGACTCCTTTATCTGGTTGGTGGTAGTGGTGGAGCTCCTGCCTTCCCTTACCTCCTGGCTGTTGGGCAAGTCCCCCCCTCCACGGTGCAGGAGGAAAGGGGGCACACCAGGCAACCCAGGACGCAGAAAGAGACAGTCAGCGGCTGCATCATCTGGGAGGGTGAGGGAGGCATAGGGGTGGTCCGTCAACACTGCCATTGCCTGGTGTAGAGGAAAGAGGCAGCATTCAAGTGTCAGAGCCTCTCCACAACTAACCCTGGCTGCCCTACCATGACTAAGGGATGGGGACAGTTACCTGGCGGAATAATAATGACACAGCACTGTGTGTCAGGCACAGTTCTAAGCGTTAGCTACCTTTGATAATTTGCACCTCAAAAATCACAGGCAGTCCTTGCCACCTGCCTTTCCATCCTTTTTTCTTTCTCCCCTTCTTCAGCCCCCACCTGTCGGCCCCAACGATCCTTCAAGTCACAGCTCAGACGCCACCTTTGGAGATTTTTGGAAGATTAAATCGATCCTCTTCCCTGATTTCCCAGCTTCCTGCCTGGTTATATTTCTTGTTTTCTCACATTTTTCACAATAGATAAACAGCAAGGGGAGGGGCTGGAGCAAATTCTCTGAGCCCCCCAGCCTCACCTTTCAAGGGCCGTTCCCCACACTAGCCCCACCCCTCCTCACCCTGACGGCCTTTTGGGCAGCATCGCTGCTACCAGCCACCACAGTGTGGGGTCCCCCCATGCCACAGAAACTGCGCAGGTGGGAGGGGCTTGAAACTGGCACTGTGGAGACGGCGAAGTCCTAGGCGAGAAGAAGGGAAAGTATTCAGGGACGTAGGGAGGTGAGGGAATACCCTTAAACACCCGCTGCTTTCAGCCCCTTCCTCCTCAGTGTCCAGCTCCCTCTCCCAAGACTAGTCTGACTCCTCACCCTGAACGTGTCCGCCACTATCTCAGCTCCTCGGTGATTGGTCCATTTGGAGAGGCCTACGAAAAACTCCCGTCCTGAGCCCAGGGTGGCCGAAGAGGTTTAAAGGTGGAGGGAATGAGTTGGAAACAAGGCCGGAGATGGCCTGGTCTCCCAAACTCTGCTTCCCTGTTTGTCAAGCCCCAGGGTTGGGCACCCCAACCTCACCGGTGAAGAGAACATCAGTGCCATCCAGCGTCGCGTTCTCGTCCCCCATCTCCACAATTCGGAGCCCCAGGTCCTGAAGGGCTTTGCGAACTCCATCCACCTTAGGACAAGAGAAGAGGGAGCAGAGCCGAGACATTCCCACCCTCAATTCTTCCCTAAAGCTTCAGATGTCCAGCTCTTCCCTTTCCCCTACTCCCACCCCACCCTGGAGCTCACCTCTGGCCTGCGGGCAGGACTCCAGGGCCTCGTGATTAGGGCTGTGTCCCCTTGGATCACAGCGGTGTCACCGAGCAACGTTCCCAGCGGCAGCGACTCTTCAGGAGGCAGTTCGAGCAGCTGCAGCCCCAATCGCTGCCTCAGTTTACCCCCCAACACCCCGTGCTCCCTCTGTGCTTTAGCCAGGTCCAGAGCCGGGAGGCCAGCCCCCGCACCCTCCCCCGACGCCAGGCTCTCCGGGACCCCGCGGATCAGGGCATGGGTGCAGCGGCCCAGCCCTTCCCCAGATGTCCCCATCCCATCCACACAGACGCCCCTTCCGGCCGGCTGCAATGATTTCTTAGTTTCCTCTGTTTTGTTTCGCCTGTCTGGGAGAAGAGACAGAATGGGGGAGAGACAGAGACATGCAGAGAAGGGCATAGGGAGATGATTAAGAATGCCGAGGTCTTCCTCCAGCCATCTCTGGATGCCTGTCCCACTCCTCTCCACCTCTTCCAGACCTTCCTCGGCTGCCCACCGCAGTCCACCCGCACCCTAGCGAGTCTGCTTCTTTAGGGGAAGTCCGAAGACCAAGACCGGGATCCCCTAATCTCCAAAACACCTGTAGCCCCTGCTCCGGAGTGGGGCGGGGGGCGGGGAGGGGGTGCTTCGTGAGGTTCCTGCCCGGTGCCCCTCTTGGCAGCCGCTAGGATGCGCTCACTCCCCAAAAATGCAGCGGCCCCGCCCCCTTAACCCTCGGCTGCTCGTAGCCATACCGTTCTGAAGTGCGACGAGCTAGCTGTGGGACTGGAGACAGCTGGGGAGAGAGGGCCTGGGGAATGGAAGTCTTGGATCCAAGCGAGAAAGGGAGAGAGGGACAAGGAGGGAAGAATTAGATAGAACCTAAGGAATTAAACAACCTCTCCACCCCAGAGAGTCACTCTGCTTCTAGCGCGACCCAGTATAAACCAGACCGAGTCCCGGAGGACTGGGAGAGGTCTAAAACAAAATCCGAGGGGCGGGGGAAACAGGAGGCGTGGTTCCGGGAAACGGGCACCACTCCAGGCTCCACGACCTGGTCCCTTCTCTCCTGGTCTATCTTGCTCGAAGTCCTCCCCATTCAGCTCCGTACCCAAATGTCGGTTCCCTGCACTCTGTCCGGTGCAGGCATGGCCCCGACACCCCCAGACTCCGGTCCCAACACAGTCCGGGGGACACCTCCCACTCCAGACTCACCTCCAGCAGCCACCCCTACTCCTGCTGCTCTGTGTTCTTGGCTGGGGTCCCAACCCCCCTGAGAACAGAGTTGGTAGACGAGGGTGCTTGTCTTCAAGCCTCGGGGACTGGAGTTTTGGCTTTGAGTCCCGGGTGGCCAGCGCAAGTACTACTGTGGGGCGGGGGCGCGACGGTCTGGCGGCTCCGGGGCATTGTCTAAACGGGACAAGGCGGGGCTCCCCGAGGCCACGCCCATACAGCTCCACGACGCCGCGCTCCCCCTTCTCTGAACTTGGCCCCGCCTGGCGAGCAATGCCCGGGCCCACCCAGATATGGCCGCCCCTTAAGGCTGGGCTGCAAAGGCGACTTGGACCCGAAAGACCCACAATGGACTGACAGTAGAAAAGGTAAAAATCAGCGCAAGCACCCCTCTTCTACATTTCTGGTTTCTGCCCTGAGCTCAAGGTCACCCACCCACCCTTCGTTCCGTATTAAACACATTTCAAGCCCCTTTTGTGTAAATACAACACTAGATTTTCAGTTTTATTATTGAAATACATTGTCCTACTCATCCCACCCTACCCACAATAAAAATCTCACCCAGATCTCCCATTCCTTCCTCTCATTCCCACAGGCAGTCCTGCACAAGTGCTCTAGAATTCACTTCCTACTGGACATTTTGCAGTGTGTCCATTGGGTAGCCAATTGGAAACCACCTGGGGGCCTCTGTGGGGAAAAATGGAGGGAGCGTGATGGAGCCCCAGGAGGAGCTTATTTGAGGGCCTTGGCCACTTGCTCATAGGCCAGCTCGATCTCCTCATCATCCGGACAGGTGGAGGCGAACTCTTCCCTTGCATATGCATTGCGCAAGTACCGATGCACGCCCCGGAACACCTCAGGGATGGAGAATCCACGGTACTTCTTACACACCACCTGGGGGTGGGCAGAGAAGGTCCAACATATTAGTCTCAAGGAAACCATACTGGGCAGCCACGCTGTGGTCCTTCTTTTATCCCAAGGCCTGTCTGACAAAACCCAGCCTTCTTGTCCAGGCATTCTAGCATCTCCACTGTCTAGCTTCTTTTCCTATGATTCTTATCTCCCACATGAATCATGATCTTCAATAGCCTTTCTTAATTCCTCACTGTCTTATATTATATTGTCTTCACCTTTCCTCTCTACTTACTGATAACCAGCCCCTTTTCAGACCTCCTCATTCCAATGGTGCTACTTTTCTCCTCTTGGTTTTATTGAGATATAACTCACAAACCATTACATTCTTCTCTTGAATTTCCAGAGTGACTTTTCTCTCTACTTTTCATTTGGGGTAAGGACTAAGCATTATATAACTTTGTCTTTCGGTATTCAGTATGGAGTTTTTTGGCAGACTGACATCATGCCCATGTTTTACAAACTAAAACCGTAATTATGGGAACCAACAGTTTTCATCTTCCACAAGAGGAAGCAGAAACTGAAGCTATGAAAAATTAAAGCTCTGATTTTAGGAAAAGCCTGCTCTGTCTGATCTGGAGTTTGGCAGTGATAAAGACAGGAAGAGCATTTTTGAAAGTAATACTGGGATGTGTTACTCTTGGCCAGCCGATTGCACCCACAGCTTATATCATGGAATGTTAATTTTCTCCAAGCAATGGTTTTGCCAGCAGTGACTGCTGAGAAGGAATAGGGTGGCATCCGCTATTGGTAGCAATCTATAGAAACCACCCTAAAAAAGAAATCACTTTTGAAGTGGTTGTCATGGGAAGTGGCCTTTCCTCTGACAACGACCACCCACCTGAACTATGTGGAGCTTTGGCAACAGGTTGCAGTCAGCCAGAGTGAGCTCATTTCCATCCAAAAACTTCCTCTGAGAGATGCCCTCATCTTCAGCACTGGTTTCATCCACTTCTTCTGGCAGGGGGGATGTCAAGTAATTGTCTAAAACTTTCAGGGCTTTCAGGAGCCCCTTCTCCAGATCTGTGTTTAAGAGAGGGGGCATTGGCAAGAATGTCAGATGATTGACACAGTCCAAGTTCAACTTCATCTTCCACTTCGGGTGGAAGTCAGAGAGTGAATACTAATGGTGAGGCCAGTCCAAATTAATAATAGCTAATGTAGCCCTGGCTGGTGTGACTCAGTGGTTGAGTGCCAGACTTCAAACTGAGAGGTCAACAGTTCAATCTGTGGGCCAGGTCCTCAGTTGGGGGCGTGCAGAGAGGCAGCTGGTCAATGTTTCTCTCCCTCTTTCTCCCTCCCTTCCACTCTGTCTAAAAAATAAATAAAATCTTAAAAAGAACCAAACTAATGTAGTATAGCTTTCTGTGTTATTCTAAGTACTTTACATACAAAAACTCATTTAATTCTCACATCAACCCACACAGTAGGTATTATTATTCTCATTTTATAGATGTGGAAATAGATTTAAAGAGAGGTTAAATGAATTGCCCAAAGTCACACAGCCAGTAGGATTTGTACTCAGGTAGTCTAGATCTAGAGTCACTATTCTCATGCATAACCCTGTTCTCCCAAAACACAGGCCAGTAGCCAACCCAACTAATGTCCCCCGGTAGGCAGAAGAGGCCAGGGAAAAAATAAGAGTCACGGCCAATGAGAACGCAAGGAAATTTGGGAGGTAAGCAAAAATAAGGTTTGCCAACATCTGCTCCATCTCCCTGATATCTGAATTTCCTTTATTCCTCTTAGGACCCAGGCCTCTGACCCACAAGACTCACTATCATTGAGTGCTGGGTTTGAATTCTTGATGTAGGCAGAAAATTTGGCAAATATGTCTAGGCCAGCTGTGTTTGATTCAGGGTTCAGAGCTGCCAGCTTGGGGTACCTGAAAGTCAATGGGAGAAACAGGATAAGATTTCCTCCTGAGAGGAGCCAAAGCTCCCCTGCCCCAGCCCTATCACCATCTGTTTTCCACTTCTTCAACAACTCCCTCTCTCTCTCTCCCTCTCTCTCCCTCAGCCTCCCAGCTCCCACCTCCCCTTTCCAAGGGCCCTAGTACCTGGGGGGACACAGCTCTGCCTCCAGAAACTCCTCGATCTTGTTGGTGTCTGTGTGCACTTCTGTGCCATACAGCAGAAACGGAAGCTGCCCTCCTGGGCACAGTTTCTGCACCGTCTCGGTTCGCCTGCAGGAGAGAAAGGCCAGGTATCAGGACAGGAAAAGAGGGTCAGCGAGAGCCGGAAAGGGGAGATGGAGGAATGTGGGAAGAGAAAGGGGCTCTGGGTGGAAGGGAAAAACATTCAGGATGAATGGGTGGCTGCATGTGTATGTGCATGTATGAGCACAAGGGGTGTTTAGAGAAACAGAATTTGGGCCCACCTCTTGGTGTCAACGGTGGTGACGTTGAAAGTGACTCCCTTGAGCCAGAGCACCATGAATAGTCTCTGGGAGAAGGGGCAGTTCCCAATCTTGGCCCCATCACTGCCAGCCTGAAAAGCAACCCCCACCTCAGGTTAGGCCTGGTGTACCCCACCCATTCCCAGGCCATTCTGGGCATTTCCTACTCCCAGACCTAGCTGTTTTCTGCCTAGTCATGACACACACAGTCTCTCCACTAAAAGCTCCCCCCAGAACTGAGCTCTCCACCCTGGGCTAGGTCAAACCTACAGCAAATCAGTGGGAACATTTTCTGCAAAGGTCAGCTTCCGGTTCCCCAGAGAGTTGAGGACAGATGAGGGGGGCAGGAGGTGGGTGCGGGCAGAGGGAATGGGTTGTGGAGAAGTTAAAAGATCTGGATCCTAGAGAGGGAAGATTAACAGTAATGTAGTCGTCTATGTGCTATGCTAAGTACTTTGCATACAAAAACTCACTTAATTCTCAGATCAACCCATGAAATAGCCCCTAGAGAGGGACTTTGGTGAGGCCAGAGCTATAGGCTAGAGGCCTGAATTCTGGAATTGATTAGAGCCAGAGGACAAGAGAGGTGGGGCAGGGTTTGGAAGTCAGAGTTCTGGTTCTCTATACCTCTACCCAAGTTGTTTCTGGGCAGCTGGATGGGGAGTCAAGGGGCTCATAGCCTGACAGTAAGATGTAGAGGGCCCTGCGGGGGAGGGGGGCTGCCCTCTAATTAGCAAGTGGTGACCTCATCCCTCAAGGGACACCTCCCCCTAGGCTAAGGGTGATTCATCTGCTGGTGTCTCCAGCCTCAGCAGCTTCCTTCCTGGTAAGGAGTGGGGGCAGGGATCTGTGAGGCTGAGGACTGAGCCATAAACGCCACCTCCATCTTCCCTGACTTTGCCTACAGGGGTCTCCCAGCACAAGTCCTCTGGCTCCAGATAATTAATCCTCCTCACATAGGACCCAGGGCCAGAATCTCTGCAGCACAGGCTCACCCAGAGTAAAAATAGTCCTTGAGGCAAGTGTGAGAGTGAGGTGGGGACCACACCTAAGGGGGTGGATCCAGGCACTTCACTGGGCATAGGGAGAGGGAATGGCTGCCAGCGAAGTTGAGCATAGAGGGAGAAACAGGCAGGAACACAAAAAGACAAGAACAAAAGCGGGGCTGTGAAGAGAAAGGAAGCCTGAAAATAAGGGAAGGCGATAGGCAAACAAGAAAACAGGGGAGGCTGCAAAGGGGAAGGAGGGCACAGAGATGAGGTCCAGAGAAGGGAGTGGGGAAGGGATCAGGGTAGAAACAGTGAAGGCTGTGTTTGGCCTGCGGTTTTGATTCCCAAATGCCATGAGGCCACCTCTCCTCTTCCACACCCAGAGAGAGGAGAGAGTTGAGGTGACTCCTTCTCTCCTGCTTCTACAACCCCCGAACCCTAAATGCGCTAACCCAGCTCTTCTTCTGACCTCTCCCACCTAACCCAAAGGTAGCCACAACTAAACTCATCTCACCACCTCCCTTTCTCTCACTTCCCCTGGTTCCAGGACTCCTTTCTCCACCTATCACTCCTCCAGCCCTGCTTCCATCCCCACTCTCCTGTCTCCTTCCACCCCATTAATTCTTCCCCGTCGAGCTCTTTCCACTCCCAAGACTCCCTACCACACCCTCTCTCTTAAAACCTCCCCCGCAGGCCTCACACAAACACACACACTTCTCTAAGTCTCCCCCACTACATCCCTCACTCTCTGATCTTCTGGTAAGACCACAGGTCTTAATGTTTCCCTCTGTTCTTCCCAAACCCTACCGGACTCCCGCTGCCCCCTTCTCTCCCAGTCCTTCTGTCCGCTTGTCCCCCGTCCCTCGCCCCGGGCCGGGGACCCTCCCTTTATTCTTGTGGTCGTTTAGGCAGTTGGAAGCTTGCACTTTTACAAACTTTTCAGGGTTGAGCCTAGAATTCTTCATCATCTGCTCATACGTCAGTAGTCTTCCCCTCCCGAACCAGTTTCCCCTTCCCCCATCCCAAAGACCGCACGTGGGGTTGGGGTGGGGGGTAAGGTGAGAAACGGTTGGGGAGGTAAGGCTGGAGCTGGGGAAAGGTGAGAGCTGCCTTCCAAGAACTTGGAGGATGGCCTAGGAGGGAGAAGATGTTCTTACCTTCACGAACAATTCGACCTGCGGCTGTTCTTCAGCCATGGTTGCGACGGGGACCAGGAAGCGGCCGTCGCTGGGGGAACTGGGAGGGGCCCGGGCCGGGGAAGGCGGTTCTCACAGGCAGAGATTCTCTTCCCCAGAGCTAGGACTGTTCCCTCAGCACAACCCACTCACTCCAGACTCGGCCTCCCCACCAGCCCGGAGGACCCTACACTCAGCTCCTGCAGCTCGATCCCCTCACGGGCTGGATCTAGGAGCGGCTGACTCAGGACCGGCCCCGCCCTGAACCTGGGGAGGGCACAGCTGTGGGGCGGAACCCGAGGATCTGGGAGTGGGCTCGGAGGGGAGATCCTCAGGTCTCCGAGAGGATTAAGAGGTGGTGAGGAAACCCTGGATACCTCCTTGTTTCTGCACCAGTCTCTTGGAACACAGGACTTTATTGTTGCCTCAGTTTCCCTGTTTCGTTAATCAGAAGACTCCTACTTTACCTTCACACAAGAAACTTGATACCAATAGGTTGAGCACACCGTGAGGGCCCACAGGGAATTTTAGGACAGGAAGGTGGTCGTTTATTCCTTTTCCCTAGTTCCTTCCAGATATCAGTCTAAATTATGCGTTGCTAGGACCACCGCATAAGGAGAGGAACTTCGATTTGGAAACTGCAACTCGGAGAAGAGAGGGGTGAAAAGTAGGGCGGGGAATGGGGAGACAACCAGACCTGTGCTAGCGAAATAGGAATCTGAGCCAAGCGCCCTCATCACTGGGGGTCTCTCCCCTTCCCTTAACTTGGTCAGCTTTAATGCTTCCACTTAAGCACCCCCTAAAGGGGGCGGGGTGGGGGACAGTTCCTGTTCCTTTTGCCCTTTAGTTCCTAACAGGTTGCCTTGAACGCGGTGTGAAAGGGTAGGGTCGTTTTGGCCCCTAGAATCCTGGGATGGGGGCGTTAGCTGGCCCTATCATAGGTAAAAAGGAAAGATCTGACAGGAACAGAGTGAGAGTGAATGGAGGCCTTGGGGACACAAATACATAAGACAGGGAGAGTAGCTCTCTCCCTCCTCAGTCACCTTGATTTTGGAAGTCTATCAAACTATGATCCGCTGAAAAATAACCCAAGAATGTGGCCTCCAAACGAAATATATTCCAGCCTCTATATCTTGACTCTCCTATCCAACTATCCAATCTTTTTCTCCCTCATCACTTTGTGTCTAAAAAGAGACCAGGAAAACTTGGTGAGTGGAAGGACACAAGAGCAAAACAGCTTGCAACTTTAAAAGGGAGAGACTTGGGGGAGGAGTGGAGTGGAATGACAAGAGAGGCTGCTGGAAACAAGCAGTTTGTGGTTTCCTCTCATGCTTCCTCTTCTGGAGGTTTTCACCTCCCTAGAAGGCCTATCTCCTTCCTCCCCAGAGAGGGGATGGTATTTGCTCCCTTGAATTGTAATATCCTATAAGGATGTACAATGATTCCATAAATATGTGCATGTACAGGAAATTTCTTCCATGGGAACCTTCAAAATCTGCAAATAGGACCCCTCTATCTGAGAGATGTCAAAGCAGCCTTACTTCCCAGAGTCTTCTTCCGGTATAGTTTTGTGGAGACAGAGAATCTGCCACACAAAGATATTCCCTTTAGAAGAAGCCTCAAGCAAGTGGGGCCAGCCATGAGCTCAAACAGGTTTGGCAGCTTCTCCCTTGCCTCTTTTTTTCTTTCCTACAGCTTTAAAGCTACAGCTGCCTCCATCATCAATATTGACTTTGGCTGGCTGGCATGGCTACACACAAGGTATTTTTGCCTTAATTTCCCCAGATGACAGGTGATGCTGCCCTCTCCGGATACCATACAGCAATGCCCCAAATCCTGATTCAAAGGTCTCCCTCCCATTTCATCTCCTTCACCTTGCTTGTCTCTAATCTCAATTTCTTCCCTTTCCTTTTCTGCACAGGTTTCTCTTTCCACTCCCTCCCCTTCCTGGGCTTGGTAAACCAGTCCCTAATCTCTTCCCACCCCAGATTGGAAGGTGTGCCCCTCCCAGACACTCCTTAGACACTCCTCATCAACCTCCTCAAGGTTTCCTTAGCTCCATTGCTCAATAATTTGCTATGTGTAACCATTAACCTTGCCCTTAACTTGATCCCCCTCCTTTATTGATAGAGGGCATTTTCCAATCGCTGTTTAGCAGAGCCAGGTTACTCCACCACCTTTCCTAAATTCTTGGGTGGGATCTCCCCATCTCAGGGTACTCAGAACAAGGCTAAGAAGATGTGTTTTAAGGGATCTACTTTTTAAAGTACATATATTTTTATTTCTGTCTCACAATTTCCGTGCTTCTCCTACCTTCACACACACTCAAAAGTTAGCCTCTTGAGCCCTGGCTGGTGTAGCTTAGTGGATTAAGCGCGGGCCTGTGAACCAAGAGATCTCGGTTCGATTCCCAGTCAGGGCACATCCCTGGGTTGCAGGCCAGTTCCCAGCAGGGAATGCACAGGAAGCAACCATACATTGATATTTCTCTTCCTCTCTCCTTCCCTTCCCCTCTGAAGATAAATAAATAAAATCTTTAAAAAAAAAAAAGTTAGCCTCTTGAAGCCCACACTTAAATATGTTCATTATTTTGAGTCCACCACCTGGCCCAGAGTAGGCACTAAATAGTTACTGTAGGAATGAATGGCACCTTTCTGCCCTTAGGGTGTATGTGTGTGCCCAGGGGTATGGCCATGTCCCAATAGCAATGTTGGTGTTCGTTTTTTTTAATTTGTTTTATTGATTATGCTATTACAGTTGTCCCATTTTTTTCTCCCTTTTATTCCCTGCCACCCTGTATGCCCCCTCCCACAATCATTCCCCCACCTTAGTTCATGTCCATGGGTCATACATATAAGTTCTTTGGATCCTCCAATTTCCCATACTATTCTTAACCTCCCCCTGTCTATTTTGTACCTACCATTTATGCTTCTTATTCCCTGTATCTTTTCCCCCATTACCACTCCCCCTCCCTGCTGATAACCCTCCATGTGATCTCCATTTCTGTGAATCTATTCCTGTTCTAGTTGTTTGCTTAGTGCATTTCCCCGCCACCTTTTTTAGGTTCGGTTGTTGATAGTTGTAAGTTTGTTGTCATTTTACTGTTCGTATTTTTTATCTTCTTTTTCTTAGATTAAGTCCCTTGAACATTTCATATAATAAGGATTTGGTAATGATGAACTTCAACTTCACCTTATCTGGGAAGCACTTTATCTGCCCTGGCATTCTACATGATAGCTTTGCTGGATAGAGTAATCTTGGATGTAGGTCCTTGCCTTTCATGACTTCAATACTTCTTTCCAGCCCCTTCTTGCCTGAAAGGTTTCTTTTGAGAAATCAGCTCATAGTCTCATGGGAACTCCTTTATAGGTAACTATCTCCTTTTCCCTTGCTTCTCTTAAGGTTCTCTCTCTCCTTATCTTTAATCTTGGGTAATGTAATGATGACGTGCCTTGGTGAGTGACTCCTTGGCTCCAACTTCTTTGGGACTCTCTGAGCTTCCTGGATTTCCAGAAAGTCTATTTCCTTTGCCCGGTTAGGGAAGTTCTCCTTCATTATGTTTTCAAATAAGTTTTCCACTTGTTGCTCTTCCTCTTCTCCTTCTGGCACCCCTATGATTCGGATGTTGGAACATCCGAAGGTGTCCTGGAGGTTCCTAAGCCTCTTCTCATTTTTTTTTGGATTCTTGTTTCTTCATTCTGTTCTGGTTGAATGTTTCTTTCACCTTTCTGCTCCAAAATGTTGATTTGAGTCCGTTTCCTTCCCTTCACTGTTGGCTCCCTGTACATTTTCCTTTATTTCACTTTTCATAGCCTTCACTTTTTCCTCTATTTTTATACCCTTTATGTGCACCCATACTCAACCATTTCTGTGAGCATCCTGCTTACCAGTGTTTTGAACTCTGCATCTTATAGGTTGGCTATCCTGTCATCACTTAATTGTATTTTTTCTGGAGCTTTGATCTGTTCTTTCATTTGGGTCATATTTTTTTGTCTTGGTGCACCTGTTATAGAGTAAGTGGCAGAGCCTTAGGTATTCACCAGGGCAGGGCAAACCATGTCATTGCATTGTGTCGCTGTACGGTAGTGTTGGTTTCCTTATCAGGTCTACTCTCTGCTGGAATTTGGTGTAATTCCAACACTTTCATTTCCTCTTGGGGGGCTGAAATTATAAATTAGGCCTGTGCTGGCCAGGTAGTTCAGTTGGTTAGAGCATCATTCCCCATACACCAAAGTTGCAGGTTCGACCCCTGGTTAGGACACATATAAGACTCAGCCAATGAATACATAAATAGGTGGAACAACAAATCGATGTTTCTCTCTTTCACCCCCCCTAAAGTCAATAAATAAAACTTAAAATGAAATAAATTAGTCAATTTTGACTAATGAAATAAATTAGTCAGTTTATTCAAAAATGAATAAATTAGGCCCTATAGTGCCTTTGTTGGGTTGGTTGTATACTGTACCCAGGAAATTGGCAAAGAACTACGATGGGAGCCTCACTTATTTCTGCTTATTTAAAACACCCACCCTGACTGGTGTAGCTCAGTGGGTTGGGGGTTGTCCTGGTGGGCCAAAAGGTCACTGTTTAGGTCCCCAGTGGGGGGCACATGCCTGAGTTTTAGGCCATGTCTGGGGTTGGGGATCTTGAAGAGGCAACCCACGTATCCATGTTTCTCTTCCTCTCTTTCTCCTTCCCTTCCTCCCTCTCTCTAAAAGTAAATAAAATATTTTTAAAAAAGCATTCAGGTAGCTCTTACTACTTTGTCAGGCACTGTTCTAAGTTCTTTATAAATATTAACTCAGAGGGACAAATGTTAACTTAAGAGTTGTTGGCACAGGTTGAATACTGTTACTTATCTCCACTCTCCAGGGAAAAAAATAAAAAAACACGCCTGTGGTCCTTTAAGATCCCCACCCCCCCAGGCAAATCCCCTAGCACAGTTCCGGGGGCTTGGACACAACCACTGCTTCCGGTCTCCTCACAGGCTCCACCCTATTTAATCAAATCCCAGAAACCCTGAGGGCAAAAGGCCTGGGTGCTAAGCAACGGAAGAGAGCGGGAAGTTTGAACATTCTGGCAACGCCCCATTTGAAAATACGCCAATCAACGTCCAGTCTTTTCAATGACTGCGACCCTCTCGGGTCTCTCCCACCAATAGTGACTAAGGGGGTGGGACCTGTGTGCGCTCGGGCGCGCTCCTCCTGCAGGCCCGTGGCTGTTAAGGACGCGATCTCGCGCTCGTCGTGGTCCGAGTGACAGAAAAGGCGGGAAAACTCCACAAATTGTGCGCAGGTGGGGTGGGGAAGTCGAGAACTTGGGGCTCAGGTCATGAGGGCGTGGTCTGCGGGCGTGAGGGCGTGGTTGGCAAGGATGGGAAGAGCAGACTTGCACAGCTTTTCTCACTGACTCCTCAGACCGACTCCGTCAAAATACACCCTCAGCGTGACAGAAATGGGGGGTTTTCATAGTCCATGCGTCATTGAAATACGTGAGGTCACCCCTCGAAATGCCCCACAAATCTTGAAAACAAAATGTGACTTATTTCTCGCCTCAGCCCTCTCCCAGACTTCCCAGTGAACTTGCACTAGGGCGCGCCGCCCTCGCCAGCCAACTCAGAGTGAACGCTCGCTCAGGAACCGCTATCATTTTCCACATCCCCAGAGCCTCCCCGGCCATGGCCTCAGTGGGAGCTACCGCAGGCGGGATGCCGCAGGGACTGGGACCCGAGGCAGCAGCGACCAGCTTCCCCAGCGCAACCCCAGTGTCGGGCCCTGGGGAGGCGGAAGAGGATGACGCGGAGGAGCCAGCGGAGGTCTCTGGGGCGGCGAGGTCGCTGGAGCGAGAGCTCCAAAGCATCGGAAGAGCGGGGAGTTGACTAGCATGTCCGGGTGTGGGCCGGGGAGGGCTGGGCTGGGCTTGTTAGTCACCGCCGCTGACCTGTTTCACATTTACTGAAGGGGGTGATGATCCCTATCTCAGAGATTTGAGAAAATGATGAAAATTAAATAAGGCACGGCACAATCCTGCACTGAGAAGTGGTTCAAATACTGGTTTCTTTTCTTCCTCGAGAAAGATCCATCTGTGTGTGCTGTGGAATTTAGGCCACTTGGGCATTGCCTACTATGATACTAGTGACTCCATCATCCACTTCATGCCAGACGCCCCAGACCACGAGAACCTCAAGCTTCTCCAGAGAGGTGGGGGAGGAACCAGTATTTCTCTACTCTGGGTTTGGAAATGTCTTTCACTCCTGTGCTTACCTGACTCAATCGGTTTTATTAGTTGATTTCTAGAGGATGGCCTGTTCTTAGGAATTTCATTATTCAACAGATATGTGTTATGTGTTCACAGTGTATCAGGTGTTGGAGATACAGTCCTGGGCAAATCAGTCCTGTCTGTCCTGTTGGGGTTTATAGTCTATTGACAATCTCCAGGATATTCCTTTTCCCTCCCATCCCCCACCAGTCTCATTACCCTTTCCTTTCCTAATTCTCATGCCTGACTCCTACCTATGCTCTCAATGTGTTGGACACTCCCTGCTCTTATAGGAAATAAGTTTTTGAGATGGGAAGGGAGATATAGCAAGGAGAGGGTTATGGGTTTTCTCTTAGTCAAATGACAAAGATTCTTTAACTCATTTAGTCTTCATTCTCCTTCCAAGTTCTGGATGAAATCAACCCCCAGTCTGTTGTTACGAGTGCCAAACAAGATGAGAATATGACTCGGTTTCTGGGGAAACTCGGTAAGGACTGAATAAAGCTGAGAAAGAAAATGAGACAGGACAAAAGTATGGAATATTACAGAAGACTAAAGGGTCTTGGAGGGAGGTAGAGTCAGGAAGCCAGAACTGGATGACAGGGAAGGTGGGACAGGCAGAAAGACTGAAATGTACAGACTAATGGCCCTTTCTTTGCCTCCTTCACAGCCTCCCAGCAACAGAAAGAGCCTAAGAGACCTGAAATCATATTTTTGCCAAATGTGGATTTTGGTATCTCCTTTTGCTTTGCCCAGTCCCACATCCTAGTTTCCCAACCCCTTCTAACTCCACCCCATCATCAGAAGTCTCCCCTGTGCCTTATCTCATCCTAAACCTTTGAGTTCTCCAAGCCCTAGGACCAGTCCCCTCAGGATCTCTCCTGCTCCCTACCCTTTAATAACCTGCAGCTTATTATGAAACTTTTACTTAGGCATGTCTAGGAATGAGGGCCTCCCCTGATAAGAGGTTGGTGATATTTTTGGACAGCTTTGATTATTGTAATTTCTCCCTTTAAGCCAATGTCATTTGTTGAGGGAGGAAAAACTATCGCTTCAGCAACTTTGATGATCCATAAGGCACTTCCTTAACCTTTGCAAGTTAGAAAAAAAGATAGGAAATGTTCTATCCTAATTAGATGTTAGGGCATTGGTGTTATATGATCTTTTTCACCGGAAGTCCCCATTTCCAGACAGATATCTTTCTTAGGGTGTGATCTCAGCCAAACATCTTTATATCATATGTAGGATAAAAAGAATCTGAAAATTTGGTTCTTGTTTCAGTTTTCCATTGACTGCCTGTGTGAGCTTGGCATGTCAAATCATCTCTCTTGCTTCTGTTGTTACATTCTCAAAATGGGGTAAAAAATTAGGCTACAAAACCTTTCCCTCCCATGCCTTATCCAAAATAGGTTTGGAGATAAGCAAACAGCGCCTCCTTTCTGGAAACTATGCTTTCATCCCAGACTCCATGACCACCACTGAGAAAATTATCTTCTTGTCCTCCATCATTCCCTTTGACTGCCTTCTCACGGTGAGATGGGTTCTGGGAAGTCAGGGCTGTGATGTCATAGGATGGAGAAAGGCAAAAGCACCCCAGTCCTTGGGTTGAGTACTGGGAGGTCCTAGCCTAGCTCTGGAAAACTAGTTTTCCCTGCTATTGTCCAGTCTCTAGGATATTGGGATTTACCCCTGCTCCACTACTGATCCCCTCCCAGGTTCGGGCACTTGGAGGGCTGCTCAAGTTCCTGGGTCGAAGAAGAATCGGGGTTGAACTGGAAGATTATAACGTCAGCATCCCCATCCTGGGCTTTAAGAAATTTGTGTTGTAGGTGATTTACCATAATCTCAGCCAAAGTAAGGTGGGATGCCCTTACAACAGTGTTGGATGGGGGGTAAGGGTGAATGTGGGTAGTGACCTATCAGGTAAAGTGCACTAGGACACACAGGAGCACCTAAGTGGATGTGGAGCTCCAGGGAGACAGTGTTTTGGGGGTGAGGCAAAAGGGATGAAATTTAGAAATGAACACTGACCTCTCATACCCCAGCACCTTCCCTTCTGCTTATTTTCTGCCCTCAGGACCCATCTAGTGAGCATAGATCGAGACACTTACAGGTAAGGAAATGAGGCAGGCTGTCATCTCTGGGAAGGGGAAAGGATTCAGTGTAATGCTTTAAAATCCTAATGAGGCTCCAATTTCTTTAATCCTAAAGCTATTAAGATCTCTCTCCCTGAAGAAAAAAGAAGTGGGGGTGAGAGAGAAAGAAGAAAAGCATAAAGGTTTCACCCTTCTTTTCTGAAGGGAGAAACTGAGGCAGAGAGAAGTAAGGGGACAACCTTTTACCAAGACTCGATCTCAGGAGAAATGTTCCCAACACCTTCCATTTTCTCAATTCCCTTTAAAAATCCAAGTTACCTAGAACTCTCCTGTTTTTCCCTGACAGTGTTTTGCAGATATTTAAGAGTGAGTCTCACCCTTCAGTGTACAAAGTGGCCGGTGGACTGAAGGAGGGGCTCAGCCTCTTTGGTATGTATACCCCATCCCTCATCCTGCACTACAGAAGCTTTCCAGAAATGCAGCTGTCTCCAAAGATGTGTCCAAGCTCCTTTCTTCCCACTTCACTGCCATTGCCAGATGTCTCTTACACTCTCAAAACTTTTAAAAAAGATTTTATTTATCTATTTTTATTATTTTATTTTTTTAAAGATTTATTTATTTACTTTTAGAGAGAGCAGAAGGGAGGGAGAAAGAGGGAGAGAAACATCCATGTGTTGTTGCCTCTCACATGCCCCACACTGGGCACCTGGCCTGCAACCCAGGCATGTGTCCTGACTGGGAATGGAACCTGTGACCCTTTGGTTTGTAAACTAGCACTCAACCCACTGAGCCACACCAGCCAGGGCTCCCATCAGCTTTCTTATCCTCTTTTGCCCTCCCTGAACTTAGGCATCTCCCCTTACCCTGCAGTTGTCTATTGTCATCGGCATATCATCTCCTACTTTACCAATTCCATGTTTATTCCTTGGGTTTACACGAATGTGAATGCTCCTACTAGTTATGCACCTACCTAGGGACTTTGGGAGGCTCTATACTCAGAGGAGAGTTGGTAACTGTGAAAATGCCCATGTTTTATTTGCATAGAGTCTTTATCAGTTGTCTCTAGCTTTAGGGTGTACTACATATATTGCCCAGAGTGTCTGCCTGGTTTCACTATGCATATATCAGTGGGTTGTGTCTAATGTTTATATATATGTATTGGGCTTTTAGTCAGTCTGACTATGCCTGCTCTGCAGGCAGCCATTTTCTCGCTGAGTGTTCCAATGAGTGCTCGTTCCCTCCCCTAAGCCCATGTAAGGTAACCTTGGCTCAGGCTTGTGGCCGGGTGCTGACTGTGACTGCCTTTGTATCCTGTGTGTGGGGAATGCCCCCCAGATCAGCCTGCCCAACACTGGACCTCTGACCCAGATGCCTCAGCTTAGACACAGACACACATTCCTTTCTCTGCCCCCACTTCCCCCACAGGAATCCTGAATAGATGCCGCTGTAAGTGGGGAGAGAAGCTGCTCAGGTGAGTGGGTCTCATATGTGTACTATAGGCTAATGCATGCTGTCTACAGACATACGTACCATGCCATGTAGTAGTATGAAAACAGCTGCCCTTTCGGGAAAGCTGGCTAAATGCATTTAATCCTTTAACAACCCATGTGGTAACTGGTATCATCCTCATTTTGTGTTGTCAGCAAAGATAAACATATACTCAATGGTATTCGGACTTGCACACATACAAGCAGCGGAAACACAATCACAAAACCCTAACGTACACATGGTAACATGTTTAATTACCAAAACCACACTGCAAATTTGAGCTATTCTGATAACTCTCAATTTGTGGGTCTAGTTCAGAGCTCCATATGTAGAATGCTAATTACACATTGTTGCTACCTGCAATTTCTACAGGTAGCACAAACTCAGAGCATACAAACCGACACCCACTGGACCTGTTCCTCTTCCTATATTCCCTTCTATGGTTAATGGCATTGCTGGCAATACAGCTTCTCAAGCTCTGAACCTTGGATTGATGCTTCTCTCTCACCCCACCCCCCATAGTCACTCATTCACTAGAGCCTATTCTGTCCTCCATTGTCTCTCTCAGCCATCCCTTTGACCTTTCCACTGCTCTAATTCTGGCTATAATAATTTCTATTTATTTATTTATTTATTTATTTATTTTTTAATCCTTACCTGAGGGCATTGCTTTTTTAGAGAGACAAGGAGAGAGAGAGAAACATCAGTCAGTGTGAGAGAGAAACATCGATTGGTTGCCTTCTTATACACGCCCCACCTGGGATATGCTCCCCAACCAGGGATTGACCCACAACCTGGGTATGTGCCCTAACCAGTAATTGATTGCATAACCTTTCGATGCATGGTATGATATTCTAACCAACTGAGCCACATGAGCCAGGGCTCACCATTTCTAATTTGAAGCATTACATATGACTCCACATTAGTCTCTCTGCTTCTACTCTCTTCTTTTTTCTAATCTTTTATTCTACAATACCTGTTAATCCGAAACAGAGATCTGAGCATGTCCTTCCACATTTTTTAAAACCTTAGGTAGAAATAAAATAACATAAACCTCAAGAGGCTTCCTTATTACCTGTAGGATGAAGATTAGCATCTTGCTCTGGCTGTGTGGCTCAGTTGGTTGGAGCATCTTCCTGTGCGCCAAAGAGTTGCAAGTTCAATTCCCGGTCAGAGCATATACCTAGGTTGTAGGTTCAATTCTCAGTTGGGATGCGTACAGGAGGCAACTGATTGATGTTTCTCTCCACTCACATCAGTGTTTCTCTCTTTCCCTCTCTCCCCCTTCCTCTCTCTCTAAAACAAAACAAAACATTGATTGGCTGCCTTCTTATACACACCTTGACTGGGATACATGCCCCAAATAGGAATTGAATCCACAACCTGGGTATGTACCCTGACCGGGAATTTAACCTGCGACCTTTCAATGTATGGTATGATGCTCCAACCCACTAAGCCACACTAGCCAGGGCCTAAATCCTTTCTCACTGGATCCATCCTACATTCCAGTCATTTGGGGCCTCTTGGCCCATCATGGGAATACATCATTCCTGTATTCTGTCTCTCTAAGAAGTTCCCTATTCTCCGCTTGTCAAAATCTTACTTCAAAGTGCCATCTATCACCTTTTTTGTGAAGCTGTCATAGTCCCCTATAAGGAAACTGACATTCACTTTCCTGTGTGCTCAAGTAGTGCTTATTTATATTTTCCTGTTGCACTATCACATCAATGGGAATTAGTCGTCAGTGAATTTGCTTGCCCTCATACAGTGGGCCATTCCTTTTATCTCATTGCCTGCATCACCTTGTACACAGTGTACTCAGTGAGTGAGCACAATACAGAAATGCAAGAACACTGGTGGCATCATCTATAAGAACTCAGCAGTCCCCCTGCCACACCCCCCAAAAGAATTCAGCAGATGCCTTTGCTAGCCTTATAGATGCACAATATTTTCCCCATTTCACCTGCCCTGAGATGTGTCTTTTGGAGGTTAATTTAGGATAATTTCTAGGTTCATTTCCAGGTAATTGGTAGGTGATTTTAATTACCATCACATTCTCTAGTGCTTCAGGTACAGCTCTCTTAATCTCAACCAGGGATGACAGGAAAGGATCTCAATGGAGAAGAGAACTGAATTAAAGGTGGGGGGAATGCAGATTCTTGTTAGGATTCCCCAGGACACAGAATCATAATCTGAATGATGAACTAAAGACCCAGCTGGACTAAAGCTGGACAGGGTACCAGGAATTTGGTTGAATGTCACAGTATGCTTTTTTTTTTCTAAAGATTTTATTTATTTATTTTCAGAGAAAGGGGAAGGGAGGGAGAAAGAGAGGGAGAGACACGTCAGTGTGTGGTTGCCTTTCACATGTCCCCTACTGGGGACCTGACCCACAACCCAGGCATGTGCCCTGACTGGGAATCAAACTGGCAACCCTTTGGTTCACAGGCCGGTTCTCAATCCACAGAGCCACACCAGTCAGGGCCACAGTATATTTTAAAGAACACTGTCCTAGTAGTCTGGAGACCTGAGTTTGAGACCCAGCTGTACTTCTGACTAGCAGTAAGACTGCACAAGTCATTCATGCTACAGGGGTCTCATTTCCTCAGCTGTAAAATAAGGAAGTTTGGCTTGACTAAAATCCTGGCACTAGCAGGAAAAACCTAGATGTTCTACATGAAAGTCAGCTTGATGAGGCTCATGTACTCTCCAAAGTGGGGACAGACCTTCACAGCCTGGCCTACACTGCTCCCTGGGTTGGAGCAGCCTTTTGTGGCCACAGAGCAGAGGTGCCCTAAAACCCATCTTTGGCTCTGGCTCTGGCTTGTGTGGATTGAGTGTCTGCCTTTGAGCCAATGGGTCACTGGTTTGATTCCCAGTCAGGGCACAAGACTGGGTTGCAGGCTGGGTCCTCATTTGGGGCTCATGCGAAAGGCAACTGATCAATGTTTTTCTCCCTCTCTTTCTCCTTCCCTTCCCCTCTCTCTAAAATAAAATCTTGAAAAAAATTAAAAGTAGACAGTATTATTGAAGCCCCTCAAGTGTCCCTCCCCAATCCTTTCTTCTCTGCAGAGATGACCATTGTCATGAATTGAGGACTTAAATAATTACACATGGTATAATTATATAGTTTCATAGGAAGAACACAAAAAGGTGAATGTCTGCTACTACACCAGAGACATTTTCACAGCTAAATACATAGATACAAACGAACTCTGACTCACCCTCTTCTACTCAGCCACTAAGAGAGCTAGAGTGTTGTTGTACAAATGCCTCAGCATACTGATCTCCATCTAAAATATTGATGAGTTCTATCACATGTCCACATGGAATGACACACATGGTCATATCCATCAAAACTGTGATACACAGCCCTGGCTGGCATTCAGTGGATTGAGTGCGGGCCTGTGAACCAAGGGGTCACTGGTTCAATTCCCAGTCAGGGCACATGCCTGGGTTGCGGGCCAGGTATCCCGTGGGTGGCGCATAGGAGGCAACCACACATTGCTGTTTCTCTCCCTCTTTCTCCTTCCCTTTTCCTCTCTCTAAAAATAAATAAATAAAATCTTTCAAAACAAAAAACTGTGATACACAGACACAGTTGTGCTCACATGCAGAGAATATCAGTAGATATATTATAAACACCCCTGCACAGGTAGGACACTGTACTTGCCAGGACAGATACATATTGCCCCAATTGCCAGGGACCTGCAAACACACATTTTCACGAATTGAGATGATGAGAACAGATGTAATTTCTGGTCTTCTCACCCCAACCCTCACTTCCAGGCTGTGGTTTACACGTCCAACTCGTGACTTAGAGGAACTAAATTCTCGTCTGGATGTCATTCAGTTTTTCCTGCTACCCCAGAATCTGGACATGGCTCAGATGCTGCATCGGTTGCTGGGTCACATCAAGAATGTGCCTGTGAGCCCAGGGTCGGGGTGCAGGGAGATGAGGAAGGAGGTTGAGGGCCAATATGGGATATTGGGCTTCTGGAGGGGCATTAGGGTGGGCAAGAGAAAACAATGGCTGTCCCTTTCTCTGATTGTCTTTGCCTGATTGTAGCTTATTCTGAAACGCATGAAGTTGTCCCACGCCAAGATCAGCGACTGGCAGGTTCTCTACAAGGTAGGACCTACCCTCTTGCATTCTAAAAGTTCAGGTTAAGCCCCTCAGCATGTGTTCTAGACCTTCTGTACTGTGGTTACCATGTCCAACATTATCCTAAGACTTTTTTAAAGCTCATGTTGTAGAAATTGTCCAAAAATAATAAAACAAACCCTCATGTATCCACTTTGGAGCTTCAACACTTTAACTCATGCCAATCTTATTCCATGTATATCATCTCCCATTTTCCACTATCTAGATTATTTTTAAACAACTCCCAGTCATCATATCATTTCATCCATAAATATTTTAGTATGATTTCTAAAAGAAAGTTATTCTTTTTGGACATTTTATTTATTTATTTTTAGAGAGATGGGAAGCGGGGGAGAAAGGGAAAGAAACATTGAGGTGCGAGAGAGATGCATCAGTCAGTTGCCTCTCGTGCACTGCCAACTGGGGACCTGGCACACAACCCAGGCATGTGCCCTGACTGGGAATTGGACTGGTGACCCTTTGGTTCACAGGCCAGCAGTCAATCCACTGAGCCACACCAGCCAGGGCTAAAAGAAAGTTATGTTTAAAAAAGAATGACTACCATTACCTTACCTAAAATTAACACAGTTATTTAACATAATCAAATATCTAATGTTTAAATTTCTAATCTCTTAAACATCATGACTTTAAAAAAATCTTCACCTGAGGATATGTTTATCGATTTTTTAGAGAGAGAAAAACAGAGAAACATTGATGTGAGAGAAACATTGATTAGTTGCCTCCTGTAAATGCCTTGACTGGGGATCAAACCCACAACCTAGGTATGTGCCTTGACCCGTGATTGAACCCACATTTTGGTGTACGGGATGATGCTTCAACCAACGGAGCTATCTGGGCAGGGTTTTTTTTTTTAGTTACTGATTTTAGAGAGAGAAACACTGATTTGTTGTTCCATTTATTTATGATTGGTTGATTCTTCTTTTTTTAAAATATATTTTATTGATTATGCTATTACAGTTGTCCTATTATCCCCCCTTCATTCCCCTCCACCCTGAACACCCTCTCCCACCC
>CM052541.1:94938345-94965228 GCA_028533065.1 Trachops cirrhosus
GCTTGTTGTTTTTCCTCTTCTCGTTCTGGTACCCCTATAATTCGGATGTTGGAACGTTTAAAGGTGTCCCGGAGGTTCCAAAGCCTCTCCTCATTTTTTTGAATTCTTATTTCTTCATTCTTTTCTGGTTGTATATTTTTTTTCTTCCTTCTGGTCCACTCCATTGATGTGAGACCCATCTTTCATTCCATCACTATTGGTTCCCTGTGCATCTTTCTTCACTAAACTTACTGTAGCCTGCATTTTTTTCATCTAATTTGCGACCAAAATCAACCAACTCTGTGAGTATTCCGATCACCAGTGCTTTGAACTGTGCATCTGATAGGTTGGCTATCTCTTGGTCACTTAAAAGGATGGGTTCTGGGGCTTTCCATTCTTCTTCTGTTTGAGCCATCTTTTTGCTGTTTTTTTGTTTTTTTGTCTTGTGGAGCTCCTGTAGTGAGGGGCAGGGCCTTAGGAGTTCACCAGGGCTGGGCAGCCCAGTCGCAGGATTGTGACACTGTATGTGGGGGTGGGGTCCGAGAAGGAACAATGGCGCTTGCTCTGCTCTCTGTAGGACCTCAGACCCCTTCTGCCGCTTTCCGCAAGCTAACTGGGCCCCTCTGGCACCAATTCTGGTGTGGGTGGGCCTGTGCACCCCATGGGACCTCCCCTCTCAGTCAATGCCCCAAAGCTCTATTTCCTGGCGCTGGGACCCTGAGTTTCTCGCAGTGCCTTGCTTCACAATGGCCACCTTGCTGGGTCTGCAGGTTGCCACCCCTGACCTGGCCTGCCAGCCACCGCTGCTTGTGCACCCAGTGTCTGCCTCCTGCGGACTTGCGCACTGCCCTGGTTGCTCTGCTCTCTGCTCCGCATCCCTTGCTAGGCCCAACTCCATCCCTCCTACCGGTCTGGATGAACGAGTCTATTTTTAAATCCTTGGTTGTCCGACTTCCATACACTTCAATATTCTGTCAGTTCTGGTTGTTATTCTGTTTCTATATTGTTGTTGTCCCTATCTTGGTTGTGCAAGGAGGCACAGTGCGTCTACCTTTGCCTCCATCTTGGCCGGAAGTCTGGGACTTTCCTTTTCAATCAGTGCCCCAAGGCTCTATTTGCAGCGCTGGGATCCTGGGTGGAGCTCTGTGCCTTGCTTCACAATCTCCGCCTAGCTGGGTCTGCTGGTTGCCACCCCTCAGCCGGGGTCTGCCAGCCACCACTTGCACACCCAGGGTCTTCCCACTGCGGTCTTGCTTGCCCCGGTTGCCTTGTGCACTCTGGTTGCCTTACTCGTTCGATCCCAATTCGCTCTGCAACCTGTGCGGGCTGCCGGACTCTACCCCTCCTCCCGGGTCTGGATGAATGTGTCTATTTTAACTCCTTGGGTGCCCAACTTCCATACGGTTCAATTTTCTATCAGTTCTGGTTGTTATTCTGTTTCTAAATTGTTGTTGTTTCTATCTTGGTTGTGCGAGGAGGCACAGTGTGACTACCTATGCCTCCATCTTGGCCAGACATCCGCCTGTTTCATTATATTTTTAATTTTTAGGAATTTCCTTTTAAAATTTAATTTAATTATATAATTATGTAAAATATTTACACCATTCCAAAGTCAAATCTTCCAAACAAGGTGTAGTCAATTAATTCTAGCTTCTATCTTGGTCCCTTCTTTCCACCTATAGATAACCTCTTCTTTTTCTTTTTAAAAAGATTTTGTTTGTTTGTTTGTTTATTATCTTTAGAGAGAGGTGAAGAAGGCAAACCTCTCACATGCCCCCACTGGGGTCCTGGCCTGCAACCTAGGCATGTGCCGTGACCAGGAATCAAACCAGTGACCTTTTGGTTGGCAGTCTGGCTCTCAACCCACACCTAGAGCCACACCAGCTAGTGCCATAATCTTTTCTTTTTAAAAATTTGTCTTCTGCTCAGGCTGGGTAGCTCAGTTGATTAGAGCATCATCCCCATATACCAAGGTTGTGAGTTTGATCCCCAGTCAGGGCACATACAAGAATCAACCAATAAATGCATAAATAAGTGGAACAACAAATTGATGTCTCGCTCTCTTTCTCTCTCTTCAAAATCAATTTTAAAAATTAAAAAATAAAAATTGGTCTTCCTCCCTGGGCTGTAAGCTCATATGGATAGGGACCATATCTTGGTTGTCTTTGTAACCTCAGTATTTAGTGCAGTGCCTAGCACATTTCCTCCCTATTTCTTTTTTGCCTTTGACATTTTCTCTCCGTCTTTGTTACTGTGTTTTTCCTTGTTGATCTTTGTTCTCCGTTGATCCCTGTTCCCTAGCCTCAGCCAGGGCTCGTGTGGGCTACCCTCTTCTGTTCACTTCTCCTACAGACTGTGTACAGTGCCCTGGGCCTGCGGGATGCCTGTCGCTCCCTGCCCCAGTCCATCCCACTCTTTCGGGACATTGCCCAAGAGTTCTCTGATGACTTGCACCACATCACCAGCCTCATTGGCAAAGTGGTGAGTGGAAGGAATAAGGCCAAGCTCCTGGGGAACGAGAGGCCAGAGATGTGGTGTGGAAAATGGGGAACCCGGGAGACATTGAGGTCAGTTGAATGACTAAAGAATGGATGATGAAAGGAGGTGGCAGAACATCAGGATTTGCTTGGAGAGTTAGGGTTAAACCAGGGACTGCAGGGAGAATTGGGGCTCGTTAGAAGTGAGGAACAGGACTGAGAGATGGTGCTGGATGAAAAGCAACTGGATTTCTTGCCTCCTCAGGTGGACTTTGAGGGCAGTTTTGCTGCGAATCACTTCACAGTCCTTCCCAGCATAGATCCTGAAATTGACGAGAGTGAGTGTTAGATGCGGAGATGGGCCTATGAGCCCTGAAACACGTGCCTGCCCGGTGATGGGGTACCATCCTTGGTAGACAGCCACTACAAGTGGGGCTGATCATGGCAACCAGGGCATGAACCTTACTTTTGATGTCCACATGTCTTCTACCCTTCTAGAAAAACGAAGGCTGGTGGGACTTCCCAGTTTCCTCACTGAGGTCGCTTGGAAAGAGCTGGAGAGTCTGGACTCCCGCATTCCTTCATGCAGTGTCATCTATATCCCTCTGGTGAGGGCAGGAGGCTAGGTGTAATCTCCAGGGGTCTTTAGGGAAGATATTAGGCTTATGAAGGACACATTGGTAGATAAGAAAACTTCTGCAGAAGCCTGAAAAACATGAACACCTTGTGGTGGCTTTAGCTCCCTGAGGGAAGCATTGGGGATAAAAGGGACTCTGGCTTCTTCTAAGGAGAAAGCGCCCCATACGTTATGTTCTGCTTTATCTCCTCTTTACTCTCTCCAGATAGGCTTCCTTCTTTCTATTCCCCGCCTGCCTTCCATGGTGGAGGCCAGTGACTTTGAGATCGAGGGACTGGACTTCATGGTAAGACCTTCAACCTCTGTAGGGAGTCAATAAGGAAAACAAATTAGAATCTGACAGGGGGGTTACTCCATCAGTACTGCCCAATATGGGATCTCTCTTCTGTAGTTTTACTTTGATCTGTATTAGCTCTGAGAAGAAGGAGAGGGAAGTCAGGTGGAGGCCTGGAGGTGGAGTTGGAAAGGTGGGAGGGAATGAGGACCAAGAGATGCAAAGCCTGCAGCTTGAACTCTCTTATCCAGTTTCTCTCAGAGGAGAAGCTGCACTACCGCAGTGCTCGAACCAAGGAGCTGGATGCATTGCTCGGGGACCTGCACTGCGATATCCGGGGTGAGGAGAGGTGAAAGGCTGGAGGGGAGTGGGCAGCTTGGAGATTCTAACAGGCTCCCTTTCTTCCTGCTCTCTCTTTTCACTCTGACTCTACATCTTCCCTGAATGTTTCTAGGTGTCTCAGATTGTATCTGCAAGCCTGTTTCCAGGTCGCTCTGCTGGTCTCTGTCTTTTGTTCATGCTCCCCTGGAGCTGACCCCCAGCTTTTCCCTCACCTACCCTCAGATCGGGAGACCCTGCTGATGTACCAGCTGCAGTGTCAGGTGCTGGCACGGGCAGCTGTCTTGACCCGGGTGTTGGACCTTGCCTCCCGCCTAGACGTCCTCCTGGCTCTTGCCAGTGCTGCCCGGGACTATGGCTACTCAAGGCCCCGTTACTCCCCACAACTCCTTGGGGTACGAATCCAGAATGGCAGGTGAGAACCGAGGGGGTGAAGGCATGGACACGAGGGGCCTTCAGGTCCCATATTCTGGGGGCTTGATCCATCTGGCCCATGTGTGAAATACCTCTCCACTCACTGCAGACATCCTCTGATGGAACTCTGTGCCCAAACCTTTGTGCCCAACTCTGCAGAATGCAGTGGGGACAAAGGGAGGGTCCAGGTCATCACTGGACCCAACTCCTCAGGGAAGAGCATATACCTCAAACAGGTAGGAGAATCCTACACACTGGGCCTCTGGCATCTTCTCCATCATCTCATCCCCCACCTGCCAGCCGACCCAGGTTCCTGCAGCTCTTTTGGGTTCCAGCCCTTCCTGTCATGAAGACACAGTAATCCACACCATGCTCCTCTGCCTCACTTGTTCCATTCTCCACTTGAGGGAGAGCCATGACCTAATAGATCTTTCCATGGCATCAGTTCCCTTCCCTTACCTCTGAATAGGTCCGTGCCATTCCCCATTGTGCCCCTGCTGACTCCCTGTCCCTCTCTACTGATTCTAAAGTGAGTAGAAGGGCATGGGATCTTCTATTAAACTGTGTCCATGCCTCTTTGATCTATTATTTACCTCTCAGTTTAGCCTCACCTTCACCTCAGCCTGTTCCACCAGGCCTCAGGCTCTGTCTCTTCCTCTGCTCAGGTAGGCTTGATCACATTCATGGCCTTGGTGGGCAGCTTTGTACCAGCAGAGGAAGCTGAGATCGGGGCAGTAGACGCCATCTTCACTCGAATTCATAGCTGCGAGTCCATCTCCCTGGGCCTTTCCACTTTCATGATCGACCTCAACCAGGTCAAATGGAGCAAAGAGAGGGGGGATTGAGGGAGGGGGTCATGGTGAAGGAACTTTACCCATGAAAAATGATCAGAACAGGAAAAGCATTCCCTCTGCTTCCTGTCCTCTATACTAGAGAACCTCTTTTGAATGCTTGCTTTGTGTGAGGCACTGTTGGCAATGAAAGGGCAAAAACACATGTGCCTCACCATTAAAGAGTTTGCATTCCAGTAGGGTGGACACATAATACAAGCAGCTTTATTCACAGGCAGACTGTGGTCAGTGTGTTACAGGCTTCAAATGCTAATGAAACTCTCCTTTGTCTACCTGGTACCCAGCAGGTGGCAAAAGCAGTGAACAATGCCACGGAGCAGTCCCTTGTCCTTATTGATGAATTCGGAAAGGGAACCAACACGGTGAGGGGAGAAACTGATGAGGAACTGAGGAGGGGATAATGGAGGAGGACAAAGGAGCATGAGGGGGAGGGTGGGCCTCAGGAAAATAGGGATATGGGTGGAGAAGAAACAGAAAAGTATAAGACAGGAAAGGAAGGTGGAAGGGGTGCCCATGGAGCACCCATGGTTCTGCACCCTCACCCTGTCCTCTATACAGGTAGATGGGCTTGCACTTCTGGCTGCTGTGCTCCGACATTGGCTGTCACTTGGACCCACGTGTCCCCACGTCTTTGTGGCCACCAACTTTCTGAGCCTCATTCAGCTACAGCTGCTGCCACAGGGGCCCCTTGTGCAGTATTTGGTGAGGAAACTAATCTAGCCCCCGAGGGGTCCCTAAGCCGAGTGTTTCCCAGAGCTGGAGATTGACTCCTCCATCAGAACAGAGGCTCCCCGAACACAGGGACCATGTCTCTTCCCTTTCCTCACTCCCCACAGGGATTGGCCATGGGTTTCAGAGCAGGAGGCTGAATGATAATGACACACTGTCCCCTTTTATTCTTTTTTAAGACCATGGAGACCTGTGAGGATGGGAATGACCTTGTCTTCTTTTATCGGGTTTGCGAAGGTGTTGCCAATGCCAGCCATGCCTCCCATACAGCTGCCCAGGCCAGGCTTCCTGACAAGCTCATTTCTCGTGGCAAGGAGGTGATGAGATCCTGATATGAACCATGTTTATCAGGGCTTGCTTCCACTGCCCTGCTCCTCTCAGGGGCCTGGGTTTCTGACACCTACTTCCTCTTTTCTTACCCAACTCCCCCTACCCCTTCCCCTTCCTTCTTGTGCCTAGGTCTCGGACTTGATCCGCAGTGGAAAACCCATCCAGCCTATCAAGGGGTTGCTAAAGGAGAGGCAAATGGAACAGTGAGTGTATGACGCAGGTTCCTTGTTCTCTCTAGCATCTTGCACAGCTCTTCTCCCCTTGCAGGGACTCAGAAAGCCTCTTTGCCTTTCAGTGACCCACTGTTCCTGAAATCCCAGAATTTTCAAGGTCTCAGTTTCCTGTGCCACAGCTTCTCCCCTCTGCTCAGGAGTCAATTATCTCATGTATCTCACTGTTCTCTTTCCCCTCAGTTGCCAGACATTAGTAGATAAGTTTCTGAAACTGGATTTGGAAGATCCCAACCTGGACCTGGAGATTTTCATGAGTCAGGAAGTGCTGCCTGCGGCCACCACCATCCTCTGAGAGTCCTTCCTCTGCCCCCTTCCATTTCCCAAGCCCCGTGGGCTTTCATGCCCTCTTCATTTCATTATCATTTTCAAACCCAGAGTTCTCGGTTTCTCTGGAAATTTTGTTTCATATTAGGAATAAAGATTCTTTTTAAGAGAAAGTTATTGTTTTCTTATTGCAGCCAAAAAAAAGCAAGAAAATAGAAAAGAGATGAAACACCAAGCAGGAGTCTACAGAAGGACCTGACCTGCCTCATTAAAATATAATGACACCTTGGCTGCTGTGGCTTAGTGGATTGAGCACTGATGTGCAAACTGAAAGGTTACTGGTTCAATCCTCAGCCAGGGAACGTGCCTGGGTTGTGGGCCAGGTTCACAGTTGAGGGTGTGCAAGAGGCTAAAGATTATGCCTTACACATCAATGTTTCTCTCCCTCTCTTTCTCCCTCCCTTCTCCTCTCTCTAAAAATAAATAAAATCTTTTTTTAAAAAAAGAGTATCAACCAATGAATGCATAAATAAGTGGAACAGCAGCTCTGGCTGGTGCAGCTTAGTGGATTGAGTGCCAGCCTGAAAACCAAAGCGTTGCCCGTTCAATTCCCAGCCAGGTCACATGCCTGGGTTGTGGGTCAGGTCCCCAGTAGGAGGCATGCAAGAGGCAGCCACACATTGATGTTTCTCTCCTTCACTACTTCCCTTCTCCTCTCTCTAAAAATAAATAAAATCTTAAAAAAAAGAAACTAACTTCAAAAGACCCTACAAAAATATAAGAGGGAAGACAGAGGAATCTAAGGAGACGGGAACACCTCAGGCTCAGACCTCAGCCATGGCAGACATGGCAGGAGGGTCTCTGAGAGGCTGAAAGACTAGTACCAGTGCAACTCAGTGAGGTGTGAAGTGGGAAGGGGCCAGCTCTGGGCGCCAGTGGGTGTGACCCTTCCCACCTCACAGCCATGGAAAGCCAGGGTGCTGGTGGTTTGCTCCTGGTGCAGGCCTCCTATATAGTTCTGCTGCTACCACTGGGGACAAGCCAAGACTCAGAGACCCAGAACTTCTTCCTCTGAGCATTAATCCAAGAGGATCCAGGGGAAGCCCCTCTCCCTAGATCTGCCCCCTACATTTCCACACAATTTTGGGGACTCATAAGTCTTCCCCACTGGTTTCCCTTGCCTAGTCAGGGCTCACATTCAGTGACCAGTGAACCCAAGCAGGAGTTTCAAGAAAGGGCAGGGTCCAGAGCCCTCATGTAGAATGATGCAGCCTCTGTTTCTTACATTTTCTAGCTGCAGAGGATGCAGGCTCTGGAGAGGGAAGAGGATGCCCTGTGGCAGAGATTGGAGCTGCTTAAGTATGGCTAGGCCTGGTTTGAGGACCGACTGAGGGAGGCACAACAGCAGCTATGTGTGGGGGTCCTTGGTGAGGTATGGGGTTGCCTCGAGGTGTGTGGGATGGGGAGCAGGGACGTGTGGACACAGCCTGACACCACCCTGAAAAGGAGAGAGTTAATGGGCAGGGATCCTGAATTAGAAGCAACATTGTAATAACAGGGTGCCAGTAAATGTTAGGTTGGCTTTCATTGTTGGGGTTGGAGAAGACTAGTCTGCATTCCATTCAGACGAAAGTGTTTGGATCCCTCATGACATGGGGGAGTGGCCTCGGTTACTCCAATGGGTCAGGGATAGACAGGGCATATCCATGAAGAAAGAGGGTAATGTGCTACTTGAGGGGTTGGAAGAACTGAACTGTTAAAGAGATGGAGTGGATAGTATTGGGTTTTCCCACCTGTCTCAGAGGGTTATTGGGATGAAGGGATCCAGATGGAAAAGAGGAATGGCCTGTGGTGATGGAAAATAGTGGCAAACGGACCTCAGGTTTTCACACTGTCAGCCTCCAACTCCTTTAGAATTTTCTAACAGATGTGTTTTAGTTAGTTTCTTTTAAATTTTTTTTATTTACTTTTAGAGAGAGGGGAAGGGAGGGAGAAAGGGAGAGAAACATTAATGTGTGCAAGATATATTGATCCTTTGCCTCTCACACACCCTCATCTGGGAACCTGGCCCGCAACCCAGGCATGTGCCCTGACTGGGAATTGAACCAGTGACCCTTTGGTTCGCAGGCCAGTGCTCAATCCACTGAGCTACACCAGCCAGGGCAGATTTTCTAACAGATTTAGACTCAGAGTCTGGAGGTCCCCAGTTAGCCCAGATTTAAGAGGTGAACATCTGTTTGCAGAATCTGATTCAGGGGAAGGTGAATGTATTGTTTTTGGGGTGTCCAACCTGCAACCTGTGGGCCACATGCAGCCCAGGATGGCTATGAATGTGGCCCAACAGAAAATCATAAATTTATTTTAAAACTTTTTTTTTGCGCTCATCAGTTTTCGTCAGCATTTGTGTATTTAATGTGTGGCCCAAGACAACTCTCCTTCTTCCAGTATGGCCCAGAGACGCCAACAGGTTGGACACCTCTGGTTGGGAGGCTGGCATAGAGAGGAGACTGGAGATTAACACTGGTTTGAATGAGAACATTGAATACCCCTCCCTGTTCTTCCAGAGTCCCTTGAACAGGTTTTTTCCTGTGTCACACAGGACTGGAAGGGAGGCCAAGGAAGCAGAACTTATGGCAACGACAGGTAAACTGGAGGGGAGGAGGGGGAGGGCAGAGCGCAGATGTCCAGACTGTTTCTCTTCTCTTCTCCAGGAGTTGTCAACACAGCAGGAAGAGGTCATTCAGCCAAGAGGGGAAATGGCTCAGCCAGGCTTCCCCAAGGGGTAGAGGACCCTACCAGTGTCTAAAGGCTCCTCTCATTCCCCTCAGTTGGTGACAGAAGAGGATGAGTCAGAACCTTCTTATTCTGCCTCTTGACTCAACAGCTCAATGGCTGCAGGTTGTGGGTCAACTGAAGTCTAAACACCTTGGTGTGAAGTTTCTTCTCTGCTCCTGAAAATTTCCATTTCATCTTCTTGGGATCTTACGTCCTCACCCTCCTGTTGGATGTGCATACATCTTTCTTTGAAATTGCTCTGGGGAGAAGACGTGTTTATTGAAACTATCCTTCAATTTTAAATACAAAAATAGAATAAAAGTTTCTCCAGAATTTCAAATTAAAAAATTATATAAATAACACTTTCTGGTATCCTTTTACCCTCCTCCCTGCCTTTGTCTCTTCCCTATATATCTTCCCCTCTACCTGAGTTTGGAAGACCAAGAACAAATAGTGGCATAAAGATGCTACAGAGAAATAGAAAGCAACTTCCTCAAACAATGAGTCTTCGGTTTGGTTCCCTAGGGTTAGGGAAAATGCATTGTGGGAAAATCTATTACCCTCTATCTCAATCTTGTTAAGAGAAGGGACAAGTGCTTGCTTGAGCAGGAAAATCTCCAGCCTAGGCGCCCCCAGGCGGATTTATTCATTTCCCGCGAAACCCTGTTGAGTGGATACAGCCATCTGAAGCCCAGGCACGGAACAGCTGACAGTCAAGGAACTGAGCCCAGTGGGGAGGGGAGAGGAGAATCTGAGGGCCAACTGGAAGGGGCCAGAGGCAGGGCTTAAAAGTTTGTACACTATCCCCACCCCCAGAAAGTGTGGGAACAGAAAGAAGCAAGGGGGTTGAGAAGCTTCATGTGGAGAAGTTGGAAGTGAGAGCGAAGCTGGAGTTGACAGATGCTCCAATCAAGATCCTGAGGGCCAGAGAAGCTGGTCATGCGATGGGCTGGCGGACGGGTTTGGGGGGATGCGCCTTGCTGCCCCCAGCCAGGAAAACGAAGGTGGGCGGTTTAGGGGAGGAGACGCCCCAGGTCTCCCTAGCCCCAGCCACCGTCCCCAAGTGCCTCACCTCCCAAAGGGCCCGGACTACATTGCCGGGCTGGGCGGCAGCCGGGTGCAGGACGCCCCTCCTCCATCCTGGCCAGTCAGCTCCAGAGAAGAGCTTGGGGGTAGCCAGAAGCGTGGGCGGAAGCGAGGCTGTGACGAGACCTCGCTCATGGGCTTCCCTGGCCTCCAAAGGCACTTGGCCCAGCTCAGCACCCCGGGGACCCATCGAAGGATGCCTTGGGAGATGTGAGGCAGAAGATGACTGGGGTGACTTCTGGAGTCCAACCCTGTCACTTCTATCAGCTGCTGGGTCTGGAGACCCGGGGCAGGGGAGGGGCAGGAGAACAGAGCTCTAGGTGAGATCCGCAAAGAGAAAAGAATGGAATGAATGGCTTTCAGAATAGAGGATCCTTCTGGGGAGTAGGGATGGGGAAAAGGGGTTACCTCTGGGGGGTGTTGATGAGAAGGGTCAGAAGGGAGTTCTGGGAGGCTGGAAGTCTTCTAAATCACGGTTACATGGGTATATTGTATGAAATCCATCCAGCTGAACACTTAAGTTTAGTGCACATTTATGTAAAATACGTAAATTATAACTCAATAGAAAGTTAAATATATATAGAATTGTATAAATTAAAACTAATGAACAAATCGGGCTTGGGGGGGGGAATAGATGCGCCTGCAACTGGCTGAGTCAGGGAGTAGAGGCCAGGGTGGGGGCCACTCTCCATCGGGATCCCAAAGTCCAGGAAGGTCTGAGTTGAGGGAGGTGAAGGCAGTCAGAGACCTTTCCCAGATGAATGTGACTGACATTGCTCTCTGAGCTCTGCAATCCTCCCTCCCCCCTCCCCTCTCCTTCTCAGGAATATCTCCATCCTTACCTTGCACTCTCACCTGGGGGGTGCCCTCAGCTGTGTCCTGGATCTCCCAGGTCCTTGTCTATGGGATCATTCACACTCACCATCCAGAACTGCCCAGAGCAACAGGTATGACCTAGAGACCCCTGGACTTCCTCCTGGCCCTGGGAAACCCCTGGGTGGGAGTGGGAAGTAAGAGATTTTCACATGAAACAATTTCTTTCCCTTAGTACATTACTCCACATTCTCCATTCTCAGTTCTCCCCTCTGCCTTGAGGCACACACGTGGAAGTACCTGCATGGTTCCTGATTCAGACACTGCTGGCCTCCCCACGGATCCAGACTGCGACCCTCTGGAGCAGTCCATCCACACTGAATACAGTGACCTCCCAAGCACCACAGGTGGGGGTTCCAGGGGGCAAGGATGGGCAAGACCAGAATATGGGGAGAAGACAGGGCATGCACTGAAGCAGGAACAAAGATAGGAGAAAGGTGGCGACAGAAAGAAACAGTCACATCTGGAAAAGGGATACCAATAAGAGAGGAGCATCAGACCAGGGATGAAATTATAGTCAATGACAAATTTGGAGGTGAGGGGTTAAGGATGAGTCAGTCACTTCTTGTCCCCTCTTAAAAGGTGCCAGGATGCCCTGGCTGGTGTAGCTCAGTAGATTGAGCGCAGGTTGTGAATCAAAGGGTCGCAGGTTTGATTCCCAGTCAGGGCACATGCCTGGGTTGCGGGCCAGGTACCCAGTGGGGGCCATGTGAGAGGCAGCCACACACTGATATTTCTGTTTGTCCCTCCCTTCCCCTCTCTAAAAATAAATAAAATTTTAAAAAACCCACTTCATTAAAAAAAGGTGGCAGAACTTCCCGTGGTGGCCCTGAGGACAGAAAATTGGAGCCCAAGGTTAGGGGAAGGGGGGTGGTACTCACTGAAGAAGATGGGTAGCCACGGATCTCACAGATGAACATCCTTTCCCTCCCTCTCATACCCTTCTGGCAACACAGCAGTGGGAGGCATTCCCCTCCTTCTATGAGAAAGGAATGTAGTGTCACTCATCCCCTTAGTTCTAAGCTGAAAGCATGGGTCCCTCTGTACCCTACACTTACCAGGTCAGCCATGCTGTCCCCAACAACAGCTGCCACATCTCGAATGTGCTGAATGTGCTGATCTTTGGTGAAGATCACCTCTTCTCCAGGGGCCAGGGCTACCACAGCATATGGCTCAAAAACACAGAGGGGACAAGACCTCACGAGCTCGGCCCTGACCCCATAATGGGTCTTCAGTCACCAGGAATATTACCTGTGCCCAGGAGGGAGGCCAGTACTTGAGGTGCCCACGTGCCATCTACCATTACAAGCTGTGCTCCAGCTTTCCAAAGAGCTCATCATGAGTGGTAAGGTCTCCGTCTACCCTCTGGCTACACAGGGTCTTCCAATGACACAATCCCCGGCCTTCAGTTAGTTATTGCCACTCCCTCATCACTGTTACAATATGACATCCACAGAGTGGTTTATTGGCAACTAGATCTCCAGTTCTTCAAATGGTTTCTTGGGGGCAGGTTCAAATACAAATTCAGCATCACTAAGGGTAGGGCCTCCCACTTTTAGTATTGTGAAAAGGATCAGGAAATGTTAAGCTTGCTGTAACCTTCTCCCACCCATGCCAAGGCTTGTTTAACCACCATAGTGTGGTGGCCCTTGTTATGAGATGGTTGTCACAGGGCCTCCTGCATCCCTGGTTGGCTAACACTAGGTCTCCCTCACTCTGCAGTGTGAATCCCAAGTCAGGGACTCCGCCCTGTTGGTGAGAAAGGTATCTGTTGGGGAGGATCAGTGAAGACAAACTTGTCTGAGAGTGGAAGTGTGAGCAGCAGGGCCAGCTGGCAGGGAGGGAAAGGACTGGTGTGAAAGCAGCAGCAGCAGGAATCAGCTGAGCGAGGTAGGGCAGAGGAGGCAATGTGGCCCTCCAGTGAAGCTAGTGAGTGGGACCTGGCTCTGAAGGTGGAAAGGGGTGGGGCCCCAGGAAGGCTCTAGCTCCCCCAAGTGGTAGTGCCTGGAAAGTGGGGTGGAGAAGAAGGGAAGGCGGGGAGGGCAAACCTCCAGGACTGACAGGCACAGCTCAGGCTCATCTCCACCCCCCAAGGCTTGGATCTCACTGAGTTTTGCCAGAACCTATCAGGGTCACTGGTTGTAAAGACAGGGCCAGACCCTGGGGAGGAGGAAAGGAGGTTGAGATGCATGAGGAGAGGGCTGGCCTCATTCTTCCCCAGTCAAGAGGCTTGCTGTACTCTCGGGCTGGACAAGTACTGAAATAATGATACTCCCTTATATTTATAAAGGCAGGGCAGAGGCTAGGTACTTCTGGTGGGAAAATGGACCTCACGTCCTTAACAAAATTGCAGCAGTTCCTGGGTCATTTTGGGAATGTGTGTAAGTATAAAAAAACAACTGGGGCCTCAGTTTCCTTATCAGAAAAGACAAAAATAATAGTACTTACCTCAGAGGGGAATTGGGAGGACTAAAAGAGTCGGCTTTATAAATCTCAGAAGAGTGCCTTGACACATAAGTGACTGAATTCTTTTTAAAAAATATTTTTATTTATTTATTTTTAGAGAGAGGGGAAGGGAGGGAGAAAGAGGAGAGAAATATCAGTGTGTGGCTGCCCCTCATATGGCCCCCACTGGGGACCAGGCCTGCAACCCAGGCATATGCTCTGACTGGGAATTGAACCTGAGACCCTTTGGTTCCCAGGCCCACGCTCAATCCACTGACCTATACCAGCCAGGGGGCATAAATAGCTGAATTCTTCATTATTCACTTACTCATACCTTTATCAAATATATGATAAGCCCCTATTCTATGCCAGCTACTATGAGATTTATACAGACAAACTGGACTCAAATCCTGCCCTGAGGGAATTCTGAGTCCTATAGGCATTCTGTCTGATGATCATTTCAACCCTGAGAGATAGACAGGATAAAGCTAGTAGTGACCCCTTTTATGGATGATGAAATTGAGGCAAGGAGAAGTTATATGGGCGATCTAAGGACACATAGTAAGACTGGTTGACCCAGGCTAGATCGTCTGACTTCCAATTAGTCAGGAAAAGGAATACTATGTAAGTATCTGTCTCAGACACTTTGCAGAGGCCTGGACCCACCAAACCCCTATTTTCACCCCAACTTCTGTCTTTGAGAAGTAGAGAGAATTGAAAATGACTTATTAGCCCTGAAGCCGAAGAAAGCAGAGGCTACCCACCTAAGCATGGGTCATGATAAAATTCAAACGTGAACTGGTGCCTTTTCAGAAGCAGTGGAAGAAGTGCCCAGTTGCTTCCTGCATACACACAGGTACCTGGGAAAGGCCCACTCAGGCACACTGCCCACCAACGGCATTAATCCCTTGCCTTGGACTTGCCTTCCCTCCGCTATCCCGGCTAGACCACAGTTACCTGGGTCGTGGAAAGGCACCAGTACACAGTGGACAGGCTCCGTGGGGCTGCCCTGTTGCTGCTCCACAATGTAGTGAGCCTAGATTTTGGCAGCGGTGATCTCCTTGCCCATACTGCCCATGGTGTCCAGGACAAAACTGAGGCTGGAGGCTGGGGTGATGTCCAACAGCCCGGGGAGAGCCACAGTGAAGGGTCTGCACTTTTGTCCCCAGCCCCTGGTTTCTCAGCTCCCTGAGGGGCACCTAGGGAGCCCATCTGCAGAAGGCCACTCACCTGGAGAAAGTCCTGTGTCCCAGGCATCTTCACAGGCGGCTACAGGCCTGGATGGAGGCCAGAAGGGCCAGTTTTGCAGCCTGGAGGTAGAGCATGTGGTAGGAGGAGAAGCCCAGGGCTGTGCTGTCCTTGTTGATGCCTCTCTGTGGTAGCCGGGAACTGCTCTGGTCAAGACGGCCCCCATGGCTACATTTTCCTGGGCTGGGAAAGGGATCTGGAGGGTAGAAGTAAAAAATTCACTGCCTCCTAAGAAAATGGGGCCCTTCCTGACCTGGCCTAACTCTCTGCTTCCCAAAGGATCAGCAGGAAGGATGATATTTTGTGGAGGGTCAGTCTGGAGGGGTCAGTCACATAGCACATGATGGATCCCCTGAGCCCTCTAGTCAGTCCCCAAAAGCTGCCCTTGGGCAATGGAGACGCTGCTCTCCATCACTCCCCCAACAAGTCATAGCCACCTCAGTGGGCCTGTACCCACCCATCCAGTTCCCAATGTTCTCTCCTTCTTATAGGAAGTGGGGCAAGGACCTAGAGGACTGAGATCCCTGGGGACTGGGTCAGGGGAAAGGAGGTGACTTTCTCCCCTTCCTTCTGAGGGCTTTCCTGTCTGATACCTGAAGACTTGGAGGGATGAGTTCCAAAGTAGCCAGAGGTGAGTGTAAAACCCAGCAAATTTCTGGGGCAGCTCAGCCCCTCACAATCAGAGCACGTAAGACCTCCCACTGTGAAGAGAGGGCAGACGTCTAGAACCCAAGATTCTGCTGTCCCAGCCCTTATCCTTATCCACCCAAACTTCTTCAGTTCTTCCTCCCAGCTAGAATAGGGTGAAAGCCCACAGGGAGCTTTCATAGGTACACTTCTAGGCTTCCTGGAGTTCAGGGGCTGGTGGTGAGACTGAATATTTGAGACTGGGACTGTGCTAGAAAAGCTAGCAGTGTGGGAGTCAGCCCTACAGGGACTGTGCCCTCTGTGAGCTGTGACCAGAAAGTGCACTTATCACGGACAGGAGGCAGCTTGCGGTTGTTGTTCAGTGTGGAGGTTGAGGGGACTGTGAGAGAAAGCCCCATGGGATCCAGCGGTGGGGAGGAAGCCATGTGAGAGACAGAGAACTCCGTGAGGTCTGCAGACCTGGTCCTAGCTCTGTCCTTCCCTGTGTGACCTTAGAGAAGCCACCTAACTGACCTGGCCTTTGGTTAAACTGGGAAGCCTCACAGGTCATTCCAGCGATGAAGTGATGTTACACCAAGTGTGGCCTTGGCATGTGCCGTGGTGGCTGGGTGGATTGAAAAGAGGTGGCTCTGAGGGCTCCTCCCTAACCACTGGGGTCATGGCCTTGTGGCTGCACCTTGTGTCAGGCTCACCAGCTCTTGCCGTGGCTGGAGGAGGTAAGCGTGTGGCTGCCGCCGCCCTAGTTTCGCCCAGCTGCTGTGACTATAGAAACCCTGGTCCCAGGAAAAGGAGGGAAAGAGAACATGGCACTTGTCTGTTCTCATGGCCTCCAGCCCTCACTCTCCACTCCTCCATTACCCACCGGTAAACCTTCCTCCCCTGCTACTCCTGTCAGATACCCCAAAGCCCCTCCCCTACTCTACTGGCCCCACCTAGCCCTGTTCCCCAGACCAGAGCTTTACTGGGGGGGGGGTCTCCCCTCATTTCCTTCCATCTCACTCAGAGCCCAACCAAAGGTCCTTCAGTGGCCACCTAGGCCCACTCCTGACCTCAGTGCCTGCCTGTCACCCTCAGTGGCTCCAGTGCAGTGGCTTCTGGCTGTTCCCACAGGAAGTGCTGCCATTGTGGAGGTCGGGACTATGGAATAGCCTTGGGGACTTAGCAAGCAGTGCTCCAGTCCCTTCTAGAGGCAAGGTCAAGAAGGCACCAACTGGGAGACAAGGCAGTGAAGACCCCTCCGACCATTACCCCATCTCTTTTCTTACCTGCAAGGCATGGAGAGCTGCCCCAGGGTGCTGGCAGGCTGGGTGTGGCCAAGAGCTCTAGCCACCACCAGGGTCTCCTGCAGAGCCCAACCAAGCGTGTGCCCCTGGCCCAACTGCTCAGCATCGAAGTGCAGGTCAGGGTCGTTCCTAAAAATTGGCAGGAAGTCCTGGGTTGCACTGGCATGAGACACCTCACTTGAGGCTGCTTGGAATCACCAGGAAGAGGACCCAGGTTCAAAGTAGGAGACATCTCTGGTGAGGAGGGTGTGGCCCTGGGTGAGTGGGAGAGAACAGGGTCTCCAGGGAAGCCTCTTGGATTGGGCCACTGCCCACATTTCCTCAGCAACTGGCACTCAGGTCTGGGTGTGGAAGGAATGGGGAAGGGGGTTCACCTATGAGAGGTAATTCTGGACTTTTCTAAGGGAGAGGGACTCCTGATTTCAGGACCAGGGTTCCTGGGTGTTGTTGCTGCAGGGGTACAGACAAGGTGGGGAGGGGAAAGAAGGTGCCTTCTTTTGGCAAGCAGGATCCTCAAGTAGTGGTCCCAGGACCCCCAGGGGATTTGGCTGAGATGTGATGGGGCCCAGGGATACTCACTAGGAAATCCTCAAGACGAAGTGGGGGCCAGCCTGGGGACAGCTGTTCCAGGAAGAGCTGCAGAGAGACATTGAGAGCTGTCTCCTCGGTCAGGTCCTGAGTGATGGAGCCAGGGGCAGCCAGGAGGCCCCAGATGTTGGGAAAGAAGGCAGATGATGTGGGGGCAGCAACTGCAGCAGTAGCAGCAGCACTGAGGACCCAGGTGTGATGCATAATGGGACATGGACCCAAGGGACGGAAGATGCTCAAGGGAGAAGGAACAGCAATTCCAGGAACGGCAGTCCCGGCTCTGTGTCCATGGGCACCTGCTTGGGCCCCTTCTACTTTGTATCTCAAGCACCTTAGCTGCTCCAGACCAGCTTCCTGCCCTCTCCCCATCTGCCCAGACAACCTGAGGCCTTATCAGACCTTGGGACTTATACCTGTAGGAGGGGCCCCAGGCTGCTCCCCCAGCACCCACCCCCACCCTAGCACAGGAAGTTCCCCCTTCCTGGTGGCTAGGTCTCCGGGCAAGGCTGCCAGGTACAGTGTCACAGAGCACCAGAATTCTAATTAACCTAAGTGGGACTCAAGGAGAGGAGGAAGGAGGCCCAGTAGGGTGCCACAGGACTGCAACATCCTTCGCCCCACACCCCTGTATTCATGTTGGCCCCAAGGCCACAGCAGCAGCCAGTACCAGGGCGGACCTTCCTTGGCTCTAGTTGGGAGGTGAATTACAGCCAGAAGGAAGGGAGCAGGCAGCACAGTGACTCAGGCCTGGCTCAGTGCCAGGGCCAAACCAGGCCGGTACACCTCTGCCCACCAGGACCTGGCACCTTGCCCAGCCTGCAGCCTTTGAGGATTTGGAAACCCAGACTCTCAGCACCCCTTTCCTGGCCCTACCACACATAAAGACAAGAGATGGTTTTGTGGCAAAATATTTATTGCTGCCATCCCCCTGGTGGACCACTGGGGGGTTATAAGGGTTGGAGATGGTGTATCACAGCATCTTCTGAAATAGGGCGATGGCCTCGTCCATCTTCCTAAGCTCTGCTTCTGTCTGTTGGAGCTGGGGGTGGAACAGGGGTGATGGGTAGTGATGACTCAGGCCCAAGAGAAAAGAACCCCAAATGCCCATGAAGGCAGAGGGGTCAGAATTGGAAAGACAGGTGAGGGTCACAGACAGGAAGTAGTTAGGGGACCGCATGCTTGGCTGAAACAGTTCCCCAAATTCTCAGCAGTCTCCTCACCAGCACCACCCTTCTCCTTCCCCATCACTGGACTTTTGGGTCTTGCCTTTTCCCAGAGTGGTCAGTCCCCAAGAACAAAGGAGCCTGCCCCCAAAGGCCCAGCCCCAGCCCCTACCTGAGGGGCAAAACAGAGGTTAGGAACACAGGTTCCTAGACAGGCATTCAGCCTTCCTTTGTAAAATGGCCAGAATAATCCTGCCTGCCCGGAGAAGGCTACTAGGAGAACCCAGTGAGTGGTGCCTCTGGACCTCACAACTGCTTCGCCAGCCTTGGAGTAGTTTACCCAGTATTCCTGTCTGGAGGGCTCCCTGGCTCTCTGTGCTCTGAGCCCAGCCCCAGGCATGTGGGAAGCTATGTTGGGTGGGCCACGAGGGGTCTGGCTGGGAGGCAGGGTGCCTGGTTCTAGTTTTGCCTCCATCTTCACCCTGCTGTGCCCCCTGCCCACCTGCTCAAGGGGCCTGGGCTCCAAGCACCCCCATGGACTGCTCAGGGCTGAGCAGAACGCTGCCACAGGACCGGGTGTGAGATGTGGGGAATGGGGAAGAGAACGCCCACCAACACCACACACCTTGGCTTTGTCTGCCTCCTGGATTTTGGCGGGCACCTTGACTGGGTAGCCCACGGTGGCGCGGCGCTCTCGCAGACGCTGGGCCTGCCGCTGCGCCTCACCACGCTTGGCCTGCAGCTTGCCCAACTCCCGGGCCGGGTCTACCAGCCCCTGCAGCTGCAGATGGACGGAGCAGCGATCAGAGGCCAGGGCCACAGCGCAACCCTGGGGTGCGGGAGCCCCCAGTGCCAGGACAGCCACCACACCTGTGCTGGCCAGCGCCTGCACGTAGCCCGACACTGCTGATGCCAGGGCACCTGTGGCCTCATCAGCCACTTCCAGGAAACCTGCCAAGGGAGGAAGGAAGGTGAGGCAGCCACACTAGAGAGTGGGCATGGGGACAGTGGGACAGGGTAGATATAGGCCCCTGAGGCTCACAGTCGGGCCAGATCCGGATGAGGTTGTAGTCGGCACGGAGGGAGCGTACAGCTCGAGTGATGCTCAGGGCCAGCTCCATGGCAGCTTCTGCTTCAAGGTCCTTCCAGGAGCACTATGGGGTGAAGGAAGGGGTAAGAAAGCCTGGGGGGCAGGCTGCAGCCCTGTCCAGTCCAAACCCCATACCTCTGAGGGTTCTGGGTAGGGGGTAACGCAGAGGCTAGGGGGCGCCTGTCGTGTTCGCCGGGGCAGCCTCTGGAACAGCTCCTCTGTCACAAAGGGCATGAATGGTGACAGCAGTCTCAGGCCAACGTCCAGGCAGGTATAGAGGGTCTGGCGGGCACACTCGGCAGCCACCTGGTCCACCCCACTCAGCACAGGCTTTAGGCACTCCTACAGGAGGGGAGGCACAGGGTTCAGGGATAGAAAGGATCTAGTCTCCAGCCCTCGCAGAGCCTGAAACTGGGAGGGGGATACGCTGGCTCAGTTCTCATGGCCAACCAGTAGAAAAGGCAGGCCCAGGGCTCTGCTGCCCATGCCCCACTCAACCCCTCCTCACCAGGTAGACATCACAGAGCTCATACAGCCAGAAGCTGTACTGGGCAGTGGTGACAGCTGGGAAGTCGTAGGCCTGGAAACCTTGGTTGCTGAGCCTCACAGCCTCAGTCAGCCGACTGCGGATCCAGCGGTCCACCAGGCTTTCATGGCCTACAGGCTTGGGGAGAGGGGCACATCAGCCAAGGCCCACCATATGCAGGGGGCACAGGTACCCAGGGGAGGGAGCCAGAACCCCACAGAGACAGGAACCATCGGCAAATTTGCATTCCAGGAGCCTAATTGGCTTTCCCTGTAACCCTCTGCCTCCCCACCCCCGCCCCACTACATGGAGGTGCATGGGGGCAGGGGCTGCAACCCTGACACACGGGCCACACTTGATGCCAGAATGGCAGGGGTCCAGCCTGTGGGTGCTGGTCACCTCGCACCTACCAGGTCCTCACCTCAGAGGTGGTTGAGGGCACGAAACCCTTGCCAAGACCACGAAGGGCAAACTTGGTGGCATTCCAGAGCTTGTTGCAAAAGTGGCGGTACCCCAGTATTCGGTTCACGTCCAGGTTGATGTCACGACCTGGGTGCGGTGAAGTGTGTGTCCTCAGCACTTCCCTTCCAACCCTCACTGAGGGCAGAGGAGAGAGGTGGCCTCATGGGAGGAGGAAGGACATGGCTGAGAGATTTGGGGGCCCTACCCTGGGATGTGTAGGCGCACAGTCCAAACCGGAGGGCATCGGTGCCACACTCGGGAATCCCCGCTGGGAAGTCAGCCTTCTGCAGGAGGAGTTGGAGCAGAGTCCTGAGCCAGGCCCGCCTTCCCTCTGTCCACTTCCCAGCCCTGGCCACGCTTCATACCTGCCCTTCTTTAGCCCTCTCCACTTCACTGGGATCCAGGTTGCTCTTCAGTAACTGGTCATGGAGGCCCTGAGGGTGAGGTGCGAGGGGTCAGGAGGCCGTGGCTACAGCTCCAAAGCCCTCCATGGCCTGGCCCAGCACCCAGCCATACCTGCAAGGAGACTCCATGAATGACGTCCAGAGGGTCGATGACATTGCCCAGAGACTTGCTCATCTTCCGGCCATGTGCATCTCTCACGATGGCATGGAGGTAGACCTGAGGCAGGTAGGGGCCTGTGAGGCTGCACCTCCCTGCCAGACCCCACTGCTCTCCCAGGGCCCTGCATCTGGTCTGCCCCATTCTGAACCTCAAGTCCCTTGGTGCCCCTGCCAGCCCATTCAGCACCTTCACGGACACAGAGGAGCTGCCTCCTCTAGAAAGCCCAGGCACAGAAATCACCGAGCAGATCCTAAACTCATTTTCAGTCCTGACAAACCCTCCACAGCTGTCCTGCCCTGCCCTGTGCCCCACCCATGATGAGCCTGAGCTACGACACAGGAGGGTGGCTGAGGGTAGGGACTGTGGGAGGGGTCTCAGCAGGCTTCGCACCTCTCTGAAGGGGAGCCTGCCAGTGAGCTTCAGGCCCAGCATGACCATCCTGGCCACCCAGAAGAAGAGGATATCGTGGCCCGTCTCCAACAGTGTCCCTGGGTAGAACACACTCAGATCTTCTGACTGGAGGCAGAGCAGGATGTTATGGGGAGCCAAGCACCCACCTCCAAGACCCCCGCCCAACCTGGGCTGGCCTCAGAGACGTACCTGGTTGGGCCAGCCCAGGATGGAAAAGGGGAACAGGCCAGAGGAGAACCAGGTATCTAATACATCCTCATCTGAAGGAAGCCAAAATCAGAGGTCAGAGGGGGCAGAGGTGAGGATCAGAGGCCCAGCTCTGCCCACCACCCTCTAGGTGCCCCCCACCCCGGCCTTGCCTTGCTGGAGACTGATCTTGTCAGGGGACACTCCAAACTCCTTGGCTGCCTTCTCACAGGCCTCGGCCTCGCTGCGCCCACTCACCCAGTACCGCCCATCAGGGTCCTGCCATAGGTGAAGTGAGTACCCAGGGGGGCATCCCTGCCCTGCCCCCACCCCCACCAAAGACCCGACAAACCACAGCTCCCCCAGATGTGTGGCACTGCACTCTGGCCTGGTTCTCACCTCCCCAGGCGGTACGGCTGGGTCACTAACAGTAACAAAATAGGCTGGAATGCGATGGCCCCACCACAGCTGCCGGGAGATGCACCAGTCCCTGCCAATGGTAAGAAAGGAGGAATTGGGGTAAGGAGGTGCCCCGGCCTGTGCCCAGCTCAGTCCCTCACCCAGTCACCCTCCCAACATTGAGCCTGACGCACCGGATGTTGTCCATCCAGGTGTGCCATGTCCGCTGATGGGCCTCAGGCAGGATGCGGAGGTCGCCCCGAGCCACAGCAGCACTGGCAGCCCGAGCCATCTCCCCACAGCGCACGTACCACTGTGGTCGCAGCAGAGGCTCCACCACATCTTTGGAACGACTGCAGGTACAAATGGGTGTGGAGGTTGGGTGGGGAGCACCCTGAGGAGTGCCCTTCTCTGGCCCCCACACTCACTTGCAAAGTGGTACCACCATGGGGTTGTCCTCAATGCCACGGAATAGTCCCCTCTCCTTCAGAGCTGCTAGCACTGCCTTCCTGGCCTCAAACCTGGGCATGCCCTGGGTGGGAGACAGGCCTCATTATGGCCATGCCTAGGTACCCCTCTGCCTCCAGACCTGTCCCCCACACCCAGGCAGTCTCACCAGGAAAGGTGGGGGCACACTGATAAGGGCCCCTCGGGAGTCCATGATGCTGATGGCCTCCAGCCCATGCCTCTGTCCAACCTCATAGTCGTTCTGGTCATGAGCAGGGGTGATCTTCACTGCACCTGGGGTCACATGGGGGTGCCAGGGCCATGAGGGACTCAGTAGAGTCCCTTCTCACACACACCCCCTTTTGCTGAAGGATGTGACTCCCAAACCACCTATTCCCCACTTCCCTAAGACAGTCCCCTGAGAACCAGCCCAAACCCTCCCTGTTTAGGTGAAGTTTATTTTCTTTTACTTGAGAGAAGAGAGATGGAAGGTTGTGCCTTGTGGGCCTTCCTCTCCTCACAGGACAGACAGTGCCTTGCTCACCTGTGCCAAACTCCATGTCCACAAAATCATCAAAGAGGATGGGAAGGCTCCGAGACAGGAATGGGTGGCTCACGCTCTTTCCCTTCAGGTGCTGGGAATAGAGGAAGACCTCAAAACTGCACAAAGGGCTGGGCCCAACTCCCTCCTACCCGGGATTGACTGTCCCAACACCCAAATTCTCACTGCAGGGCTAGAAAGGAACCCTAAGATGACTTTCTAACCCAATTTCCTTTCCTCAGCTGTGGGTCCCTTCAGTCAGCATTCCTCCCCAGCTGCAGCAGCACCCTCACCGCACCTGGTATCTGGGATCTTTGGGGTGCACAGCTACAGCCACGTCTCCCAGCATTGTCTCAATCCGAGTTGTTGCCACCACCACCTCCTCATCGCTCTCTGAAGTGACAAGTGACGCTGTGATCTCAGCACTGGCCTCTCCTTGCCTCCTACCCCACCCAGCCCAGGATCCTGGTGCCCCTGGCTCCTACCTGAGCCTTGGACCTTGTAAGCAAAGGAGATGAGGACCCCAAACTCCACCTTTTCCTTGTAGCCAGGCACAGAGAGGAGGGTGCGACCTGTCAGCTCCTTCTTATCCACCTGTGAAATGGATATTAGGAAAAGTGGCCCAGGGCCTGGGGCCAGGGGTGGAGCTGGAGAGAGCCTGGGGCAAGGGCACACCTCAATGTCAGAGATGGCAGAGTTGAGGGTGCAGGACCAGTTGACAAGGCGGGTACTTCGGTAGATGACCCCTTCCTCATGGAGCCGGATGAAGGCCTCCGTCACAGCTGCTGACAGTTTCTAGAGTGGAACAGGGGAGTCAGGGATGAGCCTAGGGGCCCATACACTTTCCGAGGCAGCAGGGTCAAGTGAGACTGGCCTGTCTAGAGGCCCACTGCCTAGCACCCAGACCCCTTCGAAGGCTGGTGGGGAGAAGTACTTTCCCTGGGGAGAGGAGACTATGGGAACACAAGGACAGGCAACAAGCCAGCTGGGGACAGGTGCCAGTGCAGAGAATCTTGGGGAGTTCAGGCTCCATGGGAAGGTGAAGCCCTATCACATGCCACCTGGAGGAATGTGGGCTCTGAGTTGGTGATAGGGAACACAAAGGGCCATGACATAGGGGGAGAAACGATGCTTACAGCTGAGACCTCAGTGATCTCCTATGTGTGGGCTCATCCCTGGGGGAGGGCACAGCACGTGCTCTCTCGTCTGTGGGTGCCCTGCACTAGGGAGCATCCACATCCTGTGTGAGCCCTGAGACCCCTCCTACTCACAGGGTCCATGGTGAAACAGGCTCGATCCCAATCCAAGGAGCTGCCAAGCTTCCGCAGCTGGTGGTAAATTCGGTCCCCCTTCCTAGAAGTGGACAGGCAGGTGGGTCAGCATTAAGGCCAGGCTGCAGGGAGACATTGAGTGGCTGATGGGGCAGGATGGGGATCACTCATCTTCTGAAATTGACTGGGCCCTGAAGCCACTGACCCTTAGCCTTTGTGAGAGGGTGTAACCCTATAGCCAGGGTCGTACACGACAGAGGTCTTATGTGGACAGGGCACAGGAAGGCAGGGCTGCTGTACACTCACTCCTCCTTCCATTTCCAGACCTCCTGTAGAAAGGCCTCACGGCCCAGCTGGTGCCGGTTCAGTCCCTGCTCTCGCCAGAGCTTCTTTTCCACCACTACCTGGGTGGCAATGCCTGCGTGGTCACAGCCAGGGTTCCACAGGGTGGTCTCCCCACGCATGCGATGCCTGTGGGAGGTGAATGTGCTGGTGAAGCCTGGTGCCTAAGGAAGAAGGGTCTTCTTTCTGGGCAGGAAGTTAGTGGACTCACGAAAGAAATGGCAGTGAACTGGGACCCCGATTCTAAAATTACAATCTGGGGGAGGAGATTTGCAAGGAGAGACAAAGCAATTTGGCAAAAGAAGAGGCTCCTACCCAACTAGATAGCAAAACCTACAAGAAAGTTATGATTATTCAAACAATAAATGATAACATAGGAACAAAGTTACAGACTAAAGGGAACGAAACAGTGACTGGAAACAGATCCCAGACAATTTATTATTGCTCAGGGGTGTCACTTTATATCAACATGGAAAGCAAAAACAATTAAAAAATGTGTTTGGGATACTAGCAACTTAGTTGAAATCTCCCTATTTCCCCAAAATAAATTCTAGGCAGATTAAACCTCCCTCTTTCTCTCTCTGTGTGTGTGTGTGTGTGTGTGTGTGTATACATATGCGTGTATATATATACATAAAAACTACCCTGGCTGGTGTGGCTCAGTGGATTGAATGCTGGCCTGTGAACCAAAGGATCACTGGTTTGATTCCAGTCAGGGCACATGCCTGGGTTGCAGGCCAGGACCTTGGTTGGGAATGTGTGAGAAGCAGTCAATTGATGTTTCTCTCCCTCTCTTTCTTCTTCCCTTCCCCTCTCTGTACAAGTAAACAAAATATTAAAAAAAAAAAACAAATTATGAAAGAAGCCTCAGAAAATGACAAAATTTCCAAAAATTAAAAAAATGAAGATAATAACATAAATGAACGTGTGTCACTTTGAGATAAGAGAGACATCTTTAACCAGGCACACAAGATAAAGTCCAAGAACATCAGTGAAATGACTACAGCAAAACATAAAACCTCAGAACATTAACACAACTCAGTGAAGTTAAAAAGCAAGTGATAGTCCTGGCTGGTGTAGCTCAATGGATTGAGCGAGGGCTGCAAACCAAAGGGTCACATGTTCAATTCCCAGTCAGGGCACATGCCTGGGTTGAGGGCAGGTATCTAGTAGGAGACACACAAGAGGAAACCACACACTGATATTTTTTCCCCTCTCTTCTTATCTTCCCCTCTCTCTAAAAATAAATAAGTAAAATCTTTAAAGAATAAAAATAAAATGACTGGAAGCAAGTAATGTTTTAAGGAATTAATCAGGGGCTGAATTAGAGTAAAATCGTGGGTCTTCATCCCCTGCAAGTACAGAGGTATGTGCAGTTCCCTCCAATGCCCTATGCTGAGGGGGTCTGCCTTCCCCTGTAGTACCAGGTACATTAAAGTGGGGAGAGGAAATCATGGCAGAAACACAGTAACACTCTGTTCACACATTGTTCTCAATGACTCATCAAACAGTGTTATATTCATTCTTTATAGTCTGTCTGTCCCCACTATGTTCAGATCTCCTTGGCGACAGAGACTGTAGCAATTCTATGCTCTTGCAGATAACACATAGAAATGTTGTTTATACGCCATGAAGCATATGAACATCTTTTGAACTTGAAGTTGTTGTTATATGTTACTATTAAAGAAGTTAAGTATAGAACTTCCGGCCAAGATGGAGGCATAGGTAGACGCACTGTGCCTCCTCGCACAACCAAGATAGGGACAACAACGATATAGAAACAAAATAATAACCAGAACTGACAGAAAATTGAAGTGTATGGAAGTCGGACACCAAGGATTTAAAAATAGACATGTTCATCCAGACAGGTAGGAGGGGCGGAGTCAGGACGGGTGAGGGATGCGGAGTGGAGAGCTGAGCAACCAGGGCAGTGCGCACAAGTATGCAGCAGGCAGACCCTGGGCGCACAGGCAGCAGTGGCTGGTGGGCCCCAGCCAGGGGGTGGCGA
>CM052541.1:94965728-94983108 GCA_028533065.1 Trachops cirrhosus
TTTTTTTTTAACAACACAGTTTATTTAGAAAGTCAGAGGCAGAAGTGAGTTGTACAAGTAATGGGTTCAGGAAACACATATTACAGAGGCAAAAGAAGGGTCTGTGAAGCTTAGGAGAGAGGAAGGTCAAGATAACGCACCTGGGGGACACGGAACATGCCTAAAGCCACAGGCAGCAAACACAAGGCCAGCAGGCTGAATCTAGCCCTCCACCTTGTTTTATCCAACCTGGCACCTTGCTTCTACCCAGTGGCAGCGTCAAGCTCCTTGCCCCTAGTTAAGGAGTAAGGTACATTTATACAGCCCTAAAATTACATTCAGCCCTTCGAAGGTAACCATGAGGCTGATGTGGCCCCCAGTGAAAAAGAGTTTGACACCCTGCTTAAGCAAATTATCAAACATCCCTCAGCTTTCCTTTCACTGGCAGTAAAGTGGGCAAAGTTGATTTTGAGGGATTCAATTGAGGCATGTAAAAAGCACAGACCTCCTGGCTGGTGTAGCTCAGTAGATTGAGCATGGGCCTTTGAACCAAAGGGTCAGGCTACATCTGCAGCGGGGGCACGTGAGAGGCAACCACACATTGATGTTTCCTTCGTTCTCCCTCTCTTCCCCTGTCTAAAAATCAAATCTTTTAAAAAAAGAAAAAAAGGATAACCTGACTGGTGCGTCAGTGGGTTGGATGTCATCCCACAAAAAGGTTGCTGGTTTGATTCTGGGTCACAGCACACACTTGGGTTGCAGTCCACATCCCTCACTGATGTTTCTCTCCCTCCCACCTACCATCTTTAAAAAAAGAAAGAGAAAACCTTTGCTGATCAGTTTAAGTGGTGGGAACCAAGCTAGAAATGTTCAATAGGAAAAGAAATGCAGCCCTAGTTGGTGTGGCTCAGATTGCTAGAACCAGATGACATGATCCCAGTGCCTTTGATACTGTAGCCCCCACCTCCAAAGGCAAGAATGGGTTTTTTTAAATACAGGGTTTGAGGGGGATAGGGGAAGGGTTAGTCTCTTGTTCTTCTAGGCTGGTGCCTCAGGGTTTCAGGATGAGCTGGGACAATCGGTTAGGTAAAGGGCTGAGCTGTTCCCAGGTACAGTAAGGTCAGTCTGACCACTGGCCAATATGGCTGGCATCAATGTCTATTGTGGGAGGTGGGTGAGTTTCCATTAAGCTACAGGGTCTCAACTGAGTTGAGATAATTCAGTCATGGGCAGTCTAGTGGGTTGGAAAACTGGCCTGACCCTTCCAGACTGAGTGCCAGCCTGCAAAACAAAGGGTCATGGGTTTAATTCCTAGTTAGGGCATATGCCTGGGTTGTGGGTCAGGCCCCCAGCAAGGGGTGCGCAAGAGGCAACCAACCACACATTGGTATTTGTCTTCTCTTCCACCCTTCCCCTCTCTAAAAATAAAATTTAAAAAAAGAAAAAATGCATAATTGCAATTTTTAAAGGATTAGTCAATAGGTACACAAGCTGATAAAATAATCACCACCACATATCTCCACAATTTTTTTCATCTTGTAAAACTACAACACATTAAACTCCCCATCCTGACAACCACCAGTATGTTCTTTTAAAATACATCTAGACAACCTATATTTTCACCAATTCATCAGAAGGCAAATTATAAGTGACTATACGTCAGTTCTGTTCATCATAAAAATCCCAAATCCTTGTTAATAGCATCTAGTACATCAGAATTCTTTCAATACAGTCTAGAAAGCCTTAATGTCAATGTGGCACAATCTAATTTGTTTTTTATACACATCTATACAGAGGTCCAGCTAGATGTCAGCTGTAATGCTCCTTCACTGGTGGCCGCTGCTGTTCACTTTCCTAAATCTTTTTGAACCATCTTGTTTTCACCGAGACCAAAGAATCTACTTTATTTTCTTTAATATATTTTATTGGAATCCTTTTAATAAAACCAAGTACTTATTTCAGACAAAGTGAAGTGAAGATAAATGATATTTAAGCTCCCCCAAATGTCAAGGTCGTTTTTTTCTCCAGTAAGTTGACAGCTGCTCACACTGGCTAATGCCGGAAGTTCCTAGGATCTGCCCCAAACCAGCAGGGGGCATACTTTTTGTCAGCAAAATCCTGAAATTTCAAAGGAACAAGTATCAGAACTATACAGGTAACTGTCATTAAAACAGAAAGCTGGGCTGACAGAGGAGTTGCCTAGTGGCAAAAAAGGAAGGCTTAAGAGTGGTAAGAGCGCTGGCCTGTGAATGGAAACGTTGCTGGTCTTATTCCTAGTCAGGACTGCCAGGTCTCTGGTTGGGGGCGTGTGAGAGGCAACTGACCAAACTGTTTCTCATCCTCTTTCTCCCTCCCTCGCCCTATCTCTAAAATAACATTTAAATTAAAAAAAAAAAAAAAAAAAAAAAGAGTGATAAGAGTGGCCCTACCTGCAGCCCTGGTGCCTGGCTAAGGGGCAACCAATCGATGTTTCTCTCCCTTTTCCCTTTCCTTCCCCTCTCTCTAAAAATAAATAATTTTTTTTTTAAGAGTGATGAGTGCATCAGGTGGTTTCTAAGATCCTGAGAGAAATGTTCAGAGACTATAGTCCAACCAGGTCATCACTACCACTCTGGGGCTGGAAGAAAAACCTGCAGACTCACCAGAGTAGCCCAAGAGAAGGACTGTGGCTCTTGTCAAACACAGCCTGAACTGGCAGGAACCATTACCTAGGAATCCCAGACATCACAACTGCACTTTTCCAACAGTAGTAACCTTAGGCTTTCAGTCACCAGTTCAGTGGTGAATCTGGGAAGGGGCACCGCCCCTGGCTGGGCTTCCAGAGCTCATGCTAGATAGAAACAGGAAAACAGGACAACAAATGAAAAAGGACAAACAAGAGTTACTGCCCACCCATTGGCCCTTCTCAGAGACTCAAATTTCCAGTTCTCCAAATGAGTCAGAACTTAATTTTTGACATCAAGACCAGTGTCAGTGACTCTAGTCTGAGAAATCATCATTCCCAAATCAGGGAGACCTGGATCAAGGGAAGCTATTCTGGGAAAAGATCTAGAACATTGGAAGACATAGGAATAGGTAGTATGGGAGAAGTAGGAAATAAAGTTAGAACTGCATAGACCAGCTCCAGTCCAGCATGTAGGAAAAGGGGTGAAGAAAGCAGGATGAACCAGGCTTAGACAATAATATAGGGCATTATAAAAGTTTTTTGGAAAGTAATCATTGCAAGAAATATAATCCAAGTGAAAGGTTTACATTTTTGTATGTGTCCTTAGAAAGCAGGCAGACTCAACAGTGTGGTGATAGCTAAAGGGAAAGGGGTACCGGGGCTGGGTGGAGGTGGGCAAAGGCGGGTGTGGAATATCTGTGTCAACGATAAAAATAAAGCTTTTAAAAAATAATTAGCCCTGGCTGGCGTAGCTCAGTGGATTGAGCACGGGCTGCGAACCAAAGCATCGCAGGTTCGATTCCCAGTCAGGGCACATGCCTGGGTTGCAGGCCAGGTCCCCAGTGGGGACCACATGAGAGGCAACCACACATTGATGTTTCTCTCTCTCCTTCTCCTGCTCTTCCCCTCTCTAAAAATAAATAAATAAAATATTAAAAAAAATAATTAATAAATAAAAGGCAGGCAGACTCCACAGTGCCCCATGAAAGAACCTGGGAACAAGACGATCTCTGAAAAGGTACTTAGAGCATGCTCACACTTAACACTCACCTTTATTCAAGGATAACACACTGGTCTATGTCTTCAAGCCCTAGTGGGGAAATAAAACACAGGAGTTAAGTGGTTAATAAGAGTTCCTGGCCATCAACTTCTCCCTGTGCCAGATACCAGGGATCCCAGTACAGGGAGGGAGGTGGTCAGCGCGCTGCGGTTATGGCGTCAGCGAGACACTCAGAGTCACCGGGAGTCATCATCACCCCCATCCTACCCCAGGGCAACCGCAGCCACTCCATCTCGCACAATCCACTCACCCTTGTTGCGCGGTAGACCCGCCCGCGAGCATCAGGGCCTGTAAAGAAACCAATGAGTCAGCAAAAGCTCAGACGACTGTAGCCGAGTACCCCTCGCTCCGGACTGCGTCAGTTCCAAGCAGTGGCGTCACACGGACATCAGAAACTCTAGTCTGTAATGGTAATTCATCCTGCTCAGCCCGAGACTGCGGTCCCCTCACCCAGCAGGGTCCCGGGGTACTTGCCGGCAGACAACTGTGCAAGGATGTCCGTGGCGCTGGAGACCGCCACCATCCTCTCCTTAGGAAGCAGTGAGCGCAGCAGCCACCAAGAACACTACAAAAGGACCCTCCCCATGAAGCAAGTCGCACAAAGAGAACACCGCGTCCCGGGCCCGGCTATTTATGGCGGGGTGAGGTCGGGGCCTGACGGCCTTGGCTGTCTTCTTACATGCCTGGTTGGACCTCCGACATTTGCTCTTTGTTCGTCCAAATAAAAATAACAAAGTGAAATAGAGGCCTTCAGTGACTGTTTCACACTAGTCTGGTCAGATACTCGGAGATATTTTGTGAATTTTGAAAAACAGGTGATATGACTGGCCAGCTGGCTGAAGGCCCCTACGCCCGCCACTGGCGCGTGCAGCAGAGCGCTCTTCCTAGTGGCTTGGGGCAGTTAAAGACTCAGACTCCAACCTCGTCCTTGCCGGGCCAGCTTGGGGTCAGCTTGGGGCCAGGGCCACTCCCAGTAACTGTCAACCCACTCCATAAAGCCAGAGAAATCTGAATTCGCAACCCCACTGGAGCCCGCAGATCTGTCAGGCATAGTAAGCTTCATGTCTTTATCTGTATTGATAGAATTGACTACAATAAACTGCATAAATTTAAAATACATAATTCGATGTCTATAAACCACTCTAACCTTTTTGACGCGTACACTTCTGTAAAGTATATTCACATTGTTGTATAACCAATGTCCAAGACCTTTTTTTATCTTGCAAACTGAAATTCTGTACCAGTAAACAACTCTTTTCCGGTCCTCATTCTTCTTCCTTTTATGAGAAGTGCCTGGCCTGGGACTTGACCAAAACCAGTAGAGGTGTTCAGTATGCTCTGACCAGCACCATATGTAAGGAAGCGTTCGTTGGAAGCAAATTGAAGTAGGTGGCAACAGCCAGGCCATGTTTTCCCTTCACTGGAATACACTCTCAAATACCTTCCCTCTCAACTATCCCCTAATCATTTGCTCTTGGCCCTTAATCCACCAACTTGTATATTATCCCAAATCCCACCTACCTGGACCCCTCATTTATAAATGTGAGTCGTTTTTGGCGATGCATGTTGGCATCTTTTTCATCTTTTGAGCAAACGGCACATATAATGGTGATTTGGGAGTTCTGAATCATACAAAATCAGTCTCCTTTTTGAGTCACGTAATTTAGACACAGTGAGCAAAGAGTAAAATTTGGAAGAAGGCCATTGTGGGTACAGGAAATATCCCTTTACTTTCTCACCCAATTATCCTTCCATCTGCCCTGACTTTCCCCCAGTTTCAACCTTCCATCAAAAAAATCTCTTCCAAAAAACAAAAAAAATTCTTCCAAGAGTCCTGTGGTATTCATTTATTTGACACATTTCTCAGCCCAGGGGCCTCCACCTGTGTGAATTTTGCTTGAAGTTTCAACATGTTATGTGTACAGGTGGACAATGACACTTTTTTTAATTTTAAATTTATTTTTATTGTATTTTTTCCATATAATGACATATTCTGATACTGCTTCCTAATGAACCACTTCCCTAATGAGGGAGTCATGAACTGAACTACCTGGGCCTGAGGAATTCTCTTCTGGGCTCTATTACACTGTTACTTGGAGATGCTGTTGCTAGAGATTTCCCTAACCTCTTATCATTACTGGTGCTGCTGCCAGTGAGTCAACACTTTTAAGGCCTTTCCAGCCTTCAGGCTCACGCTCACAGCAATGAGTTCCTTACCATTAGCTGGGCCCCTGAAAACAGACACTTTCCTGCTCCTAAAGATACAATCAGGGGTATCGTCTGGTACACTTTGGTCCAAAGTTAGAAACACCTGGGCAGCTTGAACAAGCATTAGGAGGACTTACCTATATACATTGTCATTCCTAACAAGTTTCCTTTGACCTTCCTCAGAGGGTAATTTATTGAAAGATACAACATGGAATTTTCATTTCTTTGATTTTGGTGTAGGTATTCATATTTCCAGACTGTTTTTGGCAGGAAGCGGGTTGGAATTCTCTCAGGCTAAAGGAAGTGTTCAGCACACTTAATTGCTAAACTGGAAGAATCCCCTAGGCAAAGGCTTGTATGCAAGGAAAGACCATTTTCCCTATCCCCCCAGCTCTATACCATACAGCTTTTATCTCCTTCTTTCTACATTAAATTTACTATTGTTTTGAGCCTGTCCATTAAAAAGGACAAAGAGGGTACTGATTGTTAAAACTTGGGTGAAAACATTACTCAGAACCAGACTTGGGATCCATGTCTGGCCCCAAACCATGACTTGTGCTAATTTTGTTCCGGATATAGTTAAAGTGGCCACCTCCACATGCTCACCTATTAAAAAAATGTTTTAGAATACCTGATGTGTAGAGGATGGTGGGATGAGGATTACTGAAGATTATTGGTGTGACTCAAAGAACCTGGTAGTGTCTAGCCCGTCCCTCTTTATTACCATGCCCCCATTTAAGTATCTCAATCCTTCAGACTCTAGGGTGAGGTTTTATAACTGCAGCTAGGGTGACCATAACTGAAGGTGTCACCTATAGCATATTTCTGCTCAAAATGACATTACAACTTTGGAAGTGAGACCATTTGGACAATATAAAAGAGCCAACCAAAACTTACTAGATAAATAACTTCATTTGACCACCAGGTGGGATTTACAGAGCCAGGGTGAATCTGCAGCTCATTTTTTGCTCTTTTGTCTACCCTGAATGTCTTTGTAACTTCAACAAAAGACTGGAAAATTCACAGATAAGGAGTGGGTACTAAAGGGCTCCGCGAACATAACTGCAAATGAGGAACCATAAACCCTTCTATCTAAACACAGCCTTTAAACCCATACTAATCTCTTCTCCCCAAAACCCTATTGCTGTTCCTGTCCCTACTTTTCTCTAAAACAAGCTCCACCCCAATCAAAATGGTTACCTAGAATGTTTCCTAACACAAATGTGATTCACCACCTAGAACTGATTCTCAACAAAAACACCCATAGCCATGGCTCCCAATATTTACCAGTCATCAGAAGTATTGCCCCCACTCACCATGTATGGAATTCAGACATTTCGGAAGAGTTCATTAACACTCACAAATAAAAAGTCACACATTAATATTTTTTTTTAAAAGATTTATTTTTACAGAGAGGAGAGAGGGAAGAGGGAGAGACAACATGTGATGCCACTTGCGTGCCCCCAGTGGGGATCTGGCACCCAACCCAGGCATTTGCCCTGACTGGGAATCAACTGGAGACCCTATGGTTTGTGGGCCAACACTCAAACTTGTTTTTAAAGGCCAACCCCACCCCCCACAAAGAGTAGCAGAATTGATCACTGAGGAAAAAAACAGACATTCTAGAGTACCAAGTTACATTAAATGCAAAGAATTCTAGAGAACACATTGGTTGCATTACAAGTAATAAAAACAGACAAATCAATCATATTACACCTAACTTCAGACTGAACTGAAATAGATGACAATTGATAGTTAACAAAAATTTAGGGCAACAGAAAGATCCTTGAGTCACCTCTGCTGCAGAGACAAATATGGGGGGAAAGGTAGGGTCCTAATCCACTTCCTCAATGGTGGGGCCAGAACCAGAGCCTGCCTTAGGGACCTGAGCCCCAAAGCCACCAGCCCCGGGGCCACCCGCCCCCTGGTACAGTCCGCTGATGATGGGGTTACACACCTGCTCCAGCTCCTTTCTCTTGTGCTCAAACTCCTCCTTCTCAGCCAGGGTGTTGGCATCCAGCCAAGAAATCACCTCCTGACACTTGTCCAGCACCTTCTTCTTGTCGGCATCGCTGATCTTGCCTTTGAGTCCCTCATCCTCCACAGCACTCTTCATGTTGAAGGCATACGACTCCAGCGCATTCTTGGCAGACACCCTCTCGCGCTGGACCTCATCCTCGGCTTTGTACTTCTCAGCTTCCTGCACCATGCGCTCGATCTCCTCCTTGCTCAGGCGGCCCTTGTCGTTGGTGATGGTGATTTTGTTGGCCTTGCCCGTGCTCTTGTCTGTGGCCGTGACGTTCAGGATGCCATTGGCGTCGATATCGAAGGTCACCTCGATCTGGGGCACGCCCCGAGGGGCTGGTGGGATGCCACTCAGCTCGAAGCGCCCTAGCAAGTTGTTGTCACGCGTCATGGCCCTCTCGCCCTCATACACCTGGATCAGCACCCCCGGCTGGTTGTCTGAGTAGGTGGTGAAGATCTGCGTCTGCTTGGTGGGGATGGTGGAGTTGCGCTTGATCAGTGCAGTCATCACGCCCCCAGCAGTCTCCAACCCTAAGGACAGGGGAGCCACGTCCAGCAACAGCAGGTCCTGCACGTTCTCAGACTTGTCCCCCATCAGGATGGCTGCCTGCACTGCCGCCCCATAAGCCACCGCCTCATCAGGATTGATGCTCTTGTTGAGGTCACGCCCATTGAAGAAGTCTTGCAGTAGCTTCTGCACCTTGGGGATGCGGGTGGATCCGCCCACTAGGACCAGGTCGTGGATCTGGGCCTTGTCCAGTTTGGCGTCACGCAGAGCCTTCTCCACTGGCTCCAGGGTGCTCCGGAACAGGTCGGAGCACAGCTCCTCAAACCGCGCCCTGGTGATGGATGTATAGAAGTCGATGCCCTCGAACAGGGAGTCGATCTCCAGGCTGGCCTGGGTGCTGGACGACAGGGTCCTCTTGGCCCTCTCACAGGCGGTGCGCAGCCGCCTCACGGCTCGCTTGTTCTGGCTGATGTCCTTCTTGTGCTTCCGCTTGAACTCCTCCACGAAGTGGTTCACCAGCCTGTTGTCAAAGTCCTCCCCTCCCAAATGGGTGTCCCCAGCTGTGGCCTTCACCTCGAAGATGCCGTCGTCGATGGTCAGGATGGATACGTCAAAGGTGCCCCCACCCAGGTCAAAGATGAGCACGTTGCGCTCCCCCTTGCCCGTCCTGTCCAGGCCATAGGCGATGGCGGCGGCGGTGGGCTCATTGATGATCCTCAGCACGTTCAGACCCGCGATCACCCCCGCGTCCTTAGTGGCCTGGCGCTGCGAGTCGTTGAAGTACGCCGGCACGGTGATCACGGCATTGGTCACCGGGTAGCCCAGGTACGCCTCAGCGATCTCCTTCATCTTGGTCAGGACCATAGAGGAGACCTCCTCGGGGTAGAACGCCTTGGTCTCCCCCTTGTAGCTCACCTGCACCTTGGGCTTGTCCCCGTCATTGATCACCTGGAAAGGCCAATGCTTCATGTCCGACTGCACCACCGGGTCGCCGAACTTTCGGCCGATCAGCCGCTTGGCGTCAAACACGGTGTTCTGCGGGTTCAGCGCCACCTGGTTCTTGGCCGCATCCCCGATGAGCCTCTCGGTGTCGGTGAAGGCCACGTAGCTGGGGGTGGTGCGGTTGCCCTGGTCGTTGGCAATGATCTCCACCTTGCCGTGCTGGAACACCCCCACGCACGAGTAGGTGGTGCCCAGGTCGATACCGATGGCCGTGGTTTTAGCCATGCCGGCCCCCTGCTCTCTCACCCCGCGCTGAGGTTCGGGCTTTTCCTGCAAACGGTGGTCCGGGTCCGCGACCACAGAAGCTCGGCCCAAGCCCTGTTCTTTCCGAAGCGGAAAATTGAACACCGGCGCCCGCAGAAATTCGTCCTGGGAGGCAGCGGGTCTGCGTTCCCCAGCACCACACAGACAAGATGCCGAAACCACCTCCTTTCGGCGGGCTCGCAACTAGGCGGTTAACAGTGGCTCTGTATTTATAATTCTTCGTAGCCCCGCCTTTTCTCCCGCTCACCCAATCCCTAACCTCTGTCCCGCGGCGGGTTTGGAATATTCCAGGACTTTCTCCAGGGTTCCCGCCCCCAGCCTTTCCCGGACCAATCAGCGTACTGGGTGCCGCCCCTCTCAGAACTCTCCTGACCCTTCTGGAGCTTGCTGGGCTGGCTCGGTCTCCGGGAGAGATGCAGGGACACAAAGTAGGGAGGGGCTCACGAGTCGGCTGTGCTGACGACATTGCAGGGGGCGGGAGCCGGGGGAGTGGGGGTGGGGGAATGTTGACTGCGTGCCCAGCAGTCGCGTTACAATGGAAATGCTGCCTCTGACCTCATGCCTAGTGTGGTGTCAGGATGAAAGGAAACTAAGCCTGCTTAAAGTTGTAGGGCGGGAGGGTTGGGGGGGGCGGGAAGGGGGACACCGACTGCGTTGGGTGGATAATGAGGGAGTCCCCACCGACCTTGGCTTCGCAATTCGAACATTATCAAACTGGAGTGAAGGTGACTGGAGAATAGGTGAACAAGGAGGGCTAATGGTAATGGGGTGGGAAAAGGCAAGACAGGTCTTTAAGAAAATGCTGCAAGGCTCGCTAGTTAAAGCCTGATGTATGGGGTCTTGGCCAAGCATGAGATGGAAATCCTTTGAGGAGCCCAAAGTACATTGGATTGGTCACAGCTGCTGGAAGGATGTGGAGGATCTGGTCTGTTATTGTCTCTGGATAACAGGATTTTTTAAAGTAAAAGATTAGAAGAAGAGCCCTGGCTGGTGTGGCTCAGTGGATTGAATGCTGGCCTTCAAACCAAAAGGTCACAGGTTTGATTCCCAGTCAGGGCACATGCATGGGTTGCAGGCAGGGGGCACGTGAGTGGCAACCGATTGCGGAATCTCTCACACACCCAAGTTTCTCTCCCTCTTTTTTCTCCTTCCTTTCCCCTCTCTCTAAAAATAATATTTTTAAAAAGATTAGATAAAAATGCCACCTGGACCATACCACCTCACCTGAGGAAACTAGAAAACCCACTGCAGTGGGATCCTAGTGGCCCAGATTTACTCCCACAAGTCCCTAGTAGAGTGCAGGAATGGAGCCCAGGAATGCAGCTAAACCCAAATGTGGCGATTAATGTCTCATGCGAGAGATCAAAAGGTAAAATAATCTCAGTTTAGCGGAGACAGATACAATCTCAGAATAAATATACATTGGAGCAAAAGCGGGTTTACAAGTGTAAGTGAAACAGTTTATTCTTGTACTATTTATTAATAATTGTATTACTTTCCACATGAACAGTCCTATATATCAGGGACATAGGACAGGACACTTGAGTGAGGACTTGTGAGAAATTAAAAACAATTACACCCACTGCCTTCCCATTTCCAGTTGGCTAGGAATGTGTTTGTCTACCTTGTCCAAAAAGCATGGAAGCATTGTCTGGAAGAGTTATTTGTACACCAAAAACATTGTTGTACACAGAATTCACGATGGCGTTATTCACAATAGCCCTGAGGCAGAAGCAGTCCTCAGAGGGAATAAGTGAGTAAAATGTGGGTACACAATGGAATATTATTCAATCTTAAAAAGGAAGGAAAATCAGCCCTGGCTGGTGTAGCTCAGTGGATTAAGCGCGGGCTGCAAACCAAAACATCACAGGTTCAATTCCCAGTCAGGGCACATGCCTGGGTTGCAGACCAGGTCCCCAGTGGGGACCACATGAGAGGCAACCACACATTAATGTTTCTCTCTCTCTCCTTCTCCCTCCCTTCCCCTCTCTAAAAATAAATAAATAAAATCTTTTTAAAAAATTTAAAAAAAATATTTAAAAAAAAAAGGAAGGAAAATCAGATCCATGATATTATAATTATAATATAGAATTCAGGGGTGTCCAACCTTTTGATGTCTCTGGGCCATGCTGGAAAAAGAAGAGTTGTCTTGGGCCACATATTAAATATGCAAACACTAACGAAAACTGATGAGCAAAAAAAAAAAGATTTTAAGTAAATGTATGATTCTGTGTTCAGCCTCATTCAAAGCCATCCTGGGCCACATGCCCATGGGCGTGGGTTGGACACAGATGAACTTTGTTTTTATGCGAAGTGAAATAAGCCACAGAAAGATAAATATTGTATAATTCCACTAGTATAAGCTATCTAGAATAGTCAACTTCATAAAGACAGAAGTGGTGGTTTCCAGGGGCCAGTGGGAGTAGGGAATGTTGAGTTGTTTAATGGACAAAGAATTTCAGTTTTGCAAGATTAAGAGTTCTGAAAGTTGGTTAGACAATGTGAATGAACTTACTACTGAACTATACCTTTAAAAATGGTTAAGGTGGTAAATTTCATGTTATGTGTATTTTATCACATTAAAAATAATAAATAAATAGAATAAAGAAGTACTCTGCCAAGATTTTGTTGCATTTTTTCCTAACAGGCCTCAGAAAACCATGGCTACTGCTAAGGGAATCGCCATTGGCATTGACCTGGGCACCACCTACTCGTGCGTGGGGGTGTTCCAGCATGGCAAGGTGGAGATCATTGCCAACGACCAGGGCAACCGCACCACCCCCAGCTACGTGGCCTTCACCGACACCGAGAGGCTCATCGGGGATGCGGCCAAGAACCAGGTAGCCATGAACCCTCAGAACACTGTCTTTGATGCCAAACGTCTGATTGGAAGAAAATTTAATGATCCTGTAGTGCAATCAGATATGAAACTTTGGCCTTTTCAAGTAATCAACGAAGGAAGCAAGCCCAAGGTATTGGTGTCCTATAAAGGGGAGAAAAAGGCTTTCTACCCTGAGGAAATTTCTTCTATGGTACTGACTAAGATGAAGGAGACTGCTGAGGCTTTTTTGGGCCACCCTGTCACCAATGCTGTGATCACTGTGCCAGCCTATTTCAATGACTCTCAACGCCAGGCCACCAAGGATGCAGGTGTGATTGCAGGTCTCAATGTGCTAAGAATTATCAATGAACCCACAGCTGCTGCCATTGCCTATGGCTTAGATAAAGCAGGTCAGGGAGAGCGACATGTCCTGATCTTTGATCTGGGTGGAGGCACATTTGATGTGTCCATCCTGACCATAGATGATGGGATTTTTGAGGTAAAGGCCACAGCTGGGGACACCCATTTGGGAGGGGAGGACTTTGACAACAGGCTGGTGAACCACTTCGTGGAGGAGTTCAAGCGGAAGCACAAGAAGGACATCAGCCAGAACAAGCGAGCCGTGAGGCGGCTGCGCACCGCCTGTGAGAGGGCCAAGAGGACCCTGTCGTCCAGCACCCAGGCCAACTTGGAAATTGATTCACTGTATGAAGGCATCGACTTCTACACATCCATTACTAGAGCCCGGTTTGAAGAGTTGTGTGCAGACCTCTTTAGGGGCACCCTGGAGCCTGTGGAGAAGGCCCTTCGGGATGCCAAGATGGATAAGGCTAAAATCCATGACATTGTTTTAGTAGGGGGCTCCACCCGTATCCCTAAGGTTCAGAGACTGCTGCAGGACTACTTCAATGGCCGTGATCTCAACAAGAGTATCAACCCTGATGAGGCGGTGGCCTACGGGGCAGCAGTGCAGGCAGCCATCCTGATGGGGGACAAGTCTGAAAAGGTACAGGATCTGCTGTTGCTGGATGTGGCTCCCCTGTCCTTAGGGTTGGAGACGGCTGGGGGCGTGATGACTGCACTGATCAAGCGCAACTCCACCATCCCCACCAAGCAGACGCAGATCTTCACCACCTACTCAGACAACCAGCCGGGGGTGCTGATCCAGGTGTATGAGGGCGAGAGGGCCATGACGCGTGACAACAACCTGCTGGGGCGCTTTGACTTAAGTGGAATCCCTCCTGCACCCAGAGGAGTTCCTCAAATCGAAGTGACTTTTGACATTGATGCCAATGGTATTCTCAATGTAACAGCCATGGACAAAAGCACGGGCAAAGCCAACAAGATCACCATCACCAACGATAAGGGCCGCCTGAGCAAGGAGGACATTGAGCGCATGGTTCTGGATGCTGAGAAATATAAAGCTGAAGATGAGGTTCAGAGAGAGAAAATTGCTGCAAAAAATGCCTTAGAATCCTATGCCTTTAACATGAAGAGTGCTGTGAGTGATGAAGGCTTGAAGGGTAAGATTAGTGAGTCTGATAAAAAGAAAATACTGGATAAATGCAATGAGGTCCTTTTGTGGCTGGAGGCAAATCAACTGGCAGAGAAAGATGAGTTTGATCATAAGAGAAAGGAATTGGAGCAAGTGTGTAATCCAGTCATTACAAAACTCTACCAGGGAGGATGCACTGGGCCTGCCTGTGGAACAGGGTACTCGCCTGGAAGGGCTGCCACAGGCCCCACCATTGAAGAAGTAGATTAATCTTATCTGGAGCTGGAGGGTTCTAGGGTGCCTCTAAAGTGAATTTGTTCCCCTCATCTTCAAACATCGTTATGATTCTTGAGTTGACTGGACCTGAATGTCAGTTACCATCGTTTTGCAATTCTAAGGGAAGAGTCTTATATGCCATCTTTTCACACTCTGATGTCCTGTTTCTGACCCTGGAATGAAACTTTTAGGAAAATTTGGCTCCTCTCTGAACCATTTGATGAATTTGAGTATCTGTTATTTATTTCTAGCCTCCCCAACCTCCTTCTTCCTGTGTGGATGGTTGTGACTCAGTAAATTTGTTCTTAAGCAAATTTCTTCTGTTATCTTTAGACTGTGTGTCTTGAAAAGCAAGGAAGAGGAAGGTTCATGGAGAGCGTGTATGGTCTGATTGTGAGCTAATTGTGAATGATTAAGCTGGAAAGAGCAAAGTATTTGAGTTTTCATGTGCTAATTGTTCCAAGCAGGAAAATTACTTGATCATCCAGCACTTCCAGCCCCAGCTAGAGCCGTTGCTAACTATAATTACTGCTTATGTTCTATGACAGACTGGTTTAGATGCTTAGGGTTCAGCTAAGAGGCACACATCTTCTTGATGTTACCTACAGGTGGGATCTAAATCCAGTGTGTGTACACTCAAGAGTCCGTTATTATGTCTTTTACATGCAGAAAACATTTCTACAACAAACTCCTGACAAATGGGTACTTTTGTGCAAGATGAGAAATGGAGGATTTTAGTATGGCCTTATTCCTTGAAAAAATATTTTCACCTATTTTGTCATAACAGATTTATAAAAATCTTGGGGACATGAGTATAGAAATACATGCAACTGCATTTGTAAACCTTTGTATTTAAGGGGGCATATTTGGATATGAAATATTATGTTACTAAACACAAGGGTTTTGCAGTGTGAGGTACTTTATTCAATAAGGAGACATGGTTGTCACAAGGTAGTTATATTTACTTGTAGCAAGTAAAGGAGCAGGGATTGATATCCAAAGCTCTGCCTCTTTGAAGAACACTTAGTGATTATTTTTGTACACTATTTGGTCCAATACATGTTAATTTCTTCTTTGCAGCTGGCCTTATTTATCAGGTTGAGTTTCCTGTCAGCTTATGCTGTTTACTGGTCTATCTGAAAAATACTGCACATTTTAACATTTAGCAAGACATAACATATAGAAATGTCCAGACCTTGAGATCCTTGCCCTAACAGAATGGCTATTTCCATCCTCCCACCAGTGTTAAGTTTTACTCATTCCTTCACAGGACAATCCTAGGCAAAAGTGTGTAAGAAATGTGGACTGAGATTGGGTCTTTGGGAGAAATATGTATGTTGGAAGAGAACTTTGGATGAAATTAAGATTTGTGCTCAGGCTCATGATCATAATGACTCAACATGAATTTTTTTTAAACTTTAAAGAAGTGCAACATATATAGAAAAGTGTACAAATCTCAAGGTTTCACAAACTTCCTAACAGTTTTCAATAGGAACTGTCTTCAGGGCATGAGCAAATCATGCTGCAGACTGCACTGCCTTGGAAAAGAAAAACCTCAGAGAGGGTAAGAGTTTCCCCGACCCTCACGCTACAGCTGAGGCCGCGCCTGCGCGGTGAATCCCGCCGCTGGAGAAGGAATAAGGGGAAGCGGAAGCCACTCCCCTTCCCCAGCTTTACCGGGCCCTTCGCTCTACCCGGCCCGCTCTCGCGAGCGCCGGGCCGCCGTGCGCGCTCTTTCAGTGCCCCGGACCCCGTGTGGCGTTTCCCACTCCGCCCCACGCGCGGGCTCGCGCTCCGGTTTGCGCCCGGCCTCTGGCCCGAGGCATCAGGCCCTTGCTTTCCGTGTCCGGCCGACAGCCCGTTGCGTAAGCACCATGGTGGGTATCGTGAAGTCACAAGGGGGTGCCCTTCTGGAGCGGGGCGGGTTGGACTGTGGGAGTCGGAGTATGGGTGCCTGCTACGTCCGTCTCCGCTGGAGTTGGGCTCCAGAGGCACTTAATTCCTGCGCCTCAAATTCTTTGAAGAGGCTGGGGCACGTGGTCTTGTTTTTTCTTATAAGGAAAATTTTGTTTTTTTAAAAAGAAAACAAAAGAACGAGGGAGAGTCGCAGGGACAGCAGGAGAGGGAAAAGCCAGACCTCAAGGAGCATTTCTCTGATGGAGACCGGGCTTGGGGAGTTTGATCCGGGTTACATTCTGCAGTTCCCTAGGAGGAGTGGGCAGGGACCCCAGGAGAGCAGGTGGCGGATTCATAGCCGAGCCCGAGAGTCAGAGGGGTGCAGGGCAGAGGCTCTCTCCGGGTCTTTATGTCAGGTGCTTAGTGAAGTGTGCAGAATCTTTCGGCCTCCAGCTGTTCATCTCTCTGACTGAGTGAAGTTTTGAGACCTGCCACAGATGAGGGGATTCCAATACCACTATTTGGTAATAGTGGCAGAAGGTCACTCTTCCGTACCATGTCTCTGCCCATATCTCTTCCCATATAATGGTTTTCCCTCTCTCGCCCAATAGCTCTTCTACTCCTTTTTCAAGTCCCTTGTGGGCAAAGATGTGGTGGTGGAACTCAAGAATGACCTGAGGTAGGTACCTGTTCCAACAAGTCTGTAGGGGATGGATGTACCCAGGGCCCTGGAACCTCTTTAATTGGACAAGTATTGTTTGAAATCTGGGCAAGATGAGAGATACAGAAGAAATAACAGTGCCTTAAGATGACAGATTAGCGAAGTGTTGTTTCTTGTATTGAAAAACAATACAAAGAACTGAGTACATAAAGAGTAAGTATAGAACCATCAAGAATGTATAAACATCAACAGTTTTTACAAAATGGAGTTTTGGTTTTTCCTGATTAAATTCTATGCTCTTTTGACTCAACTTCTAGAAATGTAAGAATCGGTTCCGCAAGTAAAGATGTATGTACAGAGATATTTGTACTTTTTTAAAAAATATATTTTATTGATTATGCTATTACAGTTGTCCTATTATCCCCCCTTCATTCCCCTCCACCCTGAACACCCTCTCCCATCCACCTTCCCCCCCTTCAGTTCATGTCCATGTGTCATAAGTTCTTTAGCTTCTACATTT
>CM052541.1:94983608-95004208 GCA_028533065.1 Trachops cirrhosus
TCTTCTCCTTCTGGTACCCCTATAATTCAGATGTTGGAGCATTTTAAGATGTCCTGGAGGTTCCTAAGCCTCTCCTCATTTTTTTGAATTCTTATTTCTTCATTCTTTTCTGATTGTATGTTTTTTTCTTCCTTCTGGTCCATTCCACTGATATGAGACCCCGCTTTCATTCCATCACTATTGGTTCCCTGTGCATTTTTTCATTTCACTTATTGTAGCCTTCATTTTTTCATCTAGTTTGTGACCAAAATCAACCAATTCTGTGAGCATCCTGATCACCAGTGCTTTGAACTGTGCATCTGATAGGTTGGCTATCTCTTGGTCACTTAAAAGGATGGGTCCTGGGGCTTTCAATTCTTCTTCTGTTTGAGCCATCTCTCTCTCTTTTTTTTTTTTTTGGTCTGGTTGTGCCTGTTATGTATGAGGGGTGGAGCCTTAGGTGTTCACCAGGGTGGGGCACCCCAGTCACTGGGTTGTGATGCTGTATGTGGGGCAGGGGTCTGAGAGGGAACAATGGCACTTGCTCTGCTCTCCTTGGGACTTCAGTCCCGTCCGCCGCTTCCCCCAAGCAAACTGGGCCTTACTGGTGTTAATTCCCATGTGGGTGGGCTTGTGCCCCCCGTGGGACTTTCCCGCGACCTCTCCTGTGAGGCTGAGAGTCTCTCCCTGTGCCTTAAGCCCCACAGGTGTTTTCAATCAGTGCCCCAAGGCTCTGCGGCGCTGGGATCCTGGGGTGCGCCCAGTGCCTTGCTTCACAATCGCCGCCTCGCTGGGTCTGCAGGTTGCCACCCCTCAGCTGGGGTCTGCCAGCCGCTGCTTGCATGCCCAGGGTCTGCCCGCTGCGGTCTTGTGCGCCCAGGATGCCTTACAGGGCCCCTCTCTGTCCGTGTGCCCGACTCTGCCCCTCCTACCAGTTTGGATGAACGTGTCTGTTCTAACTCCTTGGTTGTCCAACTTCCATACAGTTCACTTTTCTGTCAGTTCTGGTTGTTATTCTGTTTCTAAACTGTTGTTGTCCCTATCTTGGTTGTGTGAGGAGTCACAGTGTATCTACCTATGCCTCCATCTTGGTCGGAAGAGTCATGGAAACCTTTTTGAATGTAGAAATGGGTAGATTAGCCTGTGCTATGGCAAAAGCTTCGAGTGCCACCTCCCAAGCCATTAGTCAAGAACTAGGACAAGTTAGAGAAGCAGTATTAGAAAACCATATAGCTATAGACTGCCTCTTTTTAAGACATAACCATGGATGTGAAGAACTTGAAGGACTCTGCGGTTTCAACCTGACTGATAATTCACAGCTCACAGAGCATAAAGTAAAGCAAGTAAATGAAGTAGTGTCCAAGATAAAGCAAAGAGAGGAATTCTTTGGTATTGATTTGTCTGAACTCACCTCCTGGCTGCCTGGTGTTGCTGGTTTAGAGGGGCCTTTGTTGTTTTCATCCTTTTCATCTTTGTCAGTGTGATAGTGTGTTGTTGCGTGCAATGTGCCCCCTTATGTGGATCTGCAATTGAGTGTATTCCTGACCCCCTACCAGATGGTCGAATGCTAAGATATGTGCTCAGCAGCGAAGTGGATACTTCCATATGACACTGATCACATGGAAATAAGATAGTTTAGATCAACAGTGGTGGGAATGATAGGGGAACATGAGAGTTGGAAATGTTTAGTTTTAAGTACTAGTTACTAATAATTAATGCGTGTAAAAAACTATTGTTTTAGGAACTGAAGGTAGTGACAGGCAGTACGAACACTATCTTCCAGTTTCAAGAGGAAGGGAGAGAGAGAGAAACACCGTTTTTGTTGTTCCAATTATTTACATATTTATTGGTTGATAATTGTATGTACCCTGACCCTGGGATCAAACTTGCAATCTTGGCATATGGGGACAATGCTCTAACCAACTGAGCTACCCAGCCAGGGATAAGAATTAATTTTAACGAGGTCTGTTCATATAGCACTGTCTTGGTCTCAGCTCCTGGTACAGGGAGGGCACCTTTCAAATGGGAGTTTTATATTCTGCTTTCAGGAGGAAAAAGGAAGGTCAGACTGTTCTTCTTGTACCTGCTATTTCTCAAGTGCCTTTAACTTAAAATAATTGATATGCTAAAGTAGCATATTTTGGGGTAACATGCTTTGAACTCCTTCACCTGAGTTAATTATTTCATTTAAGTTTGCAAAATAATGGTTTTCTAATTTGATTATTCTTTCCTGCACTTAGTAGCTGACATTCCTTTGTAAAATAAGTAATTAATAAGTCATCTTTCATCAACTGGTACTTTGTTTAACTTGAATTACTTGCTGTTACTGCAAAGGCAGGATAAATGGTTCATCCTTTTCCTTTGCTTACAGTATTGTTTGTAAGGAGTTGGTATAAAAGTCTTCTCCAATGGTGGCAAATGAATTCCACCTATTTTTGTATACCTGAGTCCAAGAAATTTCCTTGTGGTTCCTCTGACTTCATCAAATGTCTTGCCAAGACCCAAACATGCTGACACAAAAACCTTCCTCTGATCTCTCCATTTAGAACTGTGGCCAAGGAACTGCCACTGGGGTTGGCATGACATTCTCAGTGAAGCCATGCTAGTCCCCAGACATTGCTCCCTACCAGGCTGCCACTTCCAGCATCAAGGGCATCTCAGTATGTCCAGGGATTCCAAATATCAAAACCAAGCTTTAGCCCTGGCTAGTGTGGCTCAGTGGATTGAGCACCAGCCTGCGAACTGAAGGGTTGCAGGTTCAATTCCCAGTCTGGGCACATGCCTGGGTTGCAGGCCAGGTCCCCGGTGGAGGATGTGCAAGTAGCAACCACACACTGATGTTTTTCTCCCTTTCTTTCTCTCTCCCTTCCCCTCTCTCTAAAAATAAATAAATAAAATCTTAAAAAAAAACCCCAAAACCAAGCTTTGTAGAAGTCAAACATCACTGGTCCCTTAAATTGGTAAAGTGATAGGAAGATAGCAAAGCTGGGCTTAAGGTACTGAAGCAAAAGATGACTATGTATCTTCACTTCCCCCTCCAGCCTCACCCTCTTTTGATGCATGCTGGGGTCCCTGGCTCAGGGCACAGCCATCTTTGTAGCTCTATGTTCGTTAAGTTGGAGTTCTCCATTTATCTTTTTCCTTCTATTTTATTTGTTGTGAAGTATGTAATATATACAAAAGTATACATAATATTTATGTACAAGTTAAAGAAGAAATAAACTACATGTACTTGCCACTGAGCTCAGGATCTGGCACTGCCCTTGCTGGTGTGGTTCAGTTGGAGCATCGTCCCATACACCAGGATGTTGTGGTTTCAGTTCTCGGAGCACATGCTGAAAGGACAAAGCCAGCCCCAGGCAGAAGATAACATTGGAATAAACTGCAGCCTCCTGTTACAACACCCCAACAGCCCAGGGGCCACACAACAGCAACCGCCCCACACTCTTTTAATCCAGTTACAATCCAATAAAAGCTCAAAGCCCCCACCCCTCAATGCTGTTGTATTTCTCCACACATGCCCCTCTCCTTACTTGGAGGGTAAATAAAAACTTTACACTTTCTTCTCTTTGTGAGTTCTTTCACAGACTGCATCACTGACCACCTTAACACATACCTAGGTTGCCAGTTCCATCCCGGTCAGGGTGCATACAGGAGGCAACTGATCAATGTCTTTCTCTCTCTATAGGATCAATGAAAATGGCCCTTCCCCCTCCCATGACTGAGGACTGGTCAGACAGCCACTGGCCAGAAGGAATGTGCATTGTTTTGGGAATGGATTGTAACTCCCTTACCTGGGAGTAGCTTTTTGTCCTGTGACTGCTTCTTGGCCCTTTTACACGCTGAGGTAATATAGTTTAGAGTCATGCATAGGACATGTGCCTCCTTTGTCTGGGACCCCCTACAACGAGGCTCAGGCTGGAGGAGGCTCCGTCTTTCTCGCATCAATTGGCCACCGTTGGTGCGCTCCCCTATAACATGAGTAATAACCAGCAAATCCACATCTGTTAGTCCTCTGGATGTTTTGGAATATCATGAACACTTAAGCAGCTCCCTGGTTTGGGTTTGGAGCATCTGTGCTACTCTCTGTTAGGTAGCTGAGGTGGCTAAGAAAGGACCAGGAGCCAAAAAGTTCCAATTAAGTGCTTTTGTTCAAGGCCAGACACTGAGATCAGGTGGGCTGAGTCCAAGCAGACTGCAGCAGCAAGGGAAAGGGCAGAAGGGCTTTTAAGGGTGTGTGTGTAGCTGCCCCCAAGGGAGGGTGGGTCACCCTGTTGATCTGCCTCAGGTGTCTGGGTACAGGTGTTTGCAAGGAAATGTCCTCTGATCAGGGAAGGTTGATATGGGGACAGAAAGCCCAGGAGATGTATGCCCCTTGTTTCTGGGAAAAACTTGAGGGAGAGGGGAGGGGCAGTGAGGATTCGACAAGTGTCCAGCAGTATTCTGGCAGCTATGCCTAAGTTGCTTCTGATAATGGGGAATCTCGGGTCCGGGTATTTATCTGGTGATGCATATCTTCTTTGTTCCAAAGTAGGCGGTGGCTTAGGTCCTCCATGTCCCAGTATATTCTAACTCTCTCTCTGCCCCACCTTCCTCTCTCTCTAAAAATCAATAAACATATTAAAAGAAAATTTAAAAAAAGATGTGGCACTGTAGAAGTTTATTGTTGACAAATTACATTTCAATAAGTTATATCTGAGTAACTAAATTTGTGGCCTGAAAATTTGGAGGCTTCAGGAAATGTGATTTCTGGTCCCAGTTTGACAAGAGTGTGAACTGTTCAGAATTTTCCAGAGGCACTTTCTTTTTTTTCTCCATCCAGAGCAAAGACGAGGCCACTTCATCCATTGAAGATGTGACCTTTTGATATTTTAGTATCTACAAAGAGAGCAGATAGCTATAGTTTGCTGTGGACCAAAAAGTTGCACTGTAATAAGTCTAACCAAAAGTAACCTCACAAGCGATCTGATCATAAATTGCTAACCGGGTGGGTCCTGGTGGATAGTCACACCCCCAGCATAGAACTTCTTTAGTAAAAGTTGTATCTTTGCCTTAAACCAGCCCTCTTCATTGTTTCTGTGCATCTAGGTTAACACACCTTTGAATTGCATACATTTCAGACCCCTCAGGAGAGTACTAATCTTGTCAACTATCCTGTAATCCAATCCGCACGTTGTTTTCTTCCACCTTTGTGCAGTCTTCCTTATGTTTTTTCTTAGTTTCAAGTGCATAAAGAAACTGCAGCCCTGGTAGTGTGACTCAGTTGTTTGGAGTGAGGTTTGATAAGTGTTTCAGGCTCCACCCCTAGTCTGGGAGCTCAAGGAAGGCAACCAACCGATGTTTCTCACCTTGATGTTTCTCTCTCCTTTCCTCTCTAAAAGCAATGATTAAAAAATGCCCTCAGGTGAGTATTTAAAAAAGAAGAAGAAAAAACTGCAAGAGGGAGCATTTGAGATCTTGCTTTCTGGCAATATGATCAGTTTGGCTCAAATAAATTCTTTCTTTTTTTAAGGATTTTATTTATTTATTTTTAGAGAGAGGGGAAGGAGGGGAGGGAGAAAGAGAGGGAGAGAAACATCAGTGTGTAGTTGCCTCTCACGTGGCCCCCACTGGGGACCAGGCCTGCAACCCAGGCATGTGCCCTGACGGGGAATTGAACCAGTGACCCTTTGGTTCACAGCCCGAGCTCAATCCACTGAGCTACACCAGCCAGGGCTCAAATAAATTCTTAAAAAATTCACTACAGGTTTGGATGTTCTTACATTGACATTGATAAGGGACTTAAGAGTTGGAAGATATTAGTTTAAGTAATAGCTAATAAGCTCAGTAATCAATGCATGTAAAAGTTTTTGTTCCAGGAACTGAAGTTATGACCCACCCTGACTCCAGGAGACCATAAGCAGTTCCAACTTTGTTCCTCAGAAGGGCTGCAAGGACTCAAGATGATATCTGAGCCATTGTACTCCAAGGTGAGATGACCACCTCTCAGGACATAGCTAAAGGCCACTGCCTGGGGCACAGCTTAAGACCATCGCCCAGGGCAAGAATGCTGAAGTTGTTTTTTTTTAATCCAATTATTTTTTACCTGTACTCCAAACCCCTTACCTACACTTTGTTCTCCTTATAAAAAGGGCCATTTTAAAATGGAATTTAAGATGGTCTGTTAGGGTATGAACCCGCCATCTTCTCAGATCGCCGGCCATCTGAATGAAGTGCCCATAAAGATTCAATCCCTGTCTCTGTTTATTGGGTTTGGTAGTGACAGGCAACCCAAACTCCGGTGTCTTTTCTGGTTTCAACATTTCCAACCTGAACTTGTCTTTCCTTCTGTATTAAGCATCTACCATATGCCAAGTGTTTGTGGGACCAAACATCCAGGGAAATAGGCAGGTTTGGTCCCTGCCAGCTATTAATAGTTACTGGTTTCTTTAGACATGATTTCTGTTAAAAACAGCTTCTCTTTTAAGGTCTTTTCTTCAGTATTTTGAAATCTATTCTTCCTAAATCTAGGCTAACTGTCCAAGAGGAAGTTGTTCAAAGTACAATCCAGGAAGCTCAGGATTAGGGTCTCCTGTAGTTTCTATTACAAATGCAAAGTCCTGGACTGCTTCTAGAGATACTGGACCTGCAGGCTGGGCTGGAGCTCAGGGCTCTGGTTTATAATGAGCTCTGCCCCATTCCCTCCTGATGAGGAAGTCCTTTCTTAAGGATCCTCATAGTTCAGGGTTCTTGGCCATAAAGAAGGAACACAGTCACTTTCTTAAAAGTTTCTTGCCATGTCTACTTCTCAAGGCTCAAGGGTTAGACATTCATGGTATCATTTCCTCTCTTTCATCCACTATTTCCGATAAATAATTGAAAAGTTAAAGCCAGAGTCATTTGCTATTGTGGCGCCCTTTGCTGAGCTGGCCCATGACCTTGTTAAACATGACTGCCATTTTACTCTTCTGAGCTTATGTCTCCAGGACTGGAAATTACTGGAAAGCAAGAACAGCACTAACTGCCCTACAGCTGCAAGCAGAAGATAATGTTGCAACAAACTGCATCTATGCAAAACCACCTGAAACCTCCAGTGTTGCAATGCCCCCAAAGCCCAGGGGCCGCACAACAGCAACTCTCCACCCTTTTATAGTCCAATTATGATCCAATAAAAGCCCCACCCCTCAGTGCTGGTGTACTTCTCCACACCATGCCCCTCTCTGCTCTTGAAAAGTAAATAAAAACTTTGCACTTCATTTACTTCTTTGTGAATTCTTTCACAGCCTGCATCATCAACCACCCTAACATTTTGGTGGCCTGTACGGGAACATTCTCTATTTCTCCCTCTCCTTTGCCTCCTGAGACTTGCGACTAGGGCAGCAGTGGAAGCTTGACCCAGGCTTACCCCCTAACCCTGTCTTTGCAAGGTTTGCAGAGAGAATTCTAATCATTTTCCATCTCTTTAGACTCTGTGGACAGCCTCCTCCTCACTCCCTATATGGCCAGTGATCAGTAAGTCTCCTTGAATCTTGGAATGAAAACATTCACTTTGTTGAAAGTGATAGCTTAAGCCCCCTATCTCATTGTTGTAAGCCCTAGTGCCAGGTCTGCCACTTTCCCATGGCTTCAGCTGTGAGGGATCCCTCTGTCGCCCTGCTGGGTTTGGTTCACTCTCAGACTCAGGGATGCCTGGCTCTGAGGCAGATCTTTGTGGTTGGTCTGCCCTCAGGCTCAGTGATGCTCAACTCTGGCAGCAGATCTCTGGGTTGTTTGAGATGGGGACACGCTTTTCGAACCTTCCCATCCCTCCGTGTGTTCTCCTTCCTGAGATATCCTTCCCTTTCACCATGTGCAATACTCAGTTGATCCTGCCCAAGCACTCCTCACTGGGATGTCTACTTAAGAACTTTAAGGCTGTGGGACTTACCAACCTCAAGCCCAAGTGCTTGATTTTCTATTGCAATATGGCCTGATAAACTAGGTAACCAGAAGGTCTTTCCCATGGATGGATCTCTTAACTATAATACTATCTTCCAACTTGACCTTTATGGTTGCCCTCTTGATTCCCTCGTTAGGTTTAGTTCTTGAGAGGAGCAGACAAGATTTCAACCTTCAGCAGAAATTCCAGGCCTCTTTCTCCTAACCATTTTCAAATTTTCCCTCACTCATATTTTTTCCCTCTACTTTCTCTGACTGCTTTATTTATATCTCTGCCACCCACAATGTCTGTTCTGCTACAGAGTTGTTGCTGTATTTGTTTGGGCAATTAATGAGTAGCAGGATGCCTGCCTCTCTGTTGTAGAAAAAAATATGAATCTTAATCCCTTCATTTTACTCACGTAATCCCCTTTTACCTCTAACAACCATCACCCTCCCTCAGAATAAGCTTCTATATAAATGGTAGAGATAATTGTCCAATGTCTGTTTTAAGTCAAAACCTGCTCCCTCCCAACTAGGAAAAGTTATGGAGTAACATATTTTTACCAATCAAGTCTGCCCCAATTCACCTAGCAAGGTGAGACTTTTTTGAAACCAGTGATGCCCAAATATCTTTTCCCAGAATGTAGTTAGAACTAAAGGAACCAGAGATTTGACCAAATGGGAAAAGAATGATTTTAAAAGAACCTCCCATGAGGAAACTAATTTGAGACTGACTGAATGTTTGTTAACCACCTTTTCTTCATTATTAACGCCCATGAGGGCCTCAGGAACAGCTTAAGAGGGTACCCACTTAACTCAGAATGACCAAAAACAGCAGAGACTTACAGGGATGCCCCTAACTCTCAGCTTGCTACATATCTGTCTCTCTGTAGATGGGGAACCAGTCCACAGTGCCTTGGGAGTCCCTTTTGGGGTACATACTCACCAATCGGGGGAAATTTGACCCTGAGTCCCTCAAGAAAAAGGCTAATCTTGTTTTGTAATGTGGCCTGGTTCTAATATAAAGAAGGCATCCCTGGCTGGTGTGGCTCAGTGGATTGAGCACCAGACTGCAAACTGAATGGTCACAGGTTTGGTTCCCAGTCAGGGCATATGCCTGGGTTGCAGGCCAGGTCCCTAGTTGGGGGAATGTGAGAGGCAACCGATGGATGTATTTCTCACATATTGATGTTTCTTCTCCCTCCCTTCCCCTTTCTCTCAAAATAAGTAAAATCTTTAAAATAAATAAATGATAAATAAATCAAGTAGGCAATGGAGAGGTTTGGTCAGCCAATGACACTGTTAATTTCAATGCTATCTTGAAACTGGACCTGTTTTACTATTCCCACGGGAAATGGACAGAGGTCCCATATATTTAAACCTTTATGGCTCTCAGAGATTACCCTAAACTATATGCTGTTGATAAACTGGAAAAAATGTATCCAAGTGGAAAAACATTTCACATATGGGTAAATGTATTTGTCAATCTTTACAAACATTTGAGTGGCTACCCAATTGTTGAGGTATTAAAAATAACTACCTTTGTTTTATGAATGAAATCTTTATAGGGCCAGAGGTGTGGCTCCAGCACATGAAAGCCCACCAAATCCAAAACCTCCTCTGTTCATCTTTAAAAGAAAAAAAGATTTATTTGTTTGTTTATTTATTTTAGGATATTACTTTTATTTTTGATACTTTTTCTTTTTTAATTTTTATTTTTTAAAATATGTATTATTGATTATGCTATTAAAGTTGTCCCATTCCCCACCCCTTTATTCCCCTCTGCCCTGCATGCTCCCTCCCGCCCACATTCTTCCCTGTAGTTCATGTCCATGGGTCGTACATATAAGTTCTTTGACTTCTACATTTCCTATACTATTCTTAACCTTTTTTCCCCTCCCACTCCCCCACTGATAACCCTCCATGTGATCTCCATTTCTGTGATTCTGTTCCTGTTCTAGTTGTTTGCTTAGTTTTTTTTTTTTTAGGTTCAGTTATCAATAGCTGTGAGTTTGTTGTCATTTTACTGCTCACATTTTTTATCTTCTTTTTCTTAGATAAGTCTCTTTAACATTTCATACAATAAGGGCTTAGTGATAATAAACTCCTTCAACTTGACCTTATCTGAGAAGCACTTGATCTGCCCTTCCATTCTAAATGAAAGCTTTGCTGGATAGAGCAATCTGGGATGTAGGTGCTTGCCTTTCATGACTTAGAATACTTCTTCCCAGCCCCCTTCTTGCCTGCAAAGTTTTTTGTTTTGTTTTGTTTTTTTTAGAAATCAGCTGATAGTCTAATGGGAACTGCTTTGTAGGTAACTGTCTCCTTTTCTCTTGCTGCTTCTAGGATTCTCTCCTTCATTTTAATCTTGGGTAATGTAATTATGATGTGCCTTGGTGTGTTCCTCCTTGGGTCCAGCTTCTTTGGGACTCTCTGAGCTTCCTGGACTTCCTGAAAATCTATTTCCTTTGCCAGATTAGTGAAGTTCTCTTTCATTATTTGTTCAAATAAGTTTTCAATTTCTTGCTCTTCCTCTTCTCCTTCTGGCACCCCTATGATTCGGATGTTGGAACATTTAAAGAAGTCCTGGAGGTTCCTAAGCCTCTTCTCATTTTTTTTTTGGATTCTTATTTCTTCATTCTATTCTGGTTAAATGTTTCTTTCATCTTTTGGCTCCAAAATGTTGATTTGAGTCCTGGTTATCTTCCCTTCACTGTTGGTTCCCTGTAGATTTTTCTTTATTTCATATAATGCAACCCTTATTGCTGCCTGGGTCTCACTCCAGTGAGTTCCCGGAGCATCCTGATAACCAGTGTTTTGAACTGTTCATCTGATAGGTTGGCGATCTCTTCTTTGCTTAGTTGTATTTTTTCTGGAGCTTTGATCTGTTCTTTCATTTGGGTCATTTTTTTTTTTTTTTTTTTTAGCCTTGGCACACCCGTGTGGAGCCTTAGGTATTCACCAGGGTGGGGCAACCCACATCACTGTGTTGTAATGCTGCATGTGGGGGAGAGGTCCAAGAGGGAACAGTGATGCTTGGTCTGCTCTCTGCCGATTTTCAGTCACTTCCCCCACTACCCACAAGTAAATTGGGTCTTTCTGGTGCTGAATCCCACGTGGGTGGGTTTGTGTGCATTCTAGGACCCTGTGTGTCTCTCCTGTGAGGCTGGAACAAACTCTCCTGTGAGGCTGGGAATTTATTCCGGCACCTCAACCCCCACAGGTGTTTTCAATTGGTGTTTTGAGGCTTTATTTCCCTGCGCTGGGACCCTGGGTTGCTTGGTCTGTCCCGCTCCCCAGTTTCACCTGGTTCATCTGCAGACAAATGTGAGACCGGACGCACCACACCCCTCTACAATCCGCTGCCTCACTGGGTTCCCCAGGTGCTGGTTTACATGCCTGGGGTCTGACAGCTGCCCTGCAGTGAGTCCTCTTTTTCCCAGCTTCCCGACTCCACCCCTCTTACCGGTCTAGATGAATGTGTCTACTTTTTAACTCCTTGGTTGTTGGACTTCCATACAGTTCAATTTTCTGTCAGTGCTGGTTGTTTTTTGTTTTTAAATTGTTGTTGTCCTTATTTTGGTTGTGCGAGGAGGCACAGTGTGTCTTCCTATGCCTCCATCTTGGCCAGAAATCCAGAAGCAAATTTCCTAATAAATTACATTTTAATTGAATCTACAACCATGTCATTTTAAATTTTGTCATTTATAAATAGTCACTTTTTTTAAGTAATTTTTTTTTGGTACAATGTGAGGCAGCTATCTAACTTCACCTGTTTTTTTTTTAATTTTATTTATTTTTTATTTTTATAGAGAGGGGAAGGAAAGGAGAGAGGGAGAGACACATCAATGTGTGGCTGTGTCTCTCACATCCCCCACTGGGGACCAGGCCCACAACCCAGGCATGTGCCCTGACCGGGAATCGAACCAGCAACCCTTTGGTTTGCAGGCCTGCACGCAATCCACTGAGCTACACCAGCCAGGGGTAAATAGTCACTGTTTTTACTCTAGTGCATTTGCAAATGTATCTTTGGATAGGTTCATGAAACCTTTAGAGTACGGTTTAGAGTATGACTTACTCAACTTACTCTAAATTACAGCTATCTGAGGAATAACTAGATTAATGGAAATACTGGCAAATAGTCAAGACAAACAAAATTGGTTATATGGGACGAAATGAACTGAAGATAGTTGTTATACTTAGGACTTTGCTCAAAATATTGCTAGTTTTAAATCTTTTTGTTTTCCAGGTATAAGGAAACTTGCTTTTTCCACCCTAGAGCAATTTGTAAATTATACCCTCTTAAGCGATATTGAAACATTTATAGACACTCCTCCCACTGGGGATCAGGCCTGCAACCCAGGCATGTGCCCTAGAGTGGGAATCGAACAGGCAACCCTTTGATTCTCAGGCTCGCACTCAGTCCACTAAGCCACACCAGCCAGGGTGAGAACTCAGCAACTCTTAAGGAGCATTATTTTCATGGCAATGTGTTTGCATAAACCCAGTAAGAATCTGTTCTTTTCATAATAGCACCAGTTTCCAAGTGTGATTTTATCAACTCAGACTTTGTCTGGAATCTCATGATCAAAGGTGTCTTGCCTGGACTCTGGATGTCATTAGAAAGTCATAAGGAATTAAGATTGACTTTGAAGTCAATGAAAAGCCCCTTGGAGAAATGGCTTGGTACCTTGCTTGGTCAGGTGGCTCATGGCAGTCTTTCCAGGTACGGTATGAAGGTTGCTTTCCTAAAAGATGGCAAGAAAGAAATCTAAAGACATTTTGGGGATCTCAAGAACATGAAGAATCCACCCAAACCTATAGGTAATGCAGGCAAAGCCATATGGCAACTATGTGGCTTGGCTTCTGTACCCTGAAGGACTAAAAATCAATTGGAAGGTTCCTTGTGAAATTCCAGCAAAGCAGATTTAAAAGAGTCTATATAGTCAATTACTATTCTTGTGTTCATGCAAATAATCAGGCCAAATTGAAACTGAACTTAATGCAGTCTTTTTGATAACATGAGGGTGATTTTAGGGAGAAAAATTGTTTCTGTGGAAATTGCAATGTCCAATTGTCACCCACAAACTGAAATGAATCCTAATTTTTCTATTTTTTTGCAAGCTAATGTTCCATTTTTTTCTTTCATCTTTTGACTTGGAATTATTGACAACCATTGATGCAGTGTCAGTCATACATAATTTACCTGCTACTCTGTCTCTCCCTTTTTGGGATTTTAAGGTCAATATCTGGTCCTGGTTTTCCTGGCTAACTCCCTTCCTAGGACCTATAGCAGCCTTTTTAAATTCTTGCTTTTAGGCCACATCTTCTCAAATATCTCATATCCTTCATTCAGCAAAGTTCCCAGCCTCTAGGAGATTCTCTCCCCAAACTGCCTCCAGCCACACCTCTCTTTTTGGGCTGTCCAATTCCACCCTCTTCCCCTTAATGACCTATACCCTGACCAACAGGCAGGGACAGCTCTACAGTCCTAATCTGCCTGAAGTAGTCACAGAGAGACCTTCATCTCTACTCCCTAACTAGAACTGGGCCAGGTCATTAAGAATAAATCCATTTTAAAACCCAAGGTGGGGAAGAAAGCATAAAGACAGTGCCATTTGCTGAGCAGGTCTATGACCTTGTTAAACAAGACTGCCATTTTACTCTTCTGAGCTTATGTTTGCAGAACTGGAAATTACTGGAAAGCAAGAACAGATAGTGACTAACCACTTGCCACACCACAGGCAGAAGATAACACTGGAACAAGCTGCATCTTATGCAGAACCACCTGAAACCTTCTGTGTTGCAATGCCCACAACAGCCCAATAGCCACACAACAGCACCCCCCCACAACCCTTTTTTTTAAAGGACTAATTTTTTTACAAATTTTACTTATTTATTTTTAGAGAGAGGGGAAGGGAAGGAGAAAGAGAGGAAGAGAAACATCATGTGTGGTTGCCTCTCATGTGGCCCCCACTATGGACCTGGCCCACAACCCAGGCATGTGCCCTGATGGGGAATCGAACCGGCGACCCTTTGGTTTGCAGCCCACGCTCAATCCACTGAGTTACACCAGCCAGGGTCCCCACAACCCTTTTATAATCCAATTGTAATCCAATAAAAGCTCAAAGCCACCACTCAGTGCTGGTGTATCTCTCCATACCATGTCCCTGTTCACTCTTGGAAAGTGAACAAAAACTTTGCTCTCTGCATTTTCTTTTCTTTGTGAATTTCTTCACAGCCCATGTTGTTGATCACCCTAAAAATAATATTGTCAGAAAGACTGTCAGATGTGCAGTTTTGAGTGGTGTTAGCAGATTCCCAGTTACTGCAGATACCACCCCACCACTCTTCCTTGCATCATATCTATTTCATGAACTGTGTTAGAAAAGCAGACCCCACAAGCACAAGCTGACCGTTTCTCCTGTTCTTAATGCCCTCTGCTTCCTCCTGCAGGCCTGCAGGTTGCCTCCAATGTGTCTCCTGCGTGGTAGCAATGTGGTTTACTGGCCAGGGCAAAGTATTACATGCTCACTCAAAGAGCAGGCAATTAAAGGGGAACATTCAGCATTTATCTAGCTCTTCCCATACAGACCATACTTTAAGACCAATAGCCTTGATGAAGGAAAGCTGTTTTTTCACTGAAGAATTCCAGCTAACAAATGAGGGCAAAATAATAGAAATTAAAAATCAATTTTCACAATCCATTATGAAATAACTGATTCAGGCAAAACTCATCCATGGATGAAATTGTCAGAGGAAGGGTGACGGGGGATCGTTAAAGAGGAGGGTCAGGCTGTGGCCATTTGAACCCATGGCAACCCACCAAACGCAGTTTTTTCTCAGAGAGGGTAGAGCCCGCAGTACTTGCCTCCTGTGGGGGGCAGAATAGGAAGCACATAGCACCTGGGAAGGAACCCCCTAAAATGGAATCTGAATCCAATAAAAACTCCAGGTTTGATAACTGGAAATACAAGAGATGGAGGAAGAAGTTAAGTGATATTCTGAGGAAGCAACTGATAAATCCAGAGAGTGGAACTGTTACAGGAGAAACAACCCTGTATTTGTGTAGATGGTAATAAAAAAGAAAAGTGGGAGTACTATAGGTTAAACTTAGGAAACATCAAAATGCAATACATAGATTTTCTTTGGATCCTGATTTGAACAAATCACTAACAAATAAGACATTTTTGAGACAATGAAATTTGAACATGACTGGTTATTGGATGACACCACAGTATTATTGTTCATGTTTTGGTGTACAATGGTATTATGGTTATACAATAAATGTTATGTTTTAAAGAATGAGATGTATACTTAAGAATGAAGGGGTGAATGTCATGAGGTCTGGGATTTGCTTTAAAATACCTCAGGCCCTGGCTGGTGTGGCTCACTCAGTTGAGCGCCAGCCTACGAACAGAAAAGTTGCTGGTTCGATTCCCTGCCAGGGTACATGCCTGGGTTGTGGGCCAGGTCCCCGGTTGGGGGCCTGCAAGAGGCAACCAATTGATGTTTCTTTCCCTCTCTTTCTCTCTCCCTAAAAAATAAAATCTCTTTAAAAAAATAAATGTTCATTTTATTTATTTATTTAGAATCTTCACCTGAGATAATGTTTATTGTTTTAAGAGACAGGGAGCGAGAGAAACATTGATCAGTTGCCTCCCATACATGCCCAACTGGGGACTGAACCCACAAACTTCTGATAGGGAATCGAACTCGCAAACTTTTTGGTCTATGGGACAATGCTCCAACCAACTGAGCCACTTAATAAAATTATTAAGCTTTTATTTATTGGCCAGGGCTAGTAAATAAAATCTTAATAAAATAAAATGAAATAAAACAAAACACTTCAGTAAGGGAAAGGCACAAAAAAGGATCAGAAGTTGCAATGTGGCAATATCTTGATAACTGTTGAAACTAGATGGATGTTTAGTACATGGGGCTTGTTAAGCTATTTACTTTTGAGAGCTTTTTAAAATGGCTATAAGTTAAAATTGAAGTTTTACATTATTGGTTACAAATTCTGGATAAAATATAACAAAATTATAGCATGTCTTCACACAGTGGCATTATTCCACTTCTATCAGACAGGATAAATTATCCTAACATTTGCTAGAGAAGCAGCTGCAAGTGAAACAAACTTCTAACTGCAAGTGGATGTGGCCCTCATTCCTTTATGTGAGAGACATTCTTACGACGTCGTCCAGGTGTTGTACTTTCCTTCCATCAGGAGGAATGCTGTGGCTCTCCCACTCACCTGTAGCTGCCGAGGTTCTTGTCCCAGCATCTGCTGTAGAATGAAGATGCTATTTTCTCCCCTAATTTGTCCCAGTGTTTATTCTCTGCCAGGCTGGCCTGGGAGAGACTTGCCATCTGTACTGTACACAGCTGCTCCCTGCCTTGTGGAGGACAGCACACACTCATCTTAGAGATACAAAGCAGAGCAGGTATCAAATACCTTGTGGGATTCCCCTCTGACTGTGCATTATACCTGTGAAGGTCAATCTGTTTTTCAGTGATAAAGAATGTGAAAGGGAAAAGAGGGTTTGATTTGCCAAAGTCAGATATTCATAGGCCACAGAACAACAGCATCTTCCCCAGAGCTCATTCCCAGCCCCACTGTGTACACAAGGAACACAGACATGAAGACGGGCATTGACCAAACCACAGACTCTACACCTGTTCATTCACCTTCATTAAATATGTTGTGTTACAAACACTTTGATCCATAAATAGTCAAGGCCCGTGGTGCATCTAGTCCCTTAACCTGAGAAAAAACACCATGCCCTCCCAGGCCCTTCACCAACCCTCTCCAAAGCTAGTGTCTTACCTCAAAGAGGAAGCTCAGCTTTCCCCAATTTCAAGTTCACATTTATTCAATTCTACAGGCCCACCTAGCCCTGCCCCAAAAAAGGACCAATCATTGTCTTGAGAGGGCAGAAAGTGTGGGGGGCCAGACCCAGCAATGTGGAAAGGAAGCACTCCCAGGTGGGGGCAGGACTTCCTGTGTGGGAGAAACAGCCAGGCTTTTAGTCCTAATGGAGTGATCTCCCTGTCAAAGGAAAGCTGATTTTGCAAAAAGCTAGATCTAAAGGAAGGTGTAACTGTCTTTTAGGCATGTCCAGCAGACCCTCTATAGGCCCATCATCCTGAAGACTGAGTCCAGGGCCTTCCACCCTTGTGGCAGGTGTACAACTCAGAGTGTCCCATACACGCTGACTTTGGCCAGGGAGATGCTCTCTGTGTAGTGGTTCCGGCCTTTCTCATACAGGACGAAGAGTTGGGGGGCCTGGTCCTTCCCGCCCACACTGCCCTCCAGGGCTGCCAGTGATGAATAGCCACTAGGCCCTGGCCAGAGCTGGACTGTCTCTTTTCTCCATGAGGTACCATTGCTAAAACTCCAGCGCAGGGTCAAGTTCACTCCTGGGGACAGCAGCAGAGTCAGGAAAGGAGGGTCTCTGCCCAGGCCTTCTCTAGACAATAAGCTCCCTGCCCACCCACCCTGGCAGACACTCACGGAACTCGGGATGGGCTGGGTTGGAGAAGAATACAATGCCAGAGCTGATGACTACAGCTCCTGCAGCAACGACAGGGTCCACAAGCTCAGGGTCAAAGGTCACATCACGGGGCCTCAGTGTATCACAGGCATCGTAACTGCGGAGGACAATTCGGCAGTGGCAGTGGTAGTTGTTCTGGTTCCGGGCATTGATGACAACTGACCCATCTGGGAGCTCATATGGCTGAGGAGAGAGAACAAGGTTTCAGGAGGGGGTGGGGCAAAGGGTCCTGTCCCTGAGGGAGTAATGCTGGTGGCACAAAACTGGAAGCCAGACCCTGGCTCTGTGAGTGAAATGGTGCTCTGGTGGACGGGGCAGGTAGAGTGTGTGGGAAACAGCCCATGGACTCTGACCTGGCACTCATCAGGGTTGAAATCATTTTCTCGCTTAGGCTGGCCATAGGGAATGCCGCTGACCCCACTGCCATAGCGCCAGGAAGCGCCGTGGTCATCACTGAGGAGGCAGAAGACCCCATCCCGCTCCAGCGTCCCATGACCACACACGATGAGCCGGCCTTTCCGTGGTTCCCGTTGTTTCTGTGGGAAAGGAAGCTGGGTGTCACAGAAGGAGATGCTGAGGGAGGCTCAGAGGTAGGGAAGGAGAACCCACCACCTCCTAAGTGTGAAGACACGTATAGTCCCCTTCAGTTCTGTGCTTGCTTGCTGAGGGTCTGACAGAGATTCCGCAAATAGCCATTGCCTGCATTAAGCTCTTTTGCAGAATAAGCTCCTTCAGGACATCAAGACTTATGCCAGACAGTTTGTGCACAGGACAAGGGGGCCCAGCCATAGTGGTGGATGGGAGCTTACTCTTACACTTGGTGTGTTCACTCACCAAGCCGTGCACCATGGCACAAACTTGTGTCTGCCCAAAGGAAGGAGTGTTTTTTTTTTCCCCTAATATACAGCCCTGTTGACAACCACCAAGTGGGCAGTTCCATCTTCCCATTGCTCCCAGGATGTCCCTTTCTTCTGAGGGACCCCACCTAAGAGGGAAACTCTGACTTCACAGGATCTTCTCCTTGGGAGAGGTCCATTTTAGGGCATCTCCCAGGCTCTCCACTAGGCAGCCCCCTCTACCTATCTCAGGACAGAGACCTGAATGCCAGAGCCAGGTCCAGGGGCAAACATCTCTGTGCCGATATCCAAGGAGAGGTTCCGGGGCGGGCTCCAGGAAACACCATCATCTTTGCTCCACAGCAACATCGTGGAGGCCACCTGGCAGCCAGCCTTGTGAGCACATAGGGAGTAAAAAAGGAATACTACCCCTGTTTCAGTATCGCTCACCACTGCTCCCAGGTTCAGACCATCTGGGGTCTCCCCATCATCCACAATGAATGCTGTAGGAGACCATGTGCTGCCTGAAGAAAAAAGGGAAGAAACACAGGGTGAGCACACCGGAGATGCCTTTCTCACCACTCCCCATAACCTTCACCTCCTGCTAGGGACCCAAGGCCTTACAATGGCCCTGGGGTCTCCAAGACCTGTTTATGCCTTTGATCTTAACTATTCTACCAGCACTCACTCCATCCAGCCACACAAGCCCCTCCCTCCTCCTCAAATACCTCCGTCCTCAAGGCCTTTGCACATGTTGTCTGGTACACCCTTCCTACAGGCTAACTGTGCCACTCCTGTGAGTCTTTGCTCAAATGTCACCTACTGAAAACTGCAATCAAACTCTGGCACTCCCCATACCTCTGTTGTTTTATGTCTCGTCATTGCATTGATCACCTTCCAACACAAAAAATACATGTACTTATTTGTTATGCTTACTGTCTGTTTCCCCTTAATAGAATGTAAACCCTGCGAGGGCAGGGATTTTTGCTCTTTTGTTCATAACTGTATTCACAGAACCTACAACACAACAATACCAGATATATAGTTAAGTGCTGGGTGAATGTTTGAATACAAGTTCAACTCCTTGGTGATCCCAACTTCCATGTCACTGCCCTGGTCACCTTCTCTCCTTGGGTTCCCCCTTTAAGGTACCCCATCCCAAGGGCCCTTAGGCAGTTCAGGCTGGTTCCCCCTGCCCACCTCACCCAACCTAGCACCAGCTCTTGCGACCAGGCATTTTTATACCCTGGTCTATGGACCTCCGCAGAGCAATGAACTTGGCCCCCTCATCCGATGTGGACATTTTTCTGGCTTCAGCAAAGGCAAGGAGAGTGCCCTGAGGAGTGGCTGTGATAAGCGGGATTCGGAAAGTGTCCACAGAGCCGATCTGCCTCCCGCTCACCCACAGCAGCTGTTCCATGGTCACCAGCGGCTGAACCTGCGAAGGGAGAAGGAAGGGTCAACGGGACACACTTGAGTTGAGGTTTTAGGAAGGATGAATAGCGGCTCTGAGTCAAGTTCCGCTGGGACAGGCGGGGCGATGGGGATCTCGACTGGGGGCGGGAGTCCCAGAACAAGGAAGGGGAACCAGAGGAAGGTTTGGAGGGAAGCTAGGGGCTGGGAGCGGAATGGGGCTGTGAGGGGAGAAGGTGCCCTCAGAAAGAATAGGGGACATGGAAAAGGGAAGGAGCTCGAATGAGGAGGAGGACAAGGGGCTGAAGACGGAGACGGGCTGGGAGCAGATGGAAAGAACGGGGTCGGAGAGTCTCGTAGAGAAGAGGGGCTCAGCAGTCCGCGTGCCAGGGGGCCCACCAGGAATAGACCGCTCTCGTGACTCGGGATGGGGCTATGCGAGGGGTGACTCACCAGACGGAAGTCGTTCTCTGCCCTAGCCCCGAATACTGCCGCAGACAACAGCAGGGGGAAGATCGCGGCAAATACCTGTATCTTACAGACTCCCCTGAACCCCAGCACCCGTGGTCCCCAGGGTCCGCGAAGGAGCACTGTGCTGGGTCGTTTCTCTGTCATTTCTCCCCCGCGGTGACCGCGACCTTGGCCCCCGGGACTAAACCAGGGCTGGAGTCAGTAGCTGACCCCCGCCCTTTAAACAATCAGCTGTCATCAAACCCGCCGTGCTCCTGCACTTCCGGGGCTCTAATTGGCCTCCGGAACACTCCGACTCTCTACAGTGACCCTTCAGCGCCTCTAAGCTAGCCCTCCTATTGGCCCCCTTTGAAATCCCGGAGCGCGTGACTCGGCCGAGAAGCGTATTGGCTGGAATGAGGAAAAGCCGGGTGTGACTCCTCAGGAGCCTTTTGATTGGTCACAG
>CM052541.1:95004308-95026017 GCA_028533065.1 Trachops cirrhosus
GTCTCTCACTTCTTTCTCCTGTTCTCTGGGGGCGCGTGGTTCTTCTTGCCTAAAATCTTCAGAAGGGCCTTGGACATGTAGTAGGGGCGGTCCAGGGAGCCGTCGTTCCGCTCTAAGTCTTCCACTGAGCCGCAACAAAGACCAGTTAGAGGGGACCCTGGGACCTCCGCACTCCCGGGAAAACCCGGGACTAAGTGACCAGTTGCCTGGTTTCCAGGCTGCACTACCAGTAGGTAATGTAATCTCAGTTTACTCATTGGACAGTGGGGTCAATAATAGTCCATTTCATAGCTTGTAAGGGTTAACGGGGAGGGGGGACAAAAACAAAACAAAACCAAACAAAATCTCGCATGCTTACTGCTTAGCTCAGAGCCTAGTACCTACTAAAGCCTGAATGGATGTATACAGTAGGGTAAGAAAACCCTGCTCACTACAGCCACCTACTGGGAAGCCTACACTTCTACCCAAGGTTTCCTGGGAGATTATATGGAAGCCTTTCCCCTGAAATGCTTTCTTGAAATAACCCACTAGCCCAACAGCCTGGGAGCTCACTTCCCTCTTCAGCCTCCAAACACCTGGCCTGAGGATGTCAGGAGAGGCTCCCTCTGGCTCTGGCTCCTTTAACTCACAAAGTTGCTGTGTCTAGAAACACCAAGTCTTTAAAAAACCCTGAATAGCCTCTACCTTGAAGTTGGGGGTGGGGGGTGGGGGAGTCACTCACAGAAACAGAGGAAGAGCGTGTCCACACACATGCCAAAAACACTGAAGAAGCCGCTGGCAATGACGTAGGCCCCCAGGATAGAGGTCTGGAAGACACAGGTCTGTTAGGATTTCTTTGGCGAATTAGAGTATGAGGCAGAGTGGAGGAGTCACTCACCATGATGGGCAACCAGTAATAGTTGAGGTGGGGACTCTCAAAGTCTTTAACCAGCCCAGGGATGCGACCAGTGAAAAAAAAGAAGGACAGGACCCCTGTGGGAAAGGTCAGTGTCACTCCTCTAAGGTCACCTCTTTCGCTTCCCAGCACCCCCGCTCTTTGTTCTTGTAACTCCTGCCCTGGTCCTTACCGACACCACCCACCACCAGCAGCTTCCCGAAGAGCAGCAGCAGGTCTGTGACTTTGTCCAGGACGACCACCCTGCATGGGGAGTTGGAGCAGATTGGGAGTGAGGGGCCCAGCAGGGCTATATAATTTGCTGTGACAGAGGCAAAATGAAAATTGTTCACATTTCAAGATGGAGGCAGCAGAGCTTAAAGAAAGCTCAAGGCCCTTCTGAGCACAGCATGCCCATGAAGCTGGCTGTACATGGGAGATCACGGGGTTGGGGGGGACAACCTGACCTGACAATGTTCCGCATGAGTAGCATGAAGGCATTTTTGGCTGAGACGCAGAAATTCTTCCCGTAGATGGCAATCTGGGTGGGTGGAAAGGTGAGTTACCTGTGGAGAACTCACCAGGGCCAGGGTGGGGGTTTGGAGCCAAGGGCCTTGAAGCAGAGGGCTGCTTGCGCAGTGGGGCTCACCATGATGTATGCGTTTCGGTTCAGAAACTTGATAAACTTTTCCAGACACCAGAGGCAGCACTTGAAGCAACACATGATACAGCGAGCTATAGGGTTCTGGGCTCCTGGGGACCAGAGGCTTGGGTTTGGACACTGGTTCTGAAAGCCTCTCTCCAAGGATCCAGCTGCTCAGCTGGGCCTCCCTGAGCCTCTGACCTTGACTCACCTCTCAGTTTGTGATCAACATACTCCAAGATGACTCGGGCTATCTGCACAAGGGTCAGGATGAGTGCCCCAAAGGCCAGAGACCCTGTGTGGTAACTACAGAAGGATTAGTCAGTCAGAGGCAGCCCCACAATCCCTGGGACTCCCAGGCTCACAGTTCCTAGCCCCCAGCCCCAGGCTTACCGTAGTGTGCGGATGAAGGCAGCACTCAGAGGGAAGGTGGGAATATCCCGGGGCTTGTGGAAGGCCCAGTAGAAGGAGGCAAAGGCCCCAGCCAGAACACACTGGCCCAGGGCCAGGACCCAGTTGAGGGTCCAGAATAGCCCCAGGACTGCGTAGATTTGCAAGTTGAAGAGAAAACGTTGTACCAGGCCTGTGGACAAGTAGCCTTGGAAGACGCACATCAGCCCTGGGCACGAGGAGTTCATGGGCTGAGCCTGGGGGACACAAAGTAGGCTCATTCCCAGCCAGCTCCTGCCACTCCCAGAGTAGAGGGCAGGAAGTAACAGCCTCCCCCAGCTGGGGAAGCGGGTCCTTTCAGGAGATTCATCTCCAGGTTCAAACTGGGTTTAGCTTATCTATTGTGTGAGCATAATTCACTTCTTTCGGTCTCCTGGTGGGCACAAGAGCTCCCAGGAGATCCCAGGCCATGTGGGCAAAGGCTTAATGGTGTGTGGGGAGCCATGTGACCAAAGCCTGGCTTTGGAGAGCTTGGCACTCAATTAGTAGCTCCCTGCCAGAGCAGCCTCTGCAACTCCAGCCGGAACGCTTTCCAGCAAAACTGAAGACTGGATATCAGATGATATTAAAAAATTATTGTTCATGTAGTTGGGTTTGATAATGGCTATAGTGGTTATGCTTTTTAAAAGTCCTTATCTGTTAAGATCTATCCTGATGTATTTACAAGGGAAATGGCATGATGCCCAGAATTTGCCTTAAACTCTAGAAAAAAAACTTGCACATACGAGTGGTGAGATAAAACAGGAAAGCTGAAGGTGTGGAATCTGGGTACAGGAATTCTCTACATAGTATGTGGCTTGAAAGTTTCTGAAATAACAAGTAAAAAAGCACAGAAATTAAAAAAAAAACACAAAACGCTTTCCAGCAAATGTGACATTTTGTTATCAAATGCTGAAATTTGATAAGAAAATACACCACTTTCCATTTGTATGTTACTGTGTGTTTGTGTCAGTTTCCAATGCTAGATCCTGAGCAAGTTGAAAGCAAGAACCAGGTCGCTGGGGGCCTTGCACACCCAGTTTCTGGCACACGTGGGCCCTTTGCGAAGGTAAGCAAACCTCCCTCTCCTGTTTCAGAGTGGGATAGTTATCAGCTCTTATCAGGTGCCGGGCATTGCACTAAGAGCTTTATATGCCCAATATCAATTAATCTTCTTGGCCACCTGGAGAGATTGGTATTAGGATTAGCTTCACCTTCCAGATGAGTGGACTGAGACCCGGTTGGGTGGGGCTGCTCGTGGTCCTCCTGGAAGAATGTCCTGGGGAGGGTAGAGTTCTGGTATCTAGCTTCCTGAAGCCTGGCCCTGCGTCAAGAACAGCATACCTCTCCCTCCTGCCTCAGGTGTCCTTCCCTGTGTCAGGGCCACGATGACTAGACGTGGAGCTGGCAGACTGGCTTCCTTTTGGGCTCTGCTGAGGGCATGTTGTATGACCTTGAGTGAGCCCCTCGCCTATTCTGACCCTCAGTCTCCACTCCACGATGAGGCATTTGTGGAGGTCCCCTTAGACTTGTTGGTGCCTCCTCCTTGTCTACCCCCAACCCCCTCACCATGGGGTCGCATGATGCATTTATTGGCACTGTCTCACAGCTGGCTAAGCTGACGTTGGGCGCCCAGAAGACGTACTGAGGTTGTCCTGATGTGGCCAGGTACCCAAAAGGAAGTCAAGGAAAGCATGGTCACATGTGGGCCTCTACAGATTGCCTCCTCAGGAATCCCTTCCCAGGGCCTCATGTAGGATGTTCACTGTGCAAAGCGGCTGGATTCGGCCTGACCTCCCTCTTCCAACTCTGTCTAGGGATGGGGCTGTGTCTGCCCAGAGGAAGGGAAGCCGTCCTCCCATGAGCTAAGGCACTGTGCAGCTACTGCCCTTTCTGCCCTCTGCCCCCACAGACCCCAGGAGGGCTGGCTGTGTGCACAAAGGATACAGAGCAATCATGGCCCAGTAGGCAATGCAGATGAACAGGAAGACAAAGGTAATCAGCGGGTAGAACATGGTAGACACCATCAGTCCCACAGCCCTGCAGGGAGATGAGTACGTCCACTAGCAGGCCCCCACTGGGCCTGACCCCACCTCTGCCCTGCAGGGCCTGCTCCCTCCCCCAGGCTGGGCACACTGCAGGTGATCCCAGAGGGAACTGAAATGAGGGAATCAGGCTCAGGGTGGTGCAGCTTCAGGGAGAGTAAGGGAGACGAGTCCTCAGTGTATATGGTGTGTTGGCCAACTTGGCAGATAGGTCTTGGTTGGGAGCAAGCTGCTGCTTCTCTTCCCTGCCTGGATTCCTGAGTCGTCCCGCCTAACCACCATCACCACAGCAATAATTCTCAAGGAGGATCTGCTTCATGCTGAAGGCATTCAATGAGACCCTAACTCACTTCATCCTCAGGGCAATCCTACAAGGTAGGAACAATTACCACCCCCGCATTGCATTACCGATAGGTAAACTGAGGCTCAGAAAGGCTGTCACCAGAGTTAACACTATTCTGCCCTTCGTCTCCAGGGCTCCTTGCCAACTTCCCAGCATGCCCACACTGGCCCACACCCCTGCCCTCCGCCCCATCTCCCTCAGATAGGCGCTGACTTGCTAGCCTCCTTTAGGAGGGCGATGGCGATACGGATCCGCTGCCGCAGGAAGATGAGCATGAGCAGCAGGAGGCCTTCCAGCACAGCCTGTACAATCACTGAGGGTAGACAGGGCAGAGGGGCAGGGGTCAGGGCCAGGGCCAGGCATGGCCCAGGCAACCCTGGCAGCTGGCGTTTGGAGGGGGACAGGGTACTCACTGGCTGCCAGCCAGGTCTCCCGAACGCTGCTGTAGGCACTGAGGTTGGTGGTGAAGCCCAGCTGGGTGATGGAAGCATTTGGATCTCCCTGCAACACTTGGTACTCTTTCCAACAGTGGTAGATGCCATATGCCAGCACGCCTAGCACCCCTAGGATCAGGACCAGCACCATAGGCCCGGCCACCAGGCGCAGAAGCAGAATAAACAGCAGACTCAGGACCAGAGCCACGACGAGGGCACTGTAGGGAGGGTGAGGTAGGTGAGGGTTACCCCTGGTCCCCAAATGCCCTTTCTCACACCCCCAGATTAAACTTCCTTTCTATTATAAATCCTGTTGGGCTTGAGGTCCATTCTGAGCTCTGGCTCCTCCTTCCTTTTCTAAAGACTGGGTTTCAGACATGGACTAGAGGATGAGGATCAGGAAAGAGCAGGGGAGGAGAAAGTTGCGGAATCTGGTGACTCACACAAGAATCCAAGACCAAGACTTGGCAAAATCTTCAAAGATCTTAACGCTGATGTCATGAGCACCGAGGCTGTCAAAAAGACCATTATGGGGAGAGACAGAGTCAGACAGGGCTGTGGCTGGGAAGGGGTGAGGGACAGAAATGTGGAGGCAGGGGGTGCCCACCTGATCCTCTGGTAGATGGTGTTGTTGGTGTTGATTCCTGGGAGTTCGGGCCAAGCGCTATTATTGACCCATGGAAGACAGCGCCCCAGAGCTGAAGGAAGAGAACTGGCTGTTGGGTTGGGGGTTGGGGCCCAGAGATTTGCCTTGAAAGTCTCTGGTCCCATCTCGGCCCACAGTGCCTTCAGGGGAGAGAGGGGAGGGGCTCTGCTCCCTCAGGCAGTTGCTCCTGATTCCACAGTCAAAAGGGAGCTCTTGACCACAGAGCCCAGGCCATGCTTCCTTCACTGTCTCTTAATGACCCCTTCCTTCCCTCCCTGAGCTGCTGTCTCGTCAGACCCTTCTCCCCTCTGGCCTGACCCTTACAACACCTCCACCCCCAACCTTGCCACCCATCAACCCATCCTCGGCCCAAGTGCAGGAGAGACTGTGGCACAGCATGGGTCTCATCGTTCCAAGGCTCAAGGTCACTCTGTTGCTCAGACACCTCCAGATGCTCTGCCCTGGACAATGTCTACCTCATGGCCAGGCTTCAAGGACCCACTGTCCGAGCACAGCTGCTTTCCCCTCACCTCTGTACCTGCACTCTTGCTGTACTCTCTCTCTGAGTGTCTCCCTCCTCCAGAAATCTTATCTATTACTCCCTGTTCAGCTCCATCTGCACCTCACCTCCTCCAGGAAGTCTATGCTGTCTCCTGAGGCACCTACTACTTGCCTATAGCACTTGTCACCTCCCTTACAACAACTTTGCCGGGGAAACTTGCTTCAACATTGACAACATTCTAAAGATGAGGAAATGAGGCTCAGGGAGGTTAAGTAATGGGCCCAAGACCACACATCTAGAAAGAGCTGGGATTTAAATCCGAACCAGACTTTGGAGCATTTGAGGTACTTCCTCTTGTACTTACGGTGAGAACTGAATATCTTTTCTCATGCTATAATTTAAATGTTTTTCTTTAAAAAATAACATTTACCATTGGAAAGAAGAGCATACAGAATTTTTAAAAATTTAACTGCAATCCCACCACCCAGTCACATCCTTTAGTAGCAATTGTGTGAACTTCTAGTTTGTCTCCTGTGCGTATACCTAAATGCACACTCTCCACGCATGTCTTCATGAGATTCCCATGCACTGTCTTTGTGGACATCTCTGATCTCCCCACCTAGCATGTAGCTCCTACAGGGAGCAGTTGTCATCTTCCCTGCATCTATCCCCAGGGCCTGGCACACAGCAGGTACACAATAAACTCTGCCTCAGCCCAGTTGTGCTGAGTGAAGTTGTGCGACTTCACTCTCTCCGACTCTGGTTTCCTCATTTGAGCAATAAAAGTATAGGACTAGCTGATGCCTGAGGAAGGAGTGTGCTTCTCACCTGGAGTAGAAGGAAGGAGGAAACGGGGGCACAGCTCTTGTCCCAGGCTTTGGTGTACTGGCTGGAGTGTGGGAGGAGGATGGACAGACACACAGTCACAGAGCAGGATGAAGGAGTGACCTCCCTACTACCTCAGCCATCTACCCAACCCCCCTTCACACCCCCACCCACGTGGCCCCTCCTTGAAGACAATAATGACATTGGGGCAGTGCTCACCATACTCCAGGGCACCCCCGGCAAACAGACATCCCGGTGTGTGGCGTAGAAGACCTCCCCGACTGTCTGTGAGAGCTCACTGTTACTCACGGTCCATGGGGCCTCTGGACAGGAAGACACACACACCTGGGGGCAGAGAGTATGCTGTGAGGCTTGTACCTGGATCTGGGGGCGGATCTGGGCAGAGACAGGCCCCAGGCTCTGACCTGGGGTGTGGAGCACTGCAGGCCTTGTGTAGTGGCTGTGATGATGTTGGTGTCCAGGATGCAGCTGAAGATGTTGAAGTATAGGAGATAGGGTTTATCTCTGCAGGACGGGAGGAAGTGCATGTGTCAGGGCCTGGTCAGGTGTAGGGGACGGGAGGGACAGCCAGGCCTTGCTTCCAGGCCGCAGTGGGCTCAGGTGGGCTTGACAGGCATCACCCAGCTCCTGGCCTCAGGAAGCTCAGTCCACCTTGGAGGTGTGAGAGACACTAAAAAACTTCCAGTGTCATTTGGTATTGCAGATGGTTCAGACAGAACTGAGCAAATTCATGCTGACAAATCTTTAAGAGCAAGGACCCTGGAGCCAAATCACCACCCAGCTTTATGACTTTGAGCAAGTCATTTAATTGCTCACTGCCTCAGTTCTACCATGGCTTTAAATGATTTCATGAGTATAAAGTACACCGCCTGCCTGGAACATGTAAATACCATATAAAGACTAGAGGTTTTATTGTCGATTGAAATTTCCTGCTTGGGAAGACCGATAGCCTCCCTTCTGGGACCATTCTTGAATTTCAGATGAAGATATCAAAGCTCAGAGAGGTTGGGTGCCTTGCCTAAGGCCATACAGCTAGAATCCCAGTTAGGGATTCAAAGACCAGTCTCTGAAGTCTAAAACTCAGTGTGGCTCGTTGGATTGGGTGCCGGCCTCCGAACTGAAAAGTTGCCAGTTCAATTCCAGTCAGGGCACATGCCTGGGTTGTGGGCCAGGTCCCCGGTTGGGAGCATGTGAGAAGCAATCAATGTATTTCTCGCACACTGATGTTTCTCTGCTTCTCTTTCTCCCTCCCTTCCACTCTCTCTAAAAAGTAAATAAAGAAAATCTTAAAAAAAAAACAAAAACATGCACTTAACCTTCACTCTACGTTGCCTCGAATGGGGGTGGTGCTCATAAGCCAACTTCCCAGCAATGGAGGCTGCTTACAGGGGCCTGGGGGATGAGATTCAGGGAGGTGGTCTGGGAGGTGGAATGGGAGGGCAAGAGGGAAGGGTCTGGAGCCTGAGTGTTGGGTGGTCTCCTGCCCATCCCCATCCCCACCACCCTTTTGGCCCTCTTTCATACTCACTTGTTTGCCCCTAAGCCACAGTAGGCCCCAGTAGAGTTCCTGGGGTAGAGGACTTGCCGGGGGTCTCCATACACCCATGCTGGACACAGAGACACACAGAAGAATCACCAGAGGGGAAGGGCAGGGACTTCATAGGGGCAGCCATGGGTATGGTCCCTCTCTGGGTTATTGCCCCCCAGCCACTGCCCCAGCTCTGCACAACTGGAAACTCACCCACGATCCCCACGACGATGTAACCCAGAATGAAGAGAAGGAAGAGGACACAACAGATGACATCTGTGCAGCCCCTGGAGAGGAAGAGGGACACCTTTGGAGAAGAGAGCTGGAGGAGGCTGGAGAGTGGGCATTGGCAGATTTCATTTTTCTAAGAAAACTTTTTTCTGTGTGGGTACACTTTCCTCTAAAATACAACAGAAAAGTGCATAACTCATAAATGCTCAGCTGGATGAATTTTGCCAAAAGACACACACAAGAACATCACTAGCGCTCCGGAAGTCCCTGTACCCCCTCCACACACAACAATGCCCCAGCTCTCCAGGGACAGAAGTTTTCTTTTTCACAAACTTCCCTGCCCCCACCAGTGCAGTCCCCAGAACTCACCTGTTCTTGATGGGGCCTCGAAAGGAAGGGTCATATTTGACCGGTTTCCCTGAGGGGGATGGGGAACAGTGTGAAAAGTGAGGCACTGAGAGGAGTCTCTCTCCCCATTTCCTGAACCCCCAAATCTTTCCCTGCCCTCACTAGGGTTTGCAGGAGATGGAGAGAGGAAGGGCTGCCTGGAGGGGAAATTGGAAAGCAGGAAAGGTAGGATTGAGGGCGGACCAGCAGGTGACTACTTATCATGAATCCACTCAGGTGGCCTTGAAGGGAGAGGAGGGGGGCTTTTACGGGTCATTTGCAGTTCACATCTTGAGGCCAGCAGCCAGGAAAATGGCCTTCATCTCCTGCCCCCACCTTGGCTCATCACTCTAGAAACTCTCCCTAGTTGTTAGGTGGGTCTGTATCTAGTAATCTCAGTGAGCCTCACACTCCAATCCTTGTCTGTCTCTCTCCCTCCTCAGGGAGGTCACAGGCCCTCCCCCATCTGCTCCAGATGACACCCCTGGCTCAAGGCCATGGGGGAAAGAAACTGGAACCAAAAGCATCAACCCTGTAGGGCCTGGGTAAAGAGGGAGCTCCCTGCAGACCCCACCTGAAGGGACCTCAGTCTCCAGGCCACTGCCTGTCTCTGGGCATGCAATCAAATCAGGGTGACACCTGGGCTTGGTGACTGGGATTGTGACCGTGTCCTGTTCCTGGTCCTCCCTGAGTACACACAGGGAGGAGGTGGGGCCAGGCTCCTAGGGTCTTTTGTGGCAACAGGCAGGGTGGAGGGCCGGACAAAAGTGTGGAAAGAGGTGGGGTCTGCAGGTGCTCTGGACCCTGTCCCTCCATGGTTCTCAGATATGAGGTCGATGGTTGATCCAGCTGTTCCAGGAAGTCTCCTGGAAAGTCCTTACAAATTCTTCTCCAGTCCCCTTTGGGGCCCAAGCCCCACCTCTGGGAGGCCTCTGCTTTGGGGTTCCCTTCTCTCCAGAGCAGGGGCTCAGAGCCCCCGAGATCCCAAGGGACCTGTGTAGGCAGGCCTGTAGCCCTCACTGCTCACAGGGATCCTTGGGGCTGGTCCCTGTTTCCTCTCTCCTCCTATCTCCCCACCCCTGATCCTCAGACCCCTGGGACAGGCTCCCAGCCCTCATTCCTCACAGATTTTGGAGACAGGCTTCTTGCTCCCTCTCTCCTCAGGCCTTACCCTTCACGGGAACCCCAGAAGGCCCCTGCCTCTGCTCTTCAAGGTGCCCCAGACAGGCTCCCCTATTAACAGAGACCCAGAGGCAGAACCATCCCCCCTCCATAAAGACCCTGAGCCCCAACTCCTCACAGGGGCCCTCAGCGCAATTCACTTTCCGTGACACTGCTCACAGAGACCCTGCCTGGTAGGCAGATCCCCAGCACTGTTCTCCCTCAGAGACCTAGGGTCCGGGGTGAAACTTCCTCACGGGGACCCCAGCCTTTTCTGCTGACAGAGGCCCGCACCACTGGCAGGTTGCAGGCTCCACAGTACAGGACACCTCCAGCTCCTGAGCCCCAGCCCCCTCCCTTAGGACCACACCCTGCCTCTTTCCATTCAGGGTTTGCTTCCTCCCAGAGCCCTGCCGGCCCTGAAGGACCAGAGTCTAGGTCTCAACACCCCTCCTCTCAGGGACTCCAGCCCATCTCCTCTTGGAGACCCTTGCTTCACTGCCCAAATTCTCCTCAGCAATGGCGCCTTGCCCCTGAACCCAGTCCTCCTCCCAGGACCCTGGCTCTGCCTCCTTCCATCAACTCCCCCAGCTCCTCTCACCAGGGTCAACCCGACACCACTCCCCCAGTGGCCCAGCCAGGCCTCCCTCCCTCTGCAGGGCCCTGGCCTCTCCCTAGCCTCACCGTAAGTCTCGTCCACGTCCATGTCCTGCTTTCCCCCCATGGCTCAGTCTCCGGAGTGATTGGAGCCCGGGAGACCAGGCAACTCACCTGCCACCGCCCCGCCCTCCCACGTCACAGCCCCACCTCCACCTGTGGTCCCCTGACACACTCTAGTTCCTCCTCAGCGTATGGGAGGGAGAGCTTGAGGGCAGGAAGGCCCAGCCAGGGATAGGGCACAGGGCTGTTCGCTGAGACCCACAGACCATGACCTGAAGGACCTGGAATGCTCCAAGAATCCTTCCTAATCCTGCAAACTACCTCACACATGTCCATATCCCCTAGCCAAGATTGTCATTTGCCTTTTAGGCCTTGATTACACCCTGCCCTTGGTGGCCCCCCACTGCCCTCTCCTGTCCTGGGCCACTGTTTATACCAGCCCAGCCTCCCATCTCGCTCTGCCCCTTGGACTCACATTCCTTCGGCTGTGTGTGCATCCTCCCTGGGCACCCCACCCCCCACAATCACCCAGACAATTTGTTACCAAACCCAGTTATTTATTGAGAACAAAGGAAACCAGCTGGCAGAGGGCCACTTCAGTTCATCAAACTTCAGCTGAGGTTGGGGAACAGAGGGGCGGCCAGCCCAAGTCACCCTCCCAGGGAGGAACCAGCCCTGGAAGGGGGGCTGTCAGACCCCCAGGGCCTGGCTGGGGTCTCTGGCCAGGAATGTGTGAAGGGCTATGGGGAAAGATGGCAGTGCCCCTGGGTGTGGCCATGAGCAGCAAGTGACAGAGGCAGCTACTGAGCTGGTGGCCACCCAGGGGTGGGGAGGGAGAGCATGGTCCACTCTCAGGGATTGACAGAGGGCAGAGAGCTGAGCTCAGGCAGCAGCTCCGGGTGGGGGTCCAGGCGGGCCAGGCGGCTCTGCTCTAGGGCGATGGCCTCAGCTGAGTGCTTACACTTCTCAGAGCCACATTGGCAGGTGAAATATTTGCTTTTGATGTCCCAGAAGCGGTCGCCATAGTCAAACCTGTCAGAGGAGCACAAGAGGCTTGTGGGACCCAGGCCTGACTGCCCAAGCCCACTCCAGAACCTGTGGGTCCTGCTCCCCAGGGGGCACTCTGGCACCCACACCCTTCTTCTCCTGACAGGCCCTAAACCCTTGTATGCTCTAAAGGTCTGCAGCACCAGCACTGGCGGGAACTTGTCTGAACGCAGAGTCTTGGGTCCTATGCCAAACCTATTGAATCCAAACCCTCTGTGAGGCTCGGAAAGGCCTGTATAACACGACCTCCAGGGACACTTCTGTACACTGACTCTGAGCTCTGCTCTAATCCAAGCTGGCAAATCAGGAGCTCTCTTCAGCTGCTGGCCTCGGGTGTGCTGTTTCCCACACCCCGGGCCGAGCCCAGCCACCTCACCCCAGCTCCTCCCCGGTCCGGATGTCTCGGGAACTGAAGAAAGCAATGCGTGGGAATCGCAGGTCTTGGTGCAGCATGAAGACCCGGACAGGGATGATGTTGGGGTCACACAAGTGGTTGATGAATCGGCTGATGTTGCCATAGTAACGGGCATCAATGCAGTATACCTCTCCATCCTGAGGGGAGGGCGGCACACTTTACATTTACCACCCTTCATGCCCCACCAACTTCCCCACCCGCTGACAACCCAGTCCTGCCCTTCCCAGGTTTCTGCTGCTGACTAGGAGTAGGAGACAGAGGGGCCTCCTGCCCACCTTGTTGTCTAAGTCGAAGAGATAAGAATCATCCTCTCTCACATCGGCCTCAGCGTCGGAGATCAGCTCCCCGACATACCTGCTGGGCAGGAAGTGATGGTGCTGAGGGTGAGCTGGGGTTACGGGGGCCGGCTCCAGGCCGTGTCTCCTCACAACCCCACGGGCTCCTCTTCCATAAGGTCAGATGCCCAGTAGTGTCTGTGAATGTCGCAGATCAAAACTGCTGGGACCTGGCTGGGTGGTCCCCTCTGAAGGTGAGATCAGGAGGAGGAACATGGGGACACTGGCATGTGAGGTTGTCACTGGATAGCTGCCACAGGCAGGGCCAGCAAGTGTGGTGGCCGGGGATGAGCTGGTGACACGGTGTGGGGGCGGGGGGTAAAGGGACTGATGCCTGGCCTCCGGGGTTCAGGGCTCAGCCTGTGGGCTTGGGTGGGAAACCCTGCTCAGGTTTAGACACTTGGAGGTTTGTGGACGAGGAGTCACCCCGCAGGTAGGAGCAATGGCAGGCTGAAGGACACAAGTGGTCAGGCCAGCAGGAAGGGGTAGAGCCACAGAAGCTGTGAGGAACTCTGGGGAAGGAGTCAGGGGTGAGGATGCCCACACTTGGAGAGCAGAGGAAGAGGAACTGGTGAAGAGGAAGGGCGGATGGGGCGGAGGTGAAGACAGGCCCATGGAAACCAGGTTAAGGGGGTGGCAGATGCCAGGGGAACAAGGGCTGAGGCACATGAAGCAGGGGTGCAGTTGGGGACTGTCGGAAGGCGGCAGCAGTGGAGGGGTGAGGACAAAGGCAGATTCTGGCAGGATGAGCAGTGAGTGCACGGTGGGGAAACCAAGACCCAGGAAGACAGAGCTGCTTGTTTGAGAGGTTAACAGATGACACGATTAAAAGAAAATGGATGGTCCCTAAATAAACAAATGGGGTAAAAGGTTTTTTTTAAGTTCAAAGGAGACCTAGATAAGTTTAAAGGCCATGAGCTAAGAGCCAGGGGACAGAGAGTGGTTACAGATGCCAGGCAGAGAAAAGAACTGATGGGGAGGAAAGAAGGCCCTGAAAGTGGGCAGAAAATAAGGCTCAAAAAAGCCAAGGACACCAGCAGCTGAGTGGAGGTCAAACCCCGATTTGTCTCCCAAACTGGTGCTTTCCCCAGCTCAGAAGGGCAGGGGCAGGCTATGTGAGGCTGGGGAGTGGGGGCGGGGTGGGGATGTGGGCAGTGGCGATGGATAGCTCTATGGTGTGGGTTGAGTGGGGTAGGAAGGGTGCCTGGCTGTGGGGAAGACAGCCTGAAGAAGCTGGCTGGAGATGGGGCAGTGAGAAGAGCAGGACCCATCAGGGGGAAGGGCAGAGAGGGCAGAAGAGGTAGCAATGGCCGTGGATTCATCCCTTCATCCCTCCCCAACTCACTCGCAGATGAAGGTTCCCTGGGGGATGGTCTGGAGGGCGCGGACACCCCAGCCCATCTTGGCAGTTCGGTAGAGCTGCAGCCGCACCCTAGGGGTGGGAGAGAAGGCGATGTTGGGTGGATGGGAGACAGCGCGTGCTTGTCTCTGTGTGCAGTGGACAGTGGCAGGGGAGGCTGCAGGGGCAGGGCCTCACTTGATGCCACTCTGCACCACCCGGTTCTTGCAGTTTCTCCAGCAGGAGCAGGCCTGGTTACACTCGAAGATCAGCGGGGGCTCAATCTTGTTAAATTCCTGGAGCAGCCGCCCATCCTTGGGGAGGGAGGGGAGGACAGGACAGTGGTTTCTGTGTGGTCCCACTTCAGGTACCCAAGATCCCCAAGTCCCCACAGAAGAATCCTCCCCTGACCTCAACCTGGTGACAGGGAGGCCGGGGTCGGGTACACTACACATACTCTAAGGTCAAAGGACAAATGCCCCACAACCACCCGCCTCGACTTGCATGTGTCTGGGCCAGGCCCACCTCTGTCTTGGCAGTGTTGCAGGAATTCCAGGTCTGGCCCTGCCCTCTCTGCCACTCCCCGCCCCAGGGTAGGAGGTGAAACACAAGGTCCTGGGAAACGTGCATTTGAGGCCAGATCCTCCGAAGGAGTGCATGAGCACCTGTGGACAGGGCAAGGGCACGTACCTTGTCATACCAGCAGCGGATGCTGAGCTGGCCGCACAGGCAGTTGGAGCTGGAGCAGTCGTCCACACACGTGCAGTGCTGGGGGGAGGCAGGGTGAGCCTGACCCCCGGAATTGGCCCTGGCCCGTTAGCTCCCAGGGCTCCCTGCCCCACCAGCTACTGCCCTCTTGCTAGGGTCCAGGTTTTAGGATCATGAGTGGTGATGGTCCCACAGTGAAGGGAATCAAGATGTTGCTGAAGGTTTGTCCCTAGGGCTACCATGAGCCTGCTTGATACCATCCTGTGTCCTAGTAAGAAGACCCTTCTCTGGGTGGACCACGCCCCCGGAGCTCCCTTCCAGCCCAAGATCACTTTGCAGGTGATCTTGTTGGCCCACAACTTGCCCCACTGTACTTGGTGGCTCTGCCGTCCCTTCAGGAGGTCTCAGGCCCCTCACCTGCAGGTGGGTGATGTTACGGTCAATGTTCATGGTGGATGTCTCACAGTTCTCCGAGATGTACTTATAATCCTCAGGGCATGGCTCCCCATCCACACCATTGACACAGGGAATGGGCACATTCTCATAGCCCCGAGCCACGTCCCTGGTAAGGGAAATGGGGCTGAGGGCTCCTCTAGGTGCAAAGAGAGGACTGGGGAGGTTCCTGGGCCATGGGGATTGGGCTAGGGGGAAGGTAGAAGGGGATTCTGGGTGTTCATTGGGGCATGTGGAGGGAGGTTGCCAGAAAAAATGCAGGGCACTAAGTAAAAATCAGATTTCCGATAAACAAGAAATCATTTTTAGTATACATACATCTCAAATACCGCATGGGACACGTTTACACCGGAAAAGTAGTAACTGTTCATCTGAGATTTTAATTTAACTGGATATCCTCTATTTTTATTTGCGATATGTGGCAATCCTAGTAAGGGGAACTGGAAGTGGTTCTTGGGACTCAGTGGAGCCTGGGGAGGGCAGAAGCAGTTCAGGGACTGAGGGCCCAGCACTCACCGGCAGATGATCTTCTCGGTGCGGATGGCCCGATTCCCCACGCCAAGCCGGAGCTTGCGGTTGAGCTGCAGTGCAAACCACACATCAGAGCGTTCAGGAGTCAGGTCCCACGCGGTGTCCCCCTCCTTGTTGCGCAGCTCAGGATTCGCTCCGCGTGACAGGAACAACCTAAGAGGGGAGAGGAAGCCTTAGAGGCCCAGGGCTGTGAGGGGTGGCGGAAGGGCTTTGGGTGTGGAGTGGACAGAGGCTCACAGCACACAGTCATGGTAGCTCTCCCGGGCTGCGATGTGCAAGGGCGTGTCCCCATGGTAGTTGACAGCGTGGAGGTCGCAGCGGGCATTCAGGAGGACCTCAGCAATGGCAGCGCTGCCAGTGAAGGAGGCCCAGTGCAGACAAATGTTTTCCTCCTGTAGAGGTGGTGGCAGAAGGAGTGGCCTGGGCAATGAGCCCTTGAATCTAGCCTCCACCATGATCAGGGCCTGGGCCAGCCCCACCTCCCCATCCCAACCAAACTCTCACATTGTCTGTGAGGGTGACATCGGCACCCCGTGTCAGCAGCATGCGGATCACCTCGATGTGCTTGTGCTCTGCGGCCCAGATGATGGGCGTCCATCCCCCACTATCCTATGGGTGGGAAGGGAGTGAAGAGAGTCGGGGGCAGGCCCAGCATCCCGTCCCGCTCGCCAAAGCAGCATGTGGTCAGGAGCACATGCCCTGGAGCCAGACTCAGCTGGAGGCCCAGCTCTGCCACTCAATGCTGTGGCACCCCGAGCAAGTCACTCAATGTCTCAGTGTGTGTTTCCTTATCTATAAAGTGAAACTACAGTGTCTACTGTTCAAGGCTGCAGAGTCCTTTTTCTCTTTCTAAAAAGTACATTATTTCCTAGGTCCGCCTACTCAAAAGTCCTAGACGAAGTGACCCAATAGCAGCAACTCTCCCTAGGTACACAGATGGCATGTAAATGCTAAAAGGCCAGGTGCTCCCAAAGGATGCTGGGTCATGTCAAAAGCCACAGGAGCCAACTTCCAGGGGCTCCTCCTAACAAAGGATGGATTGAGAAGAAAGACAACAGCGTAAAACGTATCTGTCACATGAAAAACAAAGAGTTCACAAATAATCTCATTGGACACTTCAGAGATTAAAGCAGCAACTCATTACTCTGAAAACTGATAAAGAGAAGTAGCAAGAAAGAGAGAATAGTGAAGAGATAGCTGAATGAGGAGAGAGAAATAAGGGAATAGCCGGAGAAACATGGGATGCAGGGAGGGGTCAGAGGTCAGCTGACGTGGAAGGTGCCACAGCCTGAGGCTGAGCCAAGGACCAAGGGGCTGGGTAGCGGGGAGTGGGAGGGCTGGCAGGGCAGCTGGGCCTCTGACCTGAGCGTTGACGTCCACCTGTCCTGTGCTGAGCAGCAGGCTGACCATCTCCAAATTCCCAATTTTGGCTGCGTGGTGGAGGCAGGTCGAGCCATCCTCCTCCTGAGGGAGACATGGGCAGATGAGACTTCCAGCTGGCATCTCTAAGCCAGTCCCGCCCCTGGGCCCCATGGCCGGCCTAGCACACCTTGCTATAGACACAGCCGCCACGTTGCACCATGTAGCGGGCCACCTCCAGGTGGTTGTTCACCACAGCCTCCATCAGCGGCGTCCGCTGCTGCTTGTCCACTGCATTGATGTTGGCTCCCGCCTGCAAGGAGGAGGCATGTGGGCTGGCACCAGGGAGCGGCCAGGCAGGGGGTGTCCGAGGGCCTGGTCAATGAGGCAGAGGGCCAGCCCATGCTGACCTGTAGCAGCACGTGGCAGATCTCCACAGAGCCCTTCTGGGCGGCTGCATGCAGGGGTGTGCGCTTGCTCTGCTGGTCGCTCTGGAAGTTGGGGTCCAGGTTGTCCACTGTGGGGAGAGCCCGCCACACCGGGAGAGGGAGGGACAAGTGGTAAGCAAGCTAGGGGCTGGGTGGCACCTCCTGCAGGAAGGTTTCCCAGGGCACATGTCAGGAGTAAGGAGCCAGGGGCACCAGCTGTGCCTTAGTTCAAAGCGGCCCTTCCCCTCAGTGCTGCTGTGCACTGAGCAAGGCAGGTAACCTCTGGGGTGAGGATGAAGCCCTTCACTGCACTCCTGGCCCCAGCCCAGCGCCTGACATATCATCGGGCTCAGTCAAGCTTTGCTGAATGAGTAAGCAGATGGATACTCACACAGCATCAGGATGACCTTCTGCAGCTCCCCCTGCTTCACTGACAGGTACAACTGCCGTGGGTGGAAGCGCAGTTTCTTCCGCCTGCCATGGTGAGGGAGGGCGGGGTGGGCTCCTTAAACTCCGGCATCAGCTTCAACAACCACAGATCCGCCCTTCCAACCCGCCCCAGTCTCCGTGCTGAGAGCAACGACCCCCTCACCTCTCCGACTCCTGGATGACTAGTGCCTTCTCCAGGGCTTCCCGGCCTGGTCCAGGTGGCAGCCCCACGGCTGAGAGGCAACCCCCACTGGGCAGGGTCAGGGAGGGCCCTGAGCTGTCAATGGTGTCAGCCACAGGGTCACAGGGTGGGCGCCGGAGCTCCCCCTGCCCTCGCATCCGGGCGCTGTAAGAGAAGGGGCTAATGTCTCGGGTGATGGGGAGGAGCAGGGAACAGACAGTGGGGAAGGGAGAGGCCAGTACCTGGGCTGAGAAGTGTCTGCTCTCCCAGGAGCATCCTGGGCCAGGGGTGGGGGGGCAGGGGCTGCAGTGCCAGTTGGCGGAGTCACTCCGTCTCCCCAGGGGATGGTCACCTCCTGGGCCTCAGATGCATCCTCCCCACAGTGGGGACAGAAGACCATCCCATTCAGCTGGGACACACAGGCCTTGTGGAAGCGATGGGCCACACGGAAGTCGGGGTGGCACTCCAGGAAGGTGCCCTGGACAGGGAAACAACATGGTGAGGCGATGGGAGCCCCCTCTGCGGCGGGGCTCACTGCTGGTCTGCCCCACGGTCACTCACCGCCGTACAGAAGTAGCCACAGCCCGGGCAGCAGTGGTGTTTGACCATGCGGGCGCGGTGGGCCTCACAGAGCACCATCAGGGCCACACGGCTTGATGGCCTCATGGTCTCCCGCTTGAGGATTGCGGCATTGCAGCCCGACAGCTGTGGGCAGAGAGGATGGGCGAGAAGAGAGGTGAGGCGGGGGCTTGGGCCATGTACCCGGTACTGCTGCTCCCTGTCCACAGGCCCACCTCTCCATCCACACTCTCTGTGGCCATGCACTTGTGCCCTGCTCTCTCGCTGATGCGGTCAATCTTGGGCGCCTCCATGCGGCAGCTGCACAGGGGCAACTCCTCAAATCCGCGCTCTGTCTCCAGTGAAGACGTGTCGTTGGACACCCCTTAGAGGAACAAGGGAGCTGAGGGAGGCTTTGCCCCTCACCCACTGGGACCCCTGGTGGGGCCATTCACCCCCACCCTGCCTGCCTTTCTCTCCGTGCTCCAGAACCCCCAAAGCCTGGCCATGGATATACCCTGGCTCCAGTGAGGTCTCCCTCCTCCCCCTTTCCCTCTGGTCCTGAGGGTGCCCCCTAGTGGCTCCCTATCCCAGCAATTGGCAATTACCAGCGTGGTTGGGGGAGAGGGTCCCCTCGCTGGGCAGCTCCAGGGACCCCAGAGGGACCTCCATGTACTCACTGGGGCCTGAGGAGCCCACACCATTCACTCCTGACACAGAGACAGAGAGAGTGAGAGTGCGAGCCCATGGGCACCTGGACGTGTGGGCACATGCGGGTGTGTACATGCATGAGCATGTGTTTGTGCATGCTCTCTGGGGGCTGGGAGGGGGGCTGGAGGAGGGGACCCCAAAGCAGAGGAACCTCCTCACCTCGTGGCTCCTTGGTCCGGGGAGGATCCCGTTTCCGCCGTTTCCGGGAGGGTTTCACCCATGGGCTGTCCTTCCGCCATTTCTTTTTGGCTTTTCTCCGGCCACTGGAACCACTCTGGGAAGGAGGGAGGGTGGAAGAGCCTGGCCCCAGCCCTCACTCCTCAGGACTCAGACCTCTGGCCCACAGCCCCCACACTTCTGGGCATGTCAGCCCCCAGCTCTCACCCTGTCAGACTGATTGCCTGACTCTTCATCTTCCTCTTCTTCCTCCTCCTCCTCTTCCTCTTCCTCCTCCTCTTCTTCCTCTTCCTCACTCAGTTGTTCAGCAAGCGCTTCAACCTCGGACTGGGACAGAGGCAAAGTGGGGCGGACAGAATAGTGACCCTTGGGCCGCTGATCTCTCCAGGGGGGACTTGGGAGAGAGGCAGAGCAGGTCATGTCCAACTGCCAGGACTCACACAGTGCGACGGGTAAAGAAAACAAGCACTGGAGGAGGGCTCTCCGGGGGAGGCGAGTGCTTGCAGGAAAGGAGGGAAAGAGCAGGAGGAAGAGATGTAGAATATTACACAGCAGCAAAAAGAAGGCACAATGGTTAGATGGAACGTGTTTGAACCTTGGCAAGACAATATTAAGCAAAAAACAAAACCAAACAAAACCCCAAACAGTTAAGTTCCAGAAAGGAAATGTACAGTATGTACATGCACACTTGCTCTTTCTATGAAGTTCAGATATAGGTGAGACTACCAGTGGCTGCTGAAGACCCTCGATGAAAAGCTAATGAGGAACTTTACAGTGAGGATCAGGCTGACGGCAGCTCAATCTCCTCTGACTGATGTCAACTAACAGAAGTCCACATCCCCTATGCCTCCTGGTGTGAGGTGACAGGAAGCACTCGCACCAGCAGCAGCGGGGTGCTCCCGAAGCTGACCGAGCGTTCAGAGGCAGCAGCTCACAACTACGAGGGGTGTACGTCAGAGAGCGGCGTGTCAGTGCCGCCCAGCGGGCCAACTCCTCAACGTGAGGAGTTCTGTCCGACAACTGAGCTGGTTTCCCCAACAAAGAAATGGCAAGATAAAATGTTTGCGGATGACAGGGAACCTACACATCAAGAAAGAAGGGTGGCAAGGGTCAAGTCAATGTGTGGGCCTCATTTTAATTTTGACACATAAAGGCCCATTTATGAAACAACTGAGATGTGAAGACTTAAACGGTGGTGAAACGATGATGTTGAGAAATCACGTAAATTTTTTAGGTGTGAAAACAGTCATGTAGTGATGTTAAGGAACAGAAAGAGGTCTTCTCTTTTTAAAGATTTTATTTATTTTTAGAGAGAGGGGAAGGAAGGGAGAAGGAGAGGGAGAGAAACATGAATCAGTTGCCTCTTGCACGTCCCAATCAGGGACCCGGCCAGCAATCCAGGCAGGTGCCCTGACCGGGAATTGAACTGGTGACCTTTTGATTTGTGGGAGGAGGCCCAACTCACTAAGCCACACCAGTCAGGGCAGAAAGAGGTCTTATGTTTAGAGATACATATGGAAATACCTCTAGATAAAACATGGCCGGGGTTGGCTCTAACACAAGCCAGCAGGGTACGCTGGCGGAGGAGTGGACGGCGTGAGGACAGGCTGTGCGGTGCAAAGGAGGCGAGAACACACGACGGGGCAGGACAGCCTCTTCCATAAACGCTGTTAGGGAAGCTGAACCACCTTCTTACACCATAAATAAGAATAAATTCAAAATGGATCAAAGACTTCAATTTAAGAACTGAAACCATAAAATTCTTAGAGGAAAACATACAGTAATCTCTCTAACATGGCTCTTAGCAGTATGTTTTTGGACATGTCTTCTCAGTCAAAGGCAACAAAAGAAAAACTAGACATATGGGATTATATTGAGCAAAAAAGTGTCTGCATAGCAGAGGAAACCACCAACAAAACAGAAAAAGATATTTGCCAATGATACATCTGATAAGGGATTAATATCCAAAATATGTGAGAAACTCATACAACTGAACAGCAAAAACCAAAACCAAAACCAAACCAAACAATCCAATTAAAAAATGGGCAAAGGGACTTCCGGCCAAGATTCAGGATAGGTAGACACACTGTGCCTCCCCACACAACCAAGATAGGGACAACAATTTAGAAACAGAGTAACAACCAGAACTGACAGAAAATTGAACTGTATTGAAGTTGGACACCCAAGGAGTTAAAAGAGACACGTTCATCCAGACTGGTAGGAGGGGCGGAGTCAGGCAGCCAGGCGTGGGTAGCGTTGGAATCAGATGCGTAAGGCATGTAAGGCAACCGGGGCACACAAGACCTCAA
>CM052541.1:95026517-95042546 GCA_028533065.1 Trachops cirrhosus
AAAAGAAGATAAAAAACATGTGTAGTAAAATGACAGCAAACTCACAATTACTAACAAACAAACCTAAAACAAAAACAAAAATGAACTAAGCAAACAACTAGAACAGGAACAGAACCACAGAAATGGAGATCACAGGGAGGGTTAGCAACAGGGCAGTGGGAGGAGGAGAGGGGGGAAAAAGTACAGAGAATAAGTAGCATGGATGGTAGGTAGAAAATAGACAGGGGGAGAGCAAGAGTAGTAGGGGAAATGTAGATGCTAAAGAACTTATGACACATGGAGATGAACTAAAGGGGGGGAATGTGGGTGGGAGAGGGTGTGCAGGGTGGAGGGGAATGAAGGGGGGGTAATGGGAGAACTGTAATAGCATAATCAATGAAATATATTTAAAAAAGGAAAAAATGGGCAAAGGACCCAAATAAACACTTCTGCAAAGAGGACACAGAGATGGCCAATAGACATATGGAAAGATGCTCAACATTACTAATGTTTATAGTGATGTGAGCAAATTAAAACCAGTGAAGTTTCACCTCACACCTGTCAGAATGGCTTGGTAGCCATCAATAAATCAACAAGTGTTGACAAGAGTGTGAAGAAAAGGAAACCCTTGAGCACTATTGGTGGGAACGCAGACTGGTGCAGCCACTGTGGAAAACAGTATGGAGGTTCCTGAGAAAATTAGAAATAGAACGACCATATGATCCAGCAATTCCACTGATGGGTATTCATCCAAAGAAATCCAAAATGCTAATTCAAAAAAACATATGTGCCCCTATGTTCATTACAGTGTTATTTACAGTAGCAAAGATACAGAAGCAGCCTAAGTGTTCATCGGTTGACAACCGGATAAAGAAGATTAGGTGCATATATAATAAAATCTTACTTGACTGTAAAGAAAGAATAAAATCTTGCCATTTACAACAACATGGCTGGACCTAGAGGGTATTGTGCTGAGTGAAATAAGTCAGAGAAAGACAAATGCCGTATGATTCATTTGTATGTGGAATCTAAAAAACAAAATAAACAGAGCAGAAACAAACTAAAAGTTAGAGAGCATTCTGAAAAGTTGCCAGATGGGAAAGGGGTTGGAGGCTGGGTGAAAAAGGGAAGGGACTGAGAGGTGCACATTGGTGGGGAGAGAACAGCCCTGGGGGTGTGAAGCACAGCACAGTGCACGCAGTCAGCAGTGTGGTGAGTATGCACGGGGCCAGGTGGGGACTGGGAATGTCAGGGGCAGCACTTTGTAAAGTACAGGATTGTCTGACCACTGTGCTGTACACCTGAAACTAGTATAAGATAATATTGAATGTAAAAAATAAACATATAAATTTAAAAAAGAAAACATACTGGGGTGGGGGGTAGTGGTTGGGGGAAAATGCAGTTAACTGTAATTAACAACAATAAAATAATTATTAAAAAATGTATCAGCTGTGTTTTGCTAGAGCTGGGTGACGGCCTCACGGGGCTCACTGTTCTATTCTTTTGTGCACACGGTTGGTTGTTAAACAACACGGGGGCAGGGTGCCCACCTCCATGCATTTGAAACTCCATGTGTAACTTTTGACTCCCCTCCAAATTAACTAGCAGCCTGCTGTTGACTGGAAGCCTTACCAATAATGTAAACAGTGGATTAACACATACTTTGTATATGTAATACATATGTATTCTTTCAATAAAGTAAGATAGAGAAAATAAATCATAAGAAAAAGTACACTGACAGTATTTACTTTTAAAAAATTTGTGTAAGAGGACCCATGCAGGTCACACCTGTATTGTTCAATGATTATCTGTATTCGAAAGTTTCCATGACAACACATTAAATAAAAAGCAAAACAGGAAAGACTACGCATTACAGTACATAGGCAAACGTGTATGAAAACCAAACCAAGTGCCCTGGCTGGTGTGGCTCAGTGGACTGAGCACCAGCCTGTGAACCAAAGAGTTGCCAGTTCAATTCCTAATCAGGGCACAAACCTGGGTTGCAGGCCAGGCCCCAGTAGGGGGCACATGCGAGGCAACCACACATTGATGTTTCCTTCTCTTTCTTCCTCCCTTCCCCTCTGTGTATAAAAATAAATAAGTAAAATCTTAAAATAAAACAAAACAAAAACAAACAAAAAACAAAACAGGAGCAAAGGAATAACCCAGCAGGCAAACAACAAATAAACCATAAAATGGATGGTGGTCACTGGGGAAAGGGTAGGGGATGGAATGGGTGCAGCACACATGGCATTAGGTCATAGAGTATGGGGCAATGAATCAGTGGGTGTTCAGAAGATAAAAAGGGGAGAGTGAAGGGGGGGCAGAAAAGACAGGAGAGTAAGCCCTGGACACGGGGCAGCAGGCCATCTCACCTTGCTGTCAGAGTCCACACGCTCATCCACAGAGTAGGAGTCGTAGTAGAGGCTGAAGTCGTCCCCGACCACTGTCTCCCACTCCTCCAGGGACCCAGGGTTCGCCTTCTCCAGGGTCATTTCTCCTGAACTCCGGGCAGAGCCCAACTCCTCCGACTGGAAAAATAGGACAATAGACACTGCTGGCATTCCCCACCAGCCCATTTCCTTTGAGTGGGGAGGCAGCCCTAGTTTGGGGCTTCCCTGCAGTAGCCCCCAGGTGGAGAGGTCTTGTTCTCTGCCCCTCCCTGCTCACCAGACCACCTCCTGAGTTCAGTTTCCTCCTTTTGGCCACATCTGGAAGGAGAGAAGAAAGGATCCAGGCTTGTACTCTAAACCCTTGGGATAGGCCATATCAAGCTGCAGGTGGGTGAGGGGTGGGACTGACCTGAGGTCACCTTCCCAAGTGGGTGCACATCATCACTCATTCGGAAATGCTGCACTTCAGGGGGCCTCTTCTCAGGGACTGGGGGCTGGGAACGCAGAGGGAGCACACTCAGGATCAGGAATCGGCTGTGGTTTGGCCTGAATTAGCCAGCCAGGAGTGCCAGATGGTGGTGAGGTGGTGAGCCACAACTTCAAAAATGCCATCTCATGCTGAAGTAGCCAGATGTGGCTGTAACAAAAACTGCTGTCTCCCCAGAGAAAGTGGGTCAAGGACATCCCACACCTAACCCTCACTTACTTCTTCAAGTGTGCAGTGGGTCCTCTTTTCCCATTTTATAGATGAGAAAACAAAGGTTAAGACCTTGACCGAAGCTATTCAAACCACACGCACAACATAATACTACCAAGGGCCCTAAAAACACTGTCATAAAGGTTGTGAGATTCTGGGGCCTCGGCCATGTCCTTTGCCCTCATCTCATTCCCAGTAGGAATACAACCTTTAAAATGAAACAGGGGCAGGTTCTATGGGAGGAAAAATTCCCTGAGGTGTCGCTTCGAAGTAGTGTGGTTTCAAGTTTCTTTACATAATCATTATCTTAAGAGTAATTAAAACATTAACTACATAAATAAATCTTTAACATTGGTCTCTTCTACTCCCCTCTCCCAAGACTGTAAACTCCAGGAAGATAAGAAACTTTCTGTTCACACATTAAGCCCCAGTCCAGAACATGACACAAAATAGCCCTTTGGTAAATTGTAAAGCTGTGAATGGATTGGAAAAGACCTGAATATGTATTATAAAAAAGCCCACAAGAGATGGAGGGTTGATTACCTGGCTCTCCCACCCTCTCAACCCTTCCCCTAATCCTCACCTGTCCATTTCCAGGTTTGGACATGGTTTTCCTGGCTCGGTGGATCTTGGGTTGCCCCTCAGGGCTGGTAGTAGATGGAGTGGGTTCAGGCGCTGATGTTGCTGCCCCCTGGGCCCCTGGCATACTCAGTAGCCTCATAGCCAAACTCTGGACCGATGGCGGTGATTTCCCAGCCCCTGTCATTGACATCTTAGCACGGCTGGGACAGGCACCCCCTTTGCTGGGCGAAGAGGGGAATGACTTTGTGGCATGACCTGGAAAACAGATAGGCAGACAGGGAGAGGCAAGATTAGAGGAAAGGCAGAATCAGAGGATGCCCCACCTCATCCCCAGCCTCCACAGCCTCTCACCCAGCAGGATGCGCCCCCCTTGCAGGTCCCCATCTCCCTCAAGGTTTTCAGGTTCATCCCCAATGGGTGGTGTGGCTCCTACAGGGGTGTCAGCCCCCTCATCGCCAACAGTGACCGTGACAGTTGCTGGGGATGAGGGGCCAGCAGGCTCCAGGGAGTCAGGGCTGGCCTTAGGTAGGGTCTCCTCACTAAGAGGGTTGTCCCCAAAAGAGCCATGAACTGTAAGGGAAGAGAAAAAGTTCAGGACTATGGGCTCAGGGAGTCCTGTGTTTGGGGAGGTGAGGTCTAGCTGGGCCGGTTTCTGCTTCACTCACCTCTCTCGGTGGCTCCTTTGAGCTCCTTGTCCAGCACCAGAGCCCCCATCTCAGCAGGGACCTCCCCCTGGGAGGCGACACAAGGGATAGGAGGGCTGGTCAGCCCGGCAGGAAGTTGGGGGACCCAGGGCCCCTGGGCCCTGGAAAGAGAGAGTAGGCTCCGGGGCCTACCTCTTCCTCTGTGGGCACCCCCCCTTCCGCGGCCTCGGCTGCCGGGAGGGGCCGCACGACCCCTCCCCCGGGCCCGCATCAGCCCCCTGCCTCTGGGTAGACCCCGCATCTCAGAGGCCGAGAAGAGAGGAGGGGGAGGGGGCGGGGCCTCCGAGCACCGGCCCCGCCCCCTCCTCCCGGCTGCACGAACCGTTCCCCCTTTGTCCCCCAGGCCGCGGGGACCCCGGGTACCAACCCCTCCAGCGCCCGTTGCCCCCCAGCCCGGGGGACGGCCCCTCGTGCCCCTCGCGCGTGCTCCTGGGGCTCCGGCGCCCGCCGCCCACTCGGGGACAGCCAGCAGCTGCACGCGCGCCTCCGTGCCCACTCCCCCCACCTCCCACCCCCTGGTCCCCTCATCCGCCCCCGGTGCTAGCCCTCCGGATTGCTGTAAGTCCTGCCCGGGCCCCCCGGCCCCGTTGCACCCCCGGAGCATTGCACGGGCGCGCGCTTCCCCCGGGCGCGCGCGCGGGCATGCACCCGCCTCTCCCCCTCCCCTTCCGCACCTCGGCGGCCGCCGCCGCTGCAGCTCCCGCCGCCGCCGCCATCGCCGCTTGCGCTGGGGGCAGAGCCGGCGCGCGGCCGCCCCGGGTCACGTGGGCGGGGAGGGAGGGCGAGGAGAAACTTTAAAGGAGCCACTGCGCGCTTTCTGGCCATTTTCCTCCCAGAGCGGCCTTGGAGGTGGTAATGGTTGCCCCAAGGTGGAGGTTCTGGGGAGAATTGCTGCTATTCCTGGTTTTATTTCAGCGGGGAACCGAAGGCGAGGCACTAGTGGGTCCAGGTGTGGCCTCTCCACCCCCTACACCAGGTTTTAGGTAACAGGCTGTGTCAGCCTCGCGGGAGCGGCTGTATTTCCAAATCTGGCTTACGTGTCTTCTCCCGCTTCTGGGTGCTTTCTAGTTTCTGCGTCTCCAGATAGAAGGCACAGCCTCAATTTTGGCCTCGCTTCTCTAACGAGCAAGGGGTGATAGGGACTAGCAGAGGACACTTACTTTTGGCTGCTTTTAGCATGCTGGTTAATGTCCCGTTTTGAAAACCTGGGGGCCCTCCTGTTTATGCCAGACATCTTGCCTCACCACATGCACTAGGCATCCAGGTAAGCCCCCAGTGGCCCGAGTCATTACTGTCTGGTCACACTCTAGTAAGTAACCTTTTTTGCCAAATACTTAACAATCATAGGCACTCTGTAGGTTGTAGCCCAGCAGAGTGGAAGTATGAATATTAGGTCAAGATATACAACCTTGATAGAACTATTTAGGGTACAGTCCCTTTAGGTATTATGTTCTGGTCAAAGTTGGGAAAACATCTATGATCTCACAAGCAATATTTGACGCAGGCAGATGGTTGCAATATAAGGCTCCTGAGGCCAATTCGAGGCCTTCTGGGAACTGTAGTTGTCTTTGGTTAAGAACTATTCCAATAGTGTTTTCTGGGAATTGTAGTCTTTCCTGTATTCTAATCCAAACCTAGTGGTTTTTAGCTTTCCCGAGGGCACAAACCCTTTCTTTAGACCAAAAGTGCCCAAACATAGGGTCCTGCTTACAATTTCAGTAGGCACAATGATCACACTTAAAGGCGATCAACGGCCTCGGTAACAAACTCCTCCTATACAGGAGCAGGTCATGTGTCATCACTGCCACAACAGTCACAGAGCACTTAGGCTTGAGGCATCTGCCAGGTGTTAAGGCTTTAGAACTGGGAGGGTCCCTGGCCAGAGGAGCCCACTTGTCACACTACTCTTCCCCATGGAGCCTCCTTCAGGCATGGGACCTGCATGAGTCTTGACCTATGTCTGGGTAATGACAATAACAGGCTGTCTAGGGTGGGACAGTCATTTACATGAAGTTGTGAGGCACAGTACAAAGAAAAAGTTTTTTTAAAATTTATTTTGTGGAAAACAAAAGCAAAAAAACAAAACAAAACAAAACCCCCACAAAACCCTAAAACCCCAAACTCCAGAAAAAATCCTAAAAAATAGGTTTTTTTAAAAAAAATACTGTATAACTCTCCTCTCCCTCCCCCTAAACAGCCCTTCTGGTGTCCTTTCATCTAAATGCCCTACCCCCACCCCCATTCCCTGTTCTTGCTATTATTGTATCCCACTTCCCATTATCTACCCAGGATGCTCACCCCCATGATCTCTTACCTGCCACCTTGTTCTCCCTAGAATTTTGGTGAGCCTTGTACCCATAGTCCCATTCTCCCCACATGCAAGACCTGCCCTCCCTTCCTTTCTGGGATTCAGTAATCCTTCCCACTACCAGTCCCTCTCCCAAGCATCTATTCTAAGTTGGAGCATGTAAAAAATTCCTGCCAAATTCCCTCCCAATTCCCACCCACCTAACACTACCTCAAGAAATGTCAGACCTCTCCCTGGGCAGGCTTAGCTAGGAATAAAACATTTTCCAGTTGTTTTGCCTCATTTTGTAGGACCCTTTCCCTCTCTCCACATATCTAAGAGAATACGATCTCTCTGGGATCCTATATTCCCTTGGGCTTCTCAAAGAACCCTCTTCTCTCCATCCTTTTCTTCTGAAGAGGCAGGATCTTCTCTCCAATAAATCTTGGGCCCCTCAGGATGTGTGTCTGCTTAAACTCCCCACCATATCTGCCCTCTCCGATCCCCAACCCCCTATTCTCCTGGGCCAAGGAACCCCTTTCTCACCCAACTCAAAGACCCAGGCCTGCCGGGCTAGTGCTAGCGGATGAGGACGTTGATCTCGGCCACGCTGGCCTCCAGCACGTTCTCGGCAGTGGTCTTGCCATGCTGCTCTTTGAGGTGTCGCCTAATGGCAGGCTTGTGAGCAAAGCGCACATCGCAGTAGGAGCAGCGATAGGGCCTCGCTCCTGAGTGCAGGTTGAGGTGGTCGTGCAGTGTGGACTTCTGTGTGAAGCACTTGCCGCAGATGCCACAGGAGTGAGACTTGACGCCCCGGTGCACGTTCATGTGGCGGTTGAGGTTGCTGCTGTGGTTGAACTGCTTGCCGCAGCGCGGACACATGAAGATGAAGTGCTGCGCCCGCATGTGGAAGACCAGCTTCTCCACGCCCTGGAATACCTCTGGGCACTTGGTGCACTTGATGTTCTTTAGAGAGTTACCACTGGAGAAGCCCCCAGGCAGGGGACCCCGGCTGCCCCCTGCTCCCAGGCTGCCCCCCGCCCCCCGGGCAGCCATGGCCACTGCTGCTGCCTCCACCAGGCCCGAGGTGGCCCCCACGCTGGCCCGGCCTCCGGGGATCAACAGCAGGCCCTCCCCTTCCGCATCCTCGGACAGGCTGTAGCAAGCTTTCACCACACCCTGTGGTGGGGCCACAGTGCTGGGGGGCAGGCTGCTCTGGGCCAGCTCCCCTAGGTGGCTGCCCACCGAGCTTCCAATGCCCAGGCCTCCTCCCAGACCTCCGGGAGGTTTGAGCCTGTGTGCCACCTCCAGGGCAGACTCCACCTTGACGATGCAGATATCAGACACATCCTCATCCTCGTCCTCATCCTCCTCTTCGGCCTTTAGCTCCAGATCCTCATCCAATGGGAACTCCAGCTTCACAGGCCGCAGGAGTGGAGGGGGTAGAGGGGGTGGGGGTGGGGGCTTGGGGGCTGGCTTTGGGGTCCTGGCAGGAGGGAGTAGGGATTTGGTGGCACTGACACTGCTCACAAGGCTGGTATCGCTGACCCCATCCTCTTTGAGGCCTATTTTTGGTTCGATGAACTGGCTGAGGGCATTCCGACATTTCTCCACCACATGCTCCATTTGCAGGTAGGAGGCCGCGGTCAGGTAGTTGACGATGTCTCTGACAGCGAATTCCAGGGCACCCGTGTAACAGGAGAGGAGCAGGTCGGCCACTATGCGTGCACTGTGCATCAGTGAGACCTGCAGCTCAGAGCTGGGGTTCAGCAGGAACTGGTCCCGCAGGAAAGGGGAGCAGGCAGCCAGGATGACCTTGTGGCCGCGGAACTTGAGGCTGTCGGCCACAATGGTCACGTCGCAGAACCGCTCCTCTGCTCGGAGCTGGTTCATGTTCCTCAGCGTAGCGGCCTCGTGGCCAGGCAGCTGGAAGCGCAGGACTTCCACCCCAGACGCCATTGTGGCAGGGGGTGGGCAACCCTGGTTGGGAAGGAAACCGGTCAGAGACAAAGGTCTCTGGCTCTCCTAAACCAATGCACCAGGCCCCTCTCCTCCATTCTCGCCCGGCCCCCCAGCATCACATATCCCAGTCTTCAGGTCTTGTCCTCAGTTTCCCCACCGGGAGGGGGGCGGGAGGAGGCACTGTCCCTCCACGGGGAGGGAGGCGTGGTTCCTGGGGGCGGGGCTCTGGTGTCCGCACCCCCAGCCCAACCGCCCGCAACGATGGGGCGAGCCTGCGTGCCCGCGAGAGTAGGAGTAAAGGCCTGGGGCTCTAGGCTCCGGGGTGCCCAGGTTGCATATCTTCTCACCCCGCCCCCTTTACTCGCTGCTGCCTCCTTCCTCCGCCCCCCCCACCCCTTGCACGTTTGCACACGCCTTTCACGTCCTTCCCCCGCCGCCTGCACGCATGGTGCACGCCCCCCCAAGCCCCACGACCCTAGGTGCACGCGCCTCTCACCTGGCCCTGGTCCGCGTTCTGTTTTTTTGCCCCCTACTTCCCCCACCCCCCCGGGGCCGCGGGCGCCCCCACACTCGGGCAGGGCCTGGGCAGCGCGCAGGCGCGGGGGTGACCGGGGCGCGCGCGCGCGGGTCTGGCTCCGCGTGGGCGTCAGGGCTGCGGGGCGGGGGCGGCTCGTGTGGTGTGTTCTAGGCTCCGCGCGCGGCGGCCGCGGCAAGAACTGTGGGAGGAGGAAGAGGGGAGGGAATTAAAGGAGCAGGAGTCCCCCCCTTCCCGACCCCCCTTTCTTCACCAGCTCCCCCACACGGTTAAAGGGCCAGATGGCCTGGCCTCCCCTTTGGCCGGTATTATTTGTCCGCCAGAGCGGAAATACGTTCCACCCACCCTTCATTCTAGCTCCCCCTCCTCTGTGCCTCCGGGCTCAGCGGCCGGTCTGCGCGTGCGTGCGAAGTGCCTCGCAGAGGCTCCCCAACCCCGGCTCGCTCCCCTCTCCGGGCTGCCTGCCACGCCGCCAACTCCGTGTCTTCCAGGGCGCGTCCCCGCCCGTAGCGCTCCTCGGGGCCTGATCTCCCTGCTGGCAGAGCAGCCACCTGCTCCCTGGGTGGTGCTGTTCCGCGGGGGCCCGGGTTACAGTCACGGCCCTTCCCAAGGCCCTAGGCCGGCCCAGGCTCTCTGAGCTGTTGGTCGATGCTGCCCCACGAGTGCATCGCCTCTTGAATATGTTCCCAGTTCCTCCAGCAACACTTCCAGATTTGCCAACTGTTTTGAAGCTAGTAACCACCCCCAGCCCTCCAGGCCACACAATCCAGTGCCCTCAATTTTCTCCATCTCATGTGTAAAAAATCTCATCCATCCTCCTCTCCTCTCCATTCTCTCTAATTGACTCCAACTTTTTTGTTTAGAGATATTTATTTATTTTTAGACAGAGGGGAAGGGTGAGAGAAAGAGGGAGAGAAACATCATGTGTGGTTGCTTCCCACATGACCCACACTGGGGATCTGGCCCGCAACTCAGGCCTGTGCCCTGACTGGGGATGGAACCGGTGACCTTTGTTTTGCAGGCTGGTGCTCAATCTACTGAGCCACACCAGGCAGGGCTGACCTCAACTTCTTGTCAAGGCAAATTCCCTCCAGACCTCTATTTGAACTGTCGATGACCTTGCATATTCATTTCACCCCTACTATACAAGTAGCCCTAGTAGTACTACTTCTAATTATGCAATTATTTATGTTATTAAGATTCTACTATCTTGCCCTGGCTGTTGTGGCTCAGTGGATTGAGTGCTGGTCTACAAACCAAAAGGTCTCCCATTCAATTCCCAGTCAGGGCACATGCCTGGGTTGCCAGCCACATCCCCAGCTGGGGACATTCGAGACACAACCAAGTGTTTCTGTCATACATCGATGTTCCTCTCCCTCTCTTTCTTCTTCCCTTCCCCTCTCTCTGAAAATAAATAAAATCTTTTAAAAAAACTGTAGTATCTTTTATCTTCCCAACTGCAACCATCCCTCCACCAAATTACCAAGGTCAGAGCTTCATGGTACTAAATGAAACCTCTTTCAGCTCTTCACCTCTGTCTTCTTTTTCTCTGACACTCCCAAACTATGGTAAGCTGCAGTCTCCACAGCTTTGGTACCAGCATTTATTAGCACCTTGAAGACTGCCCCTCCCCCCAACCTCTCATACCCACGCTTCTTCACCCATCCAAGCCTAGGTGAGGAAGCCCCTGTTTCCTGCCAATTGGATTTACTATATCTTCCAGGATACTACAGCATTTTTCTTTTTTAAATTTTATTTATTGATTTGAGAGAGAGGAAGGAGGAGGGGGGAAAGAGAGGGAGCGGCATTGATTTGTTGTTGTTCCACTTATTTATGCATTCATTGGAATTGAACCCATGACCTTAGTGTATCAGGATGATGCTCTAACCTACTGAGCTGCTGGGGCTACAATGTTCTCCTTACACATCAGTTTTGATGAAACTGCTTGTTATATAATGTGTCACAATCTGGTTTCCCCAGGCAAACACCGTGATTGCAGGAATTATGTACATTGTGAGTTATGTTTTGCAAGTAAAAGTCATGAAATAAATGACTGATTATTGAAGTCATTCCCCTTCAGCACAGCCAGCATCCACCCATAAAAAGTTTGTTCCTGACTTAACTGGAATTCCTGAACTGTAGGGATGCCCTTTGGGGTGAGGTCAGTGTTTAGGTGGTGCCTTGATTCTTTGCCATTATCTTTTAAATTCTGTGACTGTTATGCCTCCACCCAGTTTTCTCTATTCTAAAAAGCCCTCTTTGTAGAAATCTTAGGCCCTGTGGATTGGAGGAAGAACTTTGACTTTTGTGTCAGACACTTAGGCTCCAAGTCACATTCCACTGCTCACTAAAGAGGGCCCTTGGGCAAGTTATTTAATTCTTTGAATCTTTATCTTTGAATTGGAAACCTTGATTCCTTAAAGGGCTAATGTGAGGTTTAAATGAGCATGGCTTACAGAAGGTGCCTAATCATTGATATCTCCTTTCCCATTTGCCTAACTGGGAGACTATGAAATTTTCAAAAGAACTTTAACTAAAAATTCTATTTCTCTATCTCCTCCCTTCTTTTTATCAATACCAAACTTCTCAAAAGAATAGTTCACACTCCAGTGAGAACAGAAATACAAAAAGATGTCAAGGTAAGAATTTAAGTTTGTAAAGTTGTATATCCTATCCCTTCCTGTCACTTCTCTTTCCTGGTAGTGTGAATGGGACAGGGGGCCTAATCTCAGCTTAGAGTTCAAAACAGGTGGTCCTTGGTGGCAGGTGGAGGGGAGAGTCTTCAAGTCTACCTAGTTACAGTTTTACATGAAACAGTAGTGCACCAGGCTGTTTTTTTTTTCTGTACATGCTGGTGGGGAGATGTGGTAGGACCCTTTTCCTACATGCCCCATGAAGGGGTATCCAGATCCTTGGCCCTTGGTCCCCAACTTTTGCCAGTGTGAGATAAGGGGCCCTCCCGGCCTTGGTTGGCAGTACCAAATACCCTAGTGTAGTGTCAAATTCAGATTAATTCAGGATTCTTAGTGGGTGTGAGAAGTAAAATCTGACTAGGGATGTCAGGAAAGGCTAGGAGACAGAAGTTCTAGGTTCTATTCCATGTTTAAAGTCCTGGGGGCACCAGAGGTTTCGGTATCCTATTCAGCGAAATGGAGGATTGTCTTTTCCAGCCCAATGAGTCTATAAAAGCTCATTCTGAAAGGGTGGGTGTATTTTTGTGTGTCTGTCTGGGAGAAGTGGTGGAGGGCCAGCTGGCTCATGGCTCAGAGTACCACTCCTGGTTATTGATGGAGGCAAGCAGTGGCCAAGAAAATCCTCAACAGTAGGAAAGTTTAGGCATTTCTCTGAGGAAGTCAAAGTATTTTTGGCAGTGGGTTGGATAGGAGACTGAAGAGTTGGAAAATTTTAGTTTAAGGTAAATAGTTATAAGCCTGGTAAGAAATGCATACGTTAAAGCTTTTGTTTCAGAACCTACAGGTAAGGCCCATCCTGGTTCCTGGGAGAAACAGCGAACCTCCTGGGGCACTAGAGAACGCTGCAGTTTTCTTTCACCTAATTCTCCCTGAATTTCAAAACCCCTCTCACACCTTGTTTATTCCCTGTTATAAAAAGCTGGCTTGGAAAGAAAATGTAAGATGGTTTTTTTGGGTACGAACCTGCCGAACCTGCCATCTTCTCAGACCGCCGTCCATCTGAATAAAGTGTCCATAAATATGCAATCCCTGTCTCTGCTCATTGGGTTCCGTACGTGACCGGCAGCATGAACGCCAGTGTCTTTTCCAGTTTCAGGTTTACTTTTGCAATTGTGCTTAGCTCAGACTGCAGTCACTGTATGCCTTGAGCAACCAGTACAGAAGGAGGAGGGCAGTCAGCCTTGACTTTTTAATCTATAGACTGATAAAACTTGACTGTATTACAACAAAACCTCCAACTTCTTTCTCCTTTGACTCACACTCTGCTCTGCCCTCACTGGAGTAACCCTGGTGAAAACCGCAGCCTGTTCAGGCAATGCTGGCAGGGGCTCACAGCTTGAGAAACCGTATGAAAACAAAAGGCCCACACCACTCCCTGCGGAAACCAGAGAAGACCGGCATTCGTGCTGCCTGTCACACACAGAACCCAATAAGCAGAGACAGGGATTGAATCTTCATGGGCGCTTTATTCATATGACCTGCGATCTGAGAAGATGGTGGATTCATACTTTAATGGACTGTCTTAAATTCAATTTTAAAATGGCCTGCCCTGGCTGGTGTGGCTCAGTGGATAGAATGCCAGTCTGTGAACCAAAGGTTCATCAGTTTGGTTCCCAGTTGGGGCACATGCCTGGGTTGTGGGCCAGGTCGCCAGTTGGGGGCGCGTGAGAAGCAACCACACATTGGCGTTTCTCTCCCTCTCTTTCTCCCTAAAAATAAATAAATAAAATCTTTTAAAAAATGGCCCTTTTTATAAGGAGAACAAAGTGTAGGTAAGGGGTTTGGAATTCAGGGAAAAGTTAATTGGGTTAAAAAAACTGTAGTATTCTCACCCTGGGCCGTGGTCATCTCACTGGAGGACAATGGCTCAGAAACCATCTTCAACAGCTTGCAGTTCTCCTGAGGCACAAAGGTGGAACTGCTTATCGTTTCTTGGAGTCAGGGTAAGTCATACCTTCAGTTCCTGGAACTGTAAAAGCTTTTACAAGCACTGATTACTAAGCTTATTAGCTATTACTTAAACTAAAATTTTCCAACTCTTGCGTCCCCTATCACAAGCATTTGCAAAACCACCTTTCTCAAAATCCCATCCATCTCTGGCAAAAGTTTCCAATCCCTGACTATTCCTCCTTGCTGGTACCTCCTCCTTCCTCCTGACACATTCTCCCCAGCTCTTTGGAACCCCCTCACAGCTTCAGCTTCCTGACATACTCTTCCCTCTTTCCGGCTCCTCCAAGTCCTCATACCCTCCCCACCCTGCTCAGCACTAGGTCTGAGTTCATGGTGGTGGATTCTCCTAGCTCCTTGTCAGTCCGAGGAACAGGGCTCTTCTACTTGACGCCAAATACCTTTTCCTACCATCCAGGAAGTCCTGCTGTGCTACTCTCTCCCTCTCCTTGTTGCCATGAACAACTGACTCCCAGGCCTGGGTACCTGGGAAACTGGCTTAGGCAGTCTCCCCCAGGCCTGCCAGTGTCCATGCAAATGACCTAATCCTCACCCCAATTTCCCCTTCCGTCTGGCTGTCTTCCCTCTGTCCTCCTCTGTCACTCTCCCCCTCCCACTCTCCCTCCTCTCTTCCTTCCCAGTCCAGCCAAGATACCACTCAGGATGCATCACATCAGCTGGCTCTGGGTGCTGCTTTGTGCACCTGGAAGAGCCCCTGTTTTCACCACAGCTTCCTTCCAAACTTGTCCACTGTCCTGAGTCCTCCTACCCTACTCCCAGTACCCCTCTCTCAGCAGGGAGCCCTATTTCTTACCTGAGGTGCATCAAGTGCCCTCCCTCACACCCATGAACATGTCATTCTTTGCTCATCCTTCTTTTCTTGTCCTTAACTTCAGAGTCTGTTGAAAGCCAATCCTTCCTTCTAACACTGCACTCCAATTCTTGCTCTAGTTCTTGCCTTCCTGGGCTTCATAGTGATTCCCTGTACTAGAACCCAGACAATTCTTTGCTATGTTAAAAAAAAAAATCCTTCTTCAACCTGCTTCCTCTCCAGCTGATGCCACAGCTAACCCCCTTCTTCAGTAAAGCCAGCATTCCAAGTATTCATCCTTTTTCACTGTCTCTACATGCATCCTCTCTGCTAAAAATATTTATTGCGACTATATTGTATACATAGAAGGTGTGAAATGAACATGTTTAGTCAAAGACAAATGAAACAGAACATCTGGGGCCCTAACCACACTTTAAGAAAGAATTCTGGGGACCTTGGATATCCCCTGTTCTCCATGCTGAGTGCATCCCTCCACCTCCACACAGAGTGACCTCCACCCTGAATCTCCTGCTTGTCTCATAGTTTCACTATCTCTGCATGTTGTAGGCATTCCTAATCAGCATACTGTTTAGCTTTGCTTGTTTGATCTTCGTATGGATGGAGTCATACTCTGTGTTTTTCTGGGTCTGGCTCATCATTAAACTCAATATTATGATTTTGTGTACTTGTATAATTGAAATTCATTCACTTTTTTCCATTGCATGCTTACACCACAATTTATGAATCACTTGTTCTGCTGATGGACATTTGTTTTGTTGAATAGATGGTTATCACCACAGTGCTGCTGTGAGCTCTCCTTTACTCTTCTCTGTGTATGGCAAGTAAGCTCTCCAGGGCAGCAGTCTTCAGACTGGGCCATGCGTGTCCCTGTAGTGCCAGATGACTGTCCAAGGAGTAGGTGGACCTGGATAGAGGTAAGAGAACAGCTCTCAGATCTGACACTCAAGTATGATACTGGGAGGCTGATGAACGTGAGAGGGCCTCTGAGAAGGAGGAGCAGGTGCCCCTTCCCCCTACTGTTGCCTGACAGAGGCCCAAGGGGGAGTTCAGGAGGGTCAAAACCCCAGGAAAACAAAGGGGCAGTTTCAAAATCTCTGTTGGTTATGAGAAAGTGAGTGATCTAGTGGCGTCTTTCTGCAAGTCAGGTGCTTTGTCTTTTTTTCCTTTCAACAAAATTGAAGCAGAAGTCATTGCATATCAGCTGATTTATTTATGTATCTACCCTTTTTCTTATTGAGGTGAAACTCACGTAACATAAAAGGAACCATTTTATTTTATTTTTTAATATATTTTATTGATTATGCTATTACAGTTGTCCTATTATCCCCCCTTCATTCCCCTCCACCCTGAACACCCTCTCCCACCCACATTCCCCACCTCTAGTTCATGTCCATGTGTCATAAGTTCTTTAGCTTCTA
>CM052541.1:95043046-95126377 GCA_028533065.1 Trachops cirrhosus
CAAAGAACTTATGACACATGGACTGAAGTAAAGGGGGGGAATGTGGGTGGGAGAGGGTTGCAGGGTGGAGGGGAATGAAGGGGGGATAATAGGACAACTGTAATAGCATAATCAATAAAATATATTTAAAAAAAAAAGAAAGAAAGAAAGATTGCAGGCTCGATACCTGGAGAGACAGCCCACTGATGCTTCTCTCTCACACCGATGTTTCTCTCCCTCTCTCTCCTTTCCTTCCCCTCTCTCTAAAGTCAGTGAACATGTCCTTGGGTTAGGATAAGAAGAATATTGCTAAAATTTGCTAATCATTACCTGAGTCTTCAGTGAGTGGTCATCTTTTTGCTGGCAGAGGATCTTGCTTCTACATTGATGAAAATGCATATCAGTGAAGTTCAATAAAGTGAGGTCTACCTGTGTATCTTATTGGTTCTGTTTCTCTGGAGAGCTCCGACTGACACAGACTACCAAGTTTCTCTCCCACCAGACCTGCCTCCTGTTTCTGGTCTAGAATACCCATCTCCTCCCGCGTGTTTTAAACATATTGAAAACACAATGTGTCCTGGACAGAATCTGTTCTCTTTCTTCTCAAACCTGTCTTTCCTTCTGTCACAGTATTAAAACTTGGGATTCAATATGGACTTCTCCTTTTCCCTTCATTCCTCATATATATATTGGGTTGGCCAAAAAGTCCATATGTATTTTTCCATAGAATAAAAGACTAATTTTTCATTTTCACCAATAACTTTATTGATATGGATATTTTGAGTATGTCAGCTATCTCCCGCTATTGGCTTCTGGTGGCTAGAGACCAGGGGTGCTATTAAACATCTTCCAATGCATAGGATAGCCCCACAGCAAAGAATTATTTGGCCAAAATGTCAATAGTGCCAGGAAACTTCACAAACCACTTTTGACATGTTCAATCAGTCACAGCACCTTCTCCATACACTGCGCAAATCTTTTTTGGCTTGTCAGTTGTGGTTTTACCTTTCTTGAAATAATAAAGCATAATACACCAAAAATGTTGCATCTTCAATATTAAAATGGCTACACAAAATTCACCAATTTTGATAAGTTTTTAATTTTTTATTATCCTTTTAAATTTTTTGTAAATGTTTATAAAAGTTATATTTTGTTGTTGGATTAGTCCTTTTATTGTTATGTAGTGCCCTTCTTTGTCTCTTCCTATAGCCTTTGTTTTAAAGTTTATTTTGTAGATATAAGTATAGCTACCCCAGCTTTTTTTTAATTTCCTTTTTTAAAACAATATTTTATTTATTCATTTTTAGAGAGAAGGGAAGGGAAGGAGAAAGAGAGGGAGAGAAACATCAGTGTGTGGTTTCCTTTTGTGCGCCCCAAACTGGGGATCTGGCCTATAAACCAGCCATGTGCACTGACTGGAAATCAAACCACTGACCCTTTGGTTTGCAGCCTGTGCTCAATCCACTGAGATGCACCAGCCAGGGTTTTTTTTTTTTTTTCATTTCCTTTTGCATGAAATATCTTTTTCCATCCCTTTACTTTTATTTATTTACTTTTTAAAGATCCTTTTTGCCCATTTGTTGGGGTTTTTTAAAAAAAGATTTTATGTATTTATTTTTAGAGAATGGGAAAGGGACGGAGGAAGAGAGGGAGAGAAACATCTATCAGTTGCCTTTTGCACACCTCCAGTCTGAGACCTGAGACCTGGCCTACAACCCAGGCATGTGCATAAATTCCCTGATTGGGAATTTAACCAGTGACCTTTCAGTTTGCAGGCCATCACTCAATCCACTGAGCCACACCAGCCAGGGTGATCAGTTTAAAAAAATTTTTTTAAAGATTTTATTTTTAGACAGAAGGAAAAGGAAGAAGAAGGGGAGGGAAACATCAGTGTGTGGTTGCCTCTCACACACCCCCTACTGGGGACCTGGCCTAGCACCCAGGCATGGGCCCTGACTGGGAATTGGACCAGTGACCCTTTAGCTTACAGGCCAGTCCTCAATCCACTGAGCCACACCAGCCAGGGCAGTCTATGAATTGTTTCAAATGAAGTTAAAGACAACTTAGTGCCACTAAGTTGTATGGAAAAAAACATAATGGATTTTTTGGCCAACCTGATACCTAGCCACCAAATCCCTTTACCCATCCATTTAATAAATATATGAGTTCCTAGAATATGCCAACACTGAACTAGTGCTGGTAGTAAAAGGAAAGTAAGACACATTTCCTGAGGGTGTGTAGAAGTTGAAACCTTTATGCACTGTGAGTGGGAATTTAAAATGGTGCATCCACTATGGAAAACGTCGTGGAGTCCCCCCCCCCAAAAAAAGAAAAATAGAATTACCATACTTCTTGGTATATATCCAAGAGAACTGAAAGCAGGGTCTCAAAGAAATAGTTATACGCCCATGTTCATAGCAGCATTATTCACAGTAGCTAAAACACAAAACCAAGCCAAGGGCCCATCGATGGATGAATGGATAAGTGAAATATGGATACACACACAATGGAATATTATTCATCATGGAAAAGGAAGGTGATTCTGACACATGCTGCACCATGGATGAACCTTGAAGATGTTAAGCTAAGGGAGATAAGCCAGCCACAGAAGGATAAGTAGTGCATGACTGCACTTACATGAGATATTTAGAGCAGTCAAAATCATAGGAACAGAAAATAGAATGGTGGTTGCCACCTAGGGCACCCTTGGGGGAGGGGGTGAGGAGTTGTTGTTTAATGGTTGCAGAGTTTCAGTTTTACAAGGTGAAAGAATTCTGGAGATGGGTGGTGGCAATAATCGCACACATTATGAATGTATTTAATATCACTGAACTGTACACATAAAAATGGTTAAGATGGCTCTAGCTGCTGTGGCTCAGTTGGTTGGGCATTGTCCCACAAAACAAAAGGTCGACAGTTTGATTCCTGGTTAGGCCACACACCTGGGCTGCAGGTACTCTGGTCGGGGTGTATACGAGAGGCAGGTGATCGATGTTTCTCTCTCCCACCCTTCTCCTCTTTCTAAAAATAAATAAATAAAATCTTTTAAAAAATGGTTAAGATGGTAAATTTTATGTTATGTGTATTTTACAATAATTAAAATTTTTAAAAAATAAATGAGAAATAATTTTATTTTGTAGTAAACACTAATTTTATTACAGAAAATCATCCTGTCAAATATACCTCTTTTTCTTAAAGATTTTATTTATTCAGTTTTAGAGAGAAGGGAAGGAAGGGAGAAAGAGAGAGAAACATCAATGTGTGGTTGCCTCTCATGCATCCCCCACTGGGGACCCGGCCTGCAACCCAGGCGTGTGCCCTGATTGGTAATTGAACCAGTGAACTTTTGGTTCGCAGGCCCGCACTCAATCCACTGAGCTACACCAGCCAGGGCCAAATATAACTCTTGACAAAGAAACCCATCTCTTTAAAAACTAAGAACCTATGTCCACTTATTGGTCACATTTTATTTCTCTTGTTCAAGTTCATTTTCCTGGAAGCTAAAACCTCCCTTATACAGGGTCTGACAGAACTTAGGCCTGCTTGAGCGTGGTTGGTTGGGTAATAATATCTGTGTAATAATTTATAGTTTTAATTTGAACATTTCACCTAAAATGTCATATGGTATGCTTTACTGCGATATTGTTATGTTACAGAATTACATGCTTATGATTTTGTAATAAAAGATGGTCAGTCAGCTGCAAGGACTGGCTGTGACCACTGACAACCAACCTCTGCCCTCCGTGGAGGATCAGCTGTGCAGGGGCAGGGTGGTGGTGCTCTGATGTGGTCTGTACCTGTCCACTGGGTGTGCTGGCTATGATTTTATTTTTTTTGGACTCTCTTAGATAGGCATTTGGAATGAAGGGGCAGAAGGAGGACTGTTAGGTCCTCCACCCCAAAGCTGAGTTCAGACAGGGTGGTAGCGGAGGCAGCCAGGGATATTACAGTCCCAATTTCTCTCCCCTTGCCCTTTTCCAGCTGACTTCTGAGTACATGAGCATGGTCACCGCCCTCTTACCTGGGCCATTTAGGGCAGCCTCACTCATGGGTAGCAAGAGGTAAGGCAGAGGGACTAAAATGCACCACAGGCCCCCTAGGACTGTGGAAACCCTAGAGGGATGGGATGGATAAGAGTGTGGTAGGGGCTACGGTGTGGGCAGATGGACACATTGGTACATCCCACCTCTGGCTGTTCCCAGGATCTGAGATTCCATCTAAAGAGATATGGGCTCTTACAGGAGGTCAGGGACAGGCTATTTCTCGGGAGGTCCCCATCTCTACCCTTAATGCCTTGCTTAATTTTCCGGAATTGACTGTACAATGAATGGGTGAAGAGAACAGGTTGAGCTTCCTGACCTATAGTTTGGGTCTGCAGGGCAGCCTCTCGGTTCTGGGGAACTGGGTGAACCTGGGGATGAAGGAGGAAGCAGGGACTGGGCATAACTATTTTCTGATGCTCTAAGGATGATTTATATAAACATTCTCAAGGTTACACTTGGGCAATGAGTTCAAAGTAAGTAGGTCAATGAATAATAGGATGGGTGATGGTGTGTGTACCAAATGCCCCAGCAGTGGCCTGTTAGGGGAAGTGGGTGGGGCCTGACACAATGTAAATATTTTTTATTAAAAAATAAATGGAAAGAAAAGAAACAGAAGATCTTTAGATCAAATTATTGTTGATCTAAAGGATGGTATTTACTTGGAGTGAGGATAGGACTGGGTAGGGGTTGGCCTTGACCTTATCAAAGAGCTCATTATTTCAACAAAACTCCTCAGATACTTCTTTTGGGGAGGTTGAGATATGCACACAAATAACTCAAAGGCAGTAAATCCCCTCCACAGATCCTGCAGTAATCTAGAAGACTGAGAGAGCTTCCTGGAAGGTAATGGATTTGAAAAGAATGGAGAATAAGGTGTCACAGGAAAGCGGGTGGGAAGAGGCAAGCACTTAGGGGAGGGAGGGCTTGGGAAGGCACAATGCAAGGGGGTTGGGATGGAACTGGGACTTGAGGGAAGTTCAGTGAACTAAGAAGAACCACTTCAGAGATGTTAGGAAGAGGCACCAAAGCATAAGGGCTATGAGTATAGACTCAGGAGCAATGCAGCCTGGGTTTGAATCCCTGCTCTGCCACTCAGTACCCTTGTGAATCTGGGGCAGGTCATCTAATATTTATGTGCCTCAGTTTCCTCATATGTCAAATAAGGATAATGATAAAACCTGTGTCCTTGGCTTATAAACATTGAGCTCATACATATAAAGGGTTTAGTGTAGTGTCTGATACATAGTAGTTCCTGTTACTATGGAGTCTTCTTCCCCCAGAAGCAGACTTTGACATACAGACTCAAGTGCAAATAGTGCATTTGGGAGGTGGTCCCAGAAAAGTAGAAGAGGAAAGGCAGGCTGTCAATAGTGGCTGTGTTATCAAGTGAAGTTACCATCATGGGTGAGTGGAAATTAGTCCTGTGAGCAGCCCTGGAATGGTGCAGAACGTGCATACCAGAATTACCCCAGGGTGGGGATCGAGGGAGCTGGCATTCCCACACACCCATTCCACACAGTCACAGGGTGAAGGCTGATTTCAGGGAGCCCTAGTTCTCTGGCATTTCCAGCTTTCTGGGCACAGGTGGAGCAGGACACCAGAGAAAGCTGACAGAGGAATAGGCTGCTACTGGAAGTCAGTGGCACAGCCCAATGGTGAAGTCCAAGGGACCTGAGCAGGGCAAGGACAGATTCACTACAAACAGAAAGAGCCTCACTCAGGAATGGTGAATGCTCAGTTCAAATCACACAGTAGGCTGGGAACCAGGCCAGGTCAACCTTATTTCCAAAACTGGGGGTTGACCTGGAAATGGAGTTAGTTCTGCAGTTGTCATTAGAGGATGGGGGTGGAAGATGCTAGTTAAGTCTTTGCTAAGTGTCCAGACTGTACAAGAAGGCGATGAACCAAATGGAGACCACATCCCCATGGTCCTGCCCAAATTATCTGCCAGACACTTTTCTATGAAATTTTTAGTGATGAGGTGCTGAGCTCCCCACGGGAGAAGTAAGGCATCCTGAGAAGCTGTCACAACATCATTTCCTTTTATTAACCTGTGACTAGGGGATGAGTTGCAGACTATGAGGTGTTGATTTCTTGTCTTTGGAATTGGTCCCTGAAAGTAAATATTAGAACCCTTGATGAGAAGAAATTTTGACAAGCGGAAAGAAGCTGGCAGGATCAGGAAGTCTCTTATTTTAGGCATTATTTACCTCTTTCCTTCCACTTGGAGGGAAAACACAGGTTGCATTTATCAGGCTTAAAAAAAAAGATTTTATTTATGTACTCTTACAGAGAGGGGAAGGAAGGGAGAAAAAGAGGGAGAGGAGCATCAATGCAAGAGAAACTTCAATTGGTATCCCTGGCCAGGAATCAAACTGGTGACCTTTTGGTTTGCAGAACAATGCTCTACCCACTGAGTCACACTAGTCAGGGCACATTTGCCAGGCTTTTTAGTGGTGGAAAATTAGGTAAGCCAAGGTCATCTTCACCAAATGGTGGTCTACTGAAAACTGATGACCATTCTACATTGTAACTGGGACTGCAATTCTACCAGACAAAGCTCTGTAATGTCACACAAACCAGAAGGCACCTTAATTAACTAGGGACTGCGATCACAAACAGAAAGTGCAGCAATTGAATTGGAAGCGAAGGCGATGGGGAGCGCTGAGAATGGGAGGAGGAGAGTCCTCAAGTGAAATCACTTGGCTGTTGCTGGGGAGTCTCCAAATTTGTATCCCAGGGCCCCCAAGTCCAGGCAGCCAAGGAGACCCCCCTTTGTGTATGTGTGTTTGGGGGGAGTTATTTGTATATCAAAAGAGTGTTCACAAACTAAATTGATAACTTTAGAGATGTTTCATCTTTATTTTTGATTGATGTTATTCATTTCTACCTCACATTGTTTGATGAAGTATTGAAGAGGCTTCTGTGGGATGAGGAGGCTAACTCACTAGCTCAGAGTTTCTTCACTTTCTGCATTACATACAAGGCAAGCTGTAATTTAAAGGCATGCTCCAAACCCACAAATACTTTTATTTCTTTGAATAATCAACCTAAAATTTATTTATTGTATGTTGGAAATTTTATGTACTGACCTTTCTGTAAAAATGTTCTAAAAATTTTTCCAGTCTTGCCCTGGCTGGTGTGGCTCAGTGGATTGAGTGCTAGCTTGCAAACTGAAAGGTCTCCAGTTCAATTACCAGTTAGGGCACAGGCTGGGTTATGGGCTAGATCCCCCACTGGGGGTGTGCGAGAGGCCACAGATCTATGTATCTCTTGCACATTGATCTCTCTCTCTCTCTCTTTTTCCCTTCCTTCTCCTCTCTCTAAAAATAAATACATAAATAAAATCTTTAAAAAACACTAAAATAAATAAATAAATAAATAAATAAATAAATAAATAAATAAATTTCCAGTCTTTAAAACTAAGTGTTGATTTTATTTTTTATCTTCAGATTCTCTCTGGGGAAGGGCTGCAGGGAAGAAAAAGATTGTAACTACTCTTATGTATCAAGAAGTTCCAAGAATATTAGTCTCAATCTCTAATAGGTTTATGTTCAAGAAGATAATACAATCCTAGGCTCTCAAGATGTAAATTCCAGGTTCAAGATGGCAGCATAGGTAAATAGAGCTTGCTTCCTCGCACATAAAAATTACAACTAAACTATAGAACAACCATCATTCAGAAATCTAAGTGAATTGAAATCCTACAACTATGGAATTAAAGAACAAACCATATCAAGATTGGTGGAGGGGCAGAGATGCAGAACAGTCTGGTCCCACACCCATGAGTGTCGAATAAAAATGGGGAGGGATATTCCAGGAGCAAGGGGTCCCAGCCACACACCAGGTCCCCCAGCCCAGGATTCCAGTGCTGGGAAGAGAAGTCTCCATAACTTCATCCTGTAAAACCAGTGGGGATTGAAGCTGTGGAAGTCACAGATTTCTGGAGTCCCAGGCATTTTCTCTTAAAGGGCCCACACGCATACTTATTGGACTCACTCTCTCTGAGCTCCAGCACTGGGGCATCAGATTGAAAGGTATTAGAGACATATGGGGAGAAACTGAATTGTCTGCTGTCAGGGCAAGAGCTGGGGGCAGCTCTCCCCCAGACAGAAATGCTGGCAGAGGCCATTGTTCCTTTCCTGAGCTCTCTCCCCATAAAGCCAAAGAGCTGGCAGGTGGTTGCTATATCTAAGACTCCATCAGACTGGCTCACACTGTTTGTTCCACTCTGGTGATTCCCTGAGGCCCTGCCCCACCCAACTTTTGGGTCCACCCAAGCTGTTTCCAGTGGCTTTTCCATGCAAATTGCTTATCTTGGCCCATGCTTCAGATTTTCCTAAATTCTCTCAACAAGCAGCATCTGGCTTCAGCAAGCCCCATACCTCTTATTAAGTTGCCCCAGGCCTGGCACTAGTAGCGGCCAGCCTTAGTTCACAGCTTGGCTTTGCCTGGGCACCTCCAAGCCTAGCACAAGGAGCAGGTATTACAGATTGCTTTGTAGCTTATGCTGTGTGACCCCAGACAGAATACAGGTGGTGGCTGACCTTGGATGTGCCGACTGTGATCAAGGTTCAACACAAAAGGAGTATGTACACAGCCCACACAGTGGGTGCACCTTGAGTACCCAACTTGGGTAGTAGGAGAGGCTGTGTCACTGGTCCCTACAGGACACCTACTACATTAGGCCACTCTACCAAGCCTGGGAAACATAGCAGCTCTACCTAATACATAGAAACAAACACAGGGAGGCTGCCAAAATGAGGAGACGATGAAACATGGCCTAAATGAAAGAACCAAATAAAACTCCAGAAGAAGAGCTAAACTAAATGGGGACAAAGAATCTACTAGAGGCAGAGTTCAAAACACTGGTCATAAGGATGCTCAATGAACCTTATAGTGAGAACCTCAACAGCATAAAAAAGATCCAGTCAGAATCGAAGGACAAACTAGTTGAAATAAAGAACAATTTGCAGGGAATCAACAGTAAGGTGAATAAAACCAAGACTCAAGTCAGCAATTTAGAATATAAGGAAAGAAAAAACAATCAGAATAGCAAGAAGTAAAAAGAATTTAAAAAATGAGGATAGTATAAGCAGCCTCTGGGACAACTTTAAACATACTAATGTTCACATCACAGGGGTGCCAGAGGGAGAAGAGAGAGCAAGAAATTGGAAACCTATTTAAAAAAATAGGACAAAAAACTTCCCTAACTTGATGAAGGAAATAGACATGTAAGTCCATGAAGTGCAGAAAGTCCCAAACAAGATGAACCCAAAGAGGCCCACACCAAGACACATCATAATTAAAATGCCAAAGGTTAAATACAAAGAGAGAATCTTAAAAGCAGCAAGAGAAAGAAGTTAATTATCTACAAGGGAACTCCCATAATACTGTCAGCTTTCTCAAAAGAAACTTTGCAGGCTAGAAGGTACTGGCAAGAAATATTCAAAGGGATGAAAAGCAAGGACTTACAGCTGGATTATTCTATCCAGCAAAGCTGTCATTTAAAATCGAGATAAAGATAAAGAGCTTCCCAGACAAGAAAAAGCTAAAGGAGTTCCTCATCTCAAACCAGTATTGTATGAAATGTTAAAGGTCTTCTTTGAGAAGATCAAAAATATGAACAATAAAATGACAATAAATACATATCTATCAACAATTGAATGTAAAAAAACAAAAACAAAATATAAAACAAGCAAACAGAAACAGAATCATAGAACATTGTGATGGCTGCCAGCTGGGAGGAAATCGGGAATGGATGAAGAAGGTGAAGGGATTAAGAAGTACAAATCGGTAGTTACAGAATAGCCATGGGGATGTAAAGTAAAGCATAGGCAAGAGAGGAGCCAAAGAACATACATGCATAACTCATGGACATGGACAATGGTGTGGGGGTTGCCTGAGGGAATAGGGGGCCTGGGTGGAGGGGGTAAAGGGGGGAAATTGGGATAACTGTGGTAGCATAAACAATAAAATATAATTTAGAAAAAGTAAAATCCACTTGGCAAAACCTGAAAGAAAAGTGAAACTTTATCTAAATAAGTGGTTTTGCAATATCTTGGATGGTTGGTGGGTTTGCATGCCTTAGATTATTCATGCAAGAGTGTGTGTGCATGGGTGTGTGTTTGTATGGGGAGGAGCTGGAGCTGCTCGCAAAGGCTGTGCTGGACTCACCCTGACTGGATGGCTGTGTTGGGATTAGGGTACAGATTTCGCTCCCTAAACTCTGTCTCCAGTCCCTGACTGTTTTCTACCAGCAAGAGGCCATCCCCCTTCCCAGTCCCTAGTTTTCTTCTCTGGCCGCAAGTGAAACAGCTGCTGAGCCAACACTCCGTTTTGGGAAGTCAGACGACCTTTCCCCTCTCCCACTGGCTGCCTGTTCCTGCCCAAAGCTGGACGCCATGGACTCACTGATGGCCCTGCTCTGCCTGCTGCTCCTGTTTCCAGGTAGGAGCAAGGTGGGAAGAGGATGTGGGGTCCTGTGGGCGGGGCTGCTGCTGCCCCTATGAGCTTCTATGCTGGAAACAGTCTTTTGCTTTCTTATCTCCTTTTCTTATCTCCAGTCCCCGGGATTAGGATAGTGCCTTCCTTCTTTCTCCATTTCTGTGTTTTGTCCCCGTTCCCACAGGTTTGGCTGCAGCTGCGCCCTCCTGCCCTCAAAATGTGGAAATCTCCGGTGGCAGTTTCACCGTCAGCCATGGCTGGGTCCCTGGGAGTGTCCTCATCTACTCCTGCCCCCCTGGCCGTTACCCATCCCCAGCATACAGACTGTGCTTGAGCAACGGACTGTGGCAGACCCCGGGATCCGCCCCAGGAACAAAGGCAGTCTGCAAACGTGAGGCTCCCCGAGGGACTCACTCAGGGTGCCCGCTAGCTCAGAACTTCTATTTAGGATTTGCTGGGATTGAGGCTTAACCTGACTAGATGGTGTGAGAGGGATGGCAAAGCTGCTTTTCCACAGGGCTTTGCAAAATAGTGGGAAAATGTTGACTTCTCATAGCAGGGCATTGGAAGCGGGCTTTATTGGGGATTGCGGGGTGCTAAATGCTAAGGATGATTTTCAAAATACTCAACAGCTGACTGCATGATACTGGCCATTCAGAAAGTAGGTCGTCTTGGAGCCCCTGTTGTGCCCACTTATGGAACATCTGAGGACCCCAGGGGAGGAGCTGTGGTGACCTTGGCCCTGAGGGGCTGAGAGAAGTGGTTATCTATTAGCATATTAGGTTGAACTGTGTGAAATTGGCAGTGTTCACCCAATTGCCAAAAGCAGCAATTTCACAGGCATCGACCTAAAATGGAGACAGCCAGCGGGCTATTCCCACCTTCCAGGCGAACGTCACCCACTTGGTGCACAGCTCAGGTGTTACCTGTCCATCCTTATATCCCCATTCCCCTCTCTCTCCAGCTGTTCGCTGTCCAGCCCCTGTTTCCTTTGAGAATGGCATGTATACCCCACGGCTGGGGTCCCACCCCGTGGGTGCCAACCTGAGCTTCGAGTGTGAGGATGGCTTCATGCTTCGGGGCTCACCCGTGAGGCAGTGTCGCCCCAATGGCATGTGGGATGGGGAGACGGCCGTGTGTGACAATGGCGGTGAGTGCCCTGACTGAAGGCTGCATGGAAACTGGGGGTTTCCAGGAACCCTGGAGCCAGATGTGTCCAGGGAGCCTCTGTGGGGACAGGGCCCTGCTGTTTCTAGTACCAAAATAATATTCCTGGACTCTGGTAAATTGAGATAGACGGGTCACACATCATGGGCCTGTAGGGAGTCTGGCCCAAGGCAGCTGGTTCTAAGCTTCAGATTCAACATAAAGGCTTCACACACTGTATAGCTTTTCCAAATGCCTCAAGGCAAGATTTTGGTATTCAAGCCCCATGGGATGGCAGGGACAGAAGATATGCTGAGAGAGTGTCATATTTAAGTGCCTTGAGTCTGCAGCCAGGTTGGGTTCCAAATCTGGCTCTGACTTTGACAAAGGTTATTTATCCTCTCTATGCCTCAGTTTTCACATCTGTGAAATGGGGATAGTAAGGATGCTGACTATCCCCATTTTACAGATGTGAAAACTGAAGCATAGAGAGGTTAAATGGGGTTGTCATGTGCATAAAGTGAGTTGATATTTGTAAGCATCTAGAACAGCCCTTGGAATCTGATAAGTGCCACATACACTTTTGTCACAGTTATTACTGTCCCAGTGAGTGGTGAGGGGCTCTGCTTGACAGAATGGAACTCCCAGGGTTTCCTGGAGTCACATTTGCCTGTGGGTTTGGGGAGCTTCCTGGATCATAGTTCTAAGCACATAATACGGAAGATTCAGAGTCCATGAGATACAGCAGGAGCATTCCCTCCCCTGGTGGCCCAGATGTCCTTGACCCTGCCAAATAGTCATTTATTCAAACATAAATGTGGTATACAGATCTTAAGTATTCAGCTTGATGAGTTTTTAAACATGTATTCACTCGTGTAATAACCATGTAAGAGAAAGAACATGGCCAACATCCCAGGAGGCCCCTGTCCCCTCCCACAGGTAACCACTCTCTGACTTTTGTCTCCCTGGGTTAGTTGAAGTTGTTCTTACCCCTCATACACACGGAGTTACACAGAGTGTGCTCTTTTGCACCTGGCTCCCTTTATTCAACATTCTTCCTGCAAGAGTTATCCATGTTGTTCTGTGCATCCACAGTTTAATTTTTATTGCTTGTGTAGTTCCACTATATGAATATATTATAATTTAGTTATGCATCCTGTTGATGGACAGTTGGGTTATTTCCAGTTCGGAGCTGTTATGAGGAGAGCTCTGTTAGCATGATTTCCATGCGCTCGTTCCTCTTGAGCATATTATCTAGCAGTGGAATTGCCAGGTTCCTTTTGGCATATTTAGTTTCAGTTGAGGCTGGCAGGCATTTCACTGACATTCCAGTGATGTAATCAAGTTTGGTGGACTCACATCTCATCCAACCCTTGGAATTATGCATCTTTTTACTTTTAGACATGCTGCTGGGTACGTAGTGATGACGTCTTACAGTTCAGGAAGTGTCAATGTCCTGTGGAAGGGCTTCTCTGCTGGCATCTCCCCCAGGATTCTGGGATGGATGTAAACTGAGTCCCTGGGCTGGAACTGGGATGCTTTAGTTTGCAACCAAGGCCACTGAGCTCTGAATATGTGGCCCTTCTTAAGGTTTTCTATCCACACCCAAGCTGGAGGCCAAAGGGCCCAAAAAGGCTCTGAGGGGCTGGAAAGGAGGAAGAGCTGGAGGGAGAGGGCAGGTAGGCAGGGCTAGAGGTTCAGGAGGTGAGTCTCTGAATACCTTCGTCTTCCTTTGTTCACTCACAGCTGGTCACTGCCCCAACCCGGGCATTTCAGTGGGCTCGGTGCGGACAGGGTCCAGATTTGGCCTTGGGGACAAGGTCAGCTACCGCTGCTCCTCAAACCTGGTGCTAACAGGGTCTGCAGAGCGGGAATGCCAGGGCAGTGGGGTCTGGAGTGGAACAGAGCCCATTTGCCGCCGTGAGTAGCCGTCCTGACCTTCCCAAGACTCTTGGGTACCCAACCCCTCAGCCCTGGCTGACCCCAGTGGCTCTTCCCATAGAACCCTACTCTTACGACTTCCCTGAGGATGTGGCTCCTGTCCTGGGCACCTCCTTGTCCCACCTGCTTGGATCCACCAATCCAACCCAGAAGAAGAAGGGTGAGTGCTTGCAGCAGGGCAGCAGACTACTGGGCAGGCCTAGTGGAGGCTTGGCCTCTGGTGGGCTCAGAGGGCTGAGCTGACTGGAGGGGAGGTAGGGAGGCCTGAACCCCCTGGCAAGAGAGCAGGTCAGAGGTGGGAATCTGAACCCTCCCCTTCCACATTTCTGCCAGAAAACGTGGGCCGAAAAATCCAAATCCAGCGATCTGGTCACCTGAACCTCTACCTGCTCCTGGATGCCTCTCAGAGTGTGAAGGAAGAAGACTTCAGTATCTTCAAGAACAGCACCACGCTCATGGTGGACAGGGTCAGGCAACAGAAGCCTAGGCACCGAGCAGGTCTTCCTGCACACACTGTCTCTCTCTGTCTGTTTCCATGCTAAGAATCCCACTCATAGCCCACCTCCTTCAAGAAGTCTTCCCAGACTATATGCATGTCATGAAGGAATCTTAGGTTCAATTTATAGGATCACATTTTTTTTATTCCACAATCACCTACCATATATCAGGGATGCTGCGGGGTGCTGAGTGCTGGGGGACACCAAAAGTGAACAAGACTGAGGTCTAGTTTCTAGGAACTCATCACCTAGAGCAGTGGTCTCCACGGATGTGTACACAAAATAATCCACTGGATGTGCAGAAAAATAATGGTATCCCTGTTAAGTAATTTTAAATTAATCAGTAACTTAATATTTAGTAATTTGAAAGCATTTCAATATCTTGTATGTGTTTATAGTGATACACCTCATAAATATATGAGTATAGTTTATAAATATATATACCTTTATTGGGGTATGTGCTCACAACATGCTCACTAATGAGATGCATGAACAGAAGAGTTTGAAAGCCATGATTTAGTTTCATGGCCCATGTTTTACTCGATAATTATGCTTTTCACAATAGTTTTTGTAGATGTATGTTTTTCCTCCCAGCTACATTTTAATTTTTATTTTCTAAATTATATTTTATTGATTATGCTATTATAGTTGTCCTGATTTTTCACCCTTTCTCCCCTTCCACCTAGCACCCCCCCCACACTCCCTCAGGCAATCCCCCCAACATTGTTCATGTCCATGGGTCGTGCGTATAAGTTCTTTGGCTACTCCATCTCCTATACTGTATTTTACATCCTCATGGCTATTCTGTAACTACCTATTTGTACTTAATCCCTCACCTCTTCACCCATTCTCCTCCTCCCTCCTCCCATCTGGCAACCATTTGGTAACTAACTTCTTTTCTTTTGCTGCTTTTAAGAGTCTCTCTTTATCTTTAAACTTTGGCCTTTTGACTATGATGTGTCTTGGAGTGAGCCTCTTTGCATCCACTATAATTGTGACTCTCTGTCCCAGCTACATTTAAAGAAGGCAATTTCTGTGCTCCTTAGAGTCTCTCTTTGGGCTTAAAGTCAAGTAACTTATTAAACCATGAGGTTGTAAAATGCAACTGTTGGGTGCCTCAGAGTTACACCAACAGGTTCAAATCCTACCTCTACCTCTTATGAGTGGTGTGACCTGGGGCAACGTAAGGAAGCCTCAGTCTCCTCATCTATAAAATAGGGACTATAATGCTCCCCTCACAGAGTTGCCGTGAAGATTAAATGAGGAGTGAGACTCTCAAAGAGAGTAGCTGGCCAACAAATGGCAGTTTCTGGAGTTCTTCCAAGCAGCATTTTCTTAGTAAGTGTCTATTCACAGACCTTGCCTTTGTCAGTCCAGGTTCGCAGCCTCCTCTAGGTCCCTTTGCTTGCTCTCTTACCAGCAACCCTTCGGTTTGGGGGCCCTCCATGCCACCTCTCACTTCCCTTCACAGATCTTCAGCTTTGAGATCAATGTGAGTGTCGCCATCATCACCTTTGCATCAAAGCCCAAAATCATCATGTCTGTTCTGCACGACAGCTCCCGGGATGCGACCGAAGTGATCCACTGTCTGGACAACATCAGCTATAAAGGTATGGGTGTCATCAAATGATGGCGGTCGGAGGGAAAGGGAACAAGTCTCCTGAAGACAGATCTGGACGAATTAGAGAGAGGCAGTCCTTCTGGTAGCATTCAAGTCTCAGGGTTTTGGGGCTCTGGGGCTCTGTTTCCTTAAGTTTCCAAGTCAGGTTCATGGTGGGGGAGTCCCAGCTCCCACCAGCTCCTGACTTCCTCTTGGGCTGCATATCTCGTGCATCATGCATGTCTCGGCTCCCCCGATGCCAGAATCACATGGTCTGGTTTTCGTGGCTCATTGCCGTAGTCTCCTATGTCATGGCAAAGTACCTGGGTATAGGCAGCAGATGCTAACACAGTCCAGGTTGTTTGGAAACTCCATCTTTGCATCTGGGGACTTTAGAGTGGTCTTAGATTGGGGTTATCAATGAGCACTTCTATGGGGAAGGGCGGCTCTTAATGCCTGAACAGGCAATGGTTCCAGATCTCTATCTGGATATCCAAGGCCTGAGTTTATCAAATGAATGGATAATTTTATTTCCAGTGGTTGGGGGAAACAGAGTGATTCCTTTCTCCCTAACTCATCGCATATTCCAGATCATGAAAATGGAACCGGGACCAACATCTATGAGGCCCTAAATAGTGTCTATATTATGATGAATAACCAAATGCAGCGCCTCGGCATGAACACGGTGGCCTGGCAGGAAATCCGGCACGTCATCATCCTCCTGACAGATGGTGAGTGTGCTCATCTCTGGTGAGGCTGGCACTGTAGAAGGAGCACCACAGTGGGGCCAGAAGACCAGCATTCTGGTTTTCTCTCTGACACATTGAGCCTCGGTTTCTTATTTATAAAGTAGAAATAGTGTTAAAAAATAGAAATACAGTCAAACCTCGGTTCTCAACCATCTCAGTTCATGAACAATTTCATTCTCGACCAAGCTGTTCGCAGAAAAAATGTCTCAGTTGTTTAACAAAACTCGGGTCTCGATTCTCTACCGGACAACCCGTTCGTGCTGATACCGATGTGATGAATCATGTGTCTCTCAGGCAACAAACAAAGGAGATTCAGCTTTTGAACAGATGGACAGTTTTCCAGAACAAATTAAGTTCGAGAATCAAGGTTCCATTGAAGTGTTGAAGGTGACAACAGCGATGACAAGGATGACAAAAATGACAATAGCTGCCTTCCTTTCCTTACCCAACTTTTATGGAGAGAAATTTAAGTAGTTTGTGTAAAAGTGCTTTGTGATTATAAATGTTAGTTATTGTCCCCACCTGGGAGGTGTCCCAGAGGGAACCAGATGGGGCGTGGCTCTGGAGCGGTGAGGGCCAGGAGCAGAAGGGAGGGAGACTGTGTAGTGGATCTGGGCTCTGTCATTGATCTTGACTTTGTCCACATTACGTCTCCCATCAGGACTCTGTTCTTGTCTGTAAAATGAGGATACCCACACTTCCTGGGGTTTCGTGAGAATTAAATGAGATAATGAAACTCCTGACTCAGTGGCTGGAATACAGAGAATTTCGGTAAAATTCGGGTTAGAAGTGTTAGTGTTGAGGTTCCCAGGATGAATGTCTCCCCACTCCTCCAGGGCTGTGGGGAGTCCTGATATATCCACACAGACAAACAATTCTTTTCCCTCCCTGTTCTAGGAAAGTCCAATATGGGGGGCTCTCCCAAGCGAGCTGTTGACGATATCAAAGAGATCTTGAACATCAACCAGAAGAGGAACGACTATCTAGGTGAGCCTCCACCCCCAACCCCACCTGTACTGCCCCTGCAGGGGGCACAAGGCCCTCGGCCAGTGGTTCCAGTATCTTTCTAGTGAGAGTCCTTCCACCCAGCTGTGTCTTCTGTGTGAAGGCCCCTGAGTGTCACGTTGAACAGTCTGGAGTCAAACCACCCATGTTTCTAACCGTGGTTTACTCTTTGGTTGTGGCTGTGGGCAGTTTCTTCACTTATAAGGAGAGGGCATTGTAGGCTGATTGGGGCAAATGCTCAGATGTTGCCTGATACAGTGTGTGTCTGCGGTCATCATCTTCACCATCATCGTCGTCATTATCCACCATTTTATGTTCCACGACCCTCACCAGGAAGAAACGGCCTGAATTCCTTGTGGGGACTGTCCCTGGCATTTCTCCCTGTAGCAGTACAGATAAGTAACTAAAGCTTTGGCAGCTGCAGACTCTAAAAAAACAATTCCTCTGGTTCGGACTAAATACAAATTGCACTGACCTTTGACCAGAAAAGAATTTCAGAGGAAGCGCTCCAGATAAGGGAAGGCAGCTGGTTTTGAGGCCCCAATTTTACTTTCCCCTGCTCCTGCCTTTTCTGTCTCCCCCACCCTGCCATGCCCCTCCTCCCCTCAGTGGAAAGTAAGTTCCTCTTTAAAACTTCCACTCGGAGGCTGTGCCTGGACGGTTGTGTGGGCTGGTGTTCCAGTGGGAGGGGTGGCCCCAGCCCCCTCTTCCAGAGCCTACTTTTTCAGAGGAAGACTAGATCTGAAGTTTTGCCTCCATGCTATTGTCTTTAGCTCTTATTTATTTAGTCATTTAAAAGTACTTCTGAGAGACTCTCCGGGGCTAGGCACCATTCTAAAGGTAGCTGTGAACGAAAGAACCAAAAATGCCTGCTTGCATGGGGATATCACTCTGGAGGGGCAATGTATTAGTCAGCCAGGGCTGGTGCCACAAATTGCACAAACTTGGGTGGCTTAAAACAACCGAAATTCACTCTCACGTTCAAGAGGCTAGAAGTCCAAAATTAAGATGTCAGCAGGGTCCTGCTCCCTCTGGAGGTTCCGCCAGCTTCTGGGGGCCCAGGCGTTCCTTGGCCTATGGCAGGCTAACCCAGTCTCTGCCTCTGCCTCCACACCCCCTTCTTCGAGCAGCCTCTCTGTTGTCACAGCACTCTCCCTGTGTGTCTGTGTTCAGACTCCCCTCTTCCGATGAGGACACTGGACAGCAGATCAGGCCCATCCTAATCCAGGATGACTTCATCTTGATCATATCCGTAAAGACCCTATTTCCAAGGAGGGTCCCATTCACAGGTAGTGGGGGTGAGGACTTGAATGTATCTGTTTTGAGAAACAATTCTACCCACTGTTGGCATCAAACAAGGGAAATCAGGAATCCACAGGGCCTGGTAGGTGGTATGACACGGGCTAGGGTACAACATGAAGCAAGCAGGGAATGGAGGAGCCTGGGGCACTTCAGTCTCAGACACCGAGGCCAGGGAAGGATCCCCTGAGATAGAGGTGTTTGAGTCAAGGCTTAAAAAGGTAAGAAAGTGAGCCATGTCAGAAGTCTGGGGAGGAGGAACCAGCAGAGGCACAGCTGGTGCAAAAGGCCTCAGGTACGCACGTGCCTACAAATTTGAAGAACTTCAGAAAAGGTGTGTGGCTGGAAGAGCGTGAAGGGTGAGCAATGGTAGGAAATAAAGTCAGACAAGTATAAGGTGAAAGTGAGGCTCATGTAGGGCTTTGTAGGACAGAGTGAGCTCTAAAGACAGCCTCCTGTTTCATGGGGCAGCCCCCCAGACACAAGATTCTGGTCATTTCCTCCTTCCCATCAGACATCTACGCCATCGGGGTGGGCAAGCTGGATGTGGACTGGAGAGAACTGAATCAGCTGGGGTCCAAGAAGGATGGTGAGAGGCATGCCTTCATTCTGCAGGACACAAAGGCTCTGTATCAGGTCTTTGAGCACATGCTGGGTGAGTGAGCTTCGTTCGCCCTCTCCAGAGTAGAGAGGATGGAGAGGAGCCAGCCAGGGGTCCAGTTTGGGAACCTGTTCACAGTGCCCCTCACCTGCCTCCTTCCCCATCTGCTCCTCACACCCACAGATGTCTCTCAGCTCATAGACACCATATGTGGGGTGGGGAACATGTCAGCTAATGCTTCTGCCCAGGAAAGGACACCCTGGCATGTCACTATCAAGGTACCAGGAAGGAGGGTTGGGCTTGGATCTCAGAGGTGAAAGTGGCCAGGGAGGGGCCAGTGACACAGAAGTGTCTGAGGATCATCTATTCCCCTGCAGCCCAGGAGCCTACAAACCTGCCGGGGATCCCTCATCTCAGACCAGTGGGTCCTGACAGCTGCTCACTGCTTCCGCAATGCCAACAAGGACCGTTCCCTGTGGAGGGTCAACGTGGGTAAGGCAGGGCCCCCACCAGGTTCCTGACCCTGTGGTCAGAGCTCCAACCACTTGTCCCTAGCCTCTGGCTCCTCAGGACCCCCGGCCTAGCCAAATCTGCCATATTGTTCCCAGGGGATCCCAACTCCCATTTGGGCAAAGACTTCGAAATTGAGAATGTGGTGATCTCTCCGGGGTTCGACGTCTTTGCCAAGAAGCATCAGGGAATCCTGGAGTTCTATGGCGATGACATTGCCCTGCTGAAGCTGACCAAGAAAGTGAAGATGTCCACCCATGCCAGGTGCCGACATCTGGGGTACAACACTCTGGGGAGCCCTGGAGGAGGGTCACCAAGGGTGAGCCTCTATGACCCCACCCTTCTCCCCAGGCCCATCTGCCTTCCCTGTACAGTAGGGGCCAATCTGGCTCTGCGGAGACCCCCAGGCAGCACCTGCCGAGATCATGGTGAGTGCTGCAACTTCAGGTGCGTGAGGAGCTGGGACCAAGACTTGGGGGTGGTAACATAGGCTGTGCTCCCATCCCCAAGTCAGGAGTCTGGGTGCTGGGTAAAGGGACCAGCACCAACCTCCCCTTCTCCTTGACTGCAGAGACCTTACTTCTGAACACACTGAGTGTTCCTGCTCATTTTGTGGCCTTGAATGGGGACAAACTGAATGTTAACCTCAAGACAGGGACAGAGGTGAGAGTCTCAGGTCTGGGATTCTCTGGGGAGATGGGAGTCCCTGGACATCACCCAGAATGTCTCTCTGCCCCCTTCAGCTCTGGGTGCTTTCTGCATCTCACCCCTTGTCACCCCTCCTCCCCGGTCTAGCTGAACTCCCAGGTGTCCCCTGGGCCTGCTCATTCCGCCCTTCTCTCTTGTTCCACTCCCACTGCAGTGGACAAGCTGTGTTGACGTCGTCTCCCAAGAAAAAAATATGTTCCCCAACTTGACAGATGTCAGAGAGGTGGTGACAGACCAGTTCCTATGCAGTGGGACTGGGGAAGATGACAATCCCTGCAGGGGTGAGTGGCTCCCACCCATCCCCAACTCTGGAGCCTGGATGCCTGGGGAAGGCCACCTGTGGCTAGTATGCATGCGAGGACTCGAGGACTTGGTGCACTGCCCTGATGACAGGTTAACAAGGCGAGAGTCAGGATGACAGTCTCTTGTCCCTTCTTTCTGCAGGAGAATCTGGGGGAGCAGTTTTCCTTGAACGGAAATTCAGGTTTTTTCAGGTGAGGAGAAGGGGCAGTCTTGCAGGACCGGGATCACGGAATCGCCTTGTTGGGGGGTGAGGGTGGCCTTTGAATGAACCAGGGAGGTTGGGGCTTCAGTCTGGGGCTGTGGCCATCTCCTGTCCCATTCTTTCTTCCAGGTGGGCCTGGTGAGCTGGGGTCTCTATAACCCCTGCGGTAACTCTGATAAAAACTCCCGTAAGAGAGCCCCCAGAGGCAAGGTCCCACCGCCTCGTGATTTCCACATCAATCTCTTCCGCTTGCAGCCCTGGCTGAGGCAGCACCTGGAAGGCGTCCTGAACTTTTTGCCCCTCTAATCATGCCCACTGACCCCTTTGCTGTCCTGCAGAACCTGCCATCTCTCCCATGTCCTACCTCTAAATTTCTGCTTTCATACCCTGTGACCCATCCTCACTCCTTGCTGAGTTAGTCCAGCCTCCAGGATCCTGGGACAGTGCCTGGCCCACCCTCTGCTTTATGTGACTGACTCTCCTTTCACTTTCATGTAGAATTTCCCAGTTATGAAATTAATAAAAATCAGTGATTTCCACATCTGTCTGTGCCTCTGCCTGGGGTGGGGGGTGGGGAAGGCAGGAATGATTCCAGGAATCACAGGAGGCAGGTCAGAGACCCGGCTGGACAAACAGGGACTCTGCTCTATAACACAGACAACAGGGGGCCGGCTGCGGCTTATTTCTGGCCCCTTAAGTGGGCAGTCTGGGCTTGTTGGGGAGGAGAACTGTGTCCAAGAGGAGTTGTTGAAGAGGAGAGCTCTAGACCTTGGGCAGCAAAGGGTGGGGCTTGTGCGGTTTCTATTTCCTTGACTGGCAGCTCGGGGGCCCTCCCGCTTGGACATTCCGGAAAGTGATGTGGGCAGGGCTGACAGGGTGAGCCACAGGTGCCAGCATTCTGATTGCATAAAAGGCTCAGGTTGTTGGTGGCAGGGCAAGGGAATGCAACCTGGCCCGGGTCTGCAGTTTCTGCTTGGACACTGAGCCAAGCGGACACACAGCACAGGCTGGGGAAGGCCATTCTGCCTCCAGCCCCAGCCTCTCTCCTGCCTTCCATGGCCATGTGGAGCAATCTCAGCCCCTGGCTCTGCCTGGTACCCTTGGTCCTGCACCTCGTGTCTGGAGGTAAGCCAGGATCACTGCCCCTGTTCCTGCTGTCCCCAGAATCCCTCCTTGGCCTTGTCAGACTAGGCTTCACCAGTCTGTTTCTTTAGGTGTGGGTGCGACGCCATTGTCAGTGCCTGGACCCCACAGCCCCTGCTCTCTGGAGGGAGTAGAGATCAAAGGTGGCTCCTTCCGGCTTCTCAAGGAGGGCCAGGCACTGGAGTACGTGTGTCCATCTGGCTTCTACCCATACCCTGTGCAGCTTCGCACCTGCAGATCCACAGGGTCCTGGAGCACCCTGCGGACCCAAGACCAAAAGATCGTCAAAAAGGCAGAATGCAGAGGTTGGCAGGCAGTGAGGGTGGGCATGGGCTAGCAGAGGGCTAGAGCAGGTGGCGGCCAAGGTCCAGACTAGCATGAGATTAGAGTGTGTTGAGACCAGGCAGGCTGACAAGCGGGGCTGAACAAGTGTAGGGGCTGTCTGGGCTTGGAGGTGTGAAGGAGAGAGGAAGAAGGAGGGGGGGAGCTAACTCAGCATCTACCCACCGCCAGGCAGCCCTGGCAGTTAACAGAACACTCAGGAATGGGAAGGGAGGAGCAGCAGGACTCCCCATGGGTTGAGGACCCTGCTCCTGTGCGACCAAGAAGGTGCTTTTACTCAGTGACAGGGACCTCAAGACCAGAAGGGATACTCTAAAGGGATGCCTTTCTCTCCCAGTAAATTCTGCTTGGTCTCTCTCCCTCAAAGCAATTCGTTGCCCAAGACCACAGGACTTTGAGAACGGAGAGTACTGGCCCCGGGCCCCCTACTACAATGTGAGTGATGAGATCTCTTTCCACTGCTATGATGGTTACGCTCTCCGAGGCTCTGCCAACCGCAGCTGCCAAGTGACTGGTCGATGGGATGGGCAAACAGCCATCTGTGACAATGGAGGTGAGAGGCGTCACCTCCCCCCATGATGGTGGTCTCTCCCTGACCCCTCTGCAGCCTGAGGAAGTGGTGCCATAACTCCTGTGTTCTCTCTTGCCCTCCTGGCCTCTGGCTTTGGCCCTCACCTCCTTGTTTCATGCCTCTGCAGCGGCGTACTGTCCCAACCCTGGCATCCCCATTGGCACAAGGAAGGTGGGCAACCAGTACCGCCTTGAAGATAGTGTCACCTACTACTGTAGCCGGGGGCTCACCCTACGTGGCTCCCAGCGGCGAACATGCCAGGAAGGTGGCTCTTGGAGTGGAACAGAGCCTTCTTGCCAAGGTGACTCTTGACCTATGCCCTCAGGTCAGATCTTGCTCTCTCATCCTCAATCCCCATAACAGGGCACTGTCTTCTCTCCCCTTAACCCAGCCCCTTCCACTTCTAAACCTCCCTGCAGAACTTCCTCACTTTTGAGCTCTTCCGCTCTGGAAACCCACCATCCCCTGTCTCTCTGGTCCCTGTGTTCCTGACCCTCCCCGACATTTGACCTGATTTTTGACCTCTGCCAGACTCCTTTATGTACGATACCCCTGGAGAGGTGGCCGAAGCCTTCCTGTCTTCCCTGACAGAGACGATAGAAGGAGTCGATGCTGAGGATGGGCACAGCCCAGGTTTGACAGAGTTGCAGATGGGGCAGGGAACTAACTGGGGGAGAGAGGGCAGGAGAACCACGCACGCTGAGCCTGAGTGTGTCTGATGGCACCCAGGGGAACAACAGAAGAGGAAGATCGTCCTGGATCCCTCGGGTTCCATGAACATCTATCTCGTGCTGGATGGATCAGACAGCATCGGGGCACGCAACTTTACAGGGGCCAAGAATTGTCTTAAAGACTTCATTGAGAAGGTGAAGCCGCTCCTCCTGAATGTGGGGACCCTGAATGGATCTCACTGCCATGCCCAGACTAGCTTCCTGGTGTTCCCAGCCCCTCTGAGCCACAGGGTTCCAGAAACATCCAGGCCCTCCTTCCCTTTTACTTGAAACAGTTTCTTGACCTTTAACCTGGACTCCCCGACAAACCTCAGAATGACCATTCAACCCTTGAGTCTCTTACTATGTCCTTCCCTGTCCCAGAAATGCCATGACCCTTTACTTCCCTCAGGTGGCAAGTTATGGAGTGAAGCCAAAATATGGTCTAGTGACATATGCCACAGACACCAACGTTTTGATCAGAGTGTCCCAAGCAGAGAGCAGCAATGCAGACTGGGTCATAGAGAAGCTCAACAAGATCAGCTATGAAGGTCAGAAGTCAGGGAAGGGAATGGTGGGAGGTTCACTTTGGGGTCAGAGAGGTTGAAGGTTCAGGGTGTAGTATGAGACCACACCAGGGGGCCAGGGAGGACCACTTTGTAATGCATAGTTGGACAGCAGGGTCAGTGGGGAACCAGGGTTAGTGGAAACCTGTTATGGGCTGAAAGGGTCACTTTGTGGTCAAAGGGAAGTCAGAGGGGTGACAACTAAAAAAGTTGGAAAATGTGGAATCTATTGCTGATAGACCTCTGGGTTTCAAGAATGTCTTGGAAGGCTAGGTGAGGTGACGATCTCCTTCCTTTCCACAGATCACAAGTTGAAGACGGGAACTAACACCAAGAAGGCCCTCCAGGCTGTGTACAGCATGATGAGCTGGGAAGGGAACAGCCCCCCGGAAGGCTGGAACCGCACCCGCCACGTCATCATTCTCATGACTGATGGTCAGAAGGGCTCTTTCTCCTGCCTGACTCCCAACCTTTCATACCAGTGTGTGGACCTTCGGTCCACACCTAACAGTGACTCATGGTGGGGTCCCTGAGCAGCAATGGGCCTCAACCATGTTGATCTTTTCTGTGACACTTTACAAGGGGGGACTCTCCATGATCTATCACTTTCATTTCCTTCCCAACCTGCTTAACCGGCCATGTGTCACTATTTCTAGCCAATTTATCTTCTTTGACCCTCCTCCTGCCTCCCCCCTCATGGTCCGTCTCTTCTGTAGGCTTGCACAACATGGGTGGGGACCCAGTCCCTGTCATTCACGATATCCGGGCCTTGCTGGACATCGGTAGGGATCGCAAAAACCCAAGGGAAGAGTACCTGGGTAAGTTTTACTACCCAGAACCCAGCACCCTGCTTTCAGTTCCTGCACACCAGGATCTGGACCCTCACCCTCGCCTTTTCTCCCTCAGACGTCTATGTGTTTGGGGTTGGGCCTCTGGTGAACCAAGAGAACATCAATGCTTTGGCCTCCAAGAAAGATAAAGAGCAACATGTGTTCAAAGTCAAGGACATGGAAAATCTGGAAGATGTTTTCATCCAAATGCTTGGTAGGAAGATATCAGAATAGTGTAAGATGATCAGGAAACTCAGCTCTCCCCATGCTCCCCAAGGACATTCATCTTTCTTTTCCTCCCAAAGCCATGGCAGTCTGGAAGGCTGTCCTTATTTCTACCTGAGTGTCATTGTTTCCTCACACTTCCTGATCTTAGAGGCATGGAGCTCCAAAAGACGTCAGAGACCTTTCTCCAGTCCCTTGTTTTACAGATGTGCAAATTGCAGCTGAGGGATGTCAGAGGACAGCAAGAGTTGGGCCTGATATTAGCCAGGTCTCCGATCTTAGCCTCAAATTGTTGTCATTGTACCAGTGATTTCTTGTCTTCATCATAAGTAAACAAATGCTCCTGCCTTCCCTTTGTTCCTTATGGGCCTCAGGTCCCCATGGACATGTAGGTGTCCCTCCCTAACAGGAGCTGCTATTTGGGATGGTGTCCAAGCCTTCAGTACGCTCTCTTTTTTGCCAGATGAAAGCCGGACCCTGGGTCTCTGTGGCATGGTTTGGGAGCACAGGCAAGCCACTGATTACCACAAGCAACCGTGGCAGGCCAAGATCTCCGTCACTGTAAGCAGTGTTCTCGTGGTGGGGACTTCTGGGAGCCGAGGTCAGGGTGAAGTGTGGGTAAGGGAAAGGGCCAAGTTTCCACGCTAGTGTGGTGTCTGTGAAAGTGGAGCTCCCCCCTCTGCCACTCTGTTCCCAGCGCCCCTCGAAGGGACACGAGAACTGCATGGGGGCCGTGGTGTCAGAGTACTTTGTGCTGACAGCGGCACACTGTTTCACGGTGGATGACCAGTTACACTCCATCAAGGTCAACGTGGGTAAGGGTGACAAAAATCAATTCTGAGCTCCACCTTCTGGCTAACACCTCCCACTTCAAGAGCCCACAGCCCACTTGCCCTCCACATAGTCCCTTCCTTTGTACACTGGACCAGTTAGGATGTGGTGGGGCCAAAGGTGGGAGGCTGCCCACAGAGAAGTGGGAGATCCAGAGGTACCCACTCTCCTCCAACCTTAGGAGGGAAAAAGCAGGACTTGGACATAGAAGAAGTCCTATTTCACCCCAAGTACGACATCAATCAGAAAAAAGCAGAAGGAATTGCTGAATTTTATGACTACGACGTGGCCCTGATCAAGCTCAAGAACAAGCTGAAGTTTAGTGAGACTCTCAGGTGTGGCTTCCTGAGAAAAAGGTGGGGCTGGAAGACTGGGTAGGTACAGTGTGTCACCCCTGGATCTCCCCATTTCTCCTCAACAGGCCCATCTGTCTCCCTTGCACCACGGGGACAAATCAAGCTTTGAGGCTTCCGCTGTCAACCACTTGCCATCAGCAGAGTAAGACATGTTCAGGGAGAGCACGGGGATGCGAGTCCAAGAGACAAGGGTGCATGAGAGTTGCTGCAGGAGATAACTGCTAAGCCCCTAACTCACACGGAGGGGCTGAGGGACATTTGCTGAGATGGGGGTGGGGAGTGCTGAAATGATCCAGTCTGTCCATCTGTCCAGTGCAAGAGCTGCTCCCTGCAAAGGATATCAAAGCTCTGTTTGTGTCTGAGTTGGTTAAAGATGGGAAGAAGATGCTGACTCGGAAGGAGGTCTACATCAAGAACGGGGATAGGGTAAGAATTGTGGGATCCTAAGGAGTTCCTGTACCTGGGGTATCCAACCTTTTGGGATCTCTGGGCCACATTGGAAGAGTTGTCCTGGGCCACACATTAAATGCATTGTGACATATAATCACACACACACACACACAAATCTCTCATATTTTAAGAAAATTTACAATTTTGTGCTGGGCTGCATTCACAGCCATCCTGAGCTGCATGCAGCCTGCAGGTTAGGCACCCCTGCCTCTGACTCTCCCTAAGCAAACTGTTTATCCCCCTTTCCATGCTTCCCACCTCACCTACAGAAAAATGAATGTGAAAGAGATGCTCAAAAGGCCCCAGGCTATGAGAAAGTCCAGGACATCTATGAGGTGGTCACCCCCAGGTTCCTTTGCACTGGAGGGGTGAAACCCTATGCTGATCCCAACACTTGCAAAGGTGAGAAAAGGCTTTTTGGTTGTGCTGCAAGTTCCTGAGGCCCAAGAGTTTCCCTACAGCTTCTCCTTTCCTGTAGGTGATTCCGGTGGTCCCCTGATTATTCACAAGAGGAGCCGCTTCATTCAAGTGAGTCTCCCCTTTCCCAGTAGCAGGGAGATGCCTAGTGGTCAGCACAGGCCCTGAAGCAGTAAAGTCAAATGGATGTGGCTAGAAAGGGGAGGGCAGAGCCCGGTTCACCTTAGGGCTATTCCCTGGACTGACTGGCTCAGGACCTTGTGTCTGGCCTGGGTGCTGCAGAGGACAGGACTGAGCTGGGTCACTAGTCTAACTCTTCCAGGTCAGTGCAGATGCACTTGGGAGTAGTTCTGCTTCCTGGGATGAGGAAGGAATCCTACCAAAGGATCCGTGGCAACCCCTTGCCCTTTCCAGGTTGGTGTGATCAGCTGGGGTGTAGTGGATGTCTGCAAAGACAAGAGGTTGCAGCACCAGGTACCTGATCACGCCCGAGACTTTCACATCAACCTCTTCCAAGTGCTCCCCTGGCTCAAGGAGAAACTCCAAGATGAGGATCTGGGATTTCTATAAGGGGTTTCCTGCTGGAAAGGGTCATGTGATCAAATTAAAACAGCTCTGACCATACTGTGTTCAAGATCCTTTTGGGGTAAGGGAGTGGGGGATGTGCAGTGGCCACCTTGTTACAAAGCAAATCAAATCGAAGAGCCATTTTTAACGGTTCAACCGCAATCCCAAGTGCTGAAAAACCAGAGGCTGAGGGAGATGGTGAGCTTCCACCTCAGTGTTTTACTGAGACCAGTGTTGGGGCAGACGAGGCACAAGAAATCCAGCTCCGTAACTAGAAGCCATCCACAAGGTTTTCCTTGTAGACATCATCACTGTAGACAATCTGGGTCCTTTTGTCCCGGTGGCAACCCTTAGGACTGTTCTGGACGGCTAGGTTGGAAGGAAAGGATTAGTTAAGGCCAGAAGGAGAGCATTGGTGAGACCCTAGGCCCAGTCTGACCTCCTCACTCCTGGCCTGACTTTGGGAAGCCTAGTTTCTAGGCTGCCCTCTGGTGGTTGGGATGGCCTGTCTCCCTTTAGCCCCTTAGGCTAGTGGCTGCCAAATCATCACCGGGGCAAAGAGTATTAGGCTGTTATCTTGGCACATGGGGATACTGTAACAAATGTTTCATTCTTAGAAAATTCCCAAATGTTATTGTTGACATATGTGAATGGCACTTACTTAATGCTTTTAGTTAATACATCAAAAATTAAAAATCAGAAAAATCTCACCATGGCTGGTGTGGCTCACTGGATTGAGCACTGGCCTGCAAACCAAGGGGTTGCTGGCTCGATTACCAGTCAGGGCACATGCCTGGGTTGCGGGCCAGGTCCCCAGTAGGGGACACTCAAGAGGCGACCACACATTGATGTTTTTCTCCCTCTATTTCTTCCTCCCTTCCCCTCTCTCTAAAAATAAATACAATCTTTAAAAAAAAAAATCTCTGTAGCCCTTTGTTGACATGTTGGTTTATCTGGAAGGCCACTCTTGCTCTGAACCCCTTGTTTTGTTCACTCCTTTGTCAAGAAAATCTATTTCAGCTGAAGTTGGCTATTCACACTGAGAAACGCTACTCTCCCTACCAGAAGAACTCACTCCGGGGGAAGCTTTGACCCTGAGCATTCTTGCTTGAGCCTCAAGCTCTCTTCCCCTTTCTCTTTCCTCCCTGTATCCAGTGTCTATCTCTTTGCCCCATCTCCAAGGATTCCATCCCTGCCACTCTGGGGCTAGAGTGAACCCCCCACACCAGCTCCCATCTCTTGGATTTTTGTACCCCGACACTGCTGATCATGCCCTCCTCAAAGCTGGTGTCCTTTGGTTTCAGTGGCCCAGGTCCCCCTGGTGCTGCTCCCAGCCCTGACCCCTCCTGGTGTCAATGTTTCCGAAAGGGGAAAAGGCCCCACGGAGGAAGCTGGGTGTCACGTCTTCTCCATACTATGCTGCATCGACGTCAGCCTAACATGCAGAAGAGCTGGGACGGGTGGGGCATGAGGAACACAACCCTGCTTCCTACCATATCCCCTGTGCATTTCCCAAGCCCAGGCCTGGGTCATTTTTTCCTCCCCAATGACACTGTCATTTTGCAGCCACCATGAGATATAGATGACTAATCTGTTTTCATTTCTCACCTCATGACTGAGTTCCAGATCCCTATTCCAAATGCTTATTTTAGAAAATCTACTATACTTCATCTCAAAATGTACAAGGCCACATGAAATGTTCATCTTCCTCATGAACTTGACCTGCTTCCACATCTTCCCTGTTCAGTTATTGGAAGTTGTTTTCAACCCTTTTCTCTCTTCTTTCTCCTACTTCCAACTGACAGAGGGTCTGCCCACTCTCCTTCCCATTTCCATAGCCTCCCACAAATCCTGACCTCTAGAGAACCTGGGACATGCAGCGAAAAAAAGGCGTGAGAGGTGGGGTATAGGAAGAAGGAGCAGAAACCCTGTTCTTACCGAGGGAGCCCCAGACTGACTTCCCGGTGGCGGCGTCCAGCATGGGCTGTTTGCGGGCAATGCTGACTTTGAGCTGCACGGACTCCACCTGGGTCCCATTGAGCTGGGGCAGAAGGGGGGGAGGGCAGAGGATGGGGGAACATTACAGACAAACCAAAGGGGGATTTCCATGAGTTTCCATCCTAGGAGAAGACTGAGCAGGAATCTAAGAATACAAGGTTTCCTGTGTGAGTAGGGAGATACTATTCTGTCAAGAGGAAATGATTTCCTCCTGGCTCCCAGCACTTTAAAGAGAAAGCATGAGGATGGCAGGAGGGGTGGGAGGAACGACCTGGGAAATCCCAACCTCAGCAACGGCCTGATCTGCTGACTCCATCTTTTCATAGGTGACGAAGGCACAGCTGGGATGAGAGAAAACAGGGTTAGTAGAGGGGTTATGAGCTCTTCTGAACCCAGCCAACCCCGTGCCCGTAGGCCGCCGGAGACATATTGGCCTCCTCCTCGGCCTCATCGTTCAGCCTGATTGTCCTCCTTACTTTCTGGGTGGGTCCATGGAGAGGTCAATGATGTTTCCAAAGGGGGAGAAGGCCCCACGGAGGAGGGTGGGCGTCATGTCTTCCCCATACACATAGAGAGTATTCCCCTTCCGAGGGGCCCGGCGCTCAGGGAATGAGTCCGACCCTGTGGGATCGCAAGATGTACCATGTCTCACCCTCCAATTTAAGAGCGCGCTTTAGTTGGAGCCACTTAAATCCTATCTGAGGTCACTTTTCCCACCAGCCAAGCCAACTCACTGCGGAAAAGGCCCTCTCGTTCTCGGTCTCGGTCTCGGTCTCGGTCTCGGTCCCGGTCCCGGTCTCTATCCCGGTCTCTGTCCCGGTCCCGGTCCCTGTCCCGGTTCCGCTCACGACTGCGGTCCCGGCTGCGGTTTCGGGGAGGGGAGACCGAGGAGCGGGCACCACCATGTTCTTCATAGCCCCAGTCAAAGCTTCGAGGGAGGCCATCACCAGCCCCTGAGCCTTCTGCCTCATCCCCGTCTGCCCCCAGTTCCCGAAGCCGATCACTGGAAGACACAAAGCTAGGGAAAAGACAGGCAATGGTGATCAAAGGGGGCCTTTACTTGTCTTCCCAGATCCTGTGGAGACTCAACACTTCCTCTACAGCCTCACCTCCTTCCATTCCAGCCCCATGCCTCCTGAGGACTTGGTTAGCCCCTCCCACCACCACCCACTGGGACCCAGTCCTATCTGTAAATTGCTAACCTCTCGTACAGAGATTTCCTTTGGGGACGTCTGGACAACTGAAAAAGAGACCAAGTTTCAGTTAAGACAACTCTAGTTGCTGGCAGGTGGGTACCCTCAGGGACAGAGGACTGGGGACTGTTACCTCCTGCAGATCGTCGTCGGCAGATATGCTCCTCTGGAATGGCTGGAAAGTGGGGACTGGCCCCTTCTCAGGGTCCTGGAAGGTGGGAGAGACCTACCTCAGTGTGGGAGCAGGAGGTTGCCTAACCGTGGGACACAGGGGATTCCTCTTCCCTCACCTTCTCAGCTTCCTCTGGCCTATCTTTTTTTAAAATTGCTTTGTACTTTTCTTATTTGATTATATCGTATTTTAAATAAATGACCCTACTATCTCCTCAAAGCATTTAGTTTATCTACACATTTCTTGAACCTGATGATATTTCAGCCTGTCTAACTCCTGAGAACAACACAATCCAAGAGCTCTAATTCACAGATTAGAGCCACAGAATGAGGAAAGCGGACAGCGCAGGAGTCACCCTTTTCCTCACTTGTCAGATAAGCAACCTGCGGCTCAGAACCGTAGAGCAATTTGCCCGTGATCGAACAGGCATTACTTTCCCCCAAACCTACCTCCATTCCCACTTGGAGGGACGCCCTCTGAAGTCAAGGGTTCCCTAAACAAGCTTTCTGCTTGTGCTTACTTTTAACTTCCCCTCCAGGGTTCGAGAACGTTTGAAGCCTGAGTTCTTGGTCTCAGCCTTGATGGCACTGATGGCTCCTGATTTCACCAGCTGCTTTGCCTGCTCTGTTGCGGTGGCTGTGTCCACGACAGGCTGCTCTGACAGTGCTGAGTGGTGAGGGAAAAAGGCATTATGTTGGCCAGGTGTGAGAAAGATCAGCCCCCATGCTCCCCATTTCCTGTCACTCACAGCGTTTGACACCGCCCTGGCTGGCTGTGCTGCTGCTACTTTGCTTCTTCAGAGCCAGCAATGCCTTTTTCTGGGAACAAGAATGAGAAGAGAGGGGCTGGTGAGGGCCAGTGCCTGACGAGATCCTTTCCCGAGGACCCTGGGCACCTCACTCCAGAGCCCATCGTTCTGAGAGAAAACAATGCAGATGGTGCCCCTGGAGTGGTTCACTGAGGCACCCCTGCCTCTTACATCTGGTCCCCCAGACCACCTACAGTGCCAGCGATACCCAAACTATTCAAACCATGGTATCCGGGGGCTTTCCAGAGTATCATGTTTTTGAAGGTGAAGATAAGGATCTCAATCATGGACCAGAGCCCCAGGTTATAAGCTGCAAGTAAGTATAAGCCTATGTGTCTTTCTTGGAGGCTTCATCCATCCATCCCCTGCATATTTAACAGAACACACCATTCATTACTTTGTAACAGGGATATGCAAAAGTATGAGACACAGTTCCTCTTTCCCTCAAGAAGCTTACAGTCTGAGAAATAAAATGACTAGACTAAATTGCCAAGAATGTTTATAAGAGGTGAAAACTACTTGAGAGCAAGTAAAATTTTCTGATATCAAATGGCTATTAAATTGGACCCTGGGTAGAATCTGCACAACAGAGACTGAGAAAAATGGGCATTTCAAACAAAGAAAACAGGTGGCAAAAATGCAGAGATATGAAGGCTTTTGGAATGCATGTATTGGGACTAGTGAATAGTTCTGTTTTACTAAAAAGGGATGCCAACTTAAGGCTTTGTTCTATAGACAAAACAAAACCACTTAAGGGTTTGGAGAAACAGGACAGAATCTTGTGTTTTCAATGGATCATTTTAAAAAGTCTGTTAAAAAAGACACTAAGGAACATGCTTAGAGACCATTACAACAGTTTAAGTGAATGTCAACAAAGACCTGACTTATGGAATACACAGGAAAAAGTAAATGGGAGGAATTACTTTCAAGAAAGAATCAAGAAGACTTGGCAAATGTTTAGCTATGCAAATAGAGAAGTCAGAGCTGAGATTTTTTTTATTCCCAACACACAAGAGAATTGAATGTGGTCAGTCTGTATTTGGAAGACCAAAAAAAAAAAAAAAAAAGGAACTCGATTAAAATAGGTAGGAAGGTGATAGCTTTATTTTGGATAGGCGAAGTTTATCAGCAAGACATCAGATGGAACTGGACCTAACTTGGGGATCACCAGCTTTCGGGTGGTAATAAAAGCCGAGGGAAGGGAGACAACTCCATGGCAAACTGAGTAGGAAAGAGACAAAGTACACAACAAGACACCAGCCCACCTCTGAAGCTACACTGAGAGGTGACAGTCCCCAGGATGAGACAGAAGAACCCTCCATCCCTCACACTCACCCCAAGTGGTCTCAGAGTGTAGTCTGTGAAAGATTGGGCCAGGCCCCCACACACTCCCTCACCTTTTTCTTCAGTTTGTTGAACTTCTTCTGCAGAGCCTCCTCCTCCTCGCTCAGTCCAGGGGGTATCACCAACATGGTGGCTCCTGGTTCAGGGGCAGGGCCCAAGACATCTTTCTCCACTGCCACCACCCAGGGTCCACTGTACCCAACCCCAGCCCTCCGGGCCTGCTTACTCCTGTATATCGCCTCTCCCTACCCCTTGCTTAAGCTAGGCTGCCGTCCAAGCCACCGCTCGTGGGGGTCAATCAGCATTCCCTCCTCGCTAGGAATCACGGGCACCAGCGGCTTGGGGCACTACGTGGACAGGGGAGAAACACCCTATCCGTCGACAAGATGATGGCACCAAAAGCCCCCTATCCCCAGTGGGGTTAGTATGGCAACTAACCCCGAACTGCAGAGGAGACAGTGGAACCCGCGCGCCACTCTCAGAGCAACGAAAAAGAGAAGAAGAAAAGAAGGAGCTCGGACAAAAAGGGACGAAGGGTGAGAAAGAGAAGGCCTTACTTGAGGGGGTGTCAACCCGGACCCAAGGTCTCGCGCGGCGCCCGCGCTGGCAGCGGATCGCTCGCTCAGAGCGATGACGTAGCTAGGGGCGGAAAACGCAGTAACCAAGGCGAGAGCACTTCCGCCCGACCTTCTACCGGCAGCCCCTTGGTAGCACTTATCCTCACTCGGGGGTGTGTGTGTGTGTGTGGCGGAAGTCGCCTTCACTTCCGCCCTTTTGGGGGCGGGGATTACCTCAAGGCTCCTTGCTGCACTTCCGGGCTGCGGGGCGACTGCGGTGGCTCCGAGATGATGGAAAGGGAGAGACTTGGTGAGGAGGAGGGGGTGGAACAAAGGCATATACAGTAATCAACCCTTGACTTCTGACCTCTGATCTTTCTCTCGTAGTGCTACCTCCCCCAGATCCCTTGGACCTGCCTCTTCGGGCTGTGGAGCTGGGATGCAGTGGGCGCTGGGAGCTGCTCAATATACCTGGGGCTCCAGAGAGCACCGTAAGTGACTTTTTACCCTAACCTTTGACCCGCATCAGCTTAAAACCTTACGGTAGGATCTAGCATGACCCACTTTTCTCTCTGGACACCTGTCATCCGGCCTGGACTGGTGCAAGACAGAGTCCAGGCTAGTGGACCTTCTGTGAGTCAGAACCCCCACCCCCCCACCCCCGCCCGTGAGGACCCACAGGGAGCGCCGGCGATACCTTTTCTCATCTCATTGGTGGCTGGGATGCTAGCCTTTGAGCCTCTGACTCTTTATTTTTAGGTCTGGGGCTCTTTTTCCTAAAACCAATGATTGTCAAATTTAAGTGTGCCTCATAATTAGTGGGGGTCGGGGGGGGGCGCTTTTTAAAAATACAAATTCTTAGGTCCAGCCCAAGATTCTGAAATCTGAAATCTGTATTATTAACCAGTGCCTGTGGTAACTCAGTACCAGGCCGTTTGTCCTGTAAAGCATTACAGCCTTTGGAAAATATTGCTTCCCTCTGATTGTCCCCGTCTGTCTGGGACATCTACCATTTCTGATCTAAACATGAGTCCCATCACTTTCTCTCATCTTGCCCTTGTTCCAGCTTCCCCACAGCCTCCTTCCCTGTGCCCCAGATCTGCAGCAAGAAGCAGAGCAATTGTTTCTGTCATCTCCAGCCTGGTTGCCTCTGCATGGCCTGGAACACTCAGCTCGGTGAGGGGTCTGCAGGGGCTTGGACTAGGGAGATGGGCCCCTGAAGGAAGCTGAGACAGAAGAGAAAGAAGATTTGAAAGCCACTTCCTTTTCTCCAGAAAATGGCAGAGGAAGATGGATCCCTGGTCTCTCCTTGCTGTACTGGGGGCCCCAGTCCCCTCTGACCTACAAGCCCAAAGACACCCAACCACAGGCCACATACTGGGCTACAAGGAGGTAAGAGATCAGGGATCACGAGAAGCAGAGTTGGGAAAAGGAGGGTCAGAGGCAAGATCAACCTCACTGGGGCTCTGATCTCTTGCCTTAGGTCTTGCTGGAGAATACAGACCTGTCAGCCACGACCTCATTATCTCTTCGCCGGCCGCCAGGGCCCATCTCCCAGTCCCTATGGGGGAATCCAACACAATACCCTTTCTGGCCAGGTGACTCTTGTGGAAATGAGATTGTAGGGGAGGGAGCTCGCAGTCTCCAGGGAAGGGTTCCCATATCACCCCTCATGAATCCGTATGTGTTCGACCTCCTCCAGGTGGAATGGATGAGCCCACCATAACAGATCTGAGTACTCGGGAGGAAGCCGAGGAGGAGATAGACTTTGAGACAGGTGAGGTGATGCCATGGTGGACCGGTAGGAGGCAAGGCTCCAAGTCTGGGCCTTGAGGATGAGGGGCCCAGGCCCATCACTAGGCTGCTGCTAGTCCTTCCCTGCCTTTGAGCAAATTAGGAAAAGGTCCTTCTTCCATAACAACTTTTACTGTTATTTGTTGGTAAATTATTACAACTGTCCCAGCTACAAAGCCTATACTGTGAATGGTATCTTTTAGGTTTATGTAACGTATGACCTGTACAATAGTGTGCAGTGGGCCTGACCTTCTCTGTCCCTGTTCTTCAGCTCTTCTTACTGTTCCACCTGGCTTCAAGAAAGGTGTGGACTTTGCACCAAAGGGTGAGTTTTGAGATGGGGGTATAGGAGACATGGTGCCCTTCTCCTATAGAAGAGAGATGGACACGATCGGGTCCCCCGTTTTGTCTTGCTCCTCAGATTACCCGTCTCCAGCTCCTGGGTTGCTCAGCCTCAGCCGTCTGCTAGAGCCCCTGGATCTGGGTGGCGTTGATGAAGATGAGAGGGAGGCAATGGGACAGCCAGGAGGTACCAGAGGGGACACAGTTACGGCCTCTCCCTGTAGTGTTCCTTTGGCTCGAGCAAGCAGCTTGGAGGACCTAGTGTTGAAGGTTGGTGCTTCTGGGTGGTCAAAATAGGAAAGAAGGGTGCCTTGCCACCAGGAGGGTGGGTTGGCTTGGTTGGATCTATGGGGAAGACCAGAGTAATCTTTTGTGGGGAGTGGTAATGGAGAGTTTTCTGGCTATACCTTTATCACTCCTACCCCTTACTTTTCCAGGAAGCCTCCACAATTGCATCCTCCCTAGAGCCCTCCAAAACCCTTCCTCAGGAGCAGTGGGCCATTCCTGTGGATGTCACCACTCCTGTTGGTGATTTCTACCGCCTCATTCCCCAACCAGCCTTCCAGGTAGGGTGACCCTGTCCTCACATCCCACTCCCAGCCCACTGCCTTGTCTCCTGTCCTCACCAGAGGCCAGATGCGTTCCAGGCAGTCTTGGACCTCAGTCCCAGCCTCGCCTCGCTCTGGCCTTCTCCCCACTGCCCTGCATGCCCCATGAGAGGTAGGAAGGCCCCTCTCCCCTCCCCTCTTTAGTCCCCATCCATTTCTCTCTCCCACAGTGGCCATTTGAGCCTGACGTATTCCAGAAACAGGCCATCCTGCACTTGGAACGGCACAACTCAGTCTTTGTGGCAGCTCACACATCCGCAGGGAAGACAGTTGTGGCTGAATACGCCATTGCCCTTGCCCAGAAGCACATGACACGGTACAGCGTTTCCCTTCCTCAGCCGTCCCTCCTTTCTCCTGCATCCTTTCTAAATCTCATCTCTTCCCACGTCTTTACCTCATCTTTTAGTTGGGAGATTTGGGGGAGGAACTGAGCCATGGGCCCAGGAAGAAATGAGAAGGTGTGGGGAGAGAGTTTAGAAGAATGACCAGTGTGGATTTAGTTCAGGAAAGGGATGTGGAACAGAATTTTCCTGGGGTCCTGTCATGAAGGAGAATGAGGGCAGTTCGGGTGCTGAACGGGGGCCCTAAGCTCTGCGGCATGCTGCTGGGAGGGCTCAGGGTGGGAGAGGAGGTGCCGGCCACAGTCTGTAAGGAGAGACTGGCTCACGTCACGCCCTCTTCTCAGCACCATCTACACTTCGCCTATCAAGGCTCTGAGTAACCAGAAGTTCCGAGACTTCCGAAACACATTTGGGGACGTGGGACTGCTCACTGGGGATGTACAGCTGCACTCAGAGGCCTCTTGCCTCATCATGACGACAGAGATCCTTCGGTGAGAGATGGGCACTCAACATGGGTGGATTTTTGGTGAGGAGCGTGGGGCTGTTCTGGAGAGGATGTTGGCTGAGTTAGTGGAGGCAGGAGCCACTGGGGAGTCAGCCTTCAGTCTCATCTCCCCAGCTCCATGCTGTACAGTGGCTCAGATGTCATCCGGGACCTGGAGTGGGTCATCTTTGACGAGGTTCACTATATCAACGATGCCGAGGTAAGGGGCGTGAGGTCCATGGGACCCTGCACCCAGGAGCCCTTTCCTGTGGAACTAGTTCAGCAGCTCCCTCTTCCACACACCTTGAAACATTGCTGCCTTCTTTGCCCTCCATGGGAGCCTAGGAGCAGAAGGGCAACCCCTCTGAGCCACCCATAACTTGTCTTCCCTCTCTGTGCCCAGCGTGGGGTCGTGTGGGAGGAGGTGCTTATCATGCTCCCTGAACATGTTTCTGTCATCCTTCTGAGTGCCACTGTTCCCAACGCCCTTGAATTTGCTGACTGGATTGGGTGAGATGTGCGTCCTGGGGTGCTTGGGTGAAACAGGCTGTAGTCTTCCTTGATTGGGGTGTGGGGTGAAGACTGCCACAGCAGGAAGAGTCGTCAGACCTTGGGGGTGGGAGGAGGAAGGGGTGGGGCTGGGGAACGTGGCCCACGTGGGCCCAGACCACTTTGCGTGCTGAGAGATATGACGACAGGGACAGCCTTCCAATCTGGCTCTCAGAAAAGACTGGGTGAGGCCAGAAGCGGGAAGGGGGTGGGGATGTGGGTTGTTCCTTCCCACACTCCCATCCCTGACCGACTGTTCCCTTCCCACTCAGACGACTGAAGCGTCGTCAGATCTACGTGATCAGCACTGTCACTCGCCCCGTCCCCCTAGAGCATTATCTCTTTACGGGGAACAGTCCCAAGACCCAGGATGAACTCTTCCTGTTGCTGGACTCCCAAGGCACCTTCCACACAAAAGGGTAAGCTGGAGATGCAGGGGAGAGTCAGGGCTGGGCCTGGCTGGGTGTGACTGTGACAGCCGTCTCTCGTGTACCTCAGGTATTATGCAGCTGTGGAGGCCAAGAAGGAGAGGATGAGCAAACATGCCCAGACCTTTGGAGCCAAGCAGCCCACGCATCAGGGGGGCCCAGCACAGGTTAGAACCAGCGGGCTTTGCACCTGTCATCACTTATCTCTTCCCTTGTCCCCCGGGACTGCGCTTGAGCTTTGAACGTCGCCCAGCCTGACAGTCTTTTACCAGCCCCCCCTTTGGCCCCCACTGCTTCAAGGACTCCACCTCTATCCCTTCACACTTCCCCAGGACCGAGGTGTGTACCTGTCCCTCCTGGCTTCCCTTCGCCGCCGTGCACAGCTGCCCGTGGTGGTGTTCACCTTTTCCCGGGGCCGCTGTGATGAGCAGGCTGCGGGCCTCACCTCCCTTGACCTCACCACAAGTTCAGAGAAGAGCGAGATTCACCTCTTCCTGCAGCGCTGCCTTGCTCGCCTCCGTGGCTCTGACCGCCAGCTGCCCCAGGTATGGAGGGGGCACTGGAAACTGGTGGGAGTGGGTGCTGCACTCCACGCCCCCACCCCTGGCCATGGCCTCTCGGCTACCTGCAGGTCCTGCACATGTCAGAGCTCCTGCACCGAGGCCTGGGCGTGCACCACAGCGGCATCCTGCCCATCCTCAAGGAGATCGTGGAGATGCTTTTCAGCCGCGGCCTGGTCAAGGTGCACGCACTGCCCTGCTCCTTCCTCACTGCGAGATCTTTTGCAAATTTCTTAATTTCCGTGAACTTTATGTTTCCCATCTTAAAATGAGGATGCATTCAGAAGAGAAACCCAAAAAGCTAGCAAGCATATAAATTAGCAGAAAAATGCAAATTGAAATACTTATAAGACTTCACAGTGATGAAACTGATAAAACTTAGGGAACTGGCTAATGCCAAGTATTGCCAAAGCCATAGGGGACTACAGGCAGACCTCGGAGGTACTGCGGGCTTGGTCCCAAACCACCACAAAATGTGAGTTTTTGGTTTCTCAGTACATATGAAAGTTATTTTTACACTGTACTGTACTTTGTAAGGGTACAGTAGCATCATATCTAAAAATCAATGTACATACTTTAATTAGAGAATACTGTTAAAAAATGCTCACCATCTCCTGAGCCTTCGGTGAATTGTAATCTTTATGCTGGTGGAGGGTCTTGCCTCCACGTTGACTGAAGTGCAGTATGTTAAATGCAATAAAGCGAGGCCTGCCTGTACAGGATGACAGGAACTCTCGCACAGGGGTGGCCAGTCTGGAGTGTGCCCTGGTATTGTTTAGGTAAGAATAACATACTCCTTGATCCTCAATTCCATTCCTGAGTATAAACCACGAAGTTCTCATCGTGGTCCACGATGGAATGTGTCCGCTCTTTGTTGGCTCCAGTCTTGTGGCAGGGCGTCAGTGGCGGTCCTGAGGTGCCCTTCACTGGGAGAGCAGGTAGGTAGCTATAGGGCAGGCACCCCACAGTGTCTTGCTGTAGTTGGAAGCAAGGGATTAGGTGTAACCACAGGAACGCAGATGGATGCTGAAAACACGACGTGGAGGAAAAGAAGTGAGGAAACAGAAGAGGATCTCTAAATATCTTTAATGTGAATTGCAAATTACGTGCACACAAGACAAGATGACATGCAACAGCGTATTCACACAGAAAGATACTCCTTAAAGACATTGGATAACTGACGGTGGGGGTATGGAAGTGGGACGTGGGGATGCAAATAAATAAATAGGCAGCTAAATCAATAAAATGAGGAAAATGATAGTCCCCACTCCAAAGTTTTGCCTGGAGAGTTAAACGGGCTCCTGTGAGTTAACCATCTGGATCGTGTTAGGTAGCCTTGGTACAGAGTAAGGTGTGCTGTGTGTCCGTGTGTAGTCCTTTTGCTGATCCTCTCTTTCCCGTGTCCCAGGTCCTGTTTGCCACTGAGACCTTTGCCATGGGTGTCAATATGCCGGCCCGAACGGTGGTGTTTGACTCCATGCGCAAGCACGACGGCTCCACCTTCCGGGACCTGCTCCCTGGGGAGTATGTGCAGATGGCAGGTAGGGCAGGCCGGAGGGGCCTGGACCCCACAGGCACCGTTATCCTGCTCTGCAAGGGCCGAGTGCCCGAGATGGTGGACCTGCACCGAATGCTGACGGTGAGCCGGGCAGCATGAGGAAAGCTGGAGGGCCCCAGCTGGATTCTCCCTTCAACCCCCTTCCCCTCTCCTTTCTTTCCACTTTTTACTTTTGCCTGGGAGAAGCCAAGGTAGAGTGAGCAAATCCAAGGGTGAGACCCAGTCTCATCTCTAGCTTTCCTACTGTGAGTACAGAGCTAGTAGGCCCTTTGCAAATTTATCACTTAGTTTTGTTCCCTTAGTTCGCAGAGGAGGTGAGCAGGCAGTTTGTCTGGGGTCCCATGGTCCCAGAGCTGAGGGAGAGCCAATCTGTAGAGGGCTGGCCTGCGGGCAGTCGGCCCATCCCAGTGCTCCCCGACCCCCACACAGGGTAAGCCATCGCAGCTGCAGTCGCAGTTCCGCCTCACATACACCATGATCCTCAACCTGCTGCGGGTGGACGCCCTCCGGGTGGAAGACATGATGAAGAGGAGCTTCTCTGAGTTTCCATCCCGCAAGGACAGCAAGGTGAGGGGTCAGGGTGATCAGTATACCAGGCTGGATGTCGGACAGGGGAAGCCAGGCCGGGAAGAGGTGAGCATGTAGAGGCCAGTGGGGTGCAGGTGGGGATGTGGCAGACTGAGCCTGGAGACTTGTTTTGCACCTGCCTCCACTTCTGCTCAGGCCCATGAACAGGCTCTAGCTGAACTAACCAAGAAACTAGAAGCCTTAGAGGAACCTGACCTGACTGGCCAACTGGTCGACCTGCCCGAGTATTACATCTGGGGAGAGGAATTGACAGAGACCCGGAGCCTGATCCAGGTGAGCCAGTGTGTGTGTTGTTGGGGTGATGGCAGAGGGAAGGAAGACAGGGAGGGTGACACTCCGGATATTCCCGAACCTCATGCCAGCATCCCTGACACTTTCTCCTTTATCCCTTTCATGCATATCCTCACTCTTCAGCGACGTGTCATAGAGTCTGTGAATGGGCTGAAATCTCTCTCAGCCGGAAGGGTGGTGGTTGTAAAGAATCAGGAGCATCACAATGCACTGGGTGTGATCCTGCAGGTAACTCGAGGGGAACCTGGGCCCCAGAGGGCAGGGCAGGGCAGACTCAGCTGTGGTCTCGTTTTCCCTTTTTGCCTCCTTTCCTTCCCACCACCACCACTTCATGCCCAATTCCTTGTCCTCCTCCACGTGCCCCTCCCCTACCCTGTCTGCTCTGATTGTTTGACTTGGTTACCAGTCTATACTGGTGGGCTCTGCATGGTGCTCCATGATCCCTGACTGAAGGTGGGGATCTGTCTCTAATTTTGTCGTCCACTCCTCACATTGCCCTGTCCTGGCGTCTCCCACTTCCCCTAGGTCTCCTCAAACTCTACTGGCAGATCGTTTACAACTCTGGTCTTGTGTGATAAGCCCATGTCTGAGGACCCACGGGACAGGGGGTCAGCCTCCCCAGGTGTGCCCTACCCAGATGACCTTGTGGGATTCAAGCTGTTCCTGCCTGAAGGTGAGAGTGGGTCAGATGTTCAGGTTCCTAACATCAGTACAGGCAGGACACCGGGGTCACAGTGAGACCTGACCCTGATCTTCCCTTTTCACAGGGCCCTGTGACCACACTGTGGCTAAGCTTCAGCCCGGAGACGTGGCTGCCATCACCACCAAAGTGCTCCGGGTGAACGGAGAGAAGATCTTGGAGGACTTCAGCAAGAGGCAGCAACTGAAATTTAAGTTAGATGCTGGGGAACCCATTTTCCTGGGAAGGGACTATTTATGGGGAGTGGAGGTGTGGTTGGGGTGTCTCCCCCAGCCTGAGGGAGCTCTTTCGGGAGAGAAGTCTCAGGACCTACTCCTTTGTCAGGCAGGATCCTCCCATTGCTGCCGTGACCACTGCTGTCCAGGAACTGCTGCGCCTGTCTCAGGCCCACCCAGCAGGACCCCCTACCCTCGACCCTGTCAATGATTTGCAGCTTAAGGATATGTCGGTGGTTGAGGGCGGCCTCCGTGCCCGGAAGCTGGAAGAGCTGATCCGGGAGGCTCAGTGTGTGCACAGCCCCCGTTTCCCTGCCCAGGTAGGGCCCTGGGTGCCGGCTTCAGAGCTTTTCCTCTGGTTCCCTGTAGGCTGCCCACCCCATCTCAGCCTTGGTTCTCTGAGCCCTGTGGAGGGCGAGAGGAAGGCTAACCCAGTCCTACCTGTGGCTCTCCACAGTACCTGAAGCTTCGGGAGCGAATGCAGGTACAGAAGGAGATGGAACGGCTGCGCTTCCTACTGTCAGACCAGTCGCTGCTACTGCTCCCTGAGTACCACCAGCGAGTACAGGTGAGCGTGTTGGTAGGGGGAAGGGAGCTAGTGAGGGAGGGCAGCAGGCTTCTAACACCCACCATCTTCCGTCCAGGTGCTCCAAACCCTGGGTTATGTAGACGAGGCAGGTACAGTGAAGCTGGCAGGGCGGGTGGCTTGTGCCATGAGCAGCCATGAGCTGCTCCTCACTGAGCTCATGTTTGACAACGCTCTGAGTGCCCTGCGGCCAGAGGAGATTGCAGCCCTGCTTTCTGGCCTGGTCTGCCAGAGCCCTGGGGACACTGGGGAACAGCTCCCAAGTACCCTCAAACAGGTATGAGGCACCCACCCCTCTCACTCCCCTGGCTGCACCTTCCCAGTCTCCACTCCCAGGTTTCCCCAAGTGACCTCTCCAGCCTGTGAGTGCTCCTAAGAGCTGGAATGGCTTGTTCCTTGATCTGAGCCTCCGTTATCCTAGAGCAGGAATGCAGTTCTTAACTGTCCATCCCCATCTGTAGGGAGTGGAACGTGTCCGGGCCGTGGCCAAGCGGATTGGTGAGGTTCAGGTGGCCTGTGGCCTGAACCAGACAGTGGAGGAATTTGTAGGGGAGCTGAATTTTGGGCTTGTTGGAGTTGTGTACGAGTGGGCCCGGGGCATGGTGAGTAACTCAGGTTTGGGGTTTTGCAGACAGCTGGTTGGGGAAAGGCTGCCCAGGTTTATCATATTCAGTCCCCACCCTGCTCCCCCCGCAGCCCTTCTCTGAGTTGGCAGGGCTCTCGGGGACCCCTGAGGGCCTGGTGGTCCGCTGCATCCAGCGCCTGGCCGAGATGTGTCGGTCGTTGCGGGGGGCAGCCCGCCTGGTAGGTGAGCCTGTGTTAGGTGCCAAGATGGAGACGGCAGCCACCCTGCTACGGAGGGACATCGTCTTCGCGGCCAGCCTCTATACTCAGTGAATGACTCCCATGTAAAAAGTGGTAATAAAACAGCAAACAGTCTGTGTGTGCTTGAAGGTGACTCAGCTCAAGAGACACAACAGGGAGAACCACCTGGAGATATGTCTTTAACTCCAGAGACAGGACCAGCCCCCACCCTTAAGTATCAGTCTTTAGGGGATGGTGTCTTGGGGGTTGATGGGAAGTCCTGAGTCATGGCTTCCACATACCATGTGGGCAGGAAGGCATGGGGTACATCTCGATGTACAGACACTGTGACTGGGCCACCAGGCTCCCAGGAGAAGAGGTGGACGAGCCTGAGAAGAGGGAGTTGCCAGTTGAGGGCTGGAGGCTGGGCTTCTGGGACCCAGAGTGAAGGGTTAGAGCTGAATGCCTCACCTGGGGTCATCCTGGACAACTGTGTTCTGGGCAAAGCTAAGGAAGGCAGCACAGAAGTTCATGCACACAGAGGGATTCCAGCCGTCACGGTCATTCTGGAGAGGGCAAAGGAGGAGGCAGAGATGAGTGAGGGCAAGAGTGGGGGGAGGGGGATGCACATGCAGCCCTGGACATGGGACCTGTGGTCTTGTCTCGGGGTTGTGACACCACTGCCTCACCCTGACGAGTTCGAACATCTGCATGGTGGGAAAGGTCTTGAGGGAACAGACGAAACCCTCTGGGTTACGGAAGCCAGCAACAACATTTGGAACCCCCAAGAGGAATGACTGAGCCCACCATTTCAGTAGCTTGTGTCTGTAAGGAAAGACGAGGTGTCGGTGGGACCCCAGCTCCATCCTCTGCCTCTTCCCCCAATTCCCTTCCCCAGCTGTCAGTTCTGAGTTCTTGCCCTGCCCACTCTCCTCCTGAACCTGTAGAAACTCCTCCATTGGCCAGGGCTGTGCATCTCCTTGGAGGTCTTGAGCTCCACATAGCAGGTGGGGGGCTGTGGGGATGGGGCCTGTAGGTCTGTGCAGTCTACCTCCCCTGAGAAGAGCAGAGGGTGGTTTCCCAAGCGGCTGCGTAGCACAGAGCAGAAGGCCACGTTGGTATTAACCTCCCCAGAGGGGTCCGGGGAGCCTCCAGGTTTGTCTGTACAGGGAGAGAAGCAGCAGCAGGGGTGGGGGCTCTCAGTCTCTGGGGAAGGGGGAGGGGGGCTGCAGAGCAGGGGCAACTCTCACCTGCACACATGTATTGCTCGAACTTGTACCCCATGTACATAAGTTCCCGAAGGAGGGGTGGCCGGGCAAGCCTCTGAGCTCGAGCAGCTGGCGTCTCTACCTCACTCAGGTACAGTGTTCCCTGGAACCTGGAGGCCGCCAGCTGCCAGCCCTCCTGCCGCTCATAAGGTGTTGTCAGCAGTTTTGTCAGGTGCCCCCGCCATGTCACTATGGCCCCTGTCAGCCAGCTTGGACCCCTGGGAGAGAGGAGTTAGAGGCTGAATGTCTGACAAAACAGTAGCTCAGATGGCTCCACCAAACAACAGCCCAAGTTTCTTCAGAGGACTGAATGCCCTCCAGCTTTGGCTTTCCTAATTTTAGGGGGCAGGTACAAGTCTCTGCATCTACTTGCGTGCTGTGCTCTGCTCACCCTTCCAGCTGTCCTCGGTTCTCCAGGAGCCAGCGTAGCAGGTGGTCCAGGCCTTCTCGGACCTCCTCGTCCCGGGGCTGGTATCGATCAGGGTATCCGTCTCTGAGGTCAAAGTTGGGGCACTGACCATTGGTGGGGGGTGGGCTGTAGTAGCGCAAGGCTTGGGCATCTCCATGGTACTGGCGTTGGGCATCCAGGGAGAAGCAGCCCATTTGGGAAGGGCGCCGGTAAAAAGGAAAGGGCCCAGAGTAGAGGACAGGGTCTGTGGGTAGTGAAGGGGCTGGGCGGGGGGGTTTGTTCCGAGGTTCAGCTACTTCTGCCTTCCCAGCTCCTCTCTTGGTCCCTCTGGGCTCCATGAGATCCTGAGAGGTGGGGGGAAAGTTCCGCTTTTATAACGGAGGCCTGGAGAATGGGGACTCTGGGTCAGGACTAAGTAAGTCGCCTGATGGCGAGAATCTGGCCTTGAAACACGCAGGCCTCAGACTCTCAAACAGAACCACCGCCAGGTGCACCCATTGCCCTACCCCTTTACCACCAAGGCGATGAGGTTATGGAGGGTGTTTGGGCTCAGATCTGGTTACTTCTCAGCCCGCCAAACTGAACTCCCACCTCTGCAGAGCTTTGATGTCTCGGCAGGTACAGCCGAAGTCGAAGAGGAATGCCAAGGTTTTCGGCTCTCGATGGCGCAATCACTCAGCGACAGTGGCGGGCAAACCCCTCGTACCAGGAAGTTGGTCACTACGCGGCGCCCCACGCCACTGCCAAGCTTTGGGGACGTGAGTTCCCAGGGGCAGCGGAGCAGCACGGGCCCGGCCGCGGAATCCGCATCGGCGCCGCCCCTCGCAGCCAAGGCTGGAGAGATGGCGGGTCTCTTTCGTCGCTCTGGGGCCTGACTTACGCTCCGCCCAGTCTCGGAATACGTCACTGCTCCACGCCGGAAGTCTATTTTCATGGCCTTTCCCTCAGCACCTTCCCGGTCTTTGGCCCCGTAGGATCCCGGGTCATGAGCAGGAAGAGGCAGCGCCTGGTCCCGGAGACTTTGGGACTGAAGAGGCGGAGGGAACCAGGGCATGCAGAGGGAGACCCTTTGAGGGGCGAGGCAGGTAACCGTGTCAACCCCGCGGCACGGCTCGGGAAGTCTGTACAAGCAGCCTCGCCTCCCCTCACCCTAGATGTTGGGAGGACGGCACCCCCATAAGCGTCCCCCCGCCCTAGTTCACGTCCCAGTGACCAGGCCTCTCCGCCCAGGATCGGCGCGCGCGGCAGTCGCGGAGCTGGTGCGGCTGTTCCCCCGAGGTCTGTTCGAGGATGCGCTGCCGCCCATCGTGCTCAGGAGCCAGGTGTACAGCCTTGTGCCGGACCGGACTGCGGCTGACCGGCAGCTGGTGAGAGGCATGGGAGCCACGGACCGAAGCAGTACTCAGGCTGTCGTTCCGCCAGCCACCCTGCCATTCAGCAAGCCTAGCTCTTTTTGGGCAAGGCACTGCGGTGCCAGGGAGAATGCTACAGACCCTGTTAAAGGACGCGCAGGCAGTGGGGAGCAGGACATATGATGGAAGTGGAAGAGCGAAGCTTCTGTGGAAACTGAATCGTTGGGCATAGTTGGAGCCTGCAGTGCTGGGAGTGCAGGCAGACGTCAAATTACACCAGGCCTTGAGCATCAGTGTTGTTTCTGCTTTACACCGAAGACTGATCTTAGAGCATGTTGAACAGCAGAGGGAGCGGTGTGTTGCGTGGTTTGGAGGTAGTGAGATGAGGCAGGGGGATCAATTCGAAGAAACTGTCGCTGAGAACTGGTGAAGGCCTAAATTAGGGCAGTGTAGCAGGAAGGGAGAAGGTTGGGTGAGGGTGAGGGATGTAGGAAGTGGCAAGAGGGAGGAATCCAAGATAACTCCGATTTTATGGATGACAGATTGAGAGTTTGGTTGGTGGAGTGAATAGAGGAGCACATTGATTTGTTGGGCAGAAATGATGTTCTTAATTTTGTGCAAGTTGAGTTGGAGGTGCTTGTGGAGCACCCAAAAGCAAATGTGTAGTAGACAGTTGCAGTGAAGGTTTGGAGAGAAATCTGGACCTGTGATTTAGAATTGGAAGTTACTGAGAAGTGAGAGGTGGTTCAAAGTCTGTGGATGTGGGTGAGATTGGATCGGAAGAGTGAGTAGAGGGGTGATTTTTAACCTTTTTACAAACTTCAGTAGATAATGAAAGCAATGTCTCTCTTTACCAGAAAATGCATACATGCCACGTATATACAAGGTACATGCACAGTTTGGGAGGAAGATGTTCAACAGATCTTCTGAGGCCCATGGCTAAGGACTTCAGGTTTATAGTGAAAGATTACAGGGCCAGATCCACAGTGCTGGGATATTCCAATATTTAAGGCAGTATTTCTCAGAGTATGTCCTGGGTTCTGTATGAGAATTATTTGGGCTGCTTCTTCAAAAATGCTCAGGCTAATGAATTAAGGTCTCTTGGGGTAGGACCTGGTTATCTACATTTTGAACTATTGCCCCAAGTGATTCTTAATGTGCCTTAAAGTTTGAGATCCACTGATGTAAGGGGAAAGCAGAGGAAGAGGAGTCTGGGAAAGAGGCTGAGAAGGAATGGCTAGGGTTAGGGTAACCCAGGAAGAGGCCTATTGTGAAAGTAGAGATTTTCAACAAAGTGGGGTATTTGGCGCTTTTAAACCCATGACTCAGGGCAGTGGTCTGTGAGGAGGTCAAGAAAAATAATATCCCAAATCTGTCCATTGGGTTTAGCAGGTAGAAGGTTAATATGGCAACCTGTTGGAAAGAAGAGGGAAGAATGGAAAGACGGAGACCAACTCCAGTCTCATGAGGAAGCGAGTCAGGTGGAACCACTCTCATTTATATAGTATTTGTTGTTTTTGATCTAATCGACTGGTGTTAGCCTGAATTTTTTAAAAACTTTAAAAGCTGGCACAAAAGAAAATATAAAAATGTACACACACAATTTAAAGAATGTTTACAAACCATATACCTATTTAACCACCACCCAAATTAGACTGTAGAACACCACCAGCATCCGACATGTATCGTCCTCCATTCAAAATGCCTTATGTCCCTGGAAGGGACTGCTGTCCTGACTGGTATGACAGCTGTTCCTTTGGTTCTCTTTATGCCATCTATGTGTGTATCCATGAACAGCATAACCCAGTTTTACCCACTTTTGAACTCGATATAAACAAAATCATACTGAGTGTATTTATTTATATCTTGTTTCTTTTTTTTAATGTATTTTATTGATTATGCTATTACAGTTGTCCCATTTCCCCCCTTCACTTCCCTCCACCCTGCACACCCTCTCCGGCCACATTCCCCCGCTTTAGTTCATATCCATGTGTCATACTTATAAGTTCTTTAGCTTCTATATTTCCCATACTATTCTTGCCCTCCCCCTGTCTATTTTCTCCCTGCCATCCATGCTACTTATTCTTTGTACCTTTTCCCCCCTCTCTCCTCCTCCCACTCCCCTGTTGCTAACCCTCCATGTGATCTCCATTTCTGTGCTTCTGTTCCTGTTCTAGTTGTTTGGTTAGTTTCTTTTTGTTTTTGTTTTAGGTGTGGTTGTTAATTGTGAGTTTGTTGTCATTTTACTGTTCACATTTTTTATCTTCTTTTTCTGATAAATCCCTTTATCATTTCCTAAAATAAGGACTTGGTGATGATGAACTCCTTTAACTTGACCTTATCCGAGAAGCACTTGATCTGCCCTTCCATTCTAAATGAAAGCTTTGCTGGATAGAGCAATCTGGGATGTAGGTCCTTGCCTTTCATGACTTGGAATACTTCCTTCCAGCCCCTTCTTGCCTGTAAGGTCTCTTTTGAGAAATCAGCTGACAGTCTGATGGGGATTCCTTTGTAGGTTACTGTCCCCTTATTTCTTGCTGCTTCTAGGATTCTCTCCTTCATTTTTACCTTTGCTAATGTAATTATGATGTGCCTTGGTGTGTTCCTCCTTGGGTCCAACTTCTTTGGGACTCTCTGAGCTTCCTGGACTTCCTGGAAGTCTATTTCCTTTGCCAGATTGGGGAAGTTCTCCTTATTATTTGTTCAAATAACTTTTCCACTTGTTGCTCTTCCTCTTCTCCTTCTGGTACCCATATAATTCGGATGTTGGAACATTTAAAGATGTCCTGGAGGTTCTTCTTCACTTTTTTGAATTCTTGTTTCTTTTTTCTTTTCTGTTTGGTTGTTTCTTTCTTTCTTCCTTCTGGTCCACTCCATTGATTTGAGTCCTAGTTTCCTTCCTGTTGCAATTGGTTCCCTGTGCATTTTCCTTTATTTCACTTAGCGTAGCCTTTATTTGTTCATCTAATTTGCGACCAAATTCAACCAGTTCTGTGAGCATCCTGATCACCAGTGCTTTGAACTGTGCATCTGATAGGTTGGCTATCTCTTCGTCACTTAGTTGTATTTTTTTCTGGAGCTTGGATCTGTTCTTTGGTTTGGGCCTTTTTTTTTTTTTGTCTTGACACACCTGTTGTATAGTAAGGGGCGGAGCCTTAGGTATTCCCCCAGGCAGGGCAACCCAGTTGCTGTGTTGTGATGCTCTATGTGGGGGAGGGTCCGAGAGGGAACAATGGCGCTTGCTCCACTCTCTGCTGGATTTCAGTCACTTCCACTGCTTCCCCTAAGCAAACTGGGCCCTTCTGGTGCTGATTCCCATGTGGGTGGGTTTGTGTACGTCCTAGGACCCTGTGGGTCTCTCCAGCAAACTCTCCTGTGAGGCTGGGAGTCTCTCCCTGCACCTCAACCCCCACAGATGTTTTCAATCGGTGTTCTGAGGCTCTATTTCCCCATGCTGGAGCCCTGGGTTGCACAGTCCATCTGGCTCCTCAGTTTCGCCTGGTTTATCTGCCTGCGAATGTGGGACCCGCCCGGTTCCGCCAGCTACCTTGTGCACCTTGACGTCCACAGTCCACCGCCTTGCTGGGTCCACCAGCTGCTGCTTCCAGCACCCAGGGTCCGCCAGCCACCGCTTTTTTTTTTTTTTGCCATGATCTCTCTCCACTCGGCTGCCCAACTCCACCCTTCCTACTGGTCTGGATGAATGTGTCTACTTTAATTCCTTGGTTGTTAGAGTTCCATACAGTTTATTTCTCTCTGTTCTGGTTGTTTTTTTGTTTCTAAATTTTTGTTGTCCTTATTTTGGTTGTGTGAGGAGGCACGGCGTGTCTACCTACGCCTCCATCTTGGCCGGAAGTCTATATCTTGTTTCATTAGATGAATATTTTTGAGATTCTTCCAAGTTGTCGCCTGTAGCTGTAGTTAGTTCACTTTCATAGATTTCCATTTTATGAATCTATCCATTTTGTTCATTCACTTGGAAAAATTGTATTTTTCTAGGAATTTGTTGATTTCACCTAAACTTTCAAATTCATTGGCATAAAGTTTGCAGTCTCTTTTTATTGTTTGTAGAAAAATAGATTTCTCTTCCCTTTTTCTTGGTCAGTCTCACCAGTGACTTATTAATGTTAATAGACTTGATGTTAATGGCTTTATTGCTCTCTTGTTTGCATGTTTTCTGTTTCATTAATCTGTTTCCCCTCTACTGTTGGGTTTATTTTACTTTCTTTTTTCATGAATTTTTATTATCTCTCTCTCTCTCTCTCTTATCCTCACCCGAGGACATTTTTTTATTGCTTTTAGAGAGAGAGGGAGGGAGAGAGAGAAACACTGATGTGAGAAAGAAACATTGATTGGTTGCCTTCTGTATAAACCTTGACCAGGGATCTTATGCACCCTGACCAGGGATCAAACCTACAACCCAGATACGTGCCCTGACTGGGAATCGAACCTGCAACCCTTCAGTTACGGGATGACGCTCTAACCAACTGGGCCACACCAGCTATGGTGCGCTCTCTCTCTCTCTTAATTCTTACCCAAGGATTTGTTTTTAAATTTTATTTTAGAGAAAGGAAGGGAGGGGGTGGAGAGAGAGAGAAGGAAATTCAGAGAAACATCCACGTGAGAAAGAAATATTGAGCAGTTGCGTCCTGTACGCACCCCGACTGGGGTTTGAATCCACAGTCTAGGTATGTGCCCTGACTGGGAGTCAGACCCTCAACCTTTTGATGCAGGGGACGATGCTCCAACCAGTTCACCCCCCCAGCCAGGGTATTCCCTCTTCTAATAGATAAGTGCAGGGCAGCTGTAGTTTTCCACTAAGTATTGAGATTTATCTGTCTCCCAAGTTTTGGTATATATTTTCATTATGATTCATTTTAAAATGTCTTCTAATTTGGTTCGTGATTTGTTTTCTTTGATTCATTGGGTTGGTTAGTAATGTATGTCTTAATTTCTAAACATTTTCGTATCACTTTGTTATCACTGATTTCTGGCATAAATGATATTGTGGCCAGAGAGCATATGATTTCAGTCCTTTGAAACTTATTGAGACTTGCTTCGTCCTTTGTGGTCAGTTTTGTTAAGTATTGTACATATATTTGAGAAGAATATGTATATTCGATTATTAATTTCTTAGTAACGTGTTGCTGTTGAAGTCTCTGGCTCCTCACTGATTATTTTGCCTGTTGTTCTATGAGTTGATGGAATTGGATTAATGCACTGTTGTGGTTGTGGGTGTGTTACACATTGGACCTTCTCTCTGTGTCCTTTAAGTCTCTTAGTCTCTTTTCTGCATTTTCTGTCTTTTGAATGTCTTTACTATAGTGTGGTTGATTGTTTTGATCTGTCTTGCAGATTAGTAGCTTTTTATTTAGCTGTGTCTTAATTCATTAAACCCATCCATTGAGTCCTTAATTGCACTTTCCAGTTCTAGAATTTCTATGTGGATTTTTTAAATATATCATGTTGATTTTTTAAGGTAATTTTTAAAAAAGATTTTATTTATTTACTTTAGACAGAGGAAAAGGGAGGGAGAAAGAGAGGGAGAGAAACATTAATGTGTGGTTGCCTCTCATACACCCCCCACTGGGGACCTGGCCTGCAACCCAGGCATGTGCCCTGACTGGGAATGGAACCAGGGACCCTTTGATTTGCAGGCCAGCACTCAATCCACTGAACCACACCAGCCAGGGCTATCATGTCAATTTTTATAATTTCCTGCTGAAGAACTCTATCTTGACTTTTACTTATTTCAGCATTATGAACACAGGGGCTTTTTAAAAATATTTTTTTATTGATTGATGAGAGATAGAGAGAGATCAAGAAAGCAAGAAAACATCATTTTGTTGCTCCAGTTACTTATGCATTCACTGGTTGCTTCTTATATGTGCCCTCACTGGAGACTGAACTCGCAACCTGGCGTATCAGGACAATGCCCTAACCAACTAAGCTACCCAGACAGAGCTTTAATAGTCTGTTTTTGATAAGTCCTTGATAACATGTCTTTTGGGGTCTGTTTCTTCTGAATTTGTTTCCTCGTGTGTCCAGTTGTTTTTGACTGTGCTGGACAGAGTTGCCTAAATCATCACATGTCTTCCACCTTCCAATTACTTCTATGAATTCTTTTGTTCACTTATTATTTTGTGAGCTCTTTGATGCTTAACAATTTAAAAAATAATATTTTATCGAGCATTTTAATTAATTTTCAGCAGGTAGGTTGGTTCTTGTATTCCTAGAAATAGTAGTCCTGGTTGATTTTTATTTGTTTTAAACCTTTTATGTTGTATTCCTCTCCACTTTCCTCTACCCCAAATCTAGACTGTTAATTCCTTAAGGGCAGGGCCTGTGTCTTAATCACTGTTTTATCTTTAGTGTCAGGCATATGACTGGTCTTAGAAAATGTGTACTGATATTTCAACACTACGGATGAGGTGGGTGGGTGCCCAGTTGGGAAAGACTCTGGCGATTCTCCTGATTCGCTCCCCACAGCTTTTCCTTTACCTAGAGAAAAACTCCCGGATGTGGGCCAGGCACGCAGAGTCTAGTGGAGCATCTTACCCTGACACTTTTTGTTCCATTCCCATCTTTCTGGAGACAGAAGGAACTTCAGGAACAGGGGGAGATCAGCGTCGTCCAGCTAGGCTTCGACCTGGATGCCCATGGGATCATTCTCACCGAGGACTACAGGACCAGGGTGCGTGTGACTGTGTGTGTCATGGGGCGTGGGGTGGGCAGGCAGGGAGACTGGGGAAAGGAAGTGAAAAGAAAAGAGGCAGTTCTCCCACTCCGCAGCTCACAGAGGGCACAGGACAGGGCTCTGCTAAATGGTAATATGAGGGAGGAGGAGGAGGAGGGAAGGTATGAAAGCTGGAAGGAACCCAGCAGAAGGGAATCTGCCTCCCGCCTGCAGGTAAATGTCCTGGGAAGGAGGCCACTGGGGGTGGGGGTGGGGCCACACCAGTCTCTCATCTCTGGTTCCAGGTCCTCAAGGCCTGCAGTGGGCGAGCATATGCTGGGGCTGTGCAGAAGTTTCTGGCCTCGGTGCTTCCAGCCTGTAGGGACCTTAGCTTCCAGCAGGACCAAATGACACGGACCTTTGGCTTCACAGACACAGAGATCACGTGAGACTTGGGGACTGGGGGGACCAATCAAATCAGGCATCTGGCACCTCCCTGCCTTCCTCCCATCCAGCCTTGTCCTTTTCCTTTTGCTGAACCTGCCCAAAAGGTTTACTTATTTTTTTTAATTTTAGTAAAATGATCTAAATTTGTATTACTCCCCCCAGGTAAGACACCTATCTTACCTGGGGCCTTGGAAAGAGCCCTGGATTAAAATTCAGGCCGTCTGGGTGGATAATCAGATGCATCTAGAGGCCTGCAGGGACCACAAATGCCTGATGTGAATCTTGCTGATACTAAGAACGGGGGTGGTAGGAGCTAAAGCACTCACTTTCAAAAGAGCAGCCACCAGGCATGGGTGAGATGAAATTATCAGTGCAGGGCTGATATCAATGTGCCTGGCTCAGGCTCCCTGCTTTGTAACCCACAGTGCATGTGAAGGCGTTTTCTGAACTTCTCAGTAGATGTGGGAGGAGAAATAAGGAGAAAAGATCCTTATTTCTGGTGGGACTGAGGGCATCAGGGCTTGTGGTCAGGGAAGGCTTCTGAGAGCAGTTTTGGGCAACTAGCAGTGGGTAAAGAGTGGGGGATGGGCAGTTGGGCAGGTGAATGGGATCGCAGAACTGTTGGGGGGTGGGGTGAGGTATCTGTTATCCAATCCCTTTGCTGGGTTGCTGGTCCCTTTGCTGGGTTGCTTGTGTTTCTGGAGACAGAGTCCAAACATTAGCAGACAGGGAGGAGAGAGGATTCTCAGAGCCAAGGCCTCATCTTTCCTGGCTTCCCACCTGCTTAGGCAGCTGGTGAACGCTGGAATCTTCACCGTCCGAGATGCTGGGAGTTGGTGGCTGGCTGTGCCTGGAGCTGGGAGATTCATTAAGTATTTTGTTAAAGGTATCCTGTCTGCAGCTCAAGCCCTCAGCCCCTCAAAAACACCTTTCAGTCACTTCTCTGGCCTGCAGGCCTTACTCCGTACTCCTGTGCCATCTCTCCTCCAGGGCGCCAGGTTGTCCTTGGCATGGTCCGGAAGGCCAAGTACCGCGAGCTACTCCTTTCGGAGCTCCTGGGCCGGCGGGCGCCTGCCTCGGTGAAACTGGGCCTTGCCTACCACATGCATGACCTCATTGGGGCCCAGCTGGTGGACTGGTGAGTCTCGCCTCCAGCTTCTGGCACTTGACAGAGCAATGACCCAGAGCATAGTTGGGTTTCTTCCCCACTGTTGCTTTCCTCGCTAGGGAAGCCCAGCTCTTCTCTCCCCTGGAACCCGGGAACATCCCTGGCCAAGGTCTGGGTTCTCCCCAGACCTTGGGGCTACGCATCTGGATCCCACCGTGTCTTTCTCTTGCGCAGTGTCTCCACCACTTCTGGAACCCTTCTGCGCCTGCCGGAGACGTGAGGATTCTACTCATCGTGGCAAACCTCCCCGCAGTGGGGCGAGAGGGGCCCGGGAGTGTTGCCCAGTGGTGGCCGAGACAGGGTCACCTTGCAAAAGCTTGGGGCTAGGACCGTGAGTGTTGGACTCACGAGTGTGCGGTGTCAGACGTGACTGCTGCTGTTCACCTGGGCTCCGAGCCAGTGGTGGGGTCTGGGCGGTGCTGCTCTGCCCTTCCATGCAAGTGGAGTCAGAAGGCGTGCCAAGGCCATGGCCGCTGCCTTTCGTGCCGCAAGGTGCTGCTGTTAACTGTCCCGGGCTAGGAAGGTGGGGTTTCCGAGGAGGCTGGTGAGGGAGGGCAGGGTTCTCTTCCCTACGTGCTGGGTTGAAGCTGCCAAATAAAGTATTTCTGATGGTGCTGTTTCCTGGGTGTCTTGTGTAATGTGATGTGTGCTTCTCGTTTTGGGGTAGAGGTAAGGCCACACTTGGGCCTAACCTGTGCCTCATTGTTCAGAGAGGAAAAGGGGTATTGAGGTCAGTTTTCCCTGTAGGGTGGTGAGGGTGTACCTGATCTAAACCACAGAGTTTGTCAGGGCCTGCAAAGAGCAGAGGCCTGATGTAGTGCAGTTTTTGTGGGTTATGGAAGAGGCCAGTGTCCGTCTCCTCCCCTTGTGGTGTTAGGGCCTGGACAAGGAGCCTTGTTTCTCCGGGTGTGCACTGCACCCACTGATACTGAACATGTTTGCGCACTCACCCGGGTATGCCCTGTAGGGGTGCCCAGGGTACAGGGATGAGATGGGTTAACAGGGAGGGCATGACTCTGGGCTGTGATTTCCTGATTCCCTCTGAGACCCAGGTGGCTGGGGTGTCCACCCCCAACACCGGGCCTGGGGCCAGTTGCAGTTCTTGGCTGTCACGTGGTTTCCCGGCTTGGCTGGGCCGGGGGAGGAGCAAGGTCCAGAGTCAACCCTGCTTCAAGCCCGAGGCTGACCAGAAAGGAGCAGACAGACAGACGTGTTTGATCCCTCTTGGGTCTTCCAGTCATGAGGCTCCTCTGGGGGCTGATCTGGGCATCCAGCTTCTTCGCCTTCTCTCTGCAGAAGCCCAGGTGCTAGAGGCAGGGTGCCAGGGTTGCAGAGTTGGGGGCAGGGGTGGAAGAGGGGAGGCCGACTGCTGACCCCGACTTCTCCCCAGGTTGCTCCTGTTCTCTCCTTCCGTGGTTCACCTGGGGGTCCCCCTGTCGGTGGGACTGCAGCTCCAGGATGCTCCCCTGGGACAGGAAGTAAAAGGGACAGTGTTCCTGAGAAACCCGAACAATCTTGGTGTCTCCTGCTCCCCGAAGGTGGACTTTATCCTCACCTCAGAAAAAGACTTTATTCTCCTCAGCCTCCAGGTAGTTGGATGCCACTCCCTCCTGCTGTTCTTAGCGCCTCCCACTCTGTCCCCTCTGTTTTCTGTAAGTGTCTGTCTTCTCGCTGGCCTCCCTCCCCGTCACTCCTTTCAGGCAAAGGTCTCCTTCCCTGTTTCTGTCTCAGCCTCTCTGGCTTTCTCCTTCTGCTCTTTCTCTGATCCACTTCCTTTTCCTGACAGACATCCCCAAAAGGTGCTGAGAGCTGTGGCCTCCACAGCCTCCTCGGAGGCCCCCAGGTCCAGCTCGTGGCCCAGTCACCATGGCTGAAGAGCTCTCTGTCGAAAGAGGTAGACGTTCAGGGCATCAACCTTCTCTTCTCCTCTCGTCGGGGGCACCTTTTTCTGCAGACCGACCAGCCCATTTACAACCCTGGCCAACGGGGTGAGTCTCAGCCCCAGGGCCTCTGCCTTGAACTCCCTCGCATCTCCTTACGTGAGATGGTCTGAAAGTGCGCTGCGCAGGAAGGCTGCCTAGCAAATGTTTGTTCTCCCCTCACTCCCTGCCCACGTGGACTGCTGCTTACCTCTCACCCTCCACTCCCAGTTCGATACCGGGTCTTTGCTCTGGATCAAAACATGCGCCCATCCACGGACACCCTCACGGTCACTGTGGAGGTGAGTCTCTGACCTCTGACCTTCCTGATCAGCCAGGGTCACTGATCTGACCTCCCACCCGTGACACTTTTCCTCCCGTTGCAGAACTCTCACGGCCTCCGTGTGCGGAAGAGGCAGGTGTATGCTCCCACATCCATCTTCCAGGATGACTTTGTGATCCCAGACATCTCAGAGTGAGCTTCCGCCTCAGCTGCCCCACCCCATTCCTGGTTCCCCTACTCTGTCCTCCAACACAGAGTCAGACCCCAGCTCCCTGGGCCTCCAGTTTACCCCACAGTCCTGTTTCAGGGAGCTGGGCTGCTGACTCTCCCAGGCTCTCTTGCACAAGTGGGCTGAGTCCCTCCCTTGTCCGTTCTCAGGCCAGGGACTTGGAAGATCTCAGCCCGATTCTCAGATGGCCCAGAATCCAACAGCAGCACCCAGTTTGAGGTGAAGAAATATGGTGAGAGCTGGAGATGTGAGGGCCAAGCACCTCCTTTCCCGCAGGGAGTACGGACTGAAGGAGAGGTGCCGGGAGCAGGGCAGGGTCAGGGAAATATGGGTGCCACTGCCCTGAGGGGTGGGGGGAGTCTTTAAAGGGCCCTTCCACTAGAGCCTGACTGGCCTACCTCTTTGCCCTGGGTCAGTCCTTCCTAACTTTGAGGTGAAGATCATCCCTGGAAAGCCCTACATCCTGACAGCACCTGACATTCTTGATGAAATCCAGTTAGACATCCAGGCCAGGTAACTCTGGGCCCTGCTCCCAGGGCTCCCCGTTCAGTGTGAACGTGTCACTTCCCTCCCTCATCCACTGTCCCCCCCGGCCCCCCTCCCCGCACCATTCCATCATTCGCCCCAGCCCTCCGCCCAGCCTCCGCCCAATCTCTCTGTGGCCACAGGTACGTCTACGGGAAGCCAGTGCAGGGGGTGGCATATGTGCGCTTTGGACTCCTGGGTGAGAACGGTGACAAGACTTTCCTTCGGGGACTGGAGAATCAGACCAAGGTAGGAAGGAGGGTAGGAGGTGTGAAAGTGAGGTGAGGAGTGTGAGGGAGGAGGGGAGGAGAGGACTTGAGGTGGGAGACTCAAGTATCAACCCAGGCTCTGCTTTCTTGTTTGCCCCAGCTGGTGGAGGGCCAGTGTCGCATCTCCCTCTCGAAGGCTGAGGTTCAGGATGCCCTGGAGAAGCTTAACGTTCATCTGACTGACCTCCCAGGGCTGCGCCTCTACGTGGCCGCAGCCATCATTGAGTCTCCAGGTGAGCAGCTTCGCCTGATCATGACCCCAGGCCCTGGCCTCTGACCTCTGAGCTGACTCTGTTCTCCAACACCGACACCACCCCTCACCTTTCTAACCATCGTCTGAGACCCAGAGCCACGGAAGACCCAGGAGACTGTCTCTCTCCACCTGTGCTTCCGGGTGGTTTCTGGGGAAGCAGCTCCTTCCCCCATCTCAGTTTATTTTTTTTCTACCCATCTGTCCATCCATCCACCTGTCCTTCCATCCATTCACCCAGCAGATATATGTTATGCTCCATCTGTGTGCTGGGTCCTGTGTGGCTCAGCAAACGTAGAAATAAATGGGAGACTGCCTGCACCCTGAGGAGCTCACTGTCTTGTGGGCAGGAAACCTTTGAGCTGCTTCCCTCTGCTCTCCTGCCCCTCTTCCTGGGTCTCCCCCCTCCACCTCTCTGCTTCATGTCTTGCAGGGGGAGAGATGGAGGAGGCAGAGCTCACGTCCTGGCGTTTTGTGTCATCTCCCTTCTCCTTGGATCTTAGCCGTACCAAGCGACACCTTGTGCCTGGGGCCCACTTTTCGCTGCAGGTTTCTTCTGCAAGGGCAGGGGGTTGGGTGGAGTGTGGTTGTCAGGAGGGCCCAAGGCTTTCTGACCACTCTCTCTGTCCTGCCCCTCCCCACCCACCTAGGCCCTGGTCCGGGACATGTCAGGCTCCCTTGCCTCCAGCATTCCTGTCAAAGTTTCTGCCACGTTTTTTACTGGTTCTGCTTCTCCTTCTGCAATACGTCAGTTTCAGCACCACACAGATGGGAGAGGCCAAGTCATCATTTCCATTCCTGTCCCTCAGACCACCTCAGAAGTGCAGCTCTTGGTAGGACTCTGACCCGCGGGAGAGCACGGGAGGGAAAGAAGGGCAGGCTGGGCTCCTGAGCACCCACGGCCCTGCGGCCCCCACCCTGCCCCTCCCTCCAGGTGTCTGCAGGCTCTCCGCACCCAGCTACAGCCAAGCTCACCATTCGAGCCCCACCCTCAGGAAGCCCTGGGTTTCTGTCCATTGAACGGCTGGATCCTCAATCCCCTCGAGTTGGGGACACGCTTCACCTGAACCTACAAGCTGTGGGCATCAGTGGGGCCAGCTTCTCTCATTACTACTACATGGTGTGCATGAGCTGGGTTGTGGAGGAGGGCAGGTGCAGGGAGCGGCTGGGGCAGGAGAGAGCCCTCTGGTGGGGAGTGGTTTCGGCGCTGGGGATGCGTAATGAAGAGGGGACCACTCTTGCCCAGATCCTGTCTCGGGGCCAGATCATGTCTGTGAGTCGAGAGCGCAGGACGGCCCTGACCTCGGTCTCTGTGCTTGTGGACCACCGCCTGGCACCCTCCTTCTACTTTGTGGCCTTCTACTATCATGGGGGCCTCCCAGTAGCCAACTCCCTGCGAGTGGACGTCCAGGCTGGAGCCTGTGAGGGCAAGGTAACTGGCCCATCGGGAGAGATGGGGTGGTGAAGAGAAAAGAAAAGAAGCTCTCCCCACTCTGACTGCCCCACCTCTCACCTCTGCCAGCTGGAGCTGAGTGTGGACAGTCGCAAGGACTATCGTCCTGGGGAGACCGTGAAGTTCCACCTGCACACTGGTTCTCCGGCCCTGGTGGCACTGGGAGCTATGGACACGGCTCTGTATGCTGTGGGTGGCAGAGCCCACAAGCCCCTTGACATGGGCAAGGTTTGTTAAGACTCTCTCCCCACCCCGCCCTCGTCCTCTAGGATGCATTCTCCTGCCGCCTGAGCCCAGAGCCCTGAGTCTGCGGCCCAGCCCTGTACCTCACTCAGGCGGCCCCCAGCTCCCCTTCTCTCGAGCTGTGGGCCCTGTGGTCTGTTTCTCCACTGTCTGTCTCTCATGTTTGTGCATCCCCTGCCCTCTCACCCACAGCCAGTCCTGCCCCTCAAGGCACTCTTGTCTCTGCCACATCCCTGCCTTTTCTTGCTAGGTCTTTGAAGTGATGAACAGCTATGACCTCGGCTGTGGTCCTGGGGGTGGGGACAATGCCCTTCAGGTATTTGAGGCAGCTGGTCTGGCCTTTTCTGATGGAAACAGATGGACTTCAGCCAGAAGGAGTGAGACCATAGGAGGAAGTGGGATGGATGGTGGGAAGGGAGGAGGGGCCTTAGGGGTAAGATAGGAGGAGGGGTGGGAAGTTCTGGGCCTGGGAAGGGGAGCAGGGAGGGGAGGTGGCAGGCCACACACGCCAGAGCTTGTCTGCAGTCCCGCTTTCTACCAGGTCTGAGTTGCCCCAAGGAGAAGAAAGCCCGGGAAAAGAGAAATGTGAACTTCCAGAAGGCGATTAATGAGAAGTGTGAGTTGTGGGCGCCTATGAAGCTCTCCACTTAGGCCCAGATGCCAGGAGGAGAGGTCTGCCTCTTGGCGCCTCTGTTTCCAAGGGAGCCCGTTTATGGTATTCAGGGCCAGAGACCCAAGTTCTGGTGTTGACAGTGAGTGGGCAGGACGCTCTCTCCACTGGCCTCTCTGGAGTTCCTGGTTTCTCAGGGCGAGTCCTGTGTCTCTGGAGGTCAGGGTGGGGAGGAGGTGTGCCTCCCGCACTTACCCCGGTGGGCCCTGCAGTGGGCCAGTACACTTCCCCAGGAGCCCGACGCTGCTGCCAGGATGGGCTGACGCGGCTGCCCATGACCCGCTCCTGTGAGCAGCGAGCGGCCCGCGTGCCGCAGCCGGCCTGCCGGGAGCCCTTTCTGTCCTGCTGCCAGTTTGCTGAGGGCCTGCGCAAGAAGACCCGGGCCGTGGGCCAGGTGGGCCTCGCCCGAGGTGAGCCTCGGGGAGGGGTTGGGGGCAGGCCGGGGAACCTGGGAGGGCACAAGGGCCCCTCCTCATCCCCATCCACTGTGATCCCCCAGCTCTGGAGATCCTGCAGGAGGAGGACCTGATGGATGAAGACGACATTCCTGTTCGCAGCTTCTTCCCGGAGAACTGGCTCTGGAGAGTGGCATCCGTGGACCGCGTCCTCCAGTGAGGGCGTGTGGTGGGCCTGGCCTGGTCCCTGGGCAGTGTCTGGGGCCAGCCCAGGCTGTGACGAGGCTTCTCACCTTTCCTACCACAGAGTGTCACAGCTGCTGCCTGACTCTCTGACCACATGGGAGATCCATGCTGTGAGCCTGTCCAAAACAGCAGGTGAGGTTGCTGTGCTGGGCCTCCGGCCACCCCCCTTCCACCCCCCTATGTCCACCTCCCTTCTCTCTCACTGTAAGGAAGGGGTGCAGACAGTGGGGGACGCCTGCGCTGCCCGCAGCAGGGCTGGGAGGCTAGAGGGCAGGGCGGAGATGGGGCACCCCTGCCCCTTGTTAGCGGTGCCCCGTGGCCGGGGTGCTCCCAGGCCTCTGATTCCTGCCCCTTCCCCGTGCTCCTCCCCCCACAGGCCTGTGCGTGGCCACACCAGCCCAGCTCCGGGTGTTCCGAGAATTCCACCTGCACCTCCGCCTGCCCATCTCTGTTCGCCGCTTTGAGCAGTTCGAGCTGCGTCCTGTCCTCTACAACTACCTGGATCAAAACCTGACTGTGAGGCCCTGTGGGAGCCTGTGTGCCCGGGGGCCTGTGGGAGCTGAGGCGGGGAGGGGTGAAGAGCCTAACCAGACTGGGGCTCTGGCCATTGCCATCTTCCTGCCCCAGGTGAGCGTCCACGTGTCTCCGGTGGATGGGCTGTGCCTGGCCGGGGGCGGAGGGCTGGCCCAGCAGGTGCTGGTGCCTGCACGCTCTGCCCGGCCTGTTGGCTTCTCTGTGGTGCCCACAGCGGCCGCTGCTGTGTCCCTGAAGGTGGTGGCTCGAGGGTCCTTGGAGTTCCCTATAGGGGACGCAGTGTCTAAGGTTCTACAAATTGAGGTGAATGGAGTACCCCAGAAGCCAGACCCCCAGGCTCCCAGATTTACCCCCTGACCCCCTCTCTGCTGGCCAGGCCAGAGGCCCAATACCCAAACCCAACACTCTGGTCAGTTTACCGCTTCTACAATCCTGATCCAGCCCTGTCTCTGAAATCCACACTCAAAGCCCTGGGGCCTCTGCACTGGGAGGGGCAGCTGCAGTCCTGGGTGATCAGCAATCTCTCAGAGCTCTGTTTCCCCTGAGACAGAAGGAAGGAGCCCCCCACACAGAAGAGATGGTCTATGAACTCAACCCCCTGGGTGAGTGGCCCCGGCCCCCTGCCATTAGAGTTCTAAGGGGGTGGTAGGTGGAGGGAGGTGCGGACATCAGGACAGACTGACAACTTACCCCATCTTCCCAGACCACCGAGCTCGGACCTTGGAAATTCCCGGCAACTCTGATCCCAATATTATCCCTGATGGCGATTTCAGCAGCTACGTCAGGGTCACAGGTGGGAGTGTCCTCCAGCCCCTTTCCAGTGGCCACCCTCAGATTCCGTGCCGCCTGTCTAACCCCACGGCCCCGTGGCCCCTGACCCGGGGTCTCCAGACCTGCTGTCTCCGTGACCGCCTTCTCCCCCGTAGCCGAAGATCCATTGGACGCTCTGGGCTCTGAGGGGGCCTTATCACCAGAAGGCCTGGCCTCCCTCCTGAGGCTTCCTACGGGCTGCGGGGAACAAACCATGGTCCTCTTGGCTCCGACACTGGCTGCTTCCCGCTACCTGGACCAGACGGAGCAGTGGAGCAAACTGCCCCCAGAGACCAAGGACCACGCCGTGGACCTTATCCAGAAAGGTTCTGGGTGCAGGGCAAGCAGGAGTGGGGGCCGGGCAGTCAATGGAAGATGGGCAGCCCAGGCGGCTGGTACGGGGATGAGGGGGTGCCCGATGGGAACGGGGAGCGTGGCTGTGGGCACAGAGAACAGCTGCCTTTCCTTTCCAAGGCTACATGCGGATCCAGCAGTTTCGGAAAACAGATGGTTCCTATGGGGCATGGCTGCATCGGGACAGCAGCACCTGGTGAGTTTGGGGAGAGTGGTTCTGGGTCTCCAGGAGGTGGCAGGGCTGCCAGGGCAGAGTCAGGTTACAGTGGGAGGGCGACTAACAAGGTCTCTGGGGGAGTGGGGCCGTGCTCCCTAGAGGGACCAGTCCCTGTCCCCAGCTGTCACTCTCCCCTCTAGGCTCACAGCCTTTGTGTTGAAGGTACTGAGTTTGGCCCAGAAAGAGGTGGGCGACTCACCTGAAAAGCTACAGGAGACGGCCAAGTGGCTGCTGTCCCAGCAGCAGGCTGACGGTTCATTCCAGGACCCCTGTCCAGTTCTCCACAGGGGCATGCAGGTGCGGGCCAGGAGGCTGGGCTGAGGAGCGCGGGTGGGGGCTCTCCCGGCCCCTTAGCCCTCCAGGCTGACATCTCGTTTCCTCCCGAACCGACCAGGGGGGCTTGGTAGGAAATGATGAGACCGTGGCCCTGACGGCCTTTGTGGTCATTGCCCTTCATCATGGGTTGGCCGTCTTCCAGGACACGAATGCAGAGCTGAAGCAGAGAGTGGTAAGGACACCCTCGTGTCTGCCTTTCACTGGCCCCCAGCTCTCACTCTTTCTCCTCAGGAACCTAGGGGACCAGCTCACAGATCTTCCTCCCCACTTTCTTCTAGGAAACTTCCATCTCAAACGCAAACTCATTTTTGGGGATGAAAGCAAGTGCCGGGCTCCTGGGTGCCCACGCAGCCGCAATCACAGCCTACGCGCTGACGCTGACCAAGGCCTCTGAGGGCCTGCAGGACGTGGCCCACAACAACCTCATGGCCATGGCCCAAGAGACAGGCGGTGAGGGTCGAGGGGGTTCTGGTGTTGATCCTGGGGCTTGGGGGAGCTTGGGACCTCCAAGTAGGCCCAAAGGCAAAAACCAAACCAAGACCCCGAGAAGGAGTGAGTGCAGCTGCAGGGGTGACTAGGGCAGAGCTGGACGAGCCTGACAGGAGCGCGAGGGGCCAGACGCCCAGCGGCCTGTGGGCTCACCGGTGGGTCTCTCCCCTTCCAGACCACATGTACTGGGGCTCCGTCATCACTTCCCAGAGCAATGTCGTGTCGCCCACCCCGAGCCCTCACAACCCGGCAGACCCTGTGCCCCAGGCCCCGGCCCTCTGGATTGAGACGACGGCTTACGGCCTGCTGCACCTGCTGCTCCGGGAGGGCAAGGCGGAGATGGCCGACCAGGCTGCAGCCTGGCTGTCCCACCAGGGCAGCTTCCGAGGGGGATTCCGCAGCACCCAGGTAGGGGCTGCCCTGGGACTCCGGGGTGGGTGGTTCAGAGACCAAGCCTGAGTCCTGGTCCAACCTCCCCAGGACACGGTGATTGCCCTGGATGCGCTGTCTGCGTACTGGATCATGTCCCACACTGACGAGGAGAGGGAGCTCAACGTCACCCTCAGCTCCATGGGTCGCAATGGGTTGAAGTCCCATGTGCTGCAGCTGAACAACCGCCGAAGTCAGGGGCTGGAGGAGGAGCTGCAGGTGAGCCGCACCCTCGCCTGGGTTGCCGTGACTCCTGGGCCTACTCCGAGGGGCAAGAACTTCCCAGCTCACGCCCCCCTCACAGCACCCCTAGCAGCTGGCCCTGAGGCCCTTGTGGAGAGACTTACTGGCTGGGTGGTCTGCAAAGTCGCCGAGCCTCTGGGCTTCGTTTTCCTCCTCTGAAAGTGGTATGTGCAGAGTCTGCCCAGCAGAGTTTCAGGAGGCTGAAGTGGCACGATGCACATGAAGGCGTAAATGCTGTAGAGACATGAGGCGGGGAGAGGAGGGCTGGGTTTTAGGAAGGAGGTAAGTTGGAACGACAAACAGAGTGTCCTTCGTGCCCTTCTGACATCCTTTCCCTTTTCTGTTCCTGCAAGTTTTCCGTGGGCAGCAAGATTAATGTGAAGGTGGGAGGAAACAGCAAGGGAACCTTGAAGGTGAGAGCCCACAGCGGTGCGCACCCTGGCCAGCAGGGAGCAGCTGGCTTCTTGAGTGGGAGACCTGTGGGCAGAGCTCGGGGTCAGCAGGAGGAGGACACCCTAGGGCTGACGTTCCGTCCGCGGAGCTCTCCCTTCACTCCGGTCTCCGCCCTCTCGGAGCTCCTGTCGGTTCCTCTGCCCCTCAGTGCTGCGCTCACACACCCAGTGCTCGGCCCAGGCCTCTCCTGAGACGCTGGCCCTTCTTCCTCCTGTGTCCCTTTCCCCCAGCAGCCCAGTTGTCACTCTGGAGGCGTCTTAGTGCCTCTCCCTCCTGAGCCCCTCTTATGGCCCCAGTAACTGCTCCTTTTGTCCCCTAATGCCTGGGGCCCTTGTCACCTGTTCACTGATCTTGGGGCTAAAACAGTCTTGGAACTTCTCCCACCCCCACGTCTCCCCACTCTGAGTCCCCGTCCACAGTGCCGTGAAATTGACCTTCTGAGGACACTGGTCAGCTCAACCTTCAGACTTGCCCACGCCACACAGGGCTGGGTCCCCGCCCACCTCCCTCGCCAGACCGGTGTGCCTTGCTTCTTGTCCCATGTGGCAAACTCATTCAGGCCTTGGCCAGAAGCTCTCCTGAACTTTCCTAGCAGCCTCCTCTGCAGGGTGTACAGTGCTGGTTCTGAGGGCCGGCCCCTGCTGCCCCCTCTGCCGCACCATCTAGCCCAACTCCGGGCCATTCGTATTTGTGGACTGGTCAGGAAGGAGGGCGGGAAGGGGCCACAGGCCTCAAAGCCCTTAGCCCAGGGAGATGCCCTTAGGTGTGGCTCTGGAGAGAGGCCTGTGGCCCCAGTTGTCTCGCGTTCTCTCCGTGCCCCTTGCTGAGCCAGGTCCTTCGTACCTACAATGTCCTGGACGTGAAGAACACGACCTGCCAGGATCTTCAGATCGAGGTGACGGTCATGGGCCACGTCGAGTACACGAGTGAGTGTGGGGTCAGGGCCACGGGGCCTCTGGGGGCTGGTACCAGGGGCCTGGTCTCAATGCCCCTTCATGTAGTGGCAGCCAACGAGGACTACGAGGACTACGAGGACTATAAGGACTCAGAGGGTCCAGGTTTCGCCAGAGATGACCCGGGGGCCCTTTCCCGGCCCGTGACACCCCTGCAGCTGTTTGAGGGGCGGAGGAGTCGCCGCAGAAGGGAGGCACCCAAGGCAGCCGAGGAGCAGGAGTCCAGAGTGCAGTACACTGTGTGCATCTGGTGAGGCTGGGGGGCGGGACCGAGCCAGGCGGCGTCTGCCAGCGGGCGCAGGGGGACCCCAGCCCACAGGCACATCTCTCTGCAGGCGGAACGGCAAGGTGGGGCTGTCGGGCATGGCCATCGCGGACGTCACCCTCCTGAGCGGATTCCACGCCCTTCAGGCTGACCTGGAGAAGGTGTGGCACGTCCCCAGGGGCCCTGTCCCATCCCTGTGGCCCCTCCATCTTCGGGGCCCTGCCACGTGCAGGGCCCAGGGCCGCCTCCCTGAGACCCTCTCCTTCTTTGCAGCTGACTTCCCTCTCTGATCGTTACGTGAGCCACTTTGAGACCGAGGGACCCCACGTCCTGCTGTACTTCGACTCGGTGAGCAGGGGTGAGGGGCTGGGGCGTGGACGGCACTGCTTGCTGCGCATGTACGCTGAGGCTTCCAGGAGACACTGCGGCTGCGGCTCCCAGGGAGAACCTGGTGCGAGCAGCGAGGCCCGGCGAGGGCGCCGGAGCCAGGCTGCAGGGCCGTGCCTGCAGGGGGCAGGGGCTGAGCCCTGCTGTGGTTTGGGGGCCAGTGCCAGTCAGCAGGGGACAGCCTGAGAGTGAGTCTGTCATAAAGCTGAATTTATTCAACTTGAGGATTTGCTTTTGTTTTTCTTTTTATTGACATTCCTAGTTTTTTATATTAAAGTATATTTTCTTTTATGAAGTGATGTTGGTCATAGATGAGTTGGCTTTGTCTTTGCACCTATTTGGCTAAACCAAAGAGTTATCAGAGCCAAAGAGGGCTCTGATGGCCCTCAAAAATTTTTGGACTGTTTACTATAATGTCTTGGAGAAAATGTGAAAAAGGCATGTGAACACAGTAACACCATCAGTCACGTATTTGTGGGTTAGGAAAGATGCCCCCCTCCACCCCCAGCATGTAAAGAGGGGCTTTTTGTTGGCTGAGAAGCCAGGCAGGGGAATCTGGTGAAACACAGTGGGAAGGCGGCGCCGACCGTGCAGAAGCGCAGCTGAGGAGGGAAGGTGGCAGGTGCCACACTGCACAGTGCGGGCGTGGGGGGAAGGGGCTGGGCCTGCACGTGAGGGGCAGGTCCCAGGGAGTGGGCGTAGTGATAGCGCCTGCCCTTAGGTTGTGGCAGATAAGGGAGACCCTCATCGTATCAGTGATGAAGCGAGGCTGTCAGGAGGGTGAGTGGGTTTGGAGGGCAAGCAGAGTGAATTTGAAGAATTTATATATCCTGCAAAAATCCTAATGCAAGAATAAAGCTCAGAGTTCTGTTTGGGAATGAACCTGGGAGGGTCTGGTGAAAGCCGGGGAGTGGCAGGGGCACTCGCAGGGGAGCGCAGAGGAAGGAAGAGCCAGGGCTGGGCCTCTGGAAGGAAGACGAGGGGCTGACAGACACGCAGGCCAGAAGCAGGGATGGTCCAGAAGCTGACCCTGAGTTTCGGGAAAGTGTCCATGATGGAACACTCTGTGGAGGCTCTTGGGGACAAGAGACGGGGATGAGGTCACCATGTGGGCAGTGAGGTCAGCAGAGACCTTGGGAGCAGTTTTTAGAGTTCTGGCAGCCAGAAGGCAACAAAAGGTGAAGGGCACTGAAGATGACACCAGCGGGAACCAGAGACAAGCCAAGGAAATGTAACGCAGCGGCCTGTAGGGCCCAGGGAGTGGGCCCCTGACCCCCTCACTCCCGTGCCAGGTCCCCACCTCTCGAGAGTGTGTGGGCTTTGGAGCCGTGCAGGAGGTGGCCGTGGGGCTGGTGCAGCCCGCCAGCGCAGCCCTGTATGACTACTACAACCCAGGTGAGCACTGCGGACACGTGGGGGGTTGGGGACATCAGGAACTGGGGCAGTCAAAGGTGGCAGGGCGGTCCTGTGGCTCCAGAGGACTGGGAGGCAGTGAGGGCGCTCAGGCCCTAACTCCCCTCTCTGCTCCTCCCCAGAGCACAGGTGCTCTGTGTTTTACGGAGCGCCAGCTAAGAGCAAGCTCTTGTCCACGCTGTGCTCCGCTGACGTCTGCCAGTGTGCCGAGGGTGAGAATGGGGGTCTGCGGGCGGGCTGGGGGGGGGCGCTTGCTGGGGCTGACCTTGTCTCACCTGGGTCCCGACTTCAGGGAAGTGCCCTCGACAGCGGCGCGCCCTGGAGCGGGGGCTGGCGGACGAAGATGGCTACAGGATGAAGTTCGCCTGCTACTACCCCCGCGTGGACTATGGTCAGTCTGCCAATCGGTCCTGAGGGTCTCGTCGTGCCCGCTCCTGTCGCAGGCCTGCGGGCGGCCTCTTTGCTCTGACACCGATTTGCAGCCCTCAGCCCCGGGGTGACTCACCTTCCTTTCCTTCCCCTAAACTCCCTCACAGGCTTCCAGGTGAAGGTTCTCCGAGAAGATTCCAGAGCTGCTTTCCGCCTCTTTGAGACCAGTGTCATCCAAGTCCTGCACTTCTGTATGAAGGGACAGGCCAGGGCTGTGGGCAGGGTGGGGTGGATGGAGGGCAGCTGAGGTCTGGGTTTGGGGCCTGGGGCCTAGGGCCTAGAATAGTAAAAATTCAGAAGAGTCTGAGCTTAGATCCCCTCGGCCTCTTCGAAGCTCTGGGTCTGTCATAAATGGGAAAGCAGCACCCTGCTGGGAGTCACAGGGCTTGGTGGGGGGGTGTCTGCAAAGCCCCGGCCCCTCGCTGTCCCTGCCCCTGCTCCTCCCCTCTGACAGCTCTGGGCCTCTCTGCCCACAGCCAAGGACGCCCAGGCCACTGCTGGTCAGACTCGAAACTTCCTGGTTCGGGACTCTTGCCGCCTTCACTTGGAACCTGGGAAAGAGTATTTGATCATGGGTCTGGACGGGGCCACCCATGACCTCAAGGGACAGTGAGTCCTCTGGGCCCCTGAGCCTCTTGCTATTCTCACACCTCGGGAGGAAACAGATCCCCAGTGCTAGGCCCTGCCCCTCAGAAGCCAGGGACCACGTGCTCGCCTCTCCTGTCTGCCCATCCTCCTGACCCCTGCTGACTGTCCTTTGCCCCCACAGACCCCAATACCTGCTGGACTCGAACAGCTGGATTGAGGAGATGCCCTCGGAACGCTTGTGCCGGAGCACCCGCCAGCGGGCAGCCTGTGCCCAGCTCCGAGACTTCCTGCAGGAGTATGGCACTCAGGGGTGCCAGGTGTGAGGGCTGCCCCCCTCTCCCAGGAGGAGCTTGGGCCTGGGAAAGGCGACTCCTGGACTGGCCCCATGGCAGGGCCAGAGACTCAATAAAGGCCTTTATCAGCAACATGTCCGTGTGTGTGTCTCCAGGACTGAGAGCAGTCCCCATGGTGCCTTCCGGGTTGGGGAGCCCAGGCCAGGGTTTGCGTAATCTTAGGCCTTCAGAGCCTGGATGACCTTGGGTGCCTCACCCCTCCCGGATGGCTCACTGAGAGCTCCATCCATCATACGATCCCCCGAGCAGACTTGTGACCCAGCAGCCTGCACCCTGAGGACCCAGCATCCACACCAAGGCCTGCCTTCCACCGTTCCAGAAGGGCACTCCACTGCCCCAGGTGTGACAGACCCTTCGTCCCCAAGCAGGGCCTGCGCTCAGCTCACACCTGGCTCTTCGGCCTCAGGAGCCGCGCTATCTGGCCCACGTCTCCCGCTGGCCCTGGCACCGTGGGTGGCCCTGGGGGCTGTGGCTTTTGGCCGAGGCCTGGTCTGTTGAAAGCCTGTTGACACTTGGCCTTGCCATCGGTGGTGTTAGGAAACATGCCCAGGGTTTCGTAATTCCCAGATCAGATGCTCTCTTCTTCCAGGTACTAATGTTAAACAAGTCAAAAATTTCTTTGGTGTGTTTGTTAATACTCTGAAGAGACTGTTCTACTGGGGCAGACCTTCCTCACCTGTCTGCCTGGCTCTCACCGTTTGGTGGTACCCCTTGAGTCTCAAGGGCTGACATAGAATTCCATGAAATCCGTCCAGATAAAGTTGCCTCGGCAGTCCACAAGCCTGCCATTCAACCATCCAACAGAAATCTGTGGGGCTCTTACTCCATGCCCTATATGCCAGGTCCCCGGCCCCTGAGAGGTGTGGGAACACACAGTTGGGGCATCTGACCCAGTCTGGGGAAATGGGCAAAGGGGGCAGGGAAGTCTTCCTGGAAGAGGTGACATCTAAGTTGGGTTCTGAAGGCTGAGGACTTGGGCAAAGAGAGGGGGTAGATGGGGGTGTTTGAGGCAGAAGAAAGAGACTGAAAGGCCTGAGGCCGGGGTGGGACAGAGCACATTTGGGGGCCCTGCATGTGACTCATCAGGCTGGACTTTGGGTTTGGTGGGGGGGCGGGTGGAAGAGATGGGGCTCGAGTCAATTTATGAAGAGCTGTCCACAAACATGCCAGCTTTCCTGGTCACACTCCTTCAGAATGGAGTCCCCTCCTATTCCATGCAATTTGGAGAAGGCCCGACCTTCCCAGTGCTTCAGAGGCTTCCTGGGGCTTTGGTCTACACGGCCTCGTGCCTGCCCATCAGGTCTCACTCTGGCTTTAGCCAGAGCCATGCTGGCGGCATAAACCCATTTATGAGAGCCAGGGGTTCAGCTGCAGCTGTGGCAAGACCTGGCCTGGGTCTGACGAGGCGGCAGCTGCTGCCCGACCACAGAAACCGCGGCCCGTGTTCTCTCCCAGCCCTGCGCATGGATCCAGGCAGAGCCCGGGCCCTGCCACCAGGGCCCCACAGTTCTCTCCAAGCTAGTGGGTGGGACAGCTGGGACCTCAACTCTGCTCTCCAGGGCAAGCCCATGGCCCTGGGCAAAGCTCCGAGGGGAGGACCCTCACCCCTCGGTTCTAGGGTCAGTTCACAGAGCCAGGGATGAGGAATTGGGGGATTGCATGGGCCTCAGGTCACCTCCAAGCATTTGACCCCCAGGAGGCCCTACCCTCTCACTGAGCCACACTCCTCTGGCGTGGCTTCTCCCCAAGACTCTCCTCTGAGCTCCCCAACTTCCACTTCACCCATAAAATTGGTCCCTGATAGTTCTACTTGGTTTGGTGGGACCCCCACCTCTTATGGCTACAGCTCTCAGGATAGGGCTGGACCCCTCACCCCAGCTGTGGCTATTAAGCTCCTTCCTGGGGACTTTGGAATGGCAGGAGGCATGTTGAGCTATGCTGGGAAGCCTCACCTGCCCCTGGGTTGGACATGTGGACTCTGACCCCAAAGGCAGCCCTGCTCTGCCCGCACCTGGACACAGGCCGTTAGAGCGCAGACACAGGAGGGAGGAACGGAGTGCGAGGAAACACCTGTCCCGACGAGGGCCCTCCACACTCCCGAGCCCTGGCCTCCTGCTCTCAGGTTCTGAGCTGCCCTTGTATTCATGTAACAGTTCTTATTTTGGCTCAAGTCCCTCAAGTTGGTCTATCTTGCAACCAAAAAGTATTAAGCACATGGTCAGAGCTCCAAATTGGGGACCATGTAATTCTTCAGCTTCTGAGAGTGAAATGAGAGCTGATAATCACATGAGACTACAGGCACAAGGTGGGAGAACCCCGGCGAACCGGGCTGTGTGTTTGCCCGTCTGCGAGCTGAAGAACAACACAGATCACTTTCACTCATTTTGTCCTTCCGACAATCTGAAAGGCTCGTGGGGCTGAGACTGTCATTTTCCCTTGCAGACTAACTCTGCAGCAGTAAGCTGGTCGTGGCAGGGTGGCGAGGGGGTGGGCAGGCTCAGCGGGCTCAGGCCGGAGTGTGGACACATTTTCCTGTATGGCTGGTGTGGGGCCTTAAAGCTGATGCTGGCTGTGGGAGAAAAGGTCAGGGTTGCACTTTCCTTCCTTTCTTCTTGATGGATGAAAGAAGAAAGGCCTGTTCTTTGAAATATGGACTCCCCAAGGCCAGCATGCCTGTTGCCATTCCAAGAATGTGGTATTCTGTGGGCGGGACAGTGGGCAGGGGCCTGAGGGAAGGAGTCAAGGGGGGCCCCAGGACAGCCCGAGCAGCAAGATGGATGCTGGGACCTCCAGAGGTATAAGTGGCTAGGTGGGGGCCTTTGCATGGGTCTCTGGCCATGCTGCTTCTTGGGCTGCTGCTGCTGACTGTGCTGGCCTGCGCCCGCCTGCTGTGGGGCCAGTGGAAGCTCAGGAGCCTCCACCTCCCACCTCTTGTCCCCGGGTTTCTGCACCTACTGCAGCCTAACCTTCCCATCTACCTGCTTGGCCTGGCTCAGAAACTCGGGCCTGTCTATAGGCTCCGCCTTGGGCTACAAGGTGAGTGTGTGCCTGCTCCCTGCCTGGCTCCGCCACTGTGGGATGTGGGTGCACTCTCTGCTGATATCTGCTTTGGTACTCCCCCAGATGTGGTGGTACTGAACTCTAAGAGAACCATTGAGGAGGCCATGGTCAAGAAGTGGGTGGACTTTGCCGGCAGACCCCAGATACCATCCTGTAAGCGGGTGGGAGAAGCTGGGACTGGGGGAGGCAGGGAAGGTCAGGCTGTGGCTCCCTTGGTCAGTTTGACCCCTACCCCTACTCACAGACAAGCTGGTGTCTCGGCACAGCCAGGACCTCTCACTTGGGGACTACTCCCTGCTCTGGAAGGCCCACAAGAGACTCACCCGCTCTGCCCTCCTGCTGGGCATGCGCAGCTCCATAGAGCCCCTGGTGGAGCAGCTGACCCAGGAGTTCTGTGAGGTGAGGCTGGACCCCGTGGTCGCCCCAGGTTGGCCTCTCCTCTGCCAGCAGCCCTGGCCTGTTCAGTTCATGCTTTCTCCACAGCGCATGAGAGCCCAGGCCGGCGTCCCCGTAGCCATCCAGAAGGAATTCTCTTTCCTCACCTGCAGCATCATCTGCTGCCTCACCTTTGGAGACCAGGTCAAGGCTCTGTCATGCTCACATATGCTGGGACCCACCCCTCAGCCCCTCCCTGACCCTTTTCAGTTCAGTCCTGAACTGAAAGGATTCCCTCTTCTGGCAGGAGGATACGTTAGTACATGTCTTTCACGACTGTGTCCAGGACTTGATGAAAACCTGGGACCACTGGTCCATCCAAATTTTGGACATCTTTCCCTTTCTCAGGGTGAGGAGGTGGAGCCCAGACACCTGGCTCCTGGGAGTGGGTGGGGGACAAGCTTCCCAGCAGCTACACTGTCTTGCTCCCTGCCCAGTTCTTCCCCAACCCCGGCCTCCGGAGGCTGAAGCAGGCCGTGGAGAACAGGGACCACATTGTGGAGGAGCAGCTGAGGAGGCACAAGGTGGGCAGTGTGCTTGGACCGGGTCCCTCAGCCTGCCGCCAGGCACTCAGGCTGGCCCCTCCCCTCTCCAGGAGAGTATGGTGGCCGGACACTGGAGGGACATGATGGACTACATGCTTCAGGGAGTGGGGAAGCCAAGAGTACAGGAGGCCCCCGGACAGCTCCTCGAAGGGCATGTGCATATGTCTGTGGTGGACCTTTTCATCGGTGGCACGGAGACCACTTCAACCACTCTCTCCTGGGCTGTGGCGTTCTTGCTTCACCACCCTGAGGTGTGCCCTGGGGGCAGGCTCCTTCCTGGCCATGTGTCACCCCACCCAGGTGCAGGCTGTGTGAGCACAGGGTGGGGGGCTTCTCCTAATTGGCACAAAGGTTCCTGTGGGTGCACCAGGGCATGGCTGGAGCGGGGGCGAGAGGCAAGGCTGGACCCCGCACTAGACTTGCCCCCATTTCCCAGGTTCAGCAGAGACTGCAGGAGGAGCTGGACCGTGAGCTGGGCCCTGGAACTGGGAGCTCACAAGTCCCGTACAAGGACCGCACGCGACTGCCCTTGCTCAATGCCACCATCGCTGAGGTGCTGCGCTTGCGGCCAGTCGTGCCCCTGGCCCTGCCACACCGCACCACTCGGCCCAGCAGGTGACTCCGGAAAGGTAGGGGTGAGTGGGATGGCAGGCGGGGTCCTGGCCAGTCTCTAACTCCACCCTGCCATCAGCATCTTCGGCTATGACATCCCCGAGGGCACGGTTGTCATCCCCAACCTCCAAGGGGCCCACCTGGATGAGACGGTCTGGGAGCGGCCACACGAGTTCTGGCCTGGTGCGTGCAGGGCCCGGTGCCCGCGGGTGGGAGCAGCGCGGGCCAGTCCCTGGCAGCCTCTGACCAGGTCTGTCCTTTCCCTGCAGACCGCTTCCTGGCCCCGGGAGCAAGTCCCAGCGCTCTGGCTTTTGGCTGCGGGGCACGTGTGTGCGTGGGTGAGCCGCTGGCACGCCTGGAACTGTTTGTGGTGCTGGCGCGCCTGCTGCAGGCATTCACGCTGCTGCCACCTGCAGGCGCCCTGCCCTCCTTGCAGCCCGAGCCCCACGGCGTGAACCTCACCGTGCAGCCTTTCCAGGTGCGGCTGCAGCCCCGACCAACGCAGGGCCCTGTGCTGGGAGATAGTCAGTGACTGGCAGGACACATGCAGGCCTCATGCCTCAGTCTCTCCTTTTATTGCTCCCGTACCATCCTCCCTCCCCCCTGTAAACATAGTGCTGTGAGACCGCGGTGGAGAAGGCTTCCTCTGGTGGATGGATAGTGAAGACGGGCCCTGACTCCTGTCCTCGCGGCCCCTCAGTGCTCGGCAGTCGTACCTGCGTGGGAGAGGCGAGCCCAGGCTCAGCCTCCCCAGGCAGGGGCCTGGTAGCCTCTGGGTCTCAGCTTCATTTCCGTGAAGGGCACAGAGAACTCGAAGCCCTTCCAGTGGTACCAGCTCACTCCCTGGAAAGGAGGTTGTGCAGAGAGTCAAAGCAGACATCCCATTTGCTCCCACCCCTGCCCTTTTGGGAAGCTGAATTCCAGAAATCAACCTTCTTCCCTCCCTGCTGCCTTCATAACCCTCAAGGGCAAGGACTGAGGCTTAATCCTGAGCTGGCTCTTTCCAACCAATAAATCATCTCCTCCCCCAAACACCCTGGTGAGAGAGCATCGTTGTTCCATTTCACAGACGAGGGCCTCGAGGGCGCAGTGACTTGCCCCGTCACATGGAGTGTCATACCCACTCAGGCCGAGCCCCAGCCGCCCCAGTTGCATCTCCCCTGGCCGCTCACCTGGTGGTCCACAGTGCTCCCATAGAGCCCGTTGAGGTTGGCATAGTGGCAATTCCTATACCACCAAGCCCCTCGGTAGGAGACGGCACAGGAGATGAGCAAGTTGTTGGGGTCTCGGTCTCGAGCAGAGAAGACACTGCCGCTGTGGTAGCTCATGGAGTCCCCTGGCCGGCGGGTGAGGAAAGGAGTGAGGACCTCCCCTACCTCACACCCACCCAGCCCCCCAGGCCCAGCCCTCACCTGCCGTGCCGTGGTAGCCCTCCAGGTGGAGGCGGTAGTACTCCGAGGCTGAGTCTACCCGGAAAGAGTCGTACTGAGCGAACACTGCCTCGTCCCCAGCCCGCAGATCCACACGCATGGAGTAGTCGCCAGCTCTCGTCAGGCTGTGCAGGGCCTCGTTGCCTGCGGGTGGGGAGCATGCTCTCACCAAGGCCCTGGTGTCCACAGGGCCCCCGTCCCTTCCCTGGTGCCCCCATGCCTGTGAGGCACTGACCCAGCCAGAACTCCCCAGAGATGTTCCCAAAACCACGGGCGTAGTCTTCCCAGTCCCTCCAGAAGTCCGTGTGTCCATCCATGCGACGCTGGAACACCTGAGAAGCAAGTGGGCACCATCAGCCTATGGCCCCCGGTGCAGCAGCCCTGGCCCTGTGCACGTCCCGGGGCTCCTGGCTGCCACCCACCAGCCAGCCGCCTCCATCAGTCTCCATGTCACAGAACACGTTCAGTGGCCGCTCGCGATTGCCATCGAGGAAGATGGTGGAGGTCCTGGAGGTGCCGGCCCCGTTCTGCATCTCCTCCCCGCAGTCCCGGGGGAAAGGGACCCGCAGTCCACCTGGAGAGAGGACAGAGAGGGGCCCATCCTTTTTTCAAACCCTAGACCCCGGCTGCCCACTCAGTCTCCACCTCAGGTCCCAGCACCCAAGTACCAGTGGTGAAGGAGGTAGACATGGGCGGCGTGAAGCTCTCGCCCCACACAGCCCGGAGCCAGGCTCTGTAGCTGGTGGAGGGAAAGAGGCCCAGGAGCTGGTGAGAGGTGAGGCCTCCTGAGAGCAGGATCTCCTGTAAGACAGAAAAGGGGCAGGTCAGGGGACAGGGAGGCAGGGTCCCACTAGGAGAGGCACAGACAGAGGCAGCCCCTCCTGAAAGGGAACCTAGGGAGGGGAGTTGGCCAGTGGGGCAGGGGTGGGGGCACCTGGGTCTGTCCACCAGGAGTGTCGTAGGTGAGCAGGTAGCCAGTTGGTGGGACTTGGGGCTCTGTCCAAGTAAGCAGGGCTGTGCGGGGGGTCACTTCCTTGGCTTCCAAGTCCCGGGGGCCCTCCAACCCTGGAAGGGGAGAAGGGAAGAGAAAAAGAGGCAGGTGGGGCCCTTCCTTGCACCTGCCCTCCCACATCCCACACACCTCACGGGAGGTACCTGTGGTGAAGGTGATGCTGGCTGGAGAGGTGAGGTTGGGGCCCCGAAGGCCATGTACGGTGGCTGTATAGTTGGTGTGGAGCTCGAGGCCATGTAAGGGGTAGTCCATGGTGCTGCCGGGGGCTGAGGCCTGTAGAGAGGGGGCTGGCCATGGGGGGATGTCAGTAGCTGCTGCTCTGCCTCTGCTCTCCCTCCCTGCATATGTCCCCTCCAAAAGCCTGAGCCCAACTCACTGCCTGGGGCTGTAACCCGGATGTCATATGTGTCTACAGGAGCCTGAGGGGGCTTCCAGTGTAGCATGGCTGTTCCCTCTGTCAAGTTCAGTGCTTGCAGCTGGGTGGGGCCATCAGGAACTGGGAGAACAACATAAGGGGCTCAGCGCAGGCCCCTGCTGCTTTCCCCACCCCTCCTTCCCAAATCCTGCTGGGCCTCTGGTCTTCGGCTGGACCCTCCAACACCCCTGCCCTCTCCAGTCACTGAACTAACTCCCACCCGTGGCCTCACCAGTGGTGAGGAAGCCTGTGAGAGGCTCGCTCTCCTCGAAGCCTCGGACAGACACCACCGTCACCTCGTAGCGAGCGCCTGGGGCCAGCCCCTTGAGTTGCTGGGTCCAGGTCTGGCTGTCCACTTGTACACTCTGTGGCTCCCCTGAAAACACGGTGGGCTTGGGAGGTTGCTAGGGAAGCCAGGAGGGGCTGTGGGGTGGGCAGAGTGGAGGGCGTGGAGAAATGAGAGCCAGTGAGGACATGGGCAAAGGGTGTCACCTCCTTCTGCCAGTTGGTAGGACACTTTGAAGCTGTCAACTCTGGACGGTGGGGGCATCCAGCTGACCCTGGCTGAGGTCTCCCCAATTTCGCTGAACTGGAGGTCACGGGGGCTCTCCAGAACTGAGGAGAGTAGTGTGCCAAGTAATGATGGTGAGGGTGCAGGCCGGGAGCTCCTGTGGAAAATCCCTACCCCCACCTTCCTGGGCTACTGGCTGCAGGCACAGACGTGGGAGTCTTTCTGCATTCCTCACTCCCTGCCCCACTCACCAGCCTCCCTCTGCCTGAGGCACCAGCTCCTAGCCATGGGGCCTCACCTGGGCTCAGTGTACGGGCAGTGCCCTGCACACTGTCGGCATTGTGGGGCCCACGCAGGCCATACAGTGTAAGGCTGTACAGGCTCCCAGGGCGGAGGTCCCGAAGCACAGCCGAGCGCCGCGTCCCTGGCACTGTCACCTCCCGCTGCAGCAAGGGACGTGGATGCAGCTCCAGAGTGCTTGCTGATGGGACCCCATAGCGAAGCAGGAAGGAGTCGAAGGCCCCAGAGGGGGCCTCCCAGTTGAGTCGCAGAGAGCTGGTGGTCACGTCAGTCACAGACAGCTGGGAGAGCCGGGGCCCTGGCTCCCCCTGGGTCTGACCGGCAGGCGCTGACCCTGCACAGAGTGGGTGGGAGAGTGGTCTGGAGGCAGAGGCACACCATCCGGGTGTGCCCCATCCTGGGGCAAGTTCCTTCTGCCACCCAGCCTAGCTCCTGGTTCCTCATCTGTAAAGTGGAGCTAATGTGGGCCTGGCACCCACAGCAGGACCCACAGTGACAGCGCCTATGTGCAGAGCCAGGGCAACCCCTTTCCCCCCTCCATGTCACCCTCATGCTCTTTCCCTGTGCTCACCACTTCTGGGAGCCCCTCACCCTCCAGGCCCTGGGGAGAAGCAGGGAGGCTAAGATGCAGGTCCTCGCCTAGTGGTACCTGTGGTGCCCTCAGCTGAGACGGGGCCCAGGCGCTTCCCTTCATGGAGGCCGTAGAGGAAGAACTTGTAGGGGGTGCTCTGTTCCAGGCCCGACACAAGAACCTTGTTCTGGTCACCACCCACAAGCAAGGCCTGGGACTGCCTGTCTGTGTCCCAATACTGCACCACGAAGGAGTCGAAGGAGCCCTGGGCCACAGTCCACGAGAGGCGCAGGGAGTCTGGGGTCCTGTCAGTCACTGCCAGCACCCCCAGGCGGGGCCCTTCGGGGGACTCGGGGGCCTCTTCTGGGGCTGTGGGAGAAGCCCAGGAAGACGCTGAGTGCGCATGCGCATGCCTGTGCCAGGCCACAGGGGCTGTGCGTGCGCACAGCAGACCCTCCCAATGCCACTGCTCCAGCTCCGGGGTGGCCCAGGCTGAAGTGGGGACTTTACAGGTCCTGGCCATGGAAGCCAAGTAGAGAGAGAGGGACTGAGGCTCTTCTAGCATTTTCCTTGTCTCGAATCTGCCAAATCCCTGCTCTGGCAATGAGGCCTGCTACACCACCACGGGTCTCCCCGGCGCTGGCACTGTGGCCCCAGGGCTCCTCTCTGTGGACTCCTTTGCTGGGTCTGAATTTGTGCTGCCTCTGACGCAAGACTGACTTGGCCAGTCCTGAGTTTGGCCATGGTCCTCCTTTCTGAGCATGGCTGAGGATGAAGTGGCTGGTGAACAAGGGGCAAACCTGCCTCATGGGGCTGATGTGAGCTGGGGCGGCACCTCTGGAGGAGGAGCCCCTCTCACCAACACAGCCACTTCTGCTGGTTTCTTTGCCCCTTGCTGTTTTGTTTCCCAGTACTTTTTCCATCTGAGAAAAGGCTCCTGACTCATCCATGGGTGGGGTTCTTTAACCCTACCCGGGCAAGGCCACCCTGAGGGGATGTAGGAGTGCCCCTTAGAGGAAGGGGGAGCAGCCACAGTGCTGGGGAGGGGGGCAGGGGTGGTTGAAGGGGTCCGGGGATTGAGGGCCACAGCCTGGGCCTCTCCTGGCCTGGCTCCTGCTTTAGATTGACCCCTGGTCACTGACAGAGCTGGCCCCTGGCCCCCTCCTCTGGGATCCAGGCAGGGCTCCCTCATGCCCCTGTCCACTCCTGCCTGTCCCTACATCTTCAGCCCAAAGATCGGCTTGCTGAGGCTGTGCAGGACGGCCTCCCCCTCCCCCATCACTCCCAGGACAGAGACAAGGCCCAGGCGTTGTCCTCCCAGGAGCCAGTGGAGCAGGAACTTGTATTTCCTGCCAGGTTCCGAGACATCTATGGTGGCCTCCCGCTGGTCTGCAGCCACTGGCACTGCCCTGGGCCGCCCGTTTGTGTCCCTGTACTAGACCAGGAAGGAGTCAAAGGGGCCCTGGGCCACCGTCCATGCAAGACTCAGGGCGTGTGGGGTCTCATCTGTCACTGTAAGCTCCCCTAGGTGGGGTGGGGGCTGCCAGTCCTTCTCCAGGGGAGCTGTGGGGAGAGTGGGGGTGGTGAGAAACTCTTAGAGCTGCCTTCACCTCAACCTTGGCAACTTCCAGGAGGTGTGAGCGTCTGAGAAACAGTCCCTGAGGTGTGGCTTCAAGGACAACTGCCTGAGGAGACAGGCCTGCTCCAGTCTTGTGGGCACCTGGTCTGCTCCTGCAGGGGCCACTGCCCAAACCCTTCCCTGCCCCCTCCCCCCACTGTGACCAGTGTACAAGAAATGCATAAAAGATCACCTTATAAAGGGGGGGTGACTAGGGCTGCTGAGAAGGGTGTCAGCTTCCTGCTGACCCCCAGGACCCTGAGTGGAGATGTGGCCAGAGCTGAGAAAGGCTCCAGAGGGTGTCTGGGTTGTCAGGTTGACAGTAGAAGCCAGGCCGGGCAGCCAGCCGAGCTCACAGGCGACCATCACCCAGCATGCCCCCCTCCTTGCTCTCTCTCAGCCTGGGTCCTCCTTCCACCCACTTCCCCAGCCCTGCTCTAATCCAGGGACCTCGAAGCTGGGTGAGGAGGGGCAGGGGGAGAAGCCGGGGGCAGAGTACGGAAGAGACATGCCAAGCGTGGGTGCTGACTGGTGGGGGTTGGAGAAGTCTGTACCCCATCACCGTAATGAGGGTTCAGGGAGGAGAACTGTGCAGTCCGAGGGCCCCTGGCCCCAGCTGGCCTGTGCCGAATGTCTGGCCAGGGTGGTTTTGGCCCTGAGGGTGGGGCGAGTGTCAGTGACTGACCCCTGCCCCCTCCTTGGGGGACTGAGTCACAGGCACAATGACACAGATTTTCCCATCGTCTGTTTGCAGCCGAACTATGTACTTTCCACCTCCTGTCAGAGTTGGGACGGAGGGAGGAGGGTGTGATTGTTCACTGAGCGCCCGTGGGCGTCATTCACAATCATCATGCAAGTGTGGAGACTGCAGTCCAAAGGGACGCCCGGCCCACAGCCACACAGCTGGCTTGCACATCGGCCTGCACGGCTCTGAAGCCTGGGCTGTTTTTATCGCCTCCAGTCAGCAAGTGGAAAAGAAAACGCGTGTTACTGCTCAGAAGAGTGCCCGGCATGCAGTAGGGACTCAATTCGTGTTTGCTTTTGGCATTAGGGTTGTTGTGTCAGGGCTGAAGGAGAAGAATAAACTTCGTGGGATGGCCTCAGGCCCAGCTCTGGGGCTCAGATAAGAGGCAGCTCTGAGAAAGGTGGGGGGCAGGGCTGGAGCTTACCTATGGGGCCCTCAGCAGAGATGGGGCCCAGCTGCTTCCTGCCTGCCAGCCCGTGGAGCAGGAACTTGTACTTCCTGTTGGGCTCCCTGACAGTGACCTCCACCTGGTCTGCAGCCACGGGCACCACCTGGGACTGACCCGACCCTGTCCTTGTACTGGATCATAAAGGAGTCAAATTTGCCCTGGGGGACCACCCACGAGAGGCCCATGGAGTCTGGGGTCACATTTGTCACTGTCAGCTCCCCCAGGTGAGGAGCTTTTGTGTCTGGGACTGGAAAAAAGAGAGAGGTACATGGAGAATGACAGAAATCCTCAGGGCTACATGTCAGGAAGGGGGAAGCAGAGGTGTGGGGACAAAAGAGGAGCAAGGGAAGAAAGAGGGGTCCTTGGGGATAGGAGGAGCAAGGAGAAGGACAGGATGAGAGGTGAGGGGGAGTGCAGGACTGGGTGTCACTGGGCCCAGTAAATGTATGGGTCTGGAGATCCTGAGGTCTGGAGTGTGGAACACAAAAAGTGATGTCCCCCATTGCCACAAGGGGGTGAAGGATGGTCAAAAGGCTCCAGGAGCAAAGATGGTCTGTGGACCTTACTCAAGGGTCTTTGCATCTGCAGAGAATGGGCGCTGCCGTTTCGCATCCTGAACACCAAAGAGTAGGAATTCGTACTTGGAGTTGGGCAGGCGTCAAAATGGAGACGGTGACTTCCCCTTGGGCACTACCTGGGGCTGCCCCTGAACATCCCTGTACTGGACCAGGAGGGAGTCAAAAGGGCACTGGGCCACTGTCCAGAACAGGGGCGCTGCATCCAAGGTCATGGCTGCCACAGCCGGCACCTCCAGGTAAGGTCCCACGGGGGCTCTGTGGGCAGAGAGGCTGGAACGGAGCAGCAGAGCCTCAGGGCTCAATGGCAGGACCCTGTCCTAGAGAGGGAACGTTCAAGCTAATTCCTGTGAGGTATTCCTGGGTCCCAGGGGTTGTGTCTGCACCCACACAACAGGTGCGGTAGGTGCCTTATGGGTATAGTATGGCCCAACTGTGCGGGGTGGGGTGGGGGGACAGAGGGGGAAGGGGTGCGGCTGCAGGGGTGGGACACATCTGCATAATAAACAATCCGCACATTCAGAACAGGACTCAAACCCAGGGAGCGAGGATCCACTCCCACATTTGAGACACCAAACTACTCAGTCAGGGAGCCCGAGGAAGCCACAGATTAAAAAGTCAGCAAGTTAGAAGTTGGAATGGTGAGGAAAGGAACAAAGCTAAAATATATGAGGTATGGAACCACGCACATCTGCCCCTGACAATGTCCCCAACAGTCCTCACTCATTCAAGGATCATGTGGGACCCCGGTGCCATGTGGGAAACAACAGGGCAATGGCCTGTGTGCCAGAGGTGCTGACCTCCAAGGGAAAAGGCAGAAAGGAGCAGAGCAAAACCCTGCCTTGTCCCCACTCACCTGTCAGGCCCACAGTGGACACGGGGCCCTCACGCTGCCCCCCGTGCAGGCCGTACAGGTGCATCTTGTACTTGCGCCCCGGCTCCAGGCCCCGCACAGTGACCTCGCTCTCCTCACCCCCAACACGCACCACCTGGGGCCGCCCATCCCTGTCCTTGTACTGGATGGTGAAGGAGTCGAAGTGG
>CM052541.1:95126877-95248485 GCA_028533065.1 Trachops cirrhosus
GATGGCAGAGATGGGGCCCTGGCGCTGGCCGTCGTGGAAGCCATACAGGTTCATCTTGTACTTGTGGTCCGGCTCCAGGCCCGAGATGGTGACCCCGTCCTCGTGTCCTGGCACCCGCACCGCCTTGGGCTGCCCATCCCCGTTCTTGTACTGGACCAGGAAGTGGTCGAACTGGCCCTCGGGGACAGTCCAGGACAGGTGCAGGGAGTCCGGGGTGGCATCTGTCACAGTCAGCTCCCCCAGGAGGGGCTCCTTGGTGGGCGCTGGTGCCCTTGTGCTGGGTTCTGTGGTGCTCAGGGCCTGCTTCACAACCTCCTGAGGGGCTGAGACATGGATTGGGATATAGCCTTGAAGGGTGACTTGCTTTCCTGGTGACGTTACGTATGGCAATCATTTATATTCAGCAAGTATATTTCTCAAGCTTATGGTTTGGGCAGCCACTGTGTTAGCCATTGAGTGGGTGGTCATGAAAGAGAGGGCTGAGTGGGGCCTGGGTTCCACCATGCCGTGCTAGCCAACTGTACTAGTGGGCTCTGTGGACCGGGGTCTCCCCTTATGTCTGAGGAAGGAGCTGACACGGGAAGATGGGACCTCTCAGGTGCTGTCTACCATGTTCCCTGCCAGTGCTGACCTCAGGGTGTGAAGGGCAGTGTAGCCTCTTCCCACCTGCACCTCTCTTTCTGCCTCTGCTCTCCCCACCCCCACCGGGGCTTCCCATGTTCACCCCACTATAACCCTCAAGAATGAGTCACTAAGTCAGGGCTTCAAGCAAAAGTGGGAGTGGGGTGGGCCCTGCTTTATTTTGGGGGTGGGAGTGGGGCTGGGGAAGGCCTGCACTTCCCTACCCACATTGTCTGCAGTTGGATCTGCGCTCCGGCCGGCTCCACGGCCTGGGGAGCCCGGACAAGGGCAGCCAGCCCTTCGCTGACCCACTCCCAGGCCATGGGGAACTATTTAGGGAAGGAGATTGAGGAGGGAGTAGGCAAGAATGATAACCCGGCTGAGGATGAGGAAGGTAGGGAGGATGTGAAGAGGGAGAAAGGATACTGGGAAGCAAGAGAGTCAGGGAGAAACAGCAGCTCACGCTCAGACAGTGGTATCAACGTGCCAGGCACTGTCCTGAGTGCTGTGTGCGCTCTGACAACTGAGTGAAGCAGTTACCATTATTACCCCCATTTGACAGATGAGAAAGCAGAGACACGCACGGTCATACATTGGAGAGCTGGGATAAAAATCTAGGCAGCTGGATCTGGAGCCATGCTCCCAACCATGTGGTCACACAGCCACGGAGATGGGGCTGGCTGGAGAAGCTGGACATGTGGGACATCCTGGAGGGTGCTGGAAGTGAGCCCTTTTCCCTACTCCAAGCTGGCTGAGAGTCAGCGGGCTCAGAGAATCCTCTTCATGCTGAACAGGGCTAGGGAAACACGGTGCTCTGATGCTCAGAAATGACCATGACCGAAGCCAGGTCATGGAAGGCGAAGCCCAGCACAAACCACAGGGAAAGAACACAGTGGCTGAGGACAATGCAGGCAGGACAGGCGCAGGGCAGCCAGGGTGGAGGGAAGGTTGCAGGTGCTCAGATTGCGGGAATGGGGGCTGCCCTTGGAGACGGAGAAGCAGGGCTGTGACAAAGGCTGGGGCTGATGGCTGGGAGAGAAGTCCTGGGACGTGGGGAAAACGAGGGTGGAGGCTTTGGCAGAACTGGAGCCAAGAAAAAGAAGGTGTGAGGAGGTGCATAGGAGCCCAGGTCCCACTCAGAGGACTGGGGGCTGACAGGGAAGGGGGCCCTGTGGCCCTGACTCACCAGTGGTGACCACTGTAGACACAGGCCCCACACGCCGCCGGCCATGGAAGCCATAGAGGTTCATTTTATACTTCCGGTCAGACTCCAGGCCGGGGACAGTGACTGTGTTCTCGTCTCCCTTGACCGACACTGCCTGGGGCTGCCCCTGTGCATCTTTGTACTGGATCGCAAAGGAGTCAAAGGTGCCCTGGGCTACTGTCCAGGAGAGGCGCAGGGAGTCTGGGGTCACGAATGTCGCTGTCAGTTCCCCCAGTAGTGGCTGCTCGGGGGGCACTGGGTGGTGGGGCTCTTCTCTCTTCTCTGGAGCTGTAAATAAGAGGATCTGGCCAGACCTGAACTGGCAGCCTGGGATTGGGGCTTGGGGTATGGACGGGTTGTCACACCTGGAGAGTCATACTGGGTTAGTATGAGTGCTGAACTCCTGGGATGTCTGGCACTGCCAGGGTAGGACACACCTCTGGGCCTTGGGGAGCAGCTGGATGGGTTGGACGGGGCCCAGCAGCGTGAGGTAGGCTGGCTGCCCCTCAGTCTGGGAGCGGGACCAGGATCTAGAGTCAGCCATCTCACTGGGAAGCCCAGCCTGTTCCTGGCTGAGGTCAAGTGTGTGGAAGGCTGGGAGGGGTCAAATGGGGGCTTAGGTGGCTGCCACTCACCAGTGCTGCCATCAGCCGTGAGGGGACCATGCCGCTTCTTGTTGGCGATGCCAAACAGAGTGAATCTGTACTTGTGGTCAGGGTCCAGTGGAGAGACAGTGACCGAGCGCTCAGGTCCTTCCACGGGCACCACCTGGGGCCGTCCATCCCTGTCCCTGTATTGGACCATGAAGGAGTCGAACTGGCCTTCAGGGACCGTCCAGGAGAGGTGCAGTGAGTCTGGGGTGGGATCTGTCACCCACAGTGTTCCGAGACGGGGTGGTGTCACTAGGCTGGGATCACTCTGAGGCACTAGGAGAGAAGGAAGGGGACATAGGTACATCCACCTCCCATGCAGGGGTGCCGTGGGAGGTTGTGCAGGTTGTTTACTGCACAAAGGTACAGAGAAGGAGCACTGCGAGTTTCCAGCCAGTACGCTGCTTGCCAAGAGTGATACTCTGCTGCATACCCTGGCGATGGGCTATGCCCACCTACAGGCAGGGCACCTTCTTCTAAATGTGTAGACTGGTATGGTCCTTACTCTATCCCCAGCCTGGGGAGGGGCCTCAGAGACCAGGGAGCCAAGCCAGCCCTTCCCACACCTCCATGGCGGCCAGGGAAGTGTTCTAAAGCAACCTGCATTGCTTCAGGCTTAACTACTAGCTGGTTTCTCCTCTGAGAGAGGGGAGCACCATACTTAGAGCCTCCCACACCTGTGCCCTGGGCCCCACATCCTCCTCTCCCACCCTCCTCCACTCCGCTGTATCTCCCTCCATCCCACCAACCCCCCCTCTCTGCTCTCTATTCCAGTCCAGATTCCAGAGAGAGATGTCAACACTGGTTGTAGCCATGCCCTCATGTCCATCACCCTCCATGGCAGCTTTCGCCAGGGCAGTGGGGAGCTCACATTGCTAAGTCCTGTGGACACTGTGTAGTGTTGAATCACTCTCACGGAATCACTTGCCTGACCACGCCCTTCTTTTTGGCATTCAGGACAGCACTCTCTGGGACTCTGCCTGTCTTTGCCAGTACCCTTCACGCTACCCTGCGGACTCTTCTTCCTCTGCAAGTGCCCTGGGTGTTGGCCATCCCCAGTGCCCCCACAGGCTCATGCGTGCTCCTATCTGCTGGCACCGATGACACCCGGCCCTCTCCAGGCCTCCCCTCTGCCCTCCACACCATGGAGGCAGCAGTATAACCCCAGGGCCCATCACTTTCTGCTCGAGTGACCTCTCCGTGCCTTGGCCCTCTGAATCTACTGCATGGGCGCGCCTCCCAGGGCTGCTGTAAGGGTTGGGTGTGATGAGACACCTGGAACATCTGGAACACATTGGACCTCAACAAATGCTCAAAAGATGTTTACTACGTATCTCGCTGCATTGTTCCTCATCTCTGCTGTTCCTTGTCTCTGGGACAGGACTGTTTGATTCAGAAATGTGGGGTGTCTGGGCCCATCGCTGTCCTTCACCCCCCACATCCAGACTCACTACCACCATCCCAAACTTAACTCACTTCTCTAGCTATCCTCCACAGCAACCTTGGTGTAATTTGTAAGATAAATATAGAATCATGTCTCTTCCCACTTAAAACCCCTCAGAGGCTCCCCCAAGAACCCTCAGATGAGGTCCAAGCTCCTGTCAGACTCATGAGACCAGTCCCCTCAGCTGCCCAGGCACCCTGCTGTCCAGAGGGAGGAAACAGACATGGATGCTCCTACAGAATCACACTCACTCCTGCCCTGCTCTCCACAGGTCCATCTGTGCTTCCCTCCTCGTCCTCTGCCTGACCCACCACTGTTTTCCCTTCAGGATTCATCTCAGGGGCCCCTGCCTCCAGGAAGCCCTCCCGGAGTTCCCAAAGCACTGGAAAGACCTCCTTGAGGATCATGCATAGGGCAGGGGCAGGGTCGGGTGACGGGTGTGACACTTTCACTTACAGATCTTGACTTCAGCCACCAGGGGGCCATGCCTCTTCTTGCCCACAAACCCATATAGGACAAATTTGTATTTGCGGCCCACGTCCAGGTTGGTGATGAGGGCTGAGCGCTGGGGCCCCTCCACAGGCACCATGTGGGGCCCATCACTGTCTTTGTACTGGATCATGAAGGAGTCGAACTCGCCCTCAGGGACAGTCCAGTGCAGGAGCAGGGAGCTGGAGGTCACATCTGTCATTGTCAGCTCACCCAGGCGTGGTGGGGCCAAGGGCTTCCCAGGCTTTTCCCCATCCCCGTCTGGAGTAGGGGTAGGGGAGTAAAAGCAAAGCAGGCAGAGTCAGCCAAGGCCTTGTCCTTGTCTCCTTTCCTCCCCTCTGCGCACTGGCTTCCTCTAGCCTGGACAGCTCCCTCTCTCCCTCGAAGACTCCAATTCCCCAGCCCTAAGCCCTCTGTGACCAGCCTTCCTGGGAAGGGGGATTTCCCCCACAACTTGTTCTGGGGTCAGAGCTTTGGCCCCTACCCACCCCTCACAAAAGTCCCAGTCCCTCTCCACACCAAGGTTCATGGGGAAGTTTCAGGTCCCCCATGGTTCTTCCTGGGAGTTTTAAAACTCCCCACTGCTGCTGTAGAGCAGTCTGAAGACTTCTCAGTCCACCTGAACTCTTCTCTTCCTTGTCTCCCTCTCTCTCAGTTGTGAGCCTAACCTGGAGTTGTAGGGAGAATCAGCTTTCCTGGTCCCATAAACAGGGATGAAGAGGGAACGTGAGAGCCAGGCACCCCAGGCCCTGTCCTTTACTGGCTCTGAAGACCTCACCCATCTCTGAAGTCCTGCTGGCTGTGGTGCCCCCCGACCCGAGGAACCTCCACCCCCAGAAGAAAGTGGCTGAGGGAGCCATGGGGCACTACCCATGGCAGGTCAGGCTCTCCTGGTGGGAGCACTGCCACCGTCCTAGCCTGCCCAGGGAGGGGGTGGCAGGGGCTGTGGGGAAGGGAAGGGGAGGAGGGTAAGTATCATCAGGGCCAGAGGCCTCCCCACACCCACCCTGAGAGATGCATGGGGTGGGGTGGGGCAGAGCAGTGACCAGGATATGGAGGTACAGGACACAGGGCACAGAAAGGAGAGAACTCCCTGTCCCACTCTGACTTCTCTCCTTTTCAGGGAGCTACTCCCCTTCCTGGCCCACCCTGTCATCATTCTCAGACTCCACCCCCATCCCTCTTGCCTATGAACCCTCAGCTCCTTTTCTCTCTTTGTTTTCTCCCAGCACTTCGACCCAAACACAGCCCTGCCCCTCTACCCTCTCCCACTTCTGAAGTGCCAATGGTCCAGCCCCTCCCCCAACCTCAGGACCCTGGTCTGAGCAGAAGCCAGGATGTACCCATAATGCCTTGATAGATGAGAGGGGCAGAGGGCTTGCCCTCAGGGGGAACCCCGTGAAGTGACAGCACATAGGGGGCTCCAGGAGGGGGTGAGGGCACCAGTGCCTGGCGGACGTCCCCTGGCAGCAGCTCGTCATGTGCCCCTGGAGCATCGGGCACCCAGAGGCGCAGCTGGAAGTGGGCGAAGGTGTCGGGCCGGGCCGTCCAGGCTACTTGGAGGCGCCCGGTTTTGTCTTTGCCTAGCACCCTCAGCTCCCCCAGCTCCTGGGGGCGCTGCTGCAGGGCAGGGGCCTGCACCCCTTGAGTTGTTGAAGGGCCTGAAGGGGGAGGCTCATCGGTGGCTCCCAAGAAGCCCGAGGGGGAGGATCCTGGGAATGGCAGGGCGAGAAAAACAGGGAAGTCCAGTGTGAGAACCTGGAAGGAACCCCGGCCCACAGGCTCTGCCCTCTAGCCTTTAAGAGCTTGCACATATTCCCTGGGCCACTTTTCCTCCCAAATGTCAGCCTGGCCCTCCAAGTACCTCTGTGCACCTAACCTGAACAGACAGGCCTGCAGATGATAAAAGAAATAAAGCCTGCCATTCCTCCCCGCACAAGACTCCTATGACCTCCGACCCCACAGACTTCAAAGTCCCTCCCCACAGGCATGCCCCTCCCCACTGGGTGGTGGTGTCGGCTTCCATTAGTGCTGCAGTGAGAAGCCTGGAATAAAGGGGGAGAAAGTGGTGTTAGGGAAGGAGGGTGCAAGAGGAGAACAGGTAGTGAGAGGAGGTGGGTTAGCGTCCAGCTCAGGTGGCATCTGGGCCCTGTGAGTGAAGAAGAGGTCACCATAGAACAGCCCTTCCCTGACCCCGACGTCACTGCTGTGGGAGAGACCGGCATGAAGTGAGCCAGGAGATCTGAAAGGTGGCTCAGAAAGCAGTGGATTCCCCTCACACACACACATGCTGCTGATGGCTTCAAGGCTCCCCAAGCAGTTCCACTGTGTCCCTTTGAGGTCAAGGCCAAATCACGGAAAGTAGTAACCACTGACCAGTCTTCAGCCACTCTTACCCCAGTGAGTCAGAGCTGGGAACCTCTGGCCTCAGTCACTCCTGCTCTGCCCTACCCTACCCAACCGCCCCTTCTATGGCCCTGAACAGCCATCCCAGCAGAAGTGCCTTGAGAACCCCAGAGAAAACCAAGGGACCCCAAAGACCAGTTCTCCTGTATGTATATCTATCTGCCAGAACCCAGGAGGGCTGTGCTTTGCTATGGGGACCTCTGGAGCCTGGACCAGGTAGGACTTGAAGGCAGAAGGGTGTGATGGGGTGAGAGTCTGAGCAGCAGGCAGTGGGAGGAACTGAGGGATGCAGACTCCACAGGTAGGTGAGCCTGGGCAGGGGAGGGGTGGTCCCGCGCCCCAGCCCACGCTACCTGTGGTGGTGATGAAGGCGTAGGACTTGGAGGTCTGCCCTGCCCGTACCCCGTGGACCTCCACGTGATAGGTGGTGGCTGGCCTGAGGTCGGGCAGGGTGACGGTGCGCGTGGAGCCAGGCACAGTCAGCTCCCCGCGGGGGGCGTCTGCAGGCGGTTGGGGCTGCCAGCGCAGCACCACTTGCTCAAAGTGGCCGCGGAGCCCATCGAGAGACACGAGTAGTGAGCCATTGGCGGAACTGCCCAGCACCTCGGGTTTGGGGTGACGGGGCAGAACCATCCCATCGACGCCTTCAGGTAAGGGGCCATAGATGCCCTGGTTGGAGTCCCGTTTCCAGGTGCCAGAGTTGGGGCTGACGGTGGGGTACGGCTGATGGGGAGGGGGTGCGGGGGAGCTGGTGGGGGCAGAGGCCGCCAGACGCCGCTGCAAGTATTCGTGGATGTGGCGCGCCACGGACGTGTAGGTCTGGTTGGCCCTCAGTGGGTAGCTGTGAGCCCGCAGGTGGCGCTCCAGGTCCTGCACCGTGCCACGGAAGCGGCCCAGCTCCGCTGTCAGGTTGCCCCATGGCCGCCGAGGGGGCTGGGGCAGGCTAGGCCTAGGCCGAGGCTCCTCCTGCCCCTCCTCTGCCGGCCGAGGAAGCCTAGCGGGCCTAGGGGGCCGCGGAGCCGGAGCCGGCCGAGGCCGTGGTTTGGGGGGCGGGGCTGGGGGGCGCACCTCCGGGTAACTGTAGTGGCCTGGTGCTGGAGTAGGGGGGTAAAGAGGGGACGGAGAGAGCCGATCAGTGGCAGCCGCCCCCAGGATCACTGCATTCCTCCCACGCATTGCCTCCCTCCATCCGTCTCTCCCACCAGAGAGAGAGGCCTCGTCCCTGTGCCCCACCCCCACCTGGAAAGAGAACCGAGAAAAAGGAGTCATTGTCCCAGAAGCCCCTCACCCCTCGCCCTCCAAGCACGGCATTGTTGGTGCCCTAGAAAGAAAAGGGAAGCCAGCGGGCTGGGCCCTGTGTCTGAAGGAGAGAAAGGGGAGTGGGAGGGGAGAATGTGAGCTACAGCAAAGTGGGGGGTCCCTCTGTCAGAGGAAAAGAAAAAGATCCAGGCATCTGTCAAGAGACCTTGAGGTTAGTGGGAAATTACTGCCATGAGACCTAATTCCCCAAATCCCAACCCTAAAATCGACAGGAGTGCTGGTGTCTCTGGTCTGCCTAATTCTAGTCCCTACAAGATCTGACCACTGACTGAGCATGAGGGCTGTTTCCCATCTCTGGGCATCGCCAGCATCTCTTATTCACTCCTCTCTTCATGGGCAGCTCCTCCCATACTCCAGCCCATAGGCCTCCTATAGGACTTGAGTGCCTGAGAGCTATCTCCCTGGTGCCTTTGGTGCAGAGCAAGGCCCCCAGCAGGTGCTTTGGGAGTGCCACACACCCTGCCAAGTGCATTCGGAGGAGCCTGTGGATCCCACGTGGGTCCCCATGGAACGGGCTCCTACACTCAGAAACCAGGCCTTTCCCTAACCCCTGGCTAGCATACCTGTGTTAGCCCTGACAGAAGCTGGGTAGCTTACTGCCCGGCCCCGCTCCGCGGTGACAGTCACCACATATTCCACACCCGGCATCAGGTCAGTCAGCAGTGTTCCATCTGCCTCAGGGGGCACTTCCAGCCTCACCCTCTGGTTGCCAGCAGTGACGTAGGACACCACAAATCGGTCCACCTCGGCCTGGGGGCGCAGCCAGCTGAGCTCCAGTGTGGTTGGAGTCACGGCCACCACCCGGAGGTCCTGGGGGCCATCAATCACTAGCCAGGTTAGAGAAAGGAGGGATCAGGTGGGAGTCTGGTTTTTCAGTCACCAGCTTTCCTTGTCCCACCCAAACCCTCCCCTCTGCCCTTCTGGAGGGCAGATTCCTGGCTGCCTCTCTTATATACAGATCTCCACTTAGGACCCACCCCACAGCCCCTGCTCTCACTGGTGGTGATGGTCTTGGAGACAGGAGGGCCCCAGTTAGTCCCTCGAAGGGCACGGACAGTGACCTGGTACTCTTGACCGGGGGCCAGTCCTCTCTGGTCATAGGCTGAAGCAGAGCTTGGCACCCGTGCGGTGAATGGGGGGCTTGCCCCCTCTGTCTGCAAGAGAGAGAGCACTGGGTAGGTCAGGGATGGCATTCTGCCCCTGCCGCTCTATGCCCCTGGCTCCGACTCCAAGTGGTGTCAGCCTGGGACCCTGTAGAGGGTGGCCCAGCGCAGCTGGGGAGCACGGGCCGTAGCAGCAAACACGTGCATAGAGAGAGCACAGAACACTCCCTCTATGCCAGCCACTGTTTAGAGGAGTTTATGTGTATGACCTCACTGAATCCCTGGCAATGTGACCTCGGAGTCCCCTCTCTTGGGTACTACCTTTTAGCCTGGTCATCAGCTGTCTGCCAGAATCCTACCCGACACCCAGGAATCTGGCTTTTCCTGCAACCCTGGCTTCCTGGTGGGACAAGGCTTCTCCCGGGCTCACGCCTGTCAGGACAGAGGAAGGAAATGAGGGATGCTCTTTCAAGTCTCACTTCCTCCTTAAAGCGTCTGCCCCATCCCGAGCCTCCCCACAGACATCTGCCCTGCTGTCTAATGTGGGTGTCACCCTGTCATGACATTTCCCTTCAGGCATTTTTCTTGTCTCTTCAGCAGAGTTGTAGGCCCCTCAACAACAAGGCCCATCTGTTCAGAGCTCCACAAGTATGTTTCCCAGTTTTGTATCTAGCACCATGCTGGGCATTGAGACACAAAAATAAAAGCTATGGTCCCTGTCCTCAGACAGATCATGCTATAGTAGCTATGGTGTGGCTGTGTCTTAAATTTTATCAGACCCCACCCAAATCTCTGTATAGTACGTGAGAAAACAACCCTCTTCCAAGTGTGCATTGCAGGTGTGAGGACTATCCGTGGTGACCCCACAGGAAAGCTGCTGGCCCCAGCTCCAGGCAGGGTCTCTCCGGAGGGCAGCCACGGAGACGGAAGGAACTGACGCCTGTGAGCAGCCCCAGGCCCGTGCTCACTGGGCCGCCTGGCCAACGAGCATGCTCTACTCCCCTGTGCTGTGGTGGCCACCGTGGGGATGCCCCCATCCAGCCGAGGAGAACTGGACATTTCAGAAGGTTTTCTCCTAAACCTATAGCTGGTGGGGGAATAACAAGTAAACAGCAAAGCACAAAACCAGGTGAGAGGCCACATAATGAATTTTTGGGTTGAGGGTGAATAAAGCTTTGTCACAGTTTTCTTGGCTGAAAAGTTATCCTGGGCACATAGGACCCTCATCCTTCTCCTGCTCACCCTGCCCTAGGACACCCCAGTCTAATAGGCCTTGGTTGACCTCAACTCAAGACGCATGAAATCCTCATCCCTCCCATGACTTAACTCTTTCACCCTTTATTCCTCCAACACACACACGCGTGCGCGCGCACTTTGGGTGCTCCCTGATGTCTGGTCCTTTCAGCGAGATAAGCCCATCCTAAGGTCTCCTTCTCCCATCATCTCCCACCATCTCAGATCATCTACATGAGCCTTTTAGACCCCCTTAAGTCCCTCCTGAGATCTACTTTGGAACAGTTCCCTGACAATCCCACTGTCACCACATCTGGCTGCTCTGAGGCAGGCTCTCTAGCCAGATGCTGGCAGCTGACTCTGCCCCTTAGTAAAAGCTTAGCTGCCTCACTGATTGTCTTTGGCTAGTTTCTAACTGTATTCTCAAAATCAGTCTTGTGGCTCTCGTGGTGGACTCCACCTTGGCTGGTCCTTGGAGCTACTTCACCTTCATCCCTCTCTTCAGACTAGACTCAAAGACAAACTTCTCTGAGGCTGCAAGATCTTGTGTTTCAATGAAAACTTGGTGTAGCCTTGGTTTCCAGGCTGCAGAACACACCCAGACAAGGAATACCTGAATCTTTTTCTGTTTCCTCATGCTTTCTCTTACATTCATAGAGAAGTGAACATTTTGCAAAATAGCAACATTCCTTAAGTTGGTGGTCCTCAGGCTTAGGGTGCATCAGAATCACCTTGAGGGCTTCTTGCAACACAGGTTACTGGGCTCCACCCTCAGAGCTTCTGATTCAGTAGATCTGGGGAAGGAGTCCAATAATTTGCATGACTAACAAGCTCCCAGGTGATGCTAAGGCTGCAGATCCAGGGAACACATTTTGAGAACCACTAAGTCAGAGTAACAAGGCAACATATGCAGAGAGAATTGTTCCTTTCCGGTGTTCTGAAAATCACCCCAATGGCCAGGTGTGTCCCTTGCCCAGGAGTAGCAGAGTTGGGGCTTTGAGAGAGGTGTTTCAGGATAAGGTAGAGACAGACAGACTTCTAGGAAGATGGTAGTTGCCAGAGGAAAGCCAGCTACTGAATATTCCCTTGTGCCAACAGAACTGGACAGAGGGCACTGATGAAGGCAAGAGGCACAATTTCAGGGGCCAGCTCCAGAAAGTATAGCAAGTAAGCCCTGGCTGGTGTGGCTCAGTGGACTGAGCGCCCGCCTGCAAAGCAAAGTGTCACGGGTTCGATTCCCAGTCAGGGCACATGACTGGGTTGTGGGCCAGGTCCCCAGTAGGGGGTGCATGAGAGGCAACCACACATTGATGTTTCTCTCCCTCTCTCTCTCCCTTCCCCTCTAAAAATAAAATAAAATAAATCTTTTTTTAAAAAGTGTAGCAAATATAGTCTGAGGGCCAGTAGCACAGGCTGATGGGGAGCTCAAGAGGAATGCCTAGGGACCAATTTTATAGGAGAATTTTTCACACCTGGGCTCAGAGAGAATCCAGAATACGACAGAGGCCCGTACCCAGAGCAGAGCACATGAGCTGACAGCATGGCCAAGCCGGGTGCAGGCCAGCTCAGCGCCACCTGCCCCATGGTGAGGGAGGAAGCTTGAGAACACCCAAGGGTAAACTTGCACCTACTACGAGCAGGAGGCAGTGCTGCCCTGCACGCTCCTTCCATTTCAAGTGTTTATTTTAATTCCACTTTCCCTCAAGTTTCTTTGGAAAATTCCTTCTAAAGTCCCACCTTTTCAAGGTTAGAACTATGTAAATAATACACACAGAGAAGAGAGTGGGAGAAACACTTTAAAATGTTAACAGTGCTTATTTTAGTGTGAAGCAGCCAAGAATTATTTGTTTTTTGTCTAGTTGCCAAATTCTTGTCTTGTGATTAAATCATTCTTATGCCAAGTAAAAATAAATTTAAGATTTTATTCATTTTTAGAGAGAGAGGAAGGGAGAGAGAAAGACAGGGAGCGAAAGAGAGGGAGAGGAAAATCAATCAGCTGCCTCTCACACATGCCCTGACAGGGGACTGAACCTGCAATCCAGGCATGTGCCCTGACCAGGAATCGAACTGGCAACTCTTCACTTTGTGGGACAAGGCCCAACAAACTGAGCCATACTAGTCATGGTGTAAAAAATTTTTTTAAATGGAAGAAAAAAATCCAAGCTATCCTAGTTGTAAAACAAAGTAGGGATCTCTAGCTCTGCTTCTATCAGAGAGTGAGGAGAGACAGAAAATGGCAGGGACCTGGCTTTGAGGTATGATAAGAATAGCCAGGATAGTGGGGGTGGGGATGACAGCCAGCATCTCTGAGCTGCTCCTTCTGTCCCAGAGGCTTCCTAGGGTTTTGGCCCTGGGAGTTATTTATTTTTCCAAAGCCCTGGCTAGGCAGAGATGAGGGTGACATGGCCTACCTACTACGACATTTGTGGAATGATGCAGGAAAACATGAATTGGACAGTAGAAATGTGAGATGAGTTGGAGTTAGGAGACCAAACACACCATAAAGCCCGTGCTGCACAAAGGGAGGTCTCTAATGGGAGGCCACAAGGCTTTGTCCTTTGGGTACCCCCCACCCAATATTTTAAGTGTAAGTTGGAAGGAGACAGAGAAAGGATGCTTTGCAATGCAGTGACGACACGGGGGCAGAAGAACCACTTCACAGATTAAAAATTATTGCACCAGCCTAGACAGCTTGGCCCAAACCAGAAAAGATTACATGAAACAGAGCCAACTACAAAGCCCTATATTTAGGCTAAAAAAAGTGTATATAGTTCATTCCTTCTTCTCTCTTTTTTCCTTACTTATCTATATTTTCTGAAGTTCCCACACTAAGCCTACATAAGTTTTATAATAAAAAGTTATTTAAAAAAACAAATATGATCAGCCATGGCTGGTGTTGCTCAGTGGATTGAGTGCCAGCCTATGAACCAGGGAGTCACCAGTTTGGCTCCCAGTCAGGGCACACATCTGGGTCGTGGGCCAGGTCCCCGGTAGGGGGTGCGCCAGAGGCCACACATTGATGTTTCTCCCCTTCTCTTTCTCCTTCCCTTCCCATCTCTGTAAAAATAAGCAATTAAAATTAAAAACAAAAGACAAATATTATCAAAACAGCTGACAGTTTGTGTGACCGCAAGTTAATATATGCCAACTCTGAGAAAAGTGCAGTGTCTCCAGAATTAGCCAGAATTAGCTCCTCCTCTCTGCACTCATGTTTTGGAGACAAATGAACAAAGCAGGAAGCACTAGAAGAGGGAACTCTGGAAGTGAAGAATTCAAAAACAAAGTCCTAGGGAAAAGGGTGAGAATGAAGGGTGACGTGATGGTTGATGTCTCCAAATCCCTGAAAGGCTGCGGTGAAGGGTGCAGGGCAAGCAACTCTGACTGCTGGTGAAGGCCCAGCTAGGGCCACTAGGTGGATGTTAGAGTGGGCCAGATGTGGACTCAGCAGTAACAACAAGAACTGCCTGACAATGATGACCACCAAAGGACTGGACAGCCTCAGAGAGTGCTGAGCTCGCTGTCACAAGAGGTGTTCCAGCAGGAGCTGCCGCAAAGGCCCTCGGCACCCTGTGTAGGGCAGGGCAAGAAAGACTTTACAGCAGCTTCAGGAACCCAGATATCTGGACTCAAGCACTGATTACCTGGAATGTCCTGCATGAGGTGTGCGGCCCCTACCCTGGTCCTACCCTCTTGTCCCCTCCTGGAGTGTGCCTCTCACCGTGGGGGTGAACTGAATTTCATAGGCATCCACAGGGCCAGGAGCCCTGGTCCACTCTGTCCGAACCGTCGTCTCCTCCAGGAGGTGCATCCTCATGCCCTCAATGGCTGGCACCTCTGCCCAGGAGAATGGGATATGGGAAGCTGGTTAGCCCAAGGCAGCCTGACCTGACCCCCATCATTACAGGCCCCCTATTCGGGGGCACACAAAGAGGCCGATCCCAGTTCCCACTGCTCTCTGGGGGTATGGCAAAGCTGCCAAAGGCCTGAATAGGCCTTAGGTTTCCTTCAGCTTCCCCTTCATCCAGGAACACAGAATCTCCCTAAAAGCAACCAAGTGGCCCTTAACCTGCTCATAAGGTATCTGAAAGCAGGTCCTGCCTGCAGGTATGGCCCCATGGTTCTGCTGCCCCTGGTGGACACTGGCTCCCTGGCTCCTGTGACTGCCCACTCCCCCCATATATAACCTCCTTCCACTCTTCCTCCAACTCTCTGGGCTCCAAGGCCTCAGGCTGGGGTCTTCTCACTGGCTCAGATTCCCAGTCCCTGACAGAGGATATTGGGGAAGGCTGTCCACTCACCTTCTCCACAGTCCTCCCCTGCATAGCCCTCTTGGCAGATGCAACTGCCCTCATGACACTCTCCTCGGCCACGGCAGTCCTCGGGGCATGTCTGGATGGCACAGTCGGGGCCTCGGAAGCCCTCAACACATACACATTGGCCTGCAAGGCACAGTTCCCGGGGCCCACAGCCCTCAGGGCAGGGGCTGGCAGGAGGCTCTTCCTGTCCACAGTCCTCACCGCTGTAGCCTGCATGGCACACACACGATCCCTGCACACAGCGCCCACGGCCCCGGCAGTTGGCCGGGCAGGTGCGGGTGGAGCAGGAGGGGCCAGTGTAGCCAGAGTAGCACACACAGCGCCCATCATCACAGTGGCCACGCTGGTGGCAGTTGGAGGGGCAGGTACGGAGACTGCAGTCCTCTCCCGCGTAGCCCTCCCAACAGGTGCACACACCATCCTGGCACACGCCACGCTGGCTGCAGTCACCCGGGCACCGCCTCACGCCGCAGTCATTGCCGGAGTAGTCGTCATTACACACGCATCGTCCTTCTAAGCACTGGCCACGGCCTCGGCAACCTCCTGGGCAGCTGAGTACGCTGCAGTCCTCTCCCTCATAGCCAGCGTCGCACGTGCACACGCCATCCTCGCAGTGGCCGCGACCACGACAGTCCCCGGGACACCGACGGCTCCCGCAGTCCTCGCCCGTGAAGCCTGGGTTGCACACGCAGCGACCGTCCATGCAACGCCCGCGCCCTCGGCAGTCGCCAGGGCAGGCGCGCGTTCCGCAATCCCTGCCCGTGTACCCGGGCCAACACACACAGCGGCCACTCTCGCAACGACCCCGGCCACGACAGTCTCCAGGACAGCTGCGCACGCCGCAATCCTCGCCGCTGTAGCCTGCGTTGCACACACACACGCCATTCTCACAGCGCCCACGGCCCCGACAGTCGCGCGGGCAGGCGCGCGCACCGCAGTCAGGCCCGGTGTACCCTGGCCAACACACGCAACGGCCGTCCTCGCAGCGGCCCCTTTGGTTGCAGTCGCTGGGGCAGCTCCGCACACCGCAATCATCCCCACTGTAGCCGGTGTCGCAGATGCATTCTCCGTCCTCGCAGCGCCCACGGCCCCGGCAGTTGCGCGGGCAAATCCGTGTGCTGCAGTCCTCACCCGCGTACCCAGGCCAGCACACGCAGCGGCCGTCCACGCAGCGCCCACCTTCGCCACAGTTCCAAGGGCAGGTCCGTGAGCCACAGTCTTCTCCAGTGTAGCCAGGGTCACAGACGCAGCGCCCTTCCTCACAGCGCCCCTTCTGGCTGCAGCCCCGGGGGCAGCTCTTTACCGCACAGTCCTCACCTGTGTAACCGGGGTTACACACGCAGCGCCCATTTTCGCAGCGCCCCCTCTGGCTGCAGCCTCGAGGGCAGGAGCGCAGGCTGCAGTCATCACCAGAGAAGCCCAACCGGCACACACACACGCCCTGCACGCAGCGCCCACGGCCGTGGCAGTCCCCGGGGCAGGAGGGCCAGCCACAGCTAGGGCCAGTGTAGCCAGGGAAGCACACGCAGTGACCGCGGACACAGCGCCCCTGATCATTGCAGTCATCTGGGCAGGACGCGGAAGCAGAGGGTGGAGAGGACGGGGACACTCCGGCGTCTGTGGGGTCTGAGCAGGAGGGCCCACCCCAGCCTGGCTCGCAGGAGCAGGCACAGCGGCTCAAGTCAAACACGCCGTGGAGACTGCAGAGGCTACGAACGTCTGTCTGACCTGGAATAAGAGCGAGAGGAGGGCCTCAGTCTCTCTGGGGGAGAGTCTGAGCCCATATAGTGCTCCCTTGAGTTGTCCCCTTCATGAGTGCCAGCCTCATTTCATAAGACCATCTTAGCTTCACGCTGCTCCTAGTCAATATATGTGGTCTCCCAGAACCCCAGCATATGCTAGGGAGAAGGGGAGGGAGCTGACATCTAGCCAGGTTTCTCCCCTCTCCAAGTTTGTACTCACCACCCCAAGGGTGAGGAAGGGGTACCTCTTTCTAATTAATACCCAGCGATGCCCACTCAACTGCTCCACTTGCCTCTTTTTCTGTGCCCCTTCCTGTGGTCACTTGCTTACCTGTGCCAGCCTGGGCAGCAGCAGGACAACATCCCCCTGTGCACTGTTCCTTGAGCCCCTTCACCAGCTCCTCCAGGATCTCTAGGCGGACCCTCAAGGCCTGCACCTCTGAAGCAGGGACCGGGGGCTCAGTACCCGGGGGACAGCCACAGCTAGTTGAAGGGGGCAGGTTAATACGGTGGGTGAACACCACCTGCTTTTCCCCTCCTTCTACAGTGTGCTCATAAAGCTGAGAAGTGGGGTTCGCCCCTCTTGGCTCTGCTGTGCGGCCCCCTGGCTTAGGAGGGGGTCGTGGGGCAGGGAGTGTAATATTGGAACGTGAAGAGAAAGGGCCTGCTCTGACTGTGCCCAGCAGCAGCAGGAGGGCCAGGTTGGAGGTTAGGGAATGTTGGGCTGGCATCATTCGGGAGGCTGCAAGGAGAGAGGGTAAGTGTGAGAGCAGTTTCACAGGGAAGACAAGATGCCCCCCCCAACACACACATTGACAACAGTCTCATCACCCACAACTAATCTACCCAACTCACGTGTATGTAAAAATCCACATTTAACTCAACCCCAAGGAATCCCCCCTTGGAGAGATTTGTTGTCTTACTCACTTTCTAATGTCATTTGTTTACCCTGCTCCCCATCTCTTTTTACTGCTCCACCCACACCGGTCCTTTGTGTGTTCCACAAACACCACAAACTTCCATTATTAGCTTAAGGACCGTTGCGCTACATATTCCCTCTGTCTGGGATGCTCTTCACTCAGCTCTTAAAGATGGGCTTCTTGTTCAGATCTTAACTCCTATGTCATTGACACCTAGAGGCCTTCCTTGCTGCCCGGCTGGAACAGTCTCCCATTACTCTCTACCATAGTATCCCCCTTAGTTCTTCAGGGCATTCACTGCTGCCTGAGTTATCTGTGTGGACACTTGTTTGTTCTCTTTCTCCTACTACGAGAATGGGGATTCCAGGGAAGTGCACGACCGTGTGCCTGGGCCTGGCACACAAGGAGCTGTCTAACACATTCATGTTGGACGGTCAGTGGGTGATATCCAAGGCCAGGCCTCCCACGAGCACCTGCATCCCAGCTCCTGCTAGCTTTTGAGCAACCTTCAGGTGCAGAGTGTCCTCTCTCTCTTATTCATCACTCATTTTGCTCAACTAGATCCTTCCCATTGGCTATTATATGAGCTCCTAACTTTTAAAAAGCCCTTTTCCTCAGGACTTACATTACCAAGTGTCAAAACTTATTATACAGGCTCTAGGAGACACAACAGGATAGGGTTCAGAGACAGACCCACACAGAGACAAAGCGTTACTACAATAAGAGGGAATGAATGGTCTTTTCAGTAAATGGTGCTTGGTCAGCTGAAAATTCGTATGGATGGAAAAACTACCTATCTCTACCTTATGTCCACACACAGAGAATTTGAAATAAAGCTAATGGACCTAATTTTGAAAGATAAAGCAATAACTTTCAGAACAATATCTTACAGAAGAAAATATAGGAGAATATCTTTATGACCTCAGAGTAAACAGAGATTTCCTTAACACCTAACCACACAAAATTTAACCATAAAAGATTTCACACAAAACTTAACCCCAAAAAAGAGAGACAGATACATTGGACCCCAATGAAATTGATAACTTCTTCTGGTCATCAAAAGACACCATTAAGAGAATAAGAAGGAAAGCCATAGACTGGGAGAAAACACAGCTGACCCCTGAACACAGCGGGGTTGAACTGCGTGGGTCCTCTTAGGTGCAGATTCTTCCCAGCTGACCTACACAGCTCCGTTCCACCCTGCTCAAGGCTCAACTGTGTGTGGTATGTCAGAAAAAAAAACAGATAAAAGGGTTTAAAGTCTAAAATAAAGAACTTCAAAACAAAGACAACATGTAAAAAGGCAGGCAACCTAGTTTTTTAAATTGGCAAAAGACTTAAACAGGTACTCCAGATAAGAATACAGTATATCCAAAGGGCCAATAAACATGAAAAGGTGAGTAAACATCACTAGTAATCAGTGAAATGCAAATTAAAACCATAATGAGATGCCATCAAATATCCACCAGAATGGCTACAATGAAGGGACTGCCATTGCTCGGTATTGGCAAGCATGTGAAGCTACTGGAACGCTCATCTATTGACAAAAGGAGCATACATTAGAGCACAGGCGGCAAACACAAGGCCCGGGGGCCGAGTCCGGCCCTCCATCTTGTTTTATCCGGCCTGGCACCTTGTTTCTACCCGGTGGCAGCGCTGAGCTCTCGCTTAACTGTTAAGGAGTAGTTACATCTATACAGTCCTAAAGTTACATTCAGCCCTTTGAAAGCAACCATGAAGCTGATGTGGCCAGTGAGAATGAGTTTGACACCCCTGCATTTGGAAAACTGGCAGTATCTACTAACCAAAACACATAGCCTGTAACCTGGCAATTCTACTTCGTGGTAAATATCCAATAGAAATGACTGCACATCCTCCAAAAGATGTAATAAAAATGTTCATGAGATTTATTCATACCAGTCAAAACTGGAAAAAACTCAAGTATCCATAAACAGTAAAATGGAGAAATTAATTGAGGCATTGCCATACAATGGATTTTACACAGCAATGAAAATACCCTCTGGCTACACGGGACAGCATGAACAAATTTTACACACACAATGCTGAGCAAAAGAAACCACAGCTACACAACCATTTTGAAAGATGCTATTTACATGAGGTTCTAAAAGCAAATCATTGCTTTTAGAAGACAGGGTAGGATTACTTTCGAGGATGATACTGACTGGGAGGAGTTACAAGGGGGATTTCTGGAAATGTTTTGCATGTTGAGCTGGGTGGCAAACAGATGTATACCTATTCAAAAATTGAGCTATACACTTAAAATTTGTGCATGTCATGGTATGAAAGTTACACCTCAAAATGAAACAAAACACCTTCTCCAATCTCATCTTCCCTCCAGCCACCACATATCTCTATCCTCTACTTCATGACCACAGTTGTCAAAAGAATGAACTGTACTAGATGTTTCTATTTCCCCCTTATCCCATGAATGCCTCATATCCGCTCTCATCTGGCTTCTACACCTCCTTCAGCCCACCACATAGCCCTCCCCAAGGTCTCCCAATGATATATCTCAGTGTCACAAAATCTAGAAGATATTTGTCTTTATCTTACTTGATATCTGTCAAAATCACTACACACTGTTGACCACATTTTCCATTTTAAAACATTCTCTATCTCTGGACTTCTGGTCAAGATGTCAGCATAGGTAAACATGGCTTGCCTCCTCGCACAGCCACATCAAAGTTATAACTAAAATATAGAACAACTATCCATCAGAACCATCAGAAATTGAACTGAATGGAAGTATGACAACTACAGAATTAAAGAAACCACATCTGTCCAGACTTGTAGGAGGGGCAGAAACGCAGAACAGGCTGGTCCCACATGTGGTGGATAAAAATTTGTGAAGAATATCTCAGGAGTGAGGAGTCCCAGCCTCACACAAGGCCCCCCCAGCCCAGGGTTCAAGTGCCAGGAGGAAAAATCCCCATAACATCTGGCTGCAAAAACTAGGAGGGATTGAGTTGGAAGAAACTTCTAGAGTCCCAAGCAGTTCCTCTCAAAGAATCTACATACCAACTTACTCAGACTCACTCCCTATGAGCTCCAGCAGTAGTACAGCAAGCAGCTTGAAAGGCAGCACTGGCATACAGGGAGAAACAGAAGTGTCTGGCATTAAGGTGGAAGCTGAGCGACAGCTTTCTCCCAGACAGAAACACAGGCAGAGGCCATTGTCCCTCTTCTGAGTCCTTCTCCCCACAGAGACACAGGGTGGCAGACAGGTGAGTGCCATATCTGAGACTCCATCAACCTGGCTAACACTGTTTTTTCCACCCTGGAGATCCCCTGAGGCTCCATCCCACTCAACTTACTGGCTCACCCAAACTGTTAACCATGACTTTTCCATATGAATGGCTGGTCTTGACTCATGCTTCACAACTTCCTAAATCTTATCAAACAAGCAACAGCCAGCCTAAGTAAGCCCCTAACCTTTGTAGTCCCAGGCCCAGGACTAGCAGCAGCCAGCCTAGATTCACAGCTTGGCTTCACCTGGGAATCTCCAAGCCCAGCACAAGTAGCAGTCTTCTAAGATTGCTTTATAGCTCATGCAGGGCAGCCCTGGGCAGAACACAGGCTAGGGCTGACCTTGGCCTTCATCATTCAGGAACCCGAGAGCCTGCCCCATTTACCCAGTGAACAGTTACAGACCAAGTTGGAGCACCACTACCTTGCCTCTACACAGCTGATCCTCCATGGAGGGCGGAGGCTGGCAGTAAGTGGTCACAGCCAGTCCTTGCAGCTGAATGGCTTGGGTAAATCTCTCCCATTGTCCTGACAACAGCAAACAAGGGTCAACTGCAAGGGGAGGGTGTACCCAGACCACATAAAGGGCACACCTCAAGTACCCAACTTGGGTGATAGGGGATGTTGTGCCTCTGGACCCCACAAGACACCTACTACATTAGGCCATACTACCAAGACAGGAAGTCATAGCAGCTCTATCTTCTGTCACAGAAACAGACACAGGGAGACTGCCAAATGAGGAGACAAAGAGACATGGCCCAAATGAAAGAACAGATCAAAACTCCAGAAAAAGAGCTAAACAAAATGGAGGTAAGCAATCTATCAGATGCAGAGTTCAAAACACTGGTTACAGGGATGCTCAAGGAACTTAGTGAGACCTCAAAAGCATAAAACAGATCCAGTCAGAAATGAAGGATATACTAATTGAAATAAAGAACAATCTACAGGAAAACAAGAGTAGAGTGGATGAAGGGGAGAATCAAATCAATGATTTGTAAAAAAAAGGAAGCAAAAACAACCAATCAGTACAACAAGGAGAAAAAAGAATGCAAAAAAAATGAGGATAGTGTAAGCAGCCTCTAAAACAACTTCAAGCATTCCAACATTTCCATCATAGGGATGCCAGGAGGAGGAGATAAAGAGCAAGAAGTTGGAGATCTATTTGAAAAAATAATGAACAAAAAGTTTCCTAATATGATGAAAGAAATAGACCCAGGAGGCACAGAGAGTCCCAAACAAGATGGATGCAAAGAGGCCCACTCCAAGACACATCATAATTAAAATGCCAAAGGTTAAAAATAAAGAATCTTAAAAGTAGCAAGAGAAAAAGCTGTTAGTTACCTACAGGGGAGTTCCCATAAGATGGTCAGCTGATTTCTCAAAAGAAACTTTGCAGGCTAGAAGGGATTGGTAAGAAATATTCAAATTCATGAAAAGCAAGGACCTAGAGCCAAGATTGTTTTACCCAGCAAAGCTATCATTTAGAATTGAAGGGCAGATAAAGAGCTTCCCAGACAAGAAAAAACTAAAGAAGTTCACCATCACCAAACCACTATTGTATGAAATATTAAAGGGATTTATTTAAGAAAAAGAATACTAAAACTATGAACAATAAATGCCAATAAATACATGTCCATCAACAATTGAATCTAAAAAACAAACTAAGCAAACAAGAAGAACAGAGACAGAATCATGGATATACAGAGGACTTTTTGATGGTTGTCAGATAGCTGGGAAGGGTGTGGGGGAAAGGGTGAAGAGGTGAGAGGATTAAGAATTACAAATAGAGGCCTGGCTGGTATGACTCATAGATTGACCACCAGCCTGGGAACCAAAGGGTTGCTGGTTTGATTCCCAGTCTGAGTACATGCCTGGGTTGTGGGCCGGGTCCCTGGCTGTGGGTGTGTGAGAGGCAACATAGATGTTTTTCTCCCTCTCTTTTTCCTTCCCTTCCCCTCTCTCTAAAAATAAATAAAATCTTAAAAAAGAGAGAAACAGTGTAGTCAAAGAACTTATACGCATGACCCATGGACATGGACAATGGTGTGGAGATTGCCTGAGGGAGTGGAGGATGCTGGGTGGAGAGGGGCAAAGGGGGAAAATCAAGGCAACTGTAATAGCATAATCAATAAAATATTTAAAAAAGAACATTTTCCATTTGTGCTATCGATATGGTAGCCAGGAGAAATACGTGGCTTGAACATTTGACATGTGGCAAGAAGGACTGAAGCACTGGATTTTATTCAGTGCTTTTTAAAAGCTCCCCAGGTGATTGTAGTGTGCAGCCAGGGTTGAGACCTACTACTCAAGTCACCCGCCTAGATACCTTCCTCCAGACCCATGGCTTTAATTTCCTATGTATATTCCAATGTATAAACTAGCGTAGTCATCTCCTCTTAACTCCAAGCAATATATCCAACTGCCTACTCGGCATCTCCTCTGGAGCACTCCGAATTCAGCATGTCTGAAATGGAACTCATGATGGTCCTTCCAGAGCCCCATCCACTCTCAGTGTTTTCCACTGAGCTCATGGCCCATCATTCATCCAGTTTTACAAGCCAGAGACCTAACAGCCCATTCAACATCATCATATTTCATCATATTTACCCATGTTTTCTTGTAAAAATCTCTTCAATTTGCTTATTTCTCTCCCTCTTACCAATGTTATAGTCCAGCCTCCCATCCACCTTTTGCTTGACAACTGAAGTTGCCTCCTGGCTGGTCCCTCTGCTCCCACTCTTGCCCTTTACAATTCTGAAAAGGCAACTAGGATGTCCCTCCCCCCATTAAGACTCTGCAGTGTCTCCCTTCTGAATTTTCTTCCAACACTGACAGACAGCCCTGCATCATCTGGCCTGCTGACTCTTCCCACCTCATCTCCCACAACACTGCCCTCCCTCTCTCCATTCCAGCCCCACTGGCCTTCTGAAAGCCCCTCATTCTCTTCCCAACCCCAGACCTTTGTATATGCGGTTCCCTCCATGTGGCCCACTCTTCCCTTTTCTCTTGGCCTCGTCATCCTTCAGGGCTCAGCCCTGCATCACTTCCTCTGGAAGCTTTCCTGCCCAGGTCAGGTCCCACTATCATGTGACATCACAGCACCACACAACTCTCATTTGTAGCATTTGTAACATTTTGTAATCACAGATTTACTTGTGAGATTTTATTACTTTCTTGCCCACACTCTATCTTGCATGCTAGCCTGTAAAGTCCATGGTGGTGGCATGGCACCTGTGTTTATTTATTTCTTGGCTGCATCTATGCTCAATAAATATTTATTGACTATATGATTGAGTGAAAAGTTCAATTCAGCCCCTGGCTAGGTAGCCAGGTTGGTTAGAGTGTCGTCCCTGTATGCCAAGGTTGTGGGTTCCATCCCTGGTCAGGGCACATACAAGGAGCAACCAATGAGTGCATAAATAAGTGAAACAACAAACCAATGTTTCTCTCTCTCTAATTAATAAACAACAACAACAACAACAAAGAAGAAAAGTTCAATTTAAGCCCAAGACTAGCTTTAGAACTGAAACAAAGGATAGAACCAAGGTCAGGGCTAGGACCATGAGTGTCTGGGACTGGAAGATGGTTAGAAACAGCAGCTGGGGCAGAGTGCTGGGCAGGTGCGGATCCTGGAAGACCCAGATGATACAAACACTTTGGAAAGCTGTTTGGCAGACTGTACTGAAGCTATATATGCAAAAGCTATGACCCAGCAATTCCACTCCAGTGTAGGAATACACTGACCATAACAGTACTGCTCATAATGGCCTCAGACTGGGAACTACCCAAATGTCTCACATCAGTGGACTGGATTAAATAAAGTGGATTATTCACACAGTGTAATGAAATAAAGCAATGAGACTACTACAGCTGTATGCAATCACATGGACGGATCTCACTAATATAGGATTGAGCAAACAAAGCCAGACACAAACGAGAACATGCTGAAAAATTCTACTTATGTGAAGATTGAGGAGCAACAACACTAAACGGCAGTGTTACAAGTCAGAAGTACAAGTTACAAGTCTTTGGGGCATGGTGGGGAAATTCTGGGGTGCTAAGAATGTCCTATTTTGTCCTGACCTGAGTGGCTCAGTTCACTGGGCATTGTTCTGCAAAGCAGAAGGTCAAGTCTATTTCCGGTCAGGGCACATGGCTGGGTTGCAGGTTTCCGATTCATATTTCTCTCCCTCTTTCTCCCTCCTTTCCTCTCTTTCTAAAAATAAATAAAATCTTTAAAAAACAAAAAGAATGTCTTATTTCTGGATCAAGGTGCTGGCTACCCAGTTGTGTCTGTCCGTGGAATTCACTGAGGAGCACAGGGAAAAGTTTAGAGGAGAGACGGTGGGTGCTCAGGGTGAGCCAGGAGAGGACCCTGGAGAAGGGGAGTGTCCAGGGGGTGGTCCAAGTTCCGGTCAGGACAAGGGTTAAAGACAGGTGTGGGCTGTGGCTCTTCCAGACCTGAGAGGCTGGAGAGAAAAGGGCAGGGGGAGGGGCGGAAATGCTGACTGGAGAGGAGCGAGGGGACAGTGACTGAGCCCTTCTCCCACACACATACATTTACTGGCTTCCTACTCTTAAAATTCTCCTCTAGGTCTGAGGAAAAGGAGTTTTACAGGACTACTGGCCATCACACAGGGCCACCAACCCACAAAAGGCGAAAGGGAGCTGGACAACAGACGGAACATTTGTGCACTGAGAGCACCCTGCTCCAAAAAAGCCCGGGCAGAGAGGCCTGGCACACAGAGAGCTGCCCTTCCTTGGGCCCCGCATCCTGTCTCTCAGCTTGGGTGTAGCCTTGGATATGAGGTGAGTACCTACCATCAAATCCTGTCACCCTGTGTTTAAGACCATGAAAATCACAGGTTGCGTGCAGGTACACACACACATATACATATACATACGCAATACATATACATGCACTTGTGTGCGCTCATCCACAAATACAAATATAGCCTGCATCTTTGCAGATGGGTCACACACACACATCTCCCCTTCATGGTCCTCCACACTCAGAGCACTAATTTCTCCTTGTCTCAGAAGGCAGCTATGTGAGTCAAAGAACTTAGCTGGAGTGAGGAGAACCAAATGGGGGGCCCTTCTCGAGGGGGAACAAGGCTACCAGGGGCCCCACTCCTTTGGAGGCCTTTGGGAGTTGTCCAGTACCCTCCCTGCAACTGGATCCCACATCTTTCCCTGTAGTTGGAAAGCAGTGAGGCTGGTCTGAGCACAGGAGTGGCCCCCACCGGCCACACCCCCAGAGCCTCCTTCCCAATCTCTCCTGTCCAGTCACCGCCACCCTCTAGTCCCTACTTCCAGCTTCTGGAAGAGTTTTCCCCTCCTCTCAGCACTAGGAAAGCAAGGAACTTGGGTGTCTATTGTGTTTCCGCCTTCATGCCCCAACCGCAGTGCTGGGGAGCCTTTCTGCAGTGGAGAGGGGGATGTGGCTTCTCCTTCTTGGTATCCTCCCCACAGCGGGAGGGCTGGCAGGGGTTGGGGCATCTTCCCAAGCTGTGACTCAGTGTGCAGGGTATTCACGTTGTGGCCAACTCTGACACTTCACTCATCAGGGACTGTAGCTCCCAAGAGGTGGGGAGAGAGACTGGCTTCCATGAAGGATGTTCCATGAGAGATGTTCCCATATCTCCCTTTACCACTCATGCCACACGAGGGGTGGAGGTAGAAGGATTGAGTTGGAACCAGGTGGCAAAGAGGTGCCAGGCAGGGGCCATGTTGGGGGATCAGATGTCCCATATTCTGGGGAGCTAATTGGCCAGCAAATGGAAACATTAAGAGACAGGATTTCCAAACCACCCCCAACCCCCAGGGTGGGGGCAGTGAGAGACAGGAAAGCAGGTTTTGGTCCTGCACTGAGTGACCAGGACTCAAGGGCAAGGAAGTTTGAGGAATTGAGGTGCTAGGTCCCCAGGCATTTGGAGGCTGGACTGGGAAGGAGGGGAAGAGGCTGGGGATCTGGGAAGTGGGCGGAGACTGGAAAAGGACAGACGGCAGCTGCGGTGTTTGGTGTTTCCGAGTTGCTTCCCAGTAATTCCTCTCAGTTCATTTCCAGTTGTTTCCAAGCCATGAAATTCTTTCCAGGCAAGATAAGGGGCCCGCCCGCCCCACCCGGGGTGTGTCACGTGTATGGGGGGAGGGAGGTTCAGACAGACAGGCGCAGGGGGAGCCTGGAAGGGGATGGAAGATGGAGCCCTTGTGCCCCTAGAGGCATCTCTCAGTCATCCCAGCCCTGCTGAACCATGAGTCATGGGTGCAGAACTCTCGTCCAAAAACAAGTTTTAGGATCTTCTCTGCAGGCTCTATACCCATCTCAGACCTGGGAATCCTGACTCTGCTCCGTTCTAGCATTTCCTAAAGGCTCAAGACCCCCAGCCCTCCCTCCCAGGCTCTGCCACCCATGTGCTGTCACCTGGCAGTCCCCAGCTGGATGCCCAAAGAAACTTTCTCTGGCACCTTCTTGAGTTCTGTCTGGCTCAGCTGCTCCAGCCAGAGCACTTGGGGTTCCACCAGCTCAGCCAGTCCCTGCTTTCCCCTAGCACATCTGGGGCCCAGTCCCCTACTTAACTGACAACCACCTTCACCGAGATGCTACCATGTGATCTGGTCCACCTCTCCATCCGTGCACTAACCTTCCTCCCAGATGCTCCCTCCCCAGGGAGTCCAGCCCACAGTGCACAGTCCTATTTTCACTGCACCAACAGAAAGTCCCTGCTGAGGAGTCCCTTGAGAGCAACTGTGAGAGCAACTGAGTCAAACTTTGCCTGGGGTGTAGGGATGGGATAGAGCCCCCGCATCTCCCGACTCTTCCCTCGGTCTCCCCAGAGCTCTGTTCCTTACCTGGGCAATAAGCAGCTGCAGTGCCTCTGCACCTGTTCTGTCCCCAGCCTCAGGAGGTGAGCCCTCAGGGCAGGGCAGGGCAGGGTGCGCTCCCCTTTGGCAGCCTGGCTCTCCTTGGCCGCCCTGAGCTCTTGGGTGTCCCTTGCTTGTTCCCTGCAGTGGGGCTCACTGAGCCACAGCCCGTCTATCTAGGCAGCCAGCGACAGTGAGGAGGAGGGAGGCTGTAGCGAGCAGGGGGAGGAGAAGGGGAGGACCAGTGTGAGGTCAGGGAGGGGAGCGGAGATACGGCAGGTCCTCCCACCCCTCCCAGGCCCTCCAAAGTCATCACATGCCCCTCCTCTCCTCCCGACTCACCGCTGATCCCCTCTGTCTGAGTCCCCCTGAGTCCAATACCCTCATCTTGCCCCCTCCATCCTTGTTCCTACCTCCTTCGTCTCTTCCCCATCCCATTCTTACTCTTCTTCCCCAGCCTAATTTTTGCCTAACTTGACATCCTCCCCACCCTCATGCTATTCCACCTGCCCCACCCATTTCTCCACCTATTGCTCCTCTCTCCTCTCTACCAGCAACCTTCCTCACAGACAGCCCCTCTCTCTTCCTTCCCTGCACCTCCCCTCCCATCTCTTCCAGCTGCCACACTGCTCCCCGTCTGTGTGGCGCTAACACCGCTCCTGTCCCGCACCAATTCTCTCCTGGGGGCATGGGGCAGGAGGAAACTTCCCTCCCCGGAGTGAAGCCTTCTCAGGGACTACTTGTCAGCGCCCTGCCCACTGTTCCCACCTGCATCCTGCCTGGTGGTAGGTGGTCTCCCTTCTGCGCTCCCCTGCCCTGTGCTCCCTTTCCTGCCTGCTTTGCTCAATCCACCTCTTCTCCGATCAGATCATCGCCCCTCCCCTTTTACTCTCCCACTTCAGCAAATTTCTAGACTAATGGCAGATGAGGCTTGGACACTGGCTGAACACCAGGGCATACAAGATTTCAGAAGGCAGTTGGGGTTCAGGGGAGACAGGGAAGAGAAGCCTGAAAGTTAGGAGGAAGGTTTAGTCATGGAGAGAGCCAGAGGCAGGAGGCAGGTATGGGGAAAAAGCAGAAGGGTCTAATGTCTGGTGGCTACAGAGGAGGGGCAGGATAGGGTGGGTTGGGGGCTGGAGGAAAAGGGCACTTCGATCTCAGGCAGAGATTCGAAAACCAATTTGAGAGGGTGGGTATCAGATACACCTGCATCGGGCTGCGGGCAGTGGCCTCCTTTCCCCACGTGCTCATTGCCCTGATGTGGGGCTATAAAGGAGACTTGACAGAGAGGAGAGCCAGGCTGAGGGAGACTCCACACCAGGTTTCACAGTGAGGCGAGTTCTACCTGCCCTGTTACACACCTCACTGCTGAGCAGACCAGCCATCACAAGTGCAAGGGATGCACAGGAGCCTGTATGTGCCTGACTCTGCCACTGGGGTATGGGCACAGCTGTCCACAGCCGGGTCACAGGTGTGCAGCGTTCCTGGGTCAGGGCATACTGAGCTAGAACAGGTGGCCAGTGAGCTCCCTGGGGCTGGGGACAGGCTTGTATGGGCTCTCATGAGGGTGTCTCAGTGTCTGGGTGTGTGTGTTTTTTCCTGGCTTTGATGGGGAAAATGAAGTCATAATCTTGGATGGAGCTGGGCGCAGCTTCCTTCCGCTGCCTTGGCCCGAAGCCCCCACAGCTTCCCGGAGATCTCTGGGCAGGAGTAGGGGAAAGTAGAGCCAGGGCGAGGGTCCGAAGCAGCACAATGCAGGGAGAGGCAGCTGCACAGAGGATGGTTCTCTCCGATACCCCAGACTTCAGTAATTCTGTCCCATGGTCCTACCCATTTTTTGGGTCCTGTGCCGCATATTTTGGTTTTATTATTTAGGAAGTATGGCCACTGTAAGTATAGTTGCCCAGAGAGGCCAAGAGACCCTGGAGAGGAGCAGGAGCTAGAAGGATGGCCCTGGGGTGTCCTGGAAGTCCACTGCTGAGTATAGACGGGATGCCGGAGTCTTAGAGAAGAGTGCAGGATTCCAGACATGTACAGGCTTACAAAGCATTTGAGAAAGCCACTGGAAGCTTGACAGACATAATTCCAGGTTCTGAGAGAATCACTGCCTAAGGTTTGATTTCCCTGGATTTGAAACCCAGGGGAATAAAAATTTCAAGACCTCTGCATTCAGGCTTTTGTCTCCCCAGGAGTTCATGTCTCACACGGTTGCATCTCATCAAGAAGGCACCAGGTCTTGCACAGGGCAGGTGCGTGGTAAGTGCTCCTCAGTACTCAGTTGTGAGGCATGCTCTCCCTCTCCCGGGCCCGCCCAAGCCTTTCCCATCCCTCTCTCCTTCCCTCCTAGCACACAGCCGCTCCCTTCCTCCTAAGCTCCAAGTGCCCTACTTCTGCCTCTGTAACTTGTTTCCTGAGCCTATACAGCCCAGCTGGCTCACTTCTACCTCTGTAACTTTCTAAATACACTTTCTCTTATTTAAAAAACCCCAAAAACTAAATTGTGAAAGGACTGGGAAAGACGGAGAAAGAGTGTCTGGTAGGGAACCCAGGTGTGAAGGCAGGGATGCCTAGTGGTCAGAACAGGGTTGCCTTCCCTGAGGGGTTCCGGATGACAGGCTTAGAAAGGGGTGCTGTCAAGAACTGTCCACATTCTCTGGCTGTGCTCTGAACCCTCAGTCCAGGTGTGTCTTCAGCTCTGGGCTTCCATCCTTGAATGAACCTCCAAGTTCCTGTCCTGACCTCAAGAGGATAAGGGATAGAAGACACAGGAAGAAACGGGAAAGACAGGGAGAAGGGAAGGAAGACAAAGAATGAGGGCAAATTGAAGGCAAGGACCTGAAAAATGAGGAGGAGGGAAGGAAAACTGACCAGGAGCTGTGACCCAAGGAAGCAGTCCCCAAGAGGGGGAAGACAGAGAACGTGTGTACAGGAGCCCCCTGTAAAGCACTTCCTGCGCAGCGGAGGCTCAGAGAGGGCAAGCGACTTTTCCAAGGGACCTTGCCAGTGGTGGTGAAGGTGGGCCTCAACCCAGGTTCTCTGATCCCAACGTCTGTATTCTCTCCCCTCCCCACAGACAGAGGAACCCTGGAAAGATGGAAGACTTGAGGCAGACACAAATGAGGGGGCTCCTGGAAGGACTTTGTTTGAGAAGGGTGGATGATCTGGATTTTAAAAACTTCTTTCTGCATTGTTATTACACAGATTTAGTTAGAAGAAACTGCCAAGTATAAGACAGGGGGATCGCCATTTCATTGACATTTGGGGCTAGGAGATGGAGAGGAAAGGGAAAGTGGAGAGGAAAGACTGAGACAAAGATGGGAGAGAACTAAGAGACGCAGGCTGAATGGAGCCGAGAGCCACAGGGAGAAAGATTTGGACCCTCAGAACTTCCTTTGCCTGCAGACATGGGTGTGGGGAGAAGGGAGGAGGAAGGACATTTCTATCTCATGACAAAAGAAAGTCACACAATTGTTTTGTTCTCTGCTCTGGGGCGGGTGGGCGCCCATATTTACCAGAGGGACTGAGGTCGCTGTGGCAACCACACATCTGGGCCCCGGAATCCAGATGTGCTGTATCCAGAAGCCATAGCACAACGATGAGGCAAACATTAGGCTCTCAAGTCCTGGCCCCCACAGCTGGAGAGCACAGAGGACTGGAGTGGGAAGTGGGGGGGGGGACTGAAGCGGGAGGAGAGAGGAAGTCATGGAGAGGGACAAGGAATGTGGACGAAGCAGTGGATAGGGAAATGGGGGCGGGGGGGGGGGCATGGAAAGGGAGGAGGTAGCACAGACTCAGCAGGAGGTGAAAAGACCAAGAGAAAAGAGAGAGCAGAGAATGAAGCAAAGGGGGAGGAAGGAAATGATGTTTTCCTGCTTTCCTTGAAAAAAGCAAGAAACAAAAAGATGAGCAAGGAATAATGGGTCAAAAGGAGGTGATGATCTGGGGGTGGAGTGGCGGGGAGAGGACAAAGAAAGGCAGGAAAGAAATCTAGAGAAAAGAGGAGAAGGAGACAATGGGTCAGGGGTGATTAGAAAAGGCAAGATCCTGAGGAAAGAAAATAGCAGGCCAGAAAGACAAAGCGGGCCTGTGACAGGCGGGGCCAACAGGAGGTACAGGAGTGACAGTGGCTGGCAGGCTGAGGTGGCCCTGGATGAGGGCTGTGGCTGGAGATCCTCCTAGGTCTGGAGACTGCTCTGCCGCAACCCCCCAAGGCATACCCACCCTCCACGCCTCTTCTTCCCACCACCCACTCTCTCAGCCAAGTCTCCCAATTCACACCAAAGTACAGTTGTCCCTTGCCACTCAGCCAGAAGAGTCACATGCCCCGCCCCAGAGCCCCCGGTCTGAGATGGCAGCATTTCAAGTACTTTCCCTGAGCTGAGGTCAGGAAAGAGGAAGAGCAATGGGACAATGAAACAATGATGGACTCAGGGAAAAGGAGACCAGAGGAGAAAAGGACAATGTAAATGAAGCAAGGAGCAGAGGCAGGGAAAAGTGTGTCTGCTATGAACCAGACACTGTGAATAGCATCTTTCTCCCTCACATCAAAAATAAAAAGCAGGTAGAGACATCCCATTTAACAGATGAGGAAACTAAGGCTTAGAGTTACATAGCAAGAACATCTACTAAGAATCGCTAGCTCAGGTGATCCCGTTCTTGCACTCACTGCCTGGATAGGGTTGGATAAGGCTCAGGGGACCCTGGGACAGGAGGTGCTGGCTGAGGAGCCAGGGCTGCCCTCAACGTTGCCACAGTTACTCTGTTTTCACCCCAAACACAGCATTAGAGAGGGGGGAGCCTGGCTGGACACGTGAGGTTCTTTCCCCTCCTTCAGGCCTGGGCTTGTGGCCCGGGTGGCCCCTGTCCAGTCATCCAGGCATTGAGCCCAGGCCCAGCCCACACCCTCGAGCTGACCCAGGGCACTCCAGAGGGAGTCAGAGGCACTGCTGGACAGGAGCCGCTGACCGGGATCCCCACAGGTTGAGCGAGATTTGTCTCTCACTCCGTCCTGCTCCCCTTCCCGCTAATCAGAAAGCACAGCCATTTCTGTCAGATCTGCTCTTGTCCTTTTCTTCCAACTGGACCCCAAAGTCTCAGTCTTCTCCAGTCAGGGCTAAAAAGATGCTCCTCAACATCCCCTCCCCTCCGAGAACGCCACTGATTCTCCATTTCGGCCCCTCCTTTCTGGCTCACAGCCCTGGGGCCCCAGCTCAATTGCTTGTCCTGGAAGTGCAGCGAGGGAGGGAGAACCTGCTAGAATGCAGGGAACCCAGGGAGGCTGCTCACCCCAAAGGGCGTGGGGCCCCCTGTCCTTCCTGTTTACTCATTCCAGGGATCTGTATCCTCTGTGCTGTCACACCATGGGACATCCCTCCCCTCCCCACCCCTCCCACAGACATACCCCAGTGTTGCAGGGCAAGGGGATGACATGAGGTCTATAATCCCACACCCACCCCACCCCAGAGCCAGCTGCCTCCAGTGCTTCACTCTCTGATACACTGGCCCTAGAGAAGCCACTTTCCCCCAGGTGCCCCGCCATGAGCCAGGAAGGCAGCCACCATTCCTTTAACTCCCTCCAAGTTGTTTATTTAATAATTAAAAAAAGATATGCACATACATAAGTCTGATCTTCCTCATCACCCTTCCTTTATGCCCGGAAATGAGTTCCAAAACTTAAAAATGGCCCTCACCCTGCCTAGGGACTACATTCCCGCCTCCACATCCCAAACAGAGAAACAAAAGAATCAAGAGCCCACCCGGCCTACACCTTATCCTCACTCAGTAACTTCAATCAAAGAAGCAGGGGCTAGGGTTCAGAGAAATGAGAAGAGCCCTATGTTCCAAAAAGGAGTGAGAAGAGAGGTGAACCCCTTCACCTCCAAATAAGTGCTTAACCCCACAGCCTGTCCCACCATTGCCAACTGCCCAAGTGCAGGGATCGGGGAGATGAGAAACAGTCCCACTTAGTGACAACCTCTCCCACCCCCAGCGCTGAGTCAGTGTGAGAGGCAGAGGTCAGGGGTGATTGAGGTAGAAGGGCCGATGGGTGGCCCGGTGGGCCTGGCCGGCTGCAGAAGCTGGCAAGGGGCCACCTGTGGCATTGCCCGGGGTCGAGGACGGCTGTTTTCGGAGCGAGGGGGGCACCGTGGAGGTCTTGATGTGAATCACCCTGGTGTCCATGACCTCACACTCGATCTGCATCATCTCCTCATAGTCCCCAAGGGCCCCCTGGCCTGACAGGGTCTCTGTGAGAAAGGGAGTTAAGGAAGAGAAGATGGAGGCAAACAGAGAGGAGGAGGTCACAAAAGCAGAAATGGACAGGGAACAAAGGATGGTGGTGACCAGGCAGGTCCGTAGCAGGAGTTAGAGAGAGTAGGGATGGAGTTGGTGCAGGGAGAGGGAAAGGAAAAGAATGACATCGATAAGTGTGAGGTCACAGAGGAGAGGACATCAAGAGAAAAAAAGGAGGTAAGAGTCCGGCAGGTTCCCAGCCCACCCCTTCTGCCCAGCACCTACTCAAGCACCCTCACCAAGGGCGGTCCCACACACGGCCTTCCTCCCATCAGTCTCCTGCATTTCCTTCTGCTCCGCACCCATTTCCTGTTCCCCTCACCTAAGAACCTAGCATTTCTCTGGATCGCCTCACTCCCCTCCACACTCCCCTCAGCGCCTCATGCTGGATATCCCTACTGGAACGCCCCCTTCCTCATTTCAGGACCCTGCCCCACCCCTAGTAGGAAAAGAATTACCATTGGGGGCCATGGCAGGCATCACCAGGGACATCTTGGGCCGAGAGGTCTTATTGTGGCTGATGGCTGGGAGTAGCAGGTGGTCCTGGGGAGCAAGCAGGGCCAGGCCAGGAGGGTGGAGGAGAAGATGCCAGCAGGCTGCCTGGCTCTCCTCCCCACCTCGACCTGAACACACACAGCTGGGACACCCAGGATGGCGGGGATGGGCAGGGAGGAGGGGCTCACCCGCCTGAAGGAGACAACATAAAACGTGTCTTCCCGTCGGTCAATTGCATCCAGGAACTCTGGCTGTGAACGGTCTGGGCGGCGATACAGCTGCAGTTGGCCCACAGAATCCCTAGGCAGGTGAAGAAGCAGGATTTGGGAGAAACTAAGCCCAGTACCCCATTCCCACTGGGAAGCAGGGAAAAGATGAGAGAAAAGACAAGAGACCCCCAGTGGATGAGGGAGGCATGATGACACTGGTGGCAGTGCTGACAAGGACTGGCCAGCTCCTGGGGATATAGCTTTTCTGAGTAGAACTTCACTTAATAAGGAAGCACACCCCCTAGACTCACCTTTCCGGGGGCCCAGGGGGTTGGGTGGGGACTGCCTTAACTGGAGGCAAATTCTTCTGTCGCTGAGACTTCTAGAAGGAGAAGTGTCTAAGGATTTGAAGAGGGTGAAGGGAGAAGGGAAAGAGAGACGGCAAGACAGCCCCTGGAAGCCGACGCCACCTAACACCCACCCTGCCACTTCCTCAAGCCTCCACAAGGACATGCTCCCTTGAAACCCCCAGGACACTATGCCCTTGTCTACCTGTCTCTCCTGGGCCCCCCGGGGCATCTTCCGCCGGCCTCTCTGGTGGCGCTGCACCCAGCCGCTCAGCTCATCAGCAAGCCTGTGGAAGCACAAAAGGGAACAGCTCTGCGCCAGTCCAAGGCTCCCACTTTCCTTGCCCCCAACAGGAGGGAGCGGAGTAGGAAGGAGAGCTGGTATTCTAGAACACAAAGACAGAACGAATGGTTGGGAAGGTGCCCCAACAGTGGGTCCCACCTCAGAGACTCAGTTCGGTTGAAGTGCCGGCAATCTGAGGAGAGGAAGAGCTGGTCCAGGTCTCTCAGCAGCAGCTCTTTGGCGCCCCCAGGGAAGGCTGTTAGGTTCCTGGAGTGAGGCAGGGAGGAGGCAGTGATTGCAGCTGCCCAGCACGCCACCAACGGTGAAGCCCATAATGGCAAAGAGCAACTGTGGCTCCCCTCAAAAAGAGAAGATAAACTTGGGGGAGAAGACATGCAGTACCCCTAAAAGAGAGAGGGCCCTCTCCTCACCTGAAGCTTGGCTGGACCTCCCGGCTGGGCTTGGGTTCCTCGGGGCCCTCGGAGGAGCTCTGGAGGGGCTCCACTCCATGAATGGGCAACTGTGCTGAGAACTCCAGCAAGTGTCTCCGGGGTCGATGCTCCTCTCCGCTCATCCAAGGAGAGACAGTAGCTGAAGGAGGCTCACCAATGCTGTGGGGACAGGGCAGGACAGAGCATGAGGGAGAATTCCAGCATTACTGAGGTGCTGGTCAAGGACAAGGGCTCCGCAGACAACCCACCTGTTATATAAGACTGACTCTCTTCACCAGCCAGAAGGGAATGAGAACAGTGCCCACCTCATAGGGCCAGGAAACGAGAGAAAAGGAGCATGCTTAACCTAGAGGCTACATCTCGGGAAGCACTTGTCTGTTTTTATCAACATTATCAGCACCACCTACCTCAGGACATACCACGTGTGAGATAATTGATAGAACAAGAAGGGACTGCTGGATACAGCCCTGTGCCAGGGATCCCACAGCTCTCTGTGAGTGGGATGGAGATGGCACCAAAGTAGGAATCAGGTAGCTGAGGGTAAGCTCCACCCGAAGGTTCTGGGAAGCAAGGAGGGTCTTACCTGACAGGCCCAAAGTTGAAAGCAATGAAGAGAAGGAAGACCATGATGCAGACCACCTTCCTGTTTCCAGACCCTAACTTGAGCTCGCTGTTCTAAGGCACAGAGGAAAAGAGGACAGTGGGTGGGTGAGGCCCCCCAAGGAGCCTCCAACACGTCTCCCGAGGACACGTGTCTCACCTCAGCCCACAGGATCTCCAGCCGCCGCCGAAGGGCAGCGTTCTCCCGGCGCAGCTGCTGGTTGTCAGCGAGTACAGCCTGTAGCCGAGACTCCAGCCCCTGCAGGTACTCCTTCTTCTTCCTCCGGGACTGGCAAGCTGACTCCCGGTTCTTGATCATTCGCTGCTGCCGCTTCAGCAGCTTTGCCTAGGCACCAGAATGAAAGATGGGTAGGGGAAGGGAACTGTTCCCCCAACTCCAGGGGCTGATTCCCCAAAGCTTGTGGGGGCCACTCTCCTGCGTTCTTGACCTTATAGCACCAAAGAGGGGAGGGGGGGTCCTCTTCTCTACTAAAACTTCAGAGAGAGGGACCCCTCTCAACCACCCGCTGCCACTATACCTCAGAGCCAAGAGAAGTTAGGCTGTAGGAAGAACTTCCTCCATCCCGGTTCCTAGTGAAACTTCAGTTCCTCTCTTTGCTGGGTGGTTTCCCCTCTTCTCAATTTTCCTTTTTTAGGGCCCTAGGTTTAACCTTGCTAACTGGTTCTCCCCTGGAGGAAGCAGCCTCCCTCTTCCAACTGCTGTCACGACCATAACACAGAATGACTCCCCTGCCTTTGACTTACTGAGACCACCCCTGCCTCTCCATCTGCAGTTTGACAACAAACCTAAGGATCATTAAACTACATAAAGTTGACACTCATACATGAACAGGGACCTACTCTGACTTTCGCGGTCATCTTAAGGGTCTGCTTCCTCACTTTCTGCTCTCTCCTCACACCACAGTTCTCTCCCAAGACAGATTTTCCTCTTCCATTCCCATTACTGGCCCCACTCCCCAATACTTACATCCACTTCAGGTGGGCAGGAGTTCCCAGGCATCGGAGCTGGAACAATGCTCTTCCTCTCAGGCCGTGGAGCAGCGGGGGCTGGCCCCTCAGGCTGGACTTGAATAGCACCTTGAATAAGGACAACTGGGGACACTGGGGCAAGTGAACAGGAGGAAGAGGTCAGACAGCTGTAAGTCATGTAGGGTCCTGTGTCCACACCTAAGCACCCAAGGGCCTGAGTGGCTGTGAGCTCCCTTAGAAGGTCACTCCAGCCCGCCTCCCTCTTTCCTTCTTTAGTACCTGGAGGGGGCTGGACAAGGGGCTGCAAAAGGACAGTGGTGCTGGGAGGCATGGCGCTGGGTGGCACTGGGACAGTGGTTATCGCCACTGGTTTAGGCTGCAGTGGTGGCTTCCGGGCAGGCAGGGCTTTGCCTGAAGGAAGGTGAAAAGGAAGAAAGGGAGGGAGGGAGGGAGGGAGGGAGGGAGGGAGGGGAGGGATGTAAGGATTGTAGACCTTTTGCCAGGGACCCCAGGGTCAAGAGGCCCCATTACCTGAGAAGCCATCAGAGGATGGACCCACTCTGATCTGAACAGCTCCAAGTGGGGGGCCTGGGACATCCCGCAGGAGGCACCCTTGAGGGGCTGGGTACTCTGTCTTCACTTCTAGTATCTCCTCTCCTATAAAAGCCTATGGGGGGCGGGGGAATTCCAGAAAATTTATGAGTCAGAAGTGTCAAGGAGAAGAAACTGAAGAAGCTCTCCTACCTCTGAGAGTGAGTAGGAACTCACTGTAGTGCCTGGAGGGAGGATGGGACATTGATACTCACCTGACTGGGGGAGTCTGTTGAGAACAAGGAAGCCTCAGAGTTGACGGAGGAAGATGGGGAGACAGGTTCTGTCTTGGTCTGGACATCTGGGGGGGTGGCAGGATGAGACAAACAGCTTGCTATAACCATGTTATAACCCTCAGGAGACTCTCCAAAAGCAAGGCCTATGCCTTGTGCCTCATGTCTATCAAAGTGACAAGTGCAGGTCCTCAAAATATACATGTCAGAGTAGAGAATCTGATGCCAATAGTCATTGACCATCTTTTTGCTATAAAGGATTTTCAATACTTATTTTGTTTGTCCTCATTGTAACTTTTAATTTTTTCAGGAAGATTTTATTTATTTTTTAGAGAAGGGAGAAAGAGAGGGAGAGAAACATTGTGTGGTTGCCTCTCGTGCACCCCCTACTGGGGACCTGGCCTGCAACCCAGGCATATGCCCTGACTGGGAATCGAACCAGAGACCCTTTGGTTCGCACGCTGGCACTCAATGCACTGAGCCACACCAGCCAGGGCTTCATTGTAGTTTTTAATAATATACTGGATGTGATCTGCTCATTCCTCCAAATCCAATCTTCACCCTTCCCTGCCCTGCTACGAGGCCCAGGAGGAAAACATGAATAGACTATATCACCGGGCTCCCTTGCCCTCTTGCTTCTTATTGGAGAAGCAGCACCAGGAAACCATGAAGGCAGTTTGAAATTAAAAATCAGCCTGTCCAACACTGATTTCATTATGCTCCCTCATCAGAGGGTTCCTGCTCTTGTGCTCACTATCCAGTGAATAGTACTGTCACCCACTGGATAGCTGCCCCAGCCAGCAACCGAGGCAACCTCTTTGACTCCTGCACAATGTTCAGGAGGTCACTGCAACTCATCCATTCTACTTCATTCCTTCTCCCTTCCTCTTGGCATCCAAGTATCTTATTTGACTAACCACATGAGCCTTTTCCTTGGTCCTCCTCCTCCTGCCTCCAGTCTTGTTTCTCTGCAATCCATTCTCTACTCTGCCATTAGAGTTACTTTCCAAATCATATTGCTCTCCTGCTTGATTCTTCAAAGGCTCCCAACTGCTCACAGGATAAAAGCTAAAAGTCCCTCAGCAGGGTTCTCCCCTGGCCCCTGCAGCCTCTGCAGCAACTTGCCATCCCCCACTCCCTGTTCATATCAACTCAGAAGAGATGCAGGTTCGTTATACACACATACCAGTCCCCATATTCTCGTTCTGGCTAATTTCTATGTGTCCTTCAAAACTCAGCTCAGGAAACCCTTCCTCAGCACAGCAGCACAGCCCCAATCTGGTGAGACGCCCCCTCTTATGAGCTTTCATAGCACCCTATGATGGTCTCTATCACAGCATCACCACCTCTGTGTTTACTGGTACTTGTCTTTCACCCCCCCACCACAACACAGGATTCTCAAGTCAGTGTATTGGTCACATCTCTCATTTTTGCATCCCTAGCACCCTGTCTAGTACCTGGCACGGAGTAGGTGTTCAATATATGTTTACTGAATAAAGACATTAAGAGTACGTGAACTTGACAATACTTAAAAAAGTAGCACAAATAATGTTAATTGTAGAATCTAGCAGTTGAGTATATAATATTCCAAGTTTTCTATGTTTAAAAGAATTTTTAAAAGAATTTTAATAATAAAATGTTGTAGTGAAAAAAATAACATAAGTAAATATGCCCTAAATTGTCCAAAGTCTTTAAAAAATGCAGAGCAACAGGAAATTAAATCGCACAACAGGATACTAGGAAAAAGACAAAGAAAGGAAAATCACACTCATCCTTTCAGTGCTGCCCTTGCTGCAGAAGCACTGGATGCTCTCTCCCACTCCTGGCCTCTCTCCTGGTTATCTGCCATTTCCCCTCCTCACCTTACCCTCCTAGTCCTGCTCCCTGCCCCTGCCCCTGCCCACCACACACACACACACACACACACACACACACACAGTGTGCGCACACACCCAGGCAGTCTACCTGGTAAAGTCTGGAGGTGGGGGAAGACTGTTAATACCTGAAGGATCATCAGAGGTGGGGCCCACATTGATCTGGACAGTTTCAATCAGGGATGTTGGATCATCTCCCAGGAGGCAGAGTGGGGGTGCCAAGGACTCTATCTTCACAACCAGCACCTCCCCTACACCAGAGGTCTGGGTGAGAGTAGGGGTGAAGTGTGAGGGCAGAAAAAAGAAAAGAAAACAAGGGAGGTGTTGAGAGTAAGAGCAAGAACAGAGGCTTTACAGGTTACAAACACCAATTATCTGACATTCTGGTTTGAATGGTACTCAGCATCTTGCCACTCATCCTCTTCCTTCTGCTTTATTCCTGGGAGGGTTGATGGTGTCTCATGATTTCAAACACTGCCTTAGAGTGGACATCTTGGGCAGGAACAGTTCCAGAATTCCCAGCCCCACCACAGTTGCCACGTATCTCCATATACTAAAAAGAGTCTATTTTCACTTCTAGAACCCAGAGTAGGGATGTAGCAAATGAGAATGTCAAAAAATGACAAAGGCAGGAAAGGAGCTCCCCTACCCCACACACAAATTAATTCACAGCACCTACGGGTAAAGAGAATGGAGCAGAGTCCTTGCCACAGAGAACAGAAGTAGAGAGATGGTTCTCTGACCTGGCTGGAGGGCTCTGTAGAATGACGGGATGATTCGGAGCTGAGAGAGGAGTTAGAGCAGGGAGATGATGGCTCAGACTTCACCTGTAGATCTGAAGGAAAAGGGGTTAGAAAATAACTAGGAAGCAGAGCCTGAAAAGGGTCCAAAAAGTGTCCAAGGGCTGCAGATGTGGACCTCCTCACTAGGGCAAGGCAAGAGACACATGTAAGGAAGGTGTTAAAAAGCACTCGTGCGGGAGAGATTTGAGGACACGGGACTGTATAGTTTCTGGGAAACGGGGAAGATGAGGGTTTCCGGAAGGATAAGGTAATCACAAAGGGCATTACCTGGGAAGATAGGCAGGGGGTCCCACGGGGGTTCAGGGGGGCTGACATCCATCCCCACATCCAGTATGCTGCTGCCAAACTGAAGAAAGAAGGATATTAGACGGCAGGGCTCTGAGGAAGGACGAGTGCTTCCAGTCGAGCTCACGCCTGGGAATGAGACCGGGTTCTAGGACCACTCCCACCCACGGAGGGTAAGAGACAATGCTACTGGGGGAGCAGTACCGGGACATCCTTCTCTGGGCAACGGAAGAGCTGCGTCTGCTCCTCGGCCACTTCATCTAGGCCAGTGTACAGGGTGCAGTCTGCAAGAGATGCGGAATGTCAGGGGTGCTGTCCAGTGGCCCAGCCTAGGGATCCACCACAGCCCTCGCTCCACCCCTCATTGGAACGGCGCGGCCAGACCCACCGCCTGCTCACTTGAAAAGTGATACAGCCGAACAACTTCAGCTCCTCCTTTCCCGACCCCGGAACAACTCGACGTTTCCGCGGGGAGCGGAGGTCTCCCCCAACTCCCGCACCCCCGTAAGGACAACGGGTACCCCTGCTGCCCTCTTGGGAAGGTGGATTCTGCATTTGCCCAGACTTCCTCTTTGGGCCTCCGCTTCCTCGGGGGCACAGTATAAGATAGCCCTCTCCCATCCCCGAGGCCTCACTCCACACACCCCAGTCCTCCGGGCTCAGCAAGTTGTCGGTGAAAAATCGTGTCGGGTCCGCAATTTCGCTGAGGAGCATTAGCTCCGCCATCTTTCCCCCGCCCCCCAACCAACCCGGAGACGGTTTCCAAGGCCCGCCTCTCCCCATCAGCAACTAATCAGTTGACTTTTCAAAAAAGGGGGGCGTCCCGGAAGCTCTTATGACCAGTAAGAGACCTGGATGCTGAGCCTATGAAGCAATAGAAGAGGCAGCTCTACAGGCTGAGCCAATGGGAACACGAGAGGAAGAGGAGGTGGACGAAAAGAAGGGTACACTCTCACAGCACCGCCGTAGCTTTTGTGCATGCGCAAAGCGGGACCCAGCGAGAAAGCTCCTGGGACATGTAGTTCACAGGATTTAAAGGTCGGCCATCTGCCCCAATGAGTCCTATTCATCTTCGGAAATGACTAAGCCCCCTACAACAAAACATTTGTAACCATACCTTTTTAGTGGTAAAAAAGGAAAGCGATGTACTGCTACCTCCCCTAGAAAGGCAAATGCTGAGAATGAGATACATCTGAAATCTTCCCTCTGGGCCCATCCCTCCCAATTCTCACTGCACAGACCACAATTCAGATTCCTGTCTCTTTTAACTTTTTTTTAAGTCCTCACCTGAGGCTATGTTTATTGATTTTTAGAGAGAAGGGAAGGGGTAGAGAGAGAGAGAAAGAGGGCATTGATGTGAGAGACAAACATCGATCAGTTGCCTCCGGCATGCTCCTGGACCCAGGATAGAATCCTCAAAGTGTTGGCATACAGGACGACGATCCAACAAACTGAACCATCAGGCCAGGGCAAGGTTTAACTTTTAATCAGCCAAACATCTTGCGGAGACCCTGAGCCAGCCCTGCATCCTGTTTCTTCCCCTGAAAGATCACCTTTCCCAGCTCCTCTCGGGCTGCCCGGTTTTTTGGATCTACTACCAGCACCTTCTTGAGGTCAGCAGTTGCTTTTTCCAGGTTCCCAAGGGCAGCCTGAGCAACCCCCCTTCGGTACAAAGCCTTTAAATGCTGAGGTTCTCGCTCGAGCACCCGGTTACAGCTCTGGGCTGCCAAATGGGGCTGCCCTAGCAACAACTGACAGGCAGCTAGATTGGCATGAAGGACCGTTCGTTCTGGAGAGCCAGGTGGGGGTAAAGTCAGCAGCAGCCGAAGAGCCCGTCCGTAACATCGCGCAGCCCCTTCAGGGTTCCCAGCTCGAAATAATTCTGTGCCCCTTGCATGTTCTTGCCTGGCCAGGGTCTCCTTCTCGCTGGCCTCCAGTTCCCAGGAGTCCTGGCCCTGAGTGAAGGAAGCCAGTGTGAGCCTGACAGGAGGTCCAGAGTGCCCAGGGAGCTGAAGTTCTGCCTCCTCACCTTGACACATGGACTCCAAGCATTTCTCTATGAGGTCTCCCCAGGTTTCCTCCCTCCATGGGCCTAACCCCATAGTTAGCTCTGTCCAGCCCTCTGGCAACCCTGACACAGAAGGAAACCCAAAAGCCAGTACCCGGCAGCGGGAGCCCAGCTTGGGTTTATCCAAGCCATGGCCATGGATTATGATCTTCTTGACAAAGCTCCCATCCGGACAGTACCAGAGATCAGAAGATTGGAGGGCCTCTGGCATTTCACTAGCTGATCCATGAGATTTAACAGAGTTTTCTTCAAGTCCAGCAGCCAGTTTTTCAGTCTCTTGAGGATTCTCTAGAATTTTGCTGGCTGGATCTGGGCTCATTCTCAGCTCAAGAACTTCAGTAGGAGGCTCTTGGGCCTGCTGCCTAATTTGAATAGTTGAATCAAGGTTCTTCTTGGGATTCTTTCCCCACTGTTGTTGCAGTTGAGAGGTGTCTTTCTCTCCCACTGGATTGACTGGTGGCGTCTCCATTTTGCTGCCTGGTCCCTTCCCTCGTGGGTACTCAGTTTGGATCGGAAAGGGATGGACTGGGTTCAGGTCAACACCTGGGGGAAAAAAAATCAAAACAACGCTAATTGTCAGGATTCCTATTTAGACTCCTTTCCCGTTTTTCTGGATCCGGCCCCGATCCTCAAGGTCCTCATTTATTTTATTTTTTTCCTCCAAAAATCCTGCGGGAGCCTGGGTTCCACCCGGAACTAATCCAGAACTATAACTTCCACAATTCCCTGCGGTTCGGGGACCTGCTCCAAGTACGGACACCGATCGAGTCCAAAAGGTATGGGCTGCCGAAGGCCCTAGCCGGGTGGCGCTGGCCGAACCACTCGGGTGGTTCCGAAGCAGAGTGCGCACTGAGTGCTGCCCTCAGAGTCTTGCCGCAGGCGGCGAGGCCTGCTAGAACCGAGGCCGCGGGGCAGGGACACTGACAGTTAACTCTGGAGCCCGCGAGGCGGCGAAGCCAGTCGGATACCTGGCAGCCAATCCGGAGGCTGGGAAGGTCTAGTTAGCCCGCCTTGTAGGCGTGACATCATTTCCCCCAATCAAGCGGAAAGCTCCAGGCCTTACCAACCGAACTAAGCCCAGTCGAACCGAGCTGGGCAAGTGCAGCTGACTAGGTTACTGAGTCTGAAGTGCTGGAACGGGAGACGGGGGCAAATGCGGAGAGTGGCGAATGGTGGAACTGGTGGTAGACGACAGCGACAGCCACCCACTCGTCCTTTTTTCCTGGCTACTTCAGGCCCTTTGCTGTTGACTTGATCCCTTTGTTCGGAGTTTCCAGTCAGAAGCAACCGTCTGCACCTTGGCCCATTCAGTCCAGGGTGCTCCAAGATACACAAACTCTCAGGCTGTTTTCTCCTCAACTGGCCCTGTTTCCTTAGGGGGTCATCTGAGCGTTCTCCTTACCTTTTTGTTCATATTCATCATGGACTTCAAGCTCTAATTCTCCTTTTTTTAAAAAATTTTATTTATTTATTTTTAGAGATGGGGGAGAAAGAGAGGGAAACATCTACTTGTAGTTGCCCCTCGTGCGCCCGCCAATGGGGACCTGGCCCGCAACCCAGGCATGTTTCCTCGGGAATCGAACCGGTCAGTGACCTTTTGGTTTGCAGGCGGGGCGGGGCTCAATCCACTGAGCCACACCATCCAGTGCCAAGCTCCTTTTCCTCAAGAAATCTTAGTTCCCAAATTTTGATTTGACTATAAATCACGTGGGGAAGTTAAATTGCAGGTTGCGATTTAGGAAGTTGGATGGGCACTGTGATTCTGCATTTTTTACAAGCTTTTGGATTCTGCTGCTGCTGCTCCGTGGGCCACATTTTGAATAGCATGATTCTATAGAATAACCTCACCCCGTTCCCTTCACACCTTGCTTTGTGCCCCTTCAGTAGATCCTATATTTTGCACACATAACTGGTATAACCTGCTCCACTGGGTATTATCAGGGGAGAACTGGGCCTCCTCCTAATAGAAGACGTAGGTTCCTTTGTGGTTCAGCTTTGCATCTCTAGCGCACTGCACAGGCTGGGCCACCACAGCTCTTTGGGAAAGGAAAATCCCACTCTCCAAACCTCACTTTGGCTCGTTTATTTTGGTCTTTAACACCCTAGATTGTGCCCCAGACTACAAGGGCCATGTCAGGACAGCCAGGACAGAAGATAGTTTCATAATCCACAGATGGTGTGTCAAAACAGTCCACTCCCTGTTTTGTGTTGAGACTCACTTACCTAGACCTTTTTTTCAAGTTTTATTTCTGGGTTCTGGGCCAGAGTCACCTCAGTACACTGCCACCTCCTTCCTCCTATGGCTAAATACTCTGATTCTTGGAATCCCTGGACTCCTATCGAGAATTAATCTATCTTTTCTCCCTGTTTCTTCCTCTTTCCATTTCAGGGATTTCTGAGAAAGGCAGGAGATCTGGAATGAGTCACAAAAGTTTGATTGTACCCTAATCCCCAGACCAAGATTGCTAATTTGTATTATGTGTGCCCTAACTAAGAGGGCCACTCCAATGACCCTTCAAAGATCAGCTTCTTTCAGTTTAAAGGAACTATATACTCTGCTGCAAATGTATTGCTTTTTTTTTAAACAGTTTTTTAATTTATTTATTTTTAGAGAGGGGAAGGGAGGGAGAAAGAGGGAGAAGCATCAATGTGTGGTTGCCTCTCACGTGGCCCCCACTGGGGACCTGGCCCACAACCCAGGCATGTGCCCTGACTGGGAATTGAACCTGCGATGTTTTTGGTTGGCAGCCTGCACTCAATCCACTGAGCTATGCCAGCCAGGGCTGTATTGCTTTGTAATATGTGTGTGTGTGTGTGTTTCCTTTGGAACAGACTGCAGGGCAGGGAACTTGTCTTCTTTTGTGTCTCATCTACTCATTCATTCATTCAATGAGTATTTGTCAATCACCTGCTATGTTTCCCAGGCAGCATGCTAGGAGCTGGGGATACATAGGTGAGTGAGACAGACAGTTCCTGTTCTCATGGAACTTCCAGTCTGGCCCAGGAGAATAAGCAATTGCAGTGTCATGAAGAAGTATGAGGTGCTATGGCAGTAAATGAGGGATAAGGGAATATCCCTTGAGGATGAGATATTTTTGCTGGCATCTAAAGAATGAATTAGAACTCAAGCTCTGAGAACATACCTATAGGCCCCATATTGAGAAACACTGAATTAACTGGTCAACTTTGGCTCTTCAGGTGATCTCTTATCACCATTGTGACTATAAAACCCAATGCAAACGTAGGCACTGAAACTCCCCAAAAAAGTAATCCAAATCATCCAGAATGAATATTTTTATTTTTTAAAAGATAACCCATCAAAATGAAAACACAAAATTCAAGTTTTACAAGAGGACTCAGAAGTCCCCAAAGAGAGATCCATGGATATGTAGATTCCCCCAGGTCTCAGCTTGAGAAACACAGGACTAGGAAGCAGTGAACATGTGAAGAGCCACAGTGCCAGTGCATGAATGCTGACTGACTCACACTGCTTGCTGTCTCCCACTCCCTGCCCCTTGAGTCTCATGACAGTGGGGCTCTGCTCTCAGAGAACAGTCTCCAAGGAATTAGGAAGTAGGAGGGAAACAAGCCGGGAGGATTATATCCCCAGGCCTGGTTGGAGAACCTGGTATCTGAAGAAGACACAAAAAGAAGATGACAAATAAAAAATTGCTTACCTGTTGGAACAGAGGCTCGGACTGGGGAGTAAGGAAGTAGTGATGTCTCTCTCTCTTTTCCCTAAAGATTTGAGAATGAGATGGAAGAGAATACTTGAGGGGAAGAGATGAAAAGGAGACTTCTTCCCCAAGTGACTGAGTTCAATCCCACCCTCTCACTACAAGTGTCCTCTGCTCCCTCTTTTTCCTTTGGTGGCACAGGAACCAACCTCACCAGCATCAAAGTGTATGGATGCAACTGGGACATACTTACCTTGTGCTTAAGATATTTTCCCAGCTTCAGGTAAGAAGGGTGGTAGGGAGGAGCACATAGGAATCTCTTGAAAGGGAGTGAGATTATGGGAAACTCTGGGTTAAGAAAGTTAAAGCCTTTTTTTCCCTTCCTGGCTGCTTAAAGGTCAGCTGCCATCAGGAACAACACAGTAACTGTCCAGATCCAGAAGTCCATGACCAGTACACTACTTCAGTGGAAACAAATGGCATTGATGTCCTTCACTCTGGGAAGGCAACAGTACCTAAGACAGAAATCCGGGGAAAACTAGCCAAAATGTGTAAGACCACATCAGGTGTCATCTTTGTATTCAGAACCCATTTTGGTGGTGGCAAGACGACTGGCTTTGGCATGATTCCTGATCACACAAAGAGAAATGAATCCATAGACATACAAGGTATAGCCTGTATGAGAGGAAAAAGACCTCAAGAAAACTGGGAAAGGAACGTAAGAATAGGATAAAGAAAGAGGGGCTGCAGAGGCCAGTGCTGGTGCTGCAAAAAGTGAGCTGGAGACTGGACAACAGGAGTAACTGCTCTTCAGTAAATTCATCTGTGGTGATTGTGCAGATTTTTCATGAGAGGATTAATAAACTAAGAACTTTTTAAAAAGTCAAAAATACATCTGGGAGAATAGAAGGACCTGCGGGGGGGAGGTGGGGGAGGGCATGTGTGTCACTGATTCTTCTAGCTGCAATTAAGGAAGATGAACCCAATTCTGGAACAATTATTCCCTCTTCCAAGGGCGCACTGAATGCCTTGCTGAAGATGGATCTGAGGGAAAACCCCATATCTGACAAGTTTCTGAGGAGTTACCTATAAATAAATAATTGTTTTACATCCCACCTGGAGTCACTTCTTTCCTTCCTTGTTTCTGCGTCCCCTTCTTCCAAGGTGTCTCAGAGGATCTGGACATATTCTGCTACTTCTTTGCCCTATCCCATAAGAACATTGTTTTGTCCTCATTAAAGATCTAACCTGATGGCAGAATCCAAGATGAGGTCCAGGAGCTGGTGCAGGGTAATTTGTGAGCTGGTGGTTTTTCCACACACAGAGGATAGAATACCTAGCCTCTAAATGGGTGAAGTAAGGTTCTTTTCTTATTCATTCAATAATCCTTGCTGAATACTCAGAATTCATCAATGAAATGTGGAGATAAAGACAGAGTTAGTTAGCCCTGGCTGGTGTGGCCCAGTGTACTGAGTGCCGGCCTGCAAACCAAAAGGTTGCTGGTTCAATTCCCAGTCAGGGTACATGCCTGGGTTGTGTGCTAGGTCTCCCATTGGGGGCATGTGGGAGGCAAACCATCTGTGCATCTCTTTCACATTGATGGTGTTCTCTCTCTTTCTCCCTTCCCCTCCCCTTTCTCTAAAAGTAAGTACATAAATCTAAATTTTTTTAAAGACGGGATTAACCATCAGTAGTCTAATAAGAATAAAGAGTTATTTAACCAAAGCTCCAGATGCAAGGGCAAAAGTGGTAAGTGATAGGGAAGTTATGTCTAATTGAGGATTATCTGAAAAGTAGTCCAAGGACTTGAGCCTCAGCGGAGGGCCATAATTTTGACATGCTGAGATTGAAGGGATTTACTGCAGGTGGAGAAAGCAGTACAAGGCAGGAGAGATTAGGAAAGTACCATCACTTTACTCCCAGTATTATTCATCTCTGGGTTGTCAATCTCAGCTCTCTCAGAATATTCCAATACCTGTTCATGCTGCCCTGTCACCAGGCATCGAGCCCGTTGGAAGTTTTGACACCCTCACATCCCACTGTGTTCCACACTCACCACATGGGACCATATGCCGCACTTGCTTTCTGCCATTTAGCATCAGCATACATACAAAAAATTCTAGTTTTCCAAAGGCTAAATAAGTCCCCATTCTGTGGTTCTTTGTTCTGGGATTTATGTCAAAATTGTTCCTCCTGTTCGCTCCCAAAACATTTGGCTTCTGCTTCCCTTCTACACAGGGCTTTTGGGCAGGACGAGGCAGCCTTTACCACAGTGAAATGTTTAATGCTGAGAGCTGCTCTTTACCGAGCCCTGACCACATTATGACCACAGTAGCAGGCCTTGTGCTAAGTCTGATGTATAGCACTTCATTTTCTCCTCACACAACTCCAGGCGCTCACTATTCAGTCATTCAGCAGAACTTCATGGACGACTGCCCCTGGGCAAGGCACTGTGCTGGCTCCCGGGACTAAGGCAGTGGGAAAAAAGTTCTGCATCTTTTGTGGCTTATATTCAAGTGAAGATAATAGGCTACAAAAGTCCATCAGGAGCCCTGGCTGGTGTGGCTCTGTAGCTTGAGTGCCGGCCTGCGAACCAAAGGGCCACCATTTCAATTCCCAGTCAGGACACACGCCTGGGTTGCAGGCCAGGTCCCCGGTTGGGGGCGTGAGAAAGGCAACCACACATTGATGTTTCTCTCCTTCTCTTTCTCCCTTCCTTCCCCTCTCTTAAAATGAATAAAATCTTTTTGAAAAATCCATCAGGAAATATAATGTCAATTCTGTATAATCAGGTGGTATTAGATAAATAATTACATAAAAAATAATATAATATGATATAAACACAATGAAGCAGGGTAAAGGAATGGCTAAACATGCTCCCACATGTGCACAATGCTATTTTTAATCAAGTAATAAGGAAAGCCTCCTTGTGGAGGTGATACTGGTGCAGACATAAATGATGTAAAGGGAGCACGCACACACATGTATCTGAAGGAATGTGTCCAGAGAGAATACAGGAGCGCCAAGGTCCTGAGGCAGGAAGGAATTGGATTTTTATGTCAACTTCATAGTAGCTAGGACAGTAAGGGAACCAGAGTGGGTTGAGCAGAGGAAGGAAGGGAAATAGTAGGAGGGGATTAAGTCAGGGAGGTGGGGAGGAATGAGACTAGGTAGGCTTCGCAGGCCAGGATAGGGTTTGGATTTTGTTCTAAGTGTGATTGAGAAACCATCAGAGGGTTTGAGCAAGGTGAATGATACCATCTGGTAATTTGAAAGATCACTCTGGTTTCTGCATGGAGGGAGGACTATATCAGTCAAAAATGGAAGAAGAAAATCCAGTTAAGGGGTTAGTCATGGGAGCTTAATTAGGGTAGTGGAGAGGCCAAGGGCACAGTTCTGAGGCCCTCCAACATTTAGGAGTCTGGAAGACAATAGAAGCTGTCAGTGGAGACAAGAAGGAGCAGCAATAAGAAACTAAGAAAGACTTTCTTTAGTTGAATCCAGAAAGAGTATTTAAAGTGAAGAAAAGCATTTCAAGGAGGAAGGAGTGACCAGCTGTGTAAGTGTTGCTAATGGGTCTAGTCCGGGGTTTCGCAGTCTTGGCACATATATTTCACAAAGTAAATGAACATAATGCAGCTTAAGAAAGAAAGTCTTCTCGCTGTTGCTGAAGTTCCCTCCATATGAGTCCCCTCCCACCAAGGGTAACCACTCTTCTGAATGTTGTGCTTTTACTACTAGGCAAGTAGCAAGGGAGGTTTTATTTCTTCTCAAAGACAACTTATATTATTATAGTATGTTTGTATGATGATGGAAATGTTTTAGTAAAGAGGGGAAACATTATGTGGGAGAGATAGGGAATCATTTCAAGAGTCTGTTTCTGAGCAGGTGAGAAGGGGCTGGATCGCAGCACACAGACAGGTGAAGCTGGGAGCAGGTCAGCTTCTCTGCAGTAACGAGGGGATGGCAGTGAATATGGCAGAGACGCGATGGACTGGTAAATTTAGGAATGAGACCATGAGGAAATTCTCAAAGTTTCTATTTTCTCACTGAAACGAAAAGAAAGGTTGTCATCTTGTGAAATTGTGGTCTCAGATTTGGGGACTGTAAACCAAACATGGAAATGTGGGCTGGCAGGCCACATTGAAGGCCCACAGGAAGTGAGACCAGTGAGTATGACTGTTTTTCCCCAGATGTGTTTAGCTGTTGAGTGCAAGTGTGGAGCAGGCAGAGTTGGATTTAATCAGGAATAAAGTGTGTTGGAGATAGAGGGGCAAGGGCTGAGAGGTGATTATAGTGTTGAACCTGGGGTCCTACACTGGGTAAGGAGGGATGTGAGAAATTGAGGGGATCAAACATCAAAAAAGCGTGAGAGAGTCAGTGGATGGGAGATCTGGGTGGGGCTGGAGAAATTTTGGGATGGGCTTCTGGGCATATGAGGTGGTGGCATGAAATGACTGAAGAGATTTTGACAGTGTGGCAGTTATTGGTAACAACCGAGTCAAAGATTTGCCCCGGGGAGTGAATGGCTGGGAAGAGGAGAGAAACATCATTGGAGGTCCTGAATCTTCTTGAACGAAGAAGGATTGGTGACCCTGAATGGAGTCGTGGGGAATCAGAGCTCCAAGGAGAAGTTACAGGGGTCAGAGCCTCTCCTGGAGGACAGAGTCTTTGCTGACAGGGCACAAGAGCCCAGAGCAACGTGCTGGGAGGGAGCTGAGGTAAGGTGGGAGGAGACTCAAACTGGGACAAGCTTCCTGAGAGAAGAAGATTCAGAGTGAGGTGAAGCGATCTGGGAGAAATAATTTGCAATTACTTTTTTTCTCTGCCTAATTCCTTTCAGTTCAATTGAGTCCAAAGAGGTTTTATCTGAAAGGATCTGAAAACCAGTGATAATCCACTTTTGGCTCCTGCAATCACAACGTATGTAAGGTGAGTACATCAAGATCTCAGGTGAGAAGAGATGGGGGGGAATGCAGATCATGTCAATAATGAGCAGGTTCTAGACCTGGTACCTTTCTTCTAGAGAAAGTTACTCTGTTTGAAGCCACATCTTTTGGCCTCCCCCCTCCCCATTGGCGGTCCCTGAAGTGATTCCCAGCCTTGGCTGCTCATGGGAATCACCTAGGGATGTCTTTAAAAATATTGATGCCTGAGTACCATCTGCAGAGATTCTGATTTAATTGGTCTAGATGCAAACAGGGCTTTGGGATTTTTAAATGCTCCCCAGATGAATCTAATTTGTAAGCAGGGCTGAGAACCGTTGCTCCAAGGAATGCTGCAGCTCTGTTGAAAAACCTACTGCTTAGTCCAACCAGTAGGAGTGAGAGATTCCTTCTTGCTGGAGGTGAGAGGCTGAACTGATCAGGGCCTTGAAGAATAGGTAAATTTTAGCCAAGTGGAACAGCAGATGTGAAATGTGAAAGAACATTCTGAACAAAGACTTAGATGTGGTCTGAAACACACGGTAAGCAGCAAATGATTTGGTTTATAACAGGCAGAGGTTGGAGAAAGAGGTCTAAGATTTGAAGATGGCTGGGTAAAGACCTGGAGGTGGAAATGATGAGTAATTCAGTTTGGTTGGAGATTAGGTTGAAGAGAGACAGCTGAATGATTTTAAGTTATGGAAGGTGTTGAGCACCAAATTAAAATTTTGTAAACAATCGAATAAGCAGTAGGGAAGTTTGCAGGCCCTTTGAACATTGGGGTTATTTAAGGGTGTGTAGGGAGAATAACCTGACAGCCTTGTGAAGGGGGACTTGGAGTAGGTAGATGTAGGAAGTAGGGAGACCTGATGGGGAGCTGTCGCAATAATCCTGTGTGAGATCATTTTTCCAGCAAGGGCTGGGGAAAAATTATAGATTCAAAAGATATTGTGATGATAGAATTGACTCAGCTTGTCAGCAAACCAAAAGTAAAGGTAGGAGGGAGTTGGAGAAGGCATCAAGTCTTCAGATAAGGGTGCTGGAAAATGGTGCCATTAATAGAGACAGGGAAGCAGGTTTTCAGTAGTATTTCATTGGTTTGGTTTGGAACATGCTGAGTTTGGAGGACCTGCAGCGTGGTCCATGTGGGTGCTCCACAGGCCCTGGAAGAATGCCTGCACGTACATATATAGGTTGGATAATGTCTTAGCAAACTCAGGCTGCTATAACAAAGTGCCATAAATTGGGTAGCTTATAAACAACAGACATTTATTTCTCAGAGTTCTGGTGGCTGGGAAGTCCAAGATCAAGGGACTAACAGATTCAGTGTGTGCTGACAGCCACTTCTGGTTCATAGATGGTTGTCTTCTAACTATGCCCTTACATGGGGGACGGGGCAAGGGAGCTCTCTGAAGTCTCTTTAATAAGGGTACTAATCCCATTTATGACAGTCCATCCTCATGACCTAAGCACACCCCCCAAGGCTCCACTGTCACATTGGGGATCAAGTTTTAACATATGAATTTTGGGGTAACACAAACACCAATCCACAGCAGAGAAACATTAGAAATGATGTCTGAATTTGGGGTGGATGAGATTTTCAAGGGACATTCCCAAAGAAGGAAAAAATCCAGAATAAGCTCCTAGGGGATGAGAGGAGAAAAAACAAGGGTGGGCAGAGAAAGATGATTAGAGGTGTAAATGAAGACAAAGGGGAGAGAAATGACCTGTCTATGACCCTGGGGGAGTGAAGAATCCAAGGTCAAGGGACAAACATGGAAGGGTTCAGTAAAATGCCATTGATTTTGGCTCCTGGTCACTTCTGGTCATTTGGGACTATTTGCTTTTTCTTTTTTAAAGATTTTATTTATTTATTTTTAGAGAGAGAGGGAGAGAAACATCAATGTGTGGTTGCCTCTCATGTACCCCTCACTGGGGACCTGGCCTGCAACCCAGACATGTGCCCTGACTGGGAATTGAACTGGTGACCCTTTGGTTTGCAGGCCGGCACTCAATCCACTGAGCTACACCAGCCAGGGCTGGTCATTGGATACTGTCTGAGCAGGGAGTGGAAGCACATTTCAAAGGGTTAAGAAACAGTGGGTATGAAAGAAAGACAAAGAAATGTCTGTGACAATAATACTCCCTTATTTAAGGGAGGAAAATAAGTAGGTGGTAAGGAAGTAGAGGCTGCAAACATGAATTCTTTTTTCAATAAGTTTGGTGAGGCCCTGCTGGTGTGGCTCAGTGGATTCATTGCTGGCCTGCAAACCAAAAGGTCACTGGTTTGATTCCCAGTCAGGGCCCATGTCTGGGTTGTGGGCCAGGTTCCCAGTCCAGGGCATGTGAGAGGCAACCGATAGATGTATCTGTCACACACTGATGTTTCTCTCCCTCTCTTTCTCTTTCCCTTCCCTTCTCTCTAAAAATAAACAAATAAAATCTTAAAAAAAGAAGTTTGGTGAGAAAGGCACATTCAACCTGAAATGTCTAAAGGAGAACCCATGAACCCATGCCCTGGCCAGTGTGGCTCAGTTGGTTGGAGCACTGTCCTGTAACCAAAGGGTTGCAGGTTCCGGTCAGGGCACATACCTAGGTTGTGGGTTCGATCCTTGTGCTGGCACATTCCATCCTCAGTCCAGGTGCTTATGGGAAGCAACCAATCAATGCTTCAATGCTTCTTTCTCGAATCAATGTTTCTCTCTCTCCCTTCCTCTCTCTCTAAAAGGAATGGGAAAATAATGTCCTTGGGGTGAAGATAAAAAGTTAATGGAGAACCTATGATTTCCACATCCCATCCTGTCCTCCTCCCATGTCTCCTATTTCTAGTTTATTAACCCCATGAGGCCAGTGTTCTCATCTGCTGTCTCGGCAGATGTCTCACCAGCATCCTGCACGGTATCTGCACGTTGTCTGAATGCATGTAGTCAGGATAGGACCATGTTCTGCAGGTGTACAACTGAAGATTCCAAGTCCACTGCTTGTGCCCCCCTCCCCTCCCCAAGAGGCCCTTTGACCTGCCCTCAGGGTAGGAGAGGGCAATAAGACCCAACTGGATTTAAGAGGATTTCAGAGACCTCCCCCTTGGGACTCTGCTGTAGTCTGAATGTGTTCCCTCCAAAATTCATAGATTAAAATCCTAATGTGCAGAGATGGTATTAGGAGGCGGTACCTTTGGGAGGTGATTAGGTCCTGAGAGTGAGCCCTCATGAATGGGATTAGTGCTGTTATGGAACAGACCACACAGGGTTCCCTCACCCTTTCAGCCATGTGAGGATATATATGAAGAGAAGTCTGCAACCCAGAAGAGGGCCCTCCCACAACTGATTGTGCTGGCACACTGAACTCAGACCTGCAGCCTTCAGAACTCGGAGAAATAAATTACTGTTGTTTATAAGCCACCCAGTCAGTGCTATTTTTGTTATAGCAGCTGGCATAGACTGAGACAAGCTCTCACAGCTCTTTTCCCTTTGCTTTCCCTACACTGGTACAACACACCACTTAGGGTTCTAATTCAAGTTATCTGTCACCTTCCAGCCCCTAAGCAGTAACCACTGTGGGTAGCTGGCATCTTTTCTCTGCCTCTGCCAGCCTATCTCTGACCAGCTTCTTCAGAATGGTCTGCCCTCTTCTTTCCTCCTGACTTCCTGGAGTCCTGGGGATAGATCTCCAGATCTCATTGTATCTTCTCCCTCTCCAAGCCCCAAGCCCAGTATAGTAGAGAGTGGAAAAGGTGTGTTGGGGAAATCCCCACTGAGAATGGACCGCAAGATCTTCCCAGGTAGTATCCCGAGGAACCCTTCTCCCTGTACTTGTGTGTCTCTCTAGTGTCCTGGACATCTGCCTCTGTTAGTTTGTCTGTCAGTTTTCTTCCCCCACCACACCCCAAGGAGAAATGAGAGGAGGTGGAAAGGGGGAACCAAAAGAGCAGGGTCTTTGCAAAGCTTCAGTCTTTGGAATTGCGCTTAGTAAATCAATTTAGACTCTTTAATAATGTCTTTCAGAAATTCTCTCTCTCTCTCTCTCTCTCTCTCTCTCTCTCTCTCTCTCTCACACACACACACACACACACACACACACACACACACTCACACACAGATCAGAATAAACTGGGGAATGCCCAGGGAAGTGGGGAGCGGGCCGGCTCCCTCCGGACATTGGAAGGTCCATACCCTGAGGTCCCTTCTGCCTGGTTACTCGGGTTGGGAGAGGTGGGAGTATTTACAGAGAACGGGGACGCAATCTTCATCCCAGGGAGAAGGGTCCTAAACTAGGAACCTCCCAAATCTCACTCCAAATCAAAACAAACCAAAAATAGAGGTTCTGGAATTAGCAGGAAAATCGGTGGAGATCCGGGGTGGGAGATGTGAAAACTGTACTAGAAAAAAAAAAGAGAAAAACAAAAACCCGGAGTGAACCTAGGGATCGTGCCAACCCCGGGGCTGAGTCCTAGCGCCAGTAGAAGGGGAAGAGTCTGTCTGGGAACTCGGCCTGGGGCCACAAACCCAATCACCGCACTGAATCACCCGCAAGAAGAGAAGAAAGCGTGGTCAGAGCCTGGAGGCGGGGCATAGTCAAAGCCAGGGCGGGGCCTATAGAGGAGGAGGGGTTTGGGGGACCAGTCTCCAAGCTGCGGAGTAAACACCCAGGTAGCTCCGCTGGGGGCGCTGCATTTAGAAGGGCTCGGGGTCTGGAGCGACTGGGGGCCGGCATTTGGCTGAGATCCAGGGAAGCGGCATCTTTGGGGGTGTGGCGCAAGCGGCATCTGTGGGGGTGTGGGCTTTGGCGGGGTTCCTGAGGGACTGGATTCGGAGCGTGCCGGGAAGGCGAGAGGTTTTGTGGAGTCCGAGTTCAGGACGTGTAGAAGTCCGGTAGCCCCAGGGGCGGGTGTTCAGGGCGCCCATTGGATCCGCCGCAAGACTGCAGAACGCGCTTAGGAGGTCGAGGGGCGCGGGACGGGGCGGGGCCCAGGGCGCCCTTACGGATCCCAGTAGTTCTCGTGGTGCTGCGCGGCAATGATGATGACTACGGTGAGGATGGTACAGAGCACCATGGCTGCGATGCCCACCGCCAGGGAGATGAAGGAGAAATTCCGGGCCTCGCGCGAAGCGATCTCGGCCGACACCATGTCTCCACGGGCCAAGGCCGTGCGCACCTGCAGGGGAGAGGTGGGGGGAAAGCGGATCAGAGGACTACGTCTCAGCCTCTCACTAAGATGCCCCCCAGAACGTCCAGCACTCCTCGGGAGTAGGAAAAAAATCGAGTGAGCCTCTTCCCCAAACGCCCCTGTCTCCCACGCTATACACACACACACACACACACACACACCTGCACTGCTTTGAAGATGGCGATGATGCCTGTAGGCCAGAAGCAGCAGATGGTGGTCAGCACTGCGATGGGCATGTAGTCGTGTGGCGGGCGCCTTGGCTCCAGCAGGGCCAGCCCTGGACCCTGGGGCGGAGGGGGGAGCGTGGAGGCTACTCCCGTTCCCGCCGGGGTCCCGCCTGCATAGGGCTGTGGAAGGAAGATTTGTGGGGGAGGGGGTGGAGAGAGCTTCACCCAGACCCTCTCTGAGCCCCACGATGTTCCGCTTTTGAAAGAGCGGTTTTTAAAGCACAGTTCTTGCGTGTTGCTTCTCAAAGAATTTGCTCATCCATTAGCCTTCCAGAATACCTAATTCTACCTCGGTCTCTCTCCTCCCTTCCTTGCAATCATTAACCGTGTATCCTGGGGGTCTCCACACTCCCTCCCCCAAGGTATGGCCCCACCAGCGCTGCCCAGGCCTCACTTCAGACCCTGTTTCTTCTCTTTGGTATCTCCCTGGCCTCCCCTACTCAGTCCCAGGTTTCTTCTCCCTCATCTGTTCTGTTCCCTCTTGCAGGCCATGAGCTCTGACCCCGACTAACTGCCGGACACCCTCCCTGTCCCACTCTCAGGCCTTTCCCTAGTCCCTCTTCTACTTAGGCCTTACCCCCGAAGACCACCAGGTCCCCTGACCCTGTTTCTCCATCACACTAGCCCCCAAGGTGTCCCCAGCTCCTGGTCTTGCCCCATCGTGCCCTCCTGCTCCTCCCAGGCCCCTGTCCGCCCGGTACTCACCGTGCCCACTGGGTAGACTGGCACATAGGCAGTGCAAGGCTGCAGCTGTAAGGGATAGCCGGGGGCCACGTAGCCCCCCAGCGGCAGGGTGCCTACTGTCCCGGTGTGCGTAGGCACCACGAAGCCGGGGGCCTGGACAGTATGGGAGGACGCCGGCGGGGGCGGGGCTGCGGCAGCGGGCGGCGGTGGGGGCAGTGGGCCCTCGAAGCGAGTCTCCTGCAGGTAAGGGTCGGGTGGCATGCGGGGCAAGGTAGCGCAGCCGGGTGGGGGCGCCCCAGAGGCGGGGCCGGGTGGGGCGTGGTGTGGGGGTCGTGGCAGAGTGGCAGAGGAGGAGGGACCACGCTGAGTGGTGGCCCCAGAAGAAGCCAGACCGCCAGCCCCTAAGCGCGGGAGGGTGGCGGTGCCAGACTGGTGGTGGTGGTGGTGGTGGTGGTGGTGCGAGGAGGGGGCTGCCTGTGGGGGTGGGACGGGGGGTTCGGCCGGCGGCTGGGGGGCATTGTAGGGTGGTGGAGAGGTGTGAGGGACTGAGTCGGGGAGGCCTGGGGGCAGTGAGCAGAGGTGAGGGTACAGGGAGAGATAAAACAGAGATGAGATTAAGGAGGGGTAGGGGGAGACGGGGAGGGTCGAGGATGGAGAAAGATAATGGGGAGACAGAGGAGATGGGTGAGAAGCCATCTCTCATTTTGGGGACAGGAGAGGGGTTGTATCTAGGCCATCTGTGCCCCTCTTCTGTCTTTCAATCTAGTTTTGAGGTCACAACTTCCACTGCTCCTTTCTGCTCTTCACAGCAAGGCGCACACAGCTTTCACCAGCAGACCCGATCTCCTGTACTCCTTGGCATATGGCTTTGCCTCTCTGAGCTAGTCCTGTGTGTGTGCACGGATAGACATACAACACTGTTTAACATGTGCTCGATTCAACAATTGTGTAAGCACATGTAGGATGGCATGTTCCACTCTGCCGTTCCTTCAGTGGTGAGGGGTGCCCTAGCCTTTCTGGGGATCTCAGGACTTCTTTTAGGGCTGAGAAAGAAGGGTCAACTGCATTTTGCCCCACTGACAACCCCCATCTGATGGTGTCTCCGTATTTCCCCACTGGATGTCCTGGATGTCGCCATGCCAGCCAGTGTCACCTATCACTCCAATGATGCTATCCTTGCACTACCTGGCCGATGCTAAGCCATTCTGTACTTCCCTCATTGCCTCAACCTCCCCCCTGCTGTCCATGTTGTTGGCAGGAGGCAGAGGCTAAAACTGGAAGAAGGAAAAGAAGAGAAGGAAGTGATATAGTAAGGGGGATTTGGGGGATGGTTGAGAGCTGGATAGAAGGGGAATGAGCCCAAACCACCCGCTAGGGAGGAGTAAGGGAGAGGGTTGGAGCCAGGGGTATGGGGAGAGTCAGGAGATCTTAGAGGGGGTAGGAGATTTTGTTGTGGATTTTTACCTGACTTTTCCGATGACATGCTTGTGGTCTCACTGGGGCAGGGTCCCTGCAGCTGGAGTCTGGGTCCCCAACTGGCGTCGGAGTCTGGGTGCACAGATTGCGCAGCCAGCAGCAGCGCAAGAGATGGAGAGAAGACAGCGGGCGGGGGTGGGGGGTGGAAAGGAGGGAGAGCTGGGAGGGGGGGGAGCTTAAAGGGACCGGGGCGGGAGTTGGGGAGCACTTCAGACATACCCCTACTCGTCTCCCCTCCTCACCCTGCATCTCTCCTTCTCTCACCCCAGCATTCAAACCCCCACCCCCAAGTTTGGGCTCCCTTGGAGTTGTCATGGAAACAGGGAGGCAAGCAAGACCAGGCAAGGGGAGGGGGTGGGACTAAAGAAAAGGAGGAGGGAGAGAACTCTCTAGAGTCTTCCCCTCCAAGGCTGGCTGTAGTGATTAGATTGTAAGGAGGAGCTAAGCAGGTGCTTAGTGGACTCGATTCCCCAGTTCCCTGAAGATCTGGTTCATTCCAGTTAGGTCTCCCCTCTTCAGCTTCCCTCAGAGTCCCTCTCCATGTCCCAGAATCTTTTCCCAAATTCTTGACCCCAGTTTACCTACTTTAGGAGAGAGAACTGTGTATGAGAGAGAACTGTGTGCAGAGTTGAGACCTGCAATGGCCTGAAAAGTTCCCAGGGTTATGGCCTGGACCTGCCACCCTGGCCTGAGGTCACTGGGGAGGTAAAGTGGGAGGCACAGGCCTATGATAGTTGGAGTAAGCGGTGCGTGGGATGGGGAGGGGGCAGGACCAAGGGGAAGGTTAGGGATGTATTGTTACTTTCTTCCTCCTGGGTGAACGAGCTGAGGTGTCCTGGGAGAGGGAGGGGATGAATCAACCGCTCATTTCCAGAAGCTCGATTTGGGAATATGTACTTGATCCCCTTTTTCCCTTTGTTTACTGGGCTCCTTAGAGTCCCTGAGCCCATTGGTGTTCAGATTCATTTCTTAAATCCCCCTGACCCACCCTGGCTGGGTAGATCAGTAGATTAGAGCACCATCCTGATATGTCAACGTTGCAAGTTTGATCCCTGGTCAACACACATACAAGAATCAACAAACAGCTCACCCGAAGCCGCCGCCACCCAGAGGTCGCTGCACTGCTCCCTGCTCACAGCCTCTGTGCCTCGCTTTACTCTGACATGGCAAAAATGTCCAGTCCTACAGAGACCGAGCGGTGCATCGAGTGTCTGCTCTTTTCCGGAGGTATGTTGGAAAAGACAGTAACAGCTCTATACTTTCCAAGACTGAGTTCCTAACCTTCATGAATATAGAACTGGCTGCCTTTGCAAAGAACCAGAAGGAACCCGGTGTCCTTGACCGTGTGATGAAGAAATTGGATGTGAACAGTGATGGGCAGCTAGATTTCCAAGAATTTCTTAACCTTATTGGTGACCTGGCAGTAGCTCGCTATGAGTCCTTTAGCCATTCCCAGAAGTACACCTGAGGAGCCCTTGGAGCTGGCCTCCAGACCTGCCTGCCTTTCCTTCCTGCTTCCCAGTTATCATCTCCTCTCGGACCACACATACCCCGAGCCCAGTGTATCCACTACCCCATGCTTGTCCCTCCTGCTGGTAGTAATAAAACATATTTTTTAAAACACACACACAAAGAACAAACACATGCATGAGTAAGTGGAACAACAAATTGATGTTTATCTCTCTCTCTCTCTTCCCCTTCCTCTCTGTCTAAAAATCCAATAAATGAAATTTAAAAAATAAAATAAATGTCCCCATCTATGACACCTAAGACACAAAGCCACCTCCTAAGTCAACCTGGGGGCACAGTGGTAATTGCAGTCTTCTTCCTTTTTTAAAAAAATATTTATTTGTTTATTTTTAGAGAGAGGAGAGGGAGGGAAATAGCAATGTGTGGTTGCCTCCCTCTCCCCCATGTTCCCTACTGGGGACTTGGCCCATAACCCAGACATGTGTACTGACTGGGGATTGAACCAGCAACCTTTTTGTTTGCAGGCCAGCGCTCAATCCACTCAGCAACACCAGCCAGGGCTGATTGCAGTCTTTTTATTAGTTTATTACATCTTGGAGTGCATAGATGGGGAGGGATGGAGAAGATAGGCAGTCTACCTAGACTTACAGGAGTTGGGCTTTTTGCAAAGACACAGCCAGGGAATCATTACGACCCCCCACCTTTAGATCAGTACTTCCCAGTTCCCACCTGAGGCAGTCACTCTCCCTGGCTGTGTTCTTCCCTTCGTGTCTAAAGAGAGACTATAGAGCTAGCTGTACAGAGACCCTCACCTGGGCCAGTACCAGGCTGCAGGGATTTAGATCATGGCTCCTTGTTCTGGTTTCTATGGTGTATGTGTGAGCCCCTAACCGTCTACCACCACCTCATCCTCATTCTACACAACTTGGGGCTTTAAAAAAATGATTATTTTTAGAGAGAGTTAAAAGGAAGGAAACATCTGACATGTGAGACATACATTGATTGATTGCCTCTGGCAAGTCTCCAATTGGGGGCTTGGCATGCAACCCAGGCATGTACCTTGACTGGGAATTGAACCAGCAACCTTTCATTTCAGTTTGCTGGCTGGCACTCAATCCATTAAGCTACAGCAGCCAGGGCTTAAGGTAGTTTTATTGGGAGAGACTTAAGACCAGCAAACACCTTGTGAAAAAGGAGAGGGGTTCAGACAAACTGAAAAGTCCTTTTCTCAAGGGAAATGTCTTCAAATGCTAAGTAAAAGCTCTAGCTGAGGAACCTGGTGTCCAATGAACTCACTAAGAGTCTGGAGGTTTTGCTAGAAATAAATGACTTAGATTTATCAAAAGATTTATTCAAGGGTCTTTGCGCTTGTAAAATGACAACACAATAAGCAATACCTAGAGTGTTCCCAAGAAGAAAGAAAAGCTGAGAGTTTTTATAGCAAAAAGTACAATCTTCAGAAGTATCAGTTTTGCGTTCTTAGCCTCTGGATTGGTACTCCTCTAGCTGACCCGTGGTCTGGATACTGGATGTCAGGTGGTGTGGATATTTAAATAGTCTTTCCTTAGTCCTTCAGTTGGCAATTAGAAAGTTATCTTTAAGTCTGATGTATATGCAGGCATTGACACAGAATTACAAAGTTACAAAGTTTACGTTAAAATAAGAATAGAGTCATTTCTTCATACCTCAACCTACCTAGCTTTGGTAATTTAGCAGCTTGGCTACAGCGAGTCCCTTTTATTTCTTCACTCAATTCTTCATGGCAATCAGATCGGGGTTACAGGTGGAGAGGTGGGGATATCTGGAGTTTGAGAAGTCTGGACTGGGTGAGATGGTCTGGCTGGGGAGCCGCCCACGGGAGCTCCCAGCTGAGTGCCCGATTGTGGGGGTCGCTCTGGTTGAAAGTGTGGTCGAAACCAAGCTAGCAAGGTTGAGTCATGGCTGCCTCAGGGGCCCTCCGCCCCTTGGGGGTGGATCCTTTATGGGGAGCTGAGGAGAGTAGGGCAGGAGAAACTGGGCCAGACTACTCTTTTTGCTCAAGGGGCCAGGAGGACTCTCCACTTCTCTGCAGACAAGGGCACAACACGCACTTCAGAATCAAGAGTTGTAAGAGCTAACCTAGGGCCTATTGACAGGGGTGGAGTTGGGTTCGTCCGGACTGCCTCCAGCCCTCGGCAGGTGACAACGAAGTGCGGAGGACTGCCTTTCCCGATACTGTCCCCCCAGCGCCACCCTGGGGAAATTAAACGTCTTGCTCCGCTGCGGAGCCAGACCCAAGGATTGGGCACTGGGGCGAAGGCCTTCTCTCTATGCCTAGAACGTCGTTCTGCTTCTTTCTCTCCTCAACTGTCTAAATGGATCGCTCCGCCTATTCCCTCCCCGCTCCTAGAACGAAATGGGAAGTTCCATTGCCCCTCCGGTCCGGACTTGCGTTGCGGGGGAAGCTAGCACGGTTGTCAGGGAAAGCCCCGGATGTGACGGCTAAGCTCGACCCCGAGCCACCGCCCCTATCCTATCCGTCATTCCCCTGCGCACGCTGTTCTCTCCCCCCTGCCCCCCCTCCCGCGGAGTTCCAGACTGGGAAGAAGTAAACAGCGGGCGGAGGGGGGCTCTTGGAACCAGGGCAGGTGGGAGTTTGCACTCTTCTGGGGACCTGTGCTGCTGCTCAGGGAGGTTTCCTGTAAAACCCTGGGTGGTGCACAGCTAGGATGATTAGGAAGATCCTAGGCCTAGGGACACCGTCCCTGCGGTGTTGGGGGCGGGGTTTCGTGAGGGGTTGTTGAGTCTACATGGTAGGGGTGCGTTTGTGGGGAGAAGATCAGAGTAAAAAGTTGGCTGTTTTGTGACAAGGTCCTGGGTGGGCACAGGCGGCAGAGGCTTGATTGCCTGTTGTCTCTCCAAGGGGAGGAGACGTTGTCAATTCTCACAAGCTCTCATCACCCCCTCTCAGGCGACAGCATGCTGGGGCTCCGGGGGCCGGGGCTCCCTGCTGCTGGGATCCTGTGCCTGTTGTCCTTCCTAGCGCTGCTGTTGCTCCCTACGGTCCCCGCGCCCCATCATGCTTCCTACAAGCCGGTCATCGTGGTGCACGGGCTCTTTGACAGCTCGTACAGCTTCCGCCACCTGCTGGAATACATCAACGAGGTCTGGCAGGGGACGCGTGGTTGTGGGGTGTTGGAGGAATCTACAGTGTTTAGGGAGGAAGAATGCGGAACTGAAAGCCGCCCTTCTGGGCCGGCCCAGTACCTTGGGAGCTGGCGCTGGCGTCGGGAGTGTTGGGAACGAGATCCCCAGTTCTAGCAGGGCACAGTAGGCATGTGGATGCTGCCAGCGGGGGTTTGTGGAGGGTCTTCATAGTTCATCCCCAGTTGCAGCACTGTCCGCTTCCCACAGACACACCCCGGGACTGTGGTGACAGTGCTCGATCTCTTCGATGGGAGAGAGAGTTTGCGGCCCCTGTGGGAACAGGTGCAAGGATTCCGAGAGGCTGTGGCCCCCATCATGGCAAAGGCCCCTCAAGGGGTGCATCTCATCTGCTACTCGCAGGGTAGGTGCCCCTCCCCACCCCAATGCTAAGAACTATCTTTAGCTTCATCCTTATCTGAGGGACACTTCCTAATGTTCATCCTCTTTCCTGAACCACATTGTTCTAACGGGGACCCTGGTGCCTGAACCCTCCTTTTCTGACTTCCCTCAGCACCTGGGTCTCATCTTTGTGTGTCCTGAGTGGGAGTCTGCCTGCTCTGTTGCCTGCTTCTTTTCTCATTACCCATGGACCTAAGTGATAGTGAGTGGGGCAGTAAAAAGCACCCTAGAGTTAGAGTCAGAAAACTCAGAACCTAATTCTGACTCTCGTTTACGTGATGTGGGGCCTTTTTGCCACAGGCCATGTCTGTGTTCTCTGGACCTCAGTCTTGTTTATGTGCATTGTGGTGGGGGGAGAGGCAGAGTGGGGAGACTGTTGGCCTTGCTGCCCCTAAACCCATACCCACTGCGGTCTGCCTGTAGGGGGCCTGGTGTGCCGGGCACTGCTCTCTGTGATGGATGAACACAATGTGGATTCTTTCATCTCTCTGTCCTCTCCACAGATGGGACAGTATGGAGGTGAGTGGGTACTGTGAGCTTTATAGAGGGCCCTGGGTTTTGGGGGCACAAATGTTTGGGGCTACTTGACATTGCCATTCTCTTGCCAGACACTGACTACTTGAAGTGGCTATTTCCTACCTCCATGAGGTCTAACCTCTACCGGATTTGCTATAGCCCCTGGGGGCAGGAATTTTCCATATGCAACTACTGGCATGGTGAGTAGGGGATGCTAAACTGGACCTCCATGGAGGCGTACGCTGGAGGGTAGGGCCTGCTGCTCCCCCTCTACCATAACCAATAGCAATAATAATGGTGATAACTTATGTTTATTGAGCACTTTGTGAACAGGCACCGTTCAAAATGCCTTATATGTATCACCTAGTATTTCAGAAAGTATAGTCTGGTGCAGTGGTCAGCAAACTTTAAAGAGCCAGATAATAAATATTTTTAGTTTTGTAGGCCATATAGTCACCACTACTCAATTCTGGCACACCAGTATGAAAGCAGCCATATGCCGTATGTAAATAATGAGTGTGCCCGTGTTCCAATAAAACTTTATTTACAGAAACAAGCAGTGGGCGTAGTGCAAATGCCTAAGGTACTTTTTAAGATCATGGGTGCTGGGTTCAGACTACTTGGGTTTGAAGTCTGACCCTGCTGAGTGACTTTGGACATTACTTAACCTTCCTGTGACTCAGTTTTGCTCATCTGTAGTATGATAATATAGTACCTACCTTGTAGGGTAGTTGTAAGGACTACACATTAATGAGTGTAATATACTTTGAACAGTATCTGGCTTATAGTAGGTGCTAGATAAAGGTGTTTGCATCATGTTTACAATTATTATTTCTGCTACATTACATTACTCTTCACCTTGTCTATTACTGTAGCCCCCTGACGGGTCTTCCAGTCTCTAGTCTTGCCTCCTCTCCCGGCTTCTCTGTTTTTCTAAATGTTGTTTGTACCCAGATCCTCACCACGATGACTTGTACCTCAATGCCAGCAGCTTCCTGGCCCTGATCAATGGGGAAAGAGACCATCCCAATGCTACTGGTGAGACCCTGGGCTTCTATTTGGGTTCCATTTTCTGTTTTTCTGATCCCCTATGTTCCCCTCTCCAGCCTGGCCTGATCCCTGTGACTGATTCAGGCTGTCTTCTTCCCAACCTGCAGTGTGGCGGAAGAACTTTCTTCGTGTGGGCCGCATGGTGCTGATTGGGGGCCCTGATGATGGTGTTATTACCCCCTGGCAGTCCAGGTAATACGGGACTGTGTGGCCTGAAGATTGGCTAAGGATTCCCCCTAACCCCCACCTATCTTCATTTCATGCCTAAAACTGGTTCCACTGTTCAGTGAATGCACAGCCCTCCCCCGACCTTCCACATATCTTTTCAGCCAAGACCAAAACCTGGAACTCATCTCCCAGCTCCTGTATCTAGCAAGTCACTACCTCTTGCTGACTCTACTTCCTCTCCACTCCTACCACCCCTGGTTTTGTAAAAACTTTAAACTTTGAAATAATTACAAATTCATTGGAAATGGCACAGATGTTACCGAGAGGTCCTGTGTGTCCTTCACCTAGTTCCTCCAGTGGCTGCATCCTGTGTAACTACAGCGCAGTATCAAAGCTGGGACATTAACTTTGGCACAATATGTGTAGACAGTTCCATGCTATTTTAATCAATTTCCTACCACCTCTTTTATTTAACTGACTACTGTGGTTGCCTCCATACTCATCCTTTCCATCTTGTTACTCCTCAGGAAAATCCAGGTTTCCACAGCACTATTTTGCTGCCTCTGTTACAGATCATCATGAGTGACATGAAATGTCACCTGATCTACTTAGCCACCCATTGAGCACTATGTGCCATGGCACAGTTCTGGGCCCTGGGGAATGTAGTTGTCAATTAAAGAGAAGTCCCTGCTGTTATGTAGCATACGTTCTTATGGGCAATACAGATAATAGATATAAAGGTAGATGTCAGGTGGTAATAAAATAGGGCAGGGGAGGGCTCCCAGGATGACTGGAGCCTGTTTTAGATAGTGGCCAAAGAAGTCCTCCTGGGAGAGTTGCCCTTTGAGCCAAGGAAGGAAATGAGGAAAGGCGTTGTGCCAACAGTTTGAAGGAAGGAGGACAGCACCTGCGTAGCCTGGGGCAGGTGTGAGGAAGGAGGAGGCCGGCGAGTGCAGGGGGGCCGGGGAGAGTTGGAGAGGGGGTTGAGAGAGGTAGCAGGGAGCCATTGTGTTGAGCCTTTGGAAGGCAAAGTAAGGCCCTTGACTTTTTTCTAAAATATACACAACATAAAATTTGCCATTTTAAATGTATGGTTCAGTGGCATTAAGTACATTCACATTATTGTGTAACCACCATCACCATCCTTCTCCGGAACTTCTTTTTCTTCCCAAACTGAAATTCCATACCCATTAAACACTAACTCCTTGGCCCTGCCTCCCCTAGCCCCTGGCAACCACGACCCCTGACTTGTTATTCCAAGTAAAACAGGAAAGCATTGTTGGATTTCGAGTGAAGGAGTGATAGCTCTTATAATAAGAGTAAGAGATGGGATTTATTTATATTTCATTTCAGATCTACAACAACCCTATGAAGGTAATAATAGCTCACGGTACATAGCACCTTTTGTCCCAAGGCATTGTTCCAAGTGCTTTTCATATAAAGCTCATTTAATCCTCTAAACAATCTAATGGGTAATTGCTGTTATCCTCATCTCACATTTTAGAAAACTTGGGTGCAAAATGCTTATATTCATAGAGTTAGTAAGCAGTGAAGTCAGGCTATTTGTTAACCACAATGTTTTACTTCCTTTCTACAAAGGAGGCATTTCTTATATGCCTCCTTTGTTGAAAGGAGACATAGAGGAGAAGTAACGGACCAAGAGGAGAAGCACCACGCTCAGCTGCACACAGTGGGGGGTGTGGCAGAGCTGGTGCGCGTCCGGGTCTGTGTGTTCCCACTGCTCTCCCAATAACCTCATACTTCAGAAGTTTCCAGAGTAGCACAAAGCAATCTTGTGTACTCTTCACCTAGTTTTCTTAAATGTTAACATTTTGCCGTGCCTGTGCTAGCATCTGTCTCTCCATGTGTAGTGTGTGTGTGAACCGTTTGAGAGTAGGCTGTAGACATGATGTCTCTTTACCCCTAAAACTTTAGTGCGTCAGTGTATATTTCCTACATACAGGGCATTTTTTTTACATATCTTCAATATCATCAAAATCAGGGAATTAACATTGATATGGTACTCTATAGACCTTATTCGAATTTTTTCAATTGTCTTTTTAGAAAAATTCCTGTGCAAGATCCAACCCAGGATCATGTATTACATTTAGTTTTCATGTCTTTTTAAGTCTGGAATACTTCCTCAGTCTGTCCGGGACACGGATATTTTTGAAGCGTTTGGGCCAGCTATTTCATAGAATGTCCCTCAGTTTGTGTTTGTTGGCTATTTCCTATTCAGGTTGTATATTTTTTATGGGAATTCGGTGAAGTGATGCTGTGTCCTTAGTGCGTCACCTCACAGGGTACATGATGTCCAGTTAAATATTTTTATTTTCTCCAGCTCTCCTGATAACGCCCCACCCCATCTCTTTATAGCTTTTTTGGTTTCTATGATGAAAATGAGACGGTTTTGGAGATGGAAGAGCAACTGGTGAGTGTCTGGGATTTCTTCATGCCTGTCTCAGCTCAGTCTGTAGCCCTCCCTGCTACTGACCCATGAGCTAAATAAAGGGTTCGCCCTGCGGGGAGGGGGCCTGAGACACGAGCAGGAACTCACTTTGTCTCTCTCTGTGTCTTTCTTCCATGTCTCTTTACCCACCTCAAAGGTTTATCTTCGGGATTCTTTTGGGTTGAAGACTCTCTTGGCCCGGGGTGCCATAGTGAGGTGTCCAATGGCTGGGATCGCCCACACAGCCTGGCACTCCAACCACACCCTTTATGAGATCTGCATTGAACCTTGGCTCTCCTGAGGACACCCTCAGGGGTCCTCTAGGGACTCTCTGGCCCAGAGACCAAGTGGTGGCCTTGGAAAGCAGACGTCAGGCTCTTTTGTGCCTGTGACTGTCATTGCTCGCACACTGCCCCCACCAACCAGGGCTCCCAGGACCCCCTCCTACACTCACTCGGTGAATGACACATCTTGGTCTCCCCCACCTCATGTATTCAGTTGGGGGTTGCTCCATGCTCTCCCATCCTCCCAAGGCTGAGGTTGGGAAGTGAGAAACCAGGTTTTTAACTTGTGGCTGCCCCTCCATCTCTGGCTGCACTGGAGAGGAGCCCAGCCTGCCTACCACAGAGGTCTCCTTCCAGTCCGCTCAGGACATTGTTAGCTTCTGTTCTCCCATGTTCCCCTGTCATCAGTCCTCCCACGCCCAGGAAGAACTACCCATGAGAGTGGGTCCTGAGGCTCCCCTATGGGGACAGTTCCATTCTTGAAGTGTCAGTGTTGGGGAATATCTGTGGCCTGCAAGGCCCATCTCAGGTTTGGGGATCCCCCAGTCCCTATGTTCAGTGTTGGGGTATCCTCTGGGCGCCTAGTTTCTTTGAGGCCCCAACCCCTCTTTTAGCTACTCTTGAATGGGTGTTACCCCAGTATTTATGGAAATAAAGTTCCATTTCCTCAGTGTGGCTTGGCTCATTTCCAGGTGAGGGGGACCTGGCTCCCCAAAAAGTGTGGGAATGGAGAGTTGGAGGCCTGGGTGCCCCGATGCCCGAAACACCTCCTTGGTGTTTCTGCTCTCTTAATGCCCATTCTGTGCGGGCTCCTGATTCTCTGTGGGTTCTTTCCTGTGGAGGACAATTCTCGTAACTGTCCCAGCCTCAGACTGGGAGGCTGGGCTCAGGGCTCCCTCCAGTGGTTTACGCTTCAGCTTCATGGATAGAATGTCCCTGCCACCCCCACACTGGATGAGGGGGCTAAGGGTCAGGGTGGGCATTTTTTGAGCCCCTTTCCAACCTTTGTAGACCAGGGCTGAGTGAGGGGCTGGACAATGAGCCTTCTCTTCCTTGAAAGAAAGAATTTTGGTAGAGACAATAAGGCCCTGTCTGCTCTGGCATGGGGGGCGGTGGCTGACTCAACTGTGCCCCCCCACCCCTGCCAGGCCCTGACAAATGTCATCAAGAAATGGGGTCAGTTTTCCTCTTAGTGCCCTGGGTTGCCTTCGTGCCCTTCACTGATGACTTCCCCTTCTTTCTTGCCTCAGCTGATTTTGCCTCTTTTCCCGTCATCTGACCCTACTTTGTTCTCTGCTAGCTCCCTCTCCCTGTTCCCCAGGTCTCTCCCACTCTGTGTTGGGTTTAAGAGGGAGGCAATGGCTAAGGGTACTGGTGGTGTCACATAGCCAGTAGCCTCTGCCGATTTGGGGGAGGGTTCCAGAAATAAGGGGCCTCAAGTTTGGAAGATACTTCTAGGGGGCCCTTTGCTGGGCTGGGGTGAAGGTAGTAGGACTTGGACCCCACTAAACAGAACAAGCTGGAGCTATGGGGGAGGTCTGAGGGAGGGGGCAGGAATGGGAGGACTCTGTGTAGCCCAGCCCCTCTGCAGCAGCCCAGCCTGCCCACCAGTCTGAGCTGCTGCTGCTGAGGCTGGTGGCCTGAAGTTTCTGGCAGAGAGGGAAAAGCAGGTGGGGCGAGAATGTCAGTGGGGAAAGGGGGGTCATTCAGAACCTTACAGTGAGTGTGAGTTGGGGGTGTTGTCTGGGTAAGAGGTACGTGATGCTGTGGGTGTGTGAGGGTAGTGGGAATGTGTTTAAGGTCTGGAGTTTCCAGGTGTGTGGGTTTGTGTGCAAGTTTGTGTGCAAGGTGTAGTGGTGAGTACCTGAGGTTTCGAAGGTAGAAAGATTGGGTGGAAAAGGGCATGTTAGAGATTGGAAGGTCATGAGGGGAGGGTTAGCTGTGTGTGTAGAAGGGAGGGAGGGAGCGTGTGGGGCGGCAGCCTGTATGGTGCTGCGTGGACCATGGCATGCTAAAAGAAGGGTGCTGGTAGGTAAATGTACCTGCAGGTGTTGGCAATCCTGGTGACTAGTGCAAGTGTGTACAAATGAATGTACTGTCACCCGTGGAAATGAATGTCAAGGCACCAGCAGACTGCTTTGGAGGGGCTAGAGCTGTAGAAGTTAATAGGGGAGGGAAGGCCATCATTAATCTCTTCTCGCCTGTAGCCGGCAGGGCGATCTGGAGTCAAGGAGAACCATGGGGTCCAGGGCTGAGCTGTGCACTCTCTTAGGCGGACTCTCATTCCTCCTCCTGCTGCTGTCAGGCGAAGGGTCCAAGGGTGGATCCCTCAAAGAGAGGTGACAACAGGGGGTGGGGGCAGGGTGAGATCTTAAGGAAAGCTTCTGGGAGTGGGGCTTCACAGGTGGCGAAACAGAGAAGTTTAGAATGGGTGTGAGGCTGTTGGACTGGGCCTCAGTGAGCCTTGAGGGATCTAGGATTCCAGACTCTCCAAGGCCTGGCCCACTCATGTCTCCCACCTTCTCTCACATGGGTGCAGTCAGGGAGTCTGCTCCAAGCAGACACTGGTGGTCCCACTGCGTTACAACGAGTCCTACAGCCAACCAGTATATAAGCCCTACCTTACCCTGTGTGCTGGAAGGCGCGTCTGCAGCATGTACAGGTGAGGAGCGGTGAGCTTGGATTCCAGAGTCTTTCAAGAGGAACCCCAAGAACCCCAACTAGGATCCATATGCAAGGGTCTCCAGTCAGACACTGTGTTCCAGGACCACGTACCGAGTGGCATGGCAGGAGGTGAGGCGGGAGGTGCAGCAGACTCATGCCGTGTGCTGTCAGGGCTGGAAGAAGCGTCATCCAGGGGCGCTCACCTGTGATGAAGGTGAGGCTGGTTCTTCCTGGGCCTCAGGGAGGTGTGTCCCGGGGGTTAGAAAGCCCACTGCAGCGTTCTAAACGGCCCTTCCTGTGCCCGCAGCCATCTGCGCTAAGCCCTGCCTGAACGGAGGCGTGTGCATTCGGCCTGACCAGTGCGAGTGCGCCCCTGGCTGGGGTGGGAAGCACTGTCACGTGGGTGAGTTGGTTCGCCCTTGCCCTTCCCCACCGTGGTGCTGGGCCTTCCCTGCCCAACCGGGCGCTGTCCCAACCCCTCAACCCCCTCTTCTTTCTGCTAACTAGATGTGGATGAATGTAGAACTAGCGTCACCCTCTGCTCCCACCGTTGTCTAAACACCGCAGGCAGCTTCCTCTGTGGCTGCCCGCAAGGCCTGGTGCTGGGCCCAGACAGGCGCACCTGCACAGTGGGGTCCTGGCAGTCTCCAACTAGTGCCAGCATCTTTACTGTGGCGGGTGAGCGGCGGGAGTGTGGGCTGCGGGAAGGGCCGGTGGCAGGGCCCAAGCAGTGGTCATGCTCTTGTTTGTCCCAGTTCAGGAAGCGGAAGCGGAAAAGGATGAGCATGCCCTGAAGCAGGAGATCCGTGAACTGCGAGGGCGCCTGGAAAGGCTGGAGCTGGTGAGACTGGGTGCCTGGGCTGAACCCCCTGTTGGGCAGCCGCACAGTCCATCCCCAACACCCTGAGACATCTCTTCCTTTGCAGTGGGCCAGGCGGGCTGGAGCCTGGGTTCGAGCGGTGCTGCCCATGCCTCCCCAAGACCTGCAGCCGGAACAGGTGGCAGAGCTGTGGGGCTGGGGCGACCGGATAGAGTCTCTCAGTGACCAAGTGCTGCTGCTGGAGGAGAGGCTGGGTGCCTGTGAGTCCCCATGCTCCTCTCTGCTGGGACCCCCACCCAACAACTGCCTCCAGCTTTTCCCAATTCAGTTTCTTTTCCCAAAACACTTCCCCAACACTCACTCTCCCCACACCACCCCCATATATCTGCCAGAACTTCACCACATTCTGGCACCATCCCCAACCTGGTGGTTTCACTTATTGGATGAGAATGTCAGTCTCCCCAGTACTCACACCTCCTCCATGCTGGAGGCAGTCCACAGCCAACGTGTCTGCTTGTCTCCTTGTCATTAACCAGGCTCCTGTGAGGACAATAGCCTGGACCCAGTTCTCAATGGGCGCCCATGAGGATCTCTGCAGAACCCCTTGCTCCCTAATGTATACAGAAGCTGGACCCACTCTCGTCCTTTGGGATTCCCCTGCTGGGGGGGCAGTAGATAAGGTAATCTGCCTCTTAGGAGCAATGTCTTGGCGGCCCCTGAGTCTTCCAGCTGGGGCAGATTGCCTGGGGGGTGGGAAGAGCTGCTTCAACTCAACAAAGGCAGCTAGTGTGTCCAGATCTCTCAATCTTTATTCTGGTTCCTTGCTGTTATCCAGATAATTAATAAAAACCAATTACATAAAACTAAGTCCCACCTTCTCCTTTTGCTCCCAGTCCTTCCCTGTTGTGGGCACAGGTCTGGGATAGGAGGCAGGGAGCGGCTAATGCCACAGGCAGGAAATGAAAACTGGCCCAGAGAGGGAAACCTCAAAAGAAATAAATTAAAAGCCGTCCCCTCCAGCCAGGGTTCAGTGCTTTCCCCTCAGCCCTCCGAGGAGCAGTGAGCACAGTACTTGCTGCCTGCCTCTTGCCCCGTCTGGTTAGAATGGTACAGCAGGGCTGCAGGAGAACGGGTGGGGCTGGGGTCACAGAAGAAATGTGCCACGGGGACGGGGAAGCAGAAATGTGAAGACCAAACTGGCTTCCAGAGGGCTGCTCACTCCTGGACACCTGGGCACGGCAGGGATGAGACCTCTGAGTGAGGAGAGTCCAGCCTCCACTGAAAGGAGGCTCCACAGGGAAGGAGGGTGAGGTGCTGAGGAGTATTCCCAGGAGGAGCCTGGGACGAGTGTTCCAGGCACCAGCTTCCAGGCACAGCATGAGGAGTCCTCCTCACAAACAGATGCATCCACTGAATCCATGGACGTGGGGGTGGGAAGCTGTCCCACAGAATGGACGAATCCACTGGTCAATTTGGGGTGGAGAGGGAGAGAAGACCACAAAGGAAGACGGTCCAATGGGGACAGAATGGAGTGCTCCCACCCATGGGTAGGCTGAGCCACTGAAGAGATGAAGGGGAGGCAACTGTCTCATAGACACGATGGCACAGGAGGTGGGTAGGGGTCAGAGTGGAGACTGCACCAAGGCAAGAGAGTCCATGGGGAGAGCTGGGGTGGGAAGAGATATTCACTTCAGAAGCTGAAGCTTCCGAAGAGGACATGGAGTAGGGAGAGGAGAAATGAAGAGGGTCTGGCCCTGCTTCAGAACCCACTGGGCTGGGAGGTGTGGAGGAAAGTGGGGTAGATGGGAGGGGAGCTCAGAGCTGGGCCTCGCCCACTCCTCCAGGCTTCTTCAGATAGTCACCACCACCCCTGCCATCAGTGGAGATTTCCCGGAAAACAGTGAGCATGGAGTGCCGGACTCTGTCAGCCAGAGCTGGGACGTCATCTGGTGTCAGCCCTTCTGTGGGCACTGGGGCCAGCACTCGGACCTGACATCGCCCTGGGAGGAGGATGAGCACAGTCAGGGCCTGTCTGCCCAGGAGTCTGCCCACAGCTGGGGCCCCGTTTCTGAGTTCTCAAGCTACTCCCTTCAACCTTTTAGTGCTCTTCCTCCGACCCTGGACAACCGCCTCTCCGCTTGCCAGATGCCCTGTTCCTTGCAGCCCTCCTGCACAAAGCCTTCCTCAAACCCCACTCCAGACATGGGACCCTTCCAGTCCCCATCCACTGTCTAGGTTTAGGGTTAACTGCTGAGTGTTAATAGCTTTGCACACACAGGCTTTATCTTTCCTGCAGTATAGTAATGGCCTCTCTTGGAGGGACCAAATGTTACTTATCTAGCATGGGATGGTGAGTGCTTAATACATACTTATTGGCAGATGATCCTGTGGACATCTCACAGCTCTGGCAGACGGATCCTGCCTTATAGGGATGTCCCTCAGCATCTGCCATGACCTTTCTGGCCCCTCACCCCCACTGTTTTGCTCAGAGCTCTCACCCGAAGTGAAGCGACGCTCCTTTTTGCAGTAGAAGTCTTGATAGGAGGACATGACGATGGGGACAATGGGAACCTGGGGAAGAGGTAAAGCGATCAGCCCTTGGCTCTCTTCTGAGACCCCATGACAAGCCTCTGCCAGAGAGGAAAGGACAGTCGGGGGCTGGGGCTGAGCAGCAGGAGAGGTAGTAATCACCTGGGCCTGCACTGCAAGGTGGAAGGCACCACGTTTGAAAGGTAGCATGGAGCCATTGTGGTTTCTTGTGCCCTCAGGAAAAACCCAGACCCGCACCTGGGGAAGAAGGAGGGTCAAGGAAGACATTCACATATGGAGGGGTCACATATGGTTGTGACGCTGTAATGGGACTTCTAAGGCCCCTTGGCACTGCTAATCAGTTTATTTACAATTGTTCTACTTCACAGTCCCCATTCCCCCGGGGTGACTCACGTCCTGGGTAAGCAGGGTCTGGGCGACCTCGGACATGACACTGATGGCATCCCCAGTGCGCTTCCGGTCGATGAAGATGACTCCAGCCAGCCAGCAGGCCAGTCCAGCAGAGCCAGCCCACAGTAGCTCCCGCTTGGCAATGGGTACACATCGGCCAGGCAGTACCTCCATCATTCCTGGGCAGAGGTGGGGTTGGGGTGAGCATCAGGATGGAGGCAGTCCACCTCACACAGGTCTACTGGACATAGAGGAAGAGGGAGACGGGTGGGGGGTGCGGGCAGGGCCAGGGAAGCCCCGAGTGGAGGGGCAGGGTGACTAAAGGTCTACCACCCTGCTTATGAGGGGAAGAAGGCCACGACCCAGATGAAGGGGAGTTGAGCAACTCCAAGACAGAAGATTCTGGGGAAGGTTCCAGGAGGAAGGGCATGGCTGGGGGAGGTGTGTTCTATGAGGGTCTCACCAAGCAGGTCGAGGGAGCTCTGGTGGTTGGAGACGACAACGTAGGGCTGTGAGGGAGGGAAGTGGTGAGCCCCTCGCACTTCCACTCGGATCCCATACAGGTATTTGATGTGGAGCAGCATCAGACGCAAGATCCTATGGGATGTCATGGCAAGCGGTTCCAGCAGGATCCACCAACACCCACTACATGCCTCAGCTCCCTTCTACCCTCCCTTCTTTCTGGGTGTCTTTGCAGTCCTCTCCGTCCCTTGGTTCTGGACACCCTCAGCCTCTCCTACATACCACATGCCCTCCCCACCCACTGCTCATTTCTGACCCCTTAGGTCCCCTCATCATCCAACACCCTGGCCCTCACTTCATGTTCTCCACATTGCGTCCTCGCACAGCACACACAGGGATGGCAAGCACGGCCAGGAAGAGGATCCAGCCATTGTAGAAGGCCATCTTGAAGAAGTACTTGGCACTGGGGCTACAGAACCACAGGGTGGGCAGCAGGAAGAGCAGCAACAGGCAGAGCAGCAGCAGCACTGTCCATACCCCTGGCCACAGCTCCATTCTGGTCACCTGCAGGGATAGGGTGAGGGGCAGTGGGCCTGATTCCTGGAGCAGGTGGGGCAGATGAGGCGCAGAAGGCAGGAGACACAGGATGGCACCAGGGGTCCCACTGAAACCCACCCAGGAAGCCTCTCTAGGATGGAGGCAGTGGGGAGCTCCAGACTGGTCTCCCACACCTCTTCCTGAAGGCTCCAGATATCTGCAGATACATAAGAGACATGAGACATATACGTCCACAAGTCACAGATGCAAAATAAAAGGACAATAAAAAGGAGCGCTAACACTAGCAGCTGGTAAGGGTCTTATGTAAGGGTTTACACCTGTGCTGTCCAACGCAACAGCCCCCAGCCACATACGGCTACCCAGCACCCCCATGTGGCTAGTCCTAACTGAGATGTGCTGGAAATGTAAAATACACATCACATCTCAAAGACTCTAAATGAAAACCTTTTATATCGATTACACTTTGAAAGTACAAACTTTTGGGTGCAAGAATATATTAAAATTAATATCACCCTCTTATTTTTTTACCAAAATATTAAAATTTGTGGCTTGCATTATATTTTGTTAGACAAGGCTGGTCTTTACACTTTATTAAACCACAGAATTTCCATTTTATAGGAAACAAGTCCAGAGAGGTTAGATGACTTACCTGAGGTGATATGGCTCCTCAGAGGCACCTCCCAGTTTCCACCTAAGCAGCTTGTGCCCCTAGCCACTCAGTCACACTGCCGCCTGTAGGCATATACATAGGTGCACACGTAGCAGACACAGTGGAAGTCATGAAAATCACAAAACACCCACAGACATTCTCAAGGGCTGACTGGCAAGAATAAAGGTTCTGTCACTAACCGAACACATATGCACCAAGACAGACTGGTCCGCACACACACATTTATAATCACGTCCAGTGACAGATGAAAGATTAGAAATGCATACCTAGAAAAGTCCCTCTCCACCCAGGCAACCTCCCTTGTTCCAGATAAAACCATGGACATACCAGGAGTAACTACATCTATCAATCCTGCCTCCACAGATAGGCAAGGGAATCCCACCACTCCTTCCCTCCCTTGCAGCGATACCACAGGCAGTTTGGTCAGGCAGGTACAGAGGGTAAGGCCTTACCAAGTGAAAAAAAGAGGGCAGAGATTAAAAGGGATATCACGCCACCTGCCCTGGGAGAGGAAAGAACTCAGGAAGAAGATGGGCAGGCACCCAGAATCTGCCTTTAGACTCTTCCTTCTTCCTCCACCTCTGCTGCCCCACTTCTGGGGCCAGGGGCACAATTCACAAAAACGTTGTTCAGGCAAATAATATCAAGGCCAAAGACACACCTTTCCAATGACAAGAAGGCCTGTGCTCAAAGGTAAGCCCACTGCCAAGAGCAAAGGTAACAGGCAATAGAGGAAGTAGGAGTGTCTGCCTGTTCTAACCGAGATGCTGGCTCTGGAGCTGCCCACCCCACTGCCCCTGAGGGTGTGGAGCGTTTCTCCCCTGGACTGTTTGCAACAGGCTCCTAACTCTTCCCCTCCAACTCCTCCTCCACATGGCAACCAGAGATTTTTCTGTAATACAGATCTGGGCGTAACTCCTGTCCTGTCTAAAGGCCCTTCTTGACAAGTGGACTTCTGCTTACATCTTCAGCCACATGTCCACAAACGCCTCTTTACCCCAAACTGGTCAACTTCAGTTCCTAAGACACACCCTGATCTTTCCGGCTTCTGTGCCACGAACATGTTGTTCCTTTAGGCTGGAATGCCCTTCCACCTCCTTCCACTGCCTCACTTAGCTCAGTGTAACATTTTGGAGGTCTTCCTGAATCCCTCCAGGCCTGATTTTTCATTGCACTTTTATCTTAATTACTGGTTCTCAAAGTGTGGAAGTGTAATTTCTTGGACCTCACCCCAGAGCTCCTGGATCAGAAATGTTGGGTGCTGGGCCCATTAGTCTGTATTTTAACAAGGCTTCCAGGTGAGTTTGAGAACCACTGATGTTGACACCACTGCGTATAACTGCTCACTGTCGTTTTTGTTTCCCTCTCCAGTCTATAAGCAGCTTGAAAACAGGGACTCTGTCTTATCCCCAATGCCCACGACAGGAGGAGGCAGAGAAGGGCTCATTAACATTTGCTGAACAGATCATAAGGCTGTATACATACCCACGCAAGCATAATTAATGACAGAAATGACAGTTCTGAACACAGGATAGCTACCCTCTCGAGGACTACTATGAAAAGAAAAGTCACTGAGAAAGCAGTGAACACATCAAGCCGAACAGTAACCTACCCTCAATATATGCATTTGATACCGGCCACAGTGAAAGCACAGTGACAACAATCAAGATGGTACATATCACTATCTACACAAGAGAAACATACAGAATGGGGGCTAATGTGCCGTGGGGAAAAACGCTGGTGCCATCCAATACGTGCCAACAGTGCAGACTCAGGGACAGGTCATGTGCGTGGCAGGGCTGACCCAATGGCACGCACTGAGCTCCACGGTCTCAGGCTGTACACAGCCACGAGAGAACGTGCGGGAAGAGACACAGGCCAGAGAGATCAGCAAGGTTCTTTGGGGAGGTGGAGGCCCCATTACCCTCTCTGATATGTAACATTAGGTGTCCTCTCTGGAGAAGAAATTATCTAAGAATTTATAAATACAATGAACCGCCAAATGAGTTAACGAGCACGTGGCTCCCAAGGCATATACACTGTCAATAAAATTAATGAACAGTATGTGTAATCATAAGCAAACATGCTTTGGACATGGCCTATCAGCATATCATGAGAAAGGGCACGAATATGTGCAGAGTGAACCCTGACTGGAAAAACATATGTAGCTTACAAAAGGGGCGTGTGCGAGTCAGGCCACGGGTCCCACACATGAAGACTGCTGCATGTGGTGGGGCTGTGGACAAAACACGTGAGCCCAAGAAAACACGGTATAATCTCTACATGCTCAAGTAAACATGCAGAAAAATAATATGAGCAAGAAACATGAAATCAACAATAAGTGGAATATGTATATGAAAACTCAACACACTTGAATATGTCAAGACAGATGTGAGATGTGGACATAAGATATGAGAACGGGCAATTCTAGTGGAAAATAACATGCTATTTCTCCACAGCCCATGGACAGCACTGCACAGCCTAGCTGCACACAAGCCATTAATTATGTCAAAGGTACACAGACTCAACATAGAAAACATGGCCCCCCACAAGGCATCTGAGTGTCAGTAAGGGTCTAGCAGTGCAGAAGGCCACTGAAAAACAAGAGGACCTGTGCCTGGATGGAAACAGACCTGTCTAGGGGCATTCCTAGGAAGCAAATTCTGCTGGGGGAAGAAGGGCAATAAACCGCCTTCTCCCAGTCACAACTCCCAAGAGTCAGGTGGGGCCAAAGGGCAAGGAAAGGAATTGGGGAAGGTGCAGGAATTCTCTCTCCAGAATTCCCTGTACACACCCCATCCCCTATTCACGGGGTCTCCATCTCTCCTCCCCCTGACTCTTCTTCCATCCTTTCTCCCTTTCAGGCCCCCTCTCCCTTGTCGGCTCTCATCCTTTTCCCAGCAACCCTCTCCCCAGTCCGCCCTCCCAGACCCAATCTCTCTCCCACCCTCCCCTCCCCTCCCCCCTTTCCTGCCCCCACCTCAGTGGGGAGGGGGGCCTAAGAAGGTGGCCCCCTCCCCAGCCAGGCTTCGGCAGCGGTGGTGATGGGTGGCTGTGTCTCTGCCTCGGTCAGGGTGTCGGTGCCAAGGGGACGATAGGATTTGGGGGTATCCTAGCCCCGGCCGATGGAGGGGAGGGGAGAGTGGAAGTCTGGGCCCATAGCGGTAGGAATGGTGGGGGCTTGTCTCCCCACCTCCCTCCCTTCCTGCTGTCTCTGAAGGCTGGGGCTGCTGCTGCCGCTATCCACCCCCCCCTCCCCAACGCCTGCTGGTTTCCGGGGCTGGCCAGGAAGTAGGGGGCGGTGATGGGCAGCCTGTTTGGCCAATCGCCTCCCAGGCACCTAGGCCTCGCCTTCCTACATCTACCAGTCTCCTCCCGCTAGCTCCGCTCGGAGAAGAGCTGCGCTGTGCATGTTTCTGTCCACTAGCTACAGCTGCGTCTTTTTTTTCCTCTATAAAACTCCCTTTCAGCAAATGTGACTTGTGTGTCCCTACGTGCTGTATTTTCTTGGCCTATTTCTTCTCAGTCTTCGTCAGTTCTCCTTTTGTCACTTTTTCTTGGCTTCTTTCTTTTCCTTAGCTCCCATATCTGCTGTTTATTCCCTCCAACAATTCTCCAATACCCCCTTTCTTGTCCCCCATTCAATTCCAAATACTTATCAAGCATCTACTATATGTCAAGCACTGAGTCCTTCACCTCTTTTTGTCCCTCCATCTCACCTAACCCCGTAGCCCTCTCGTGTGGTTTCTTTGCCCTTTGTCCCCTCACTACCCCCCAGCAGTCCAACTCCCCCTGGCCCCTGCCTCTTTAAAGAGAAAGGATACTCTGAGGCCCTCTCCCTGCCCGTCTTTCCATGCTCTTTAACATCAGTCCTTTTTCTAGTTCCTTCCTATCGATTTCCTTATTTACCTAAGCTGAGACAACCCTTCTCCCCAACACAAAATATGGGTGCATCTATTTTTACAATGGAAATTGGGCATTAGGATTGCTTTCTTGGAGAAAAAATAGGGAGAATGCTGATTTCTCTGGGATAAGTGTGCCTCCTTAATTTTGTAGCCATGTACCTAGCTCCGTCTCCAGCCCGTGCTCCCGATACTCCCGTTATCCCTTTACCAGAATCATTCCATCACTACTTCTTCCTTGGTCTCCACCTCTTCTCAAAAACGTTTCCCCTAAACCTCTATAGAACAGAACCCTCACCTCCCCTGCTTTTTCCAGGTTGTTGCTGAACTGCTTTCAGCCCAGGTCTGCCTCGCCCCGACACACCTTTGCCTTGAGTTTACACGCCCTGAGGAAGATGTAAAGAGCACTGGGACTGGGAGGAGTGTTACCTAGTTCTGCTCCTCGGGCCAGAATGAGGGTCACAGACTGAAGAACAAAAGCCCAAACTCGTAAGAAAGTCCCAAGCTCTGAAGCTGCCTGCCTAAGTCCCAGGGGCCAGCCCATGAAGAAGACCCTAGTTCTCCAGCACATCTTACAAGAAGGGAGGGGCCGGCCAAACCCCACTGCGCCGCGGGTCCTCTTAAAAAGGGGCGGGTCTTTCCCCTTCTGCACCCACTCACAAAAGGGGTGGAGCTAGGCCTTTTCTAGTACTCTAGTTTAAACGGAATCGACATCTACTGTGTTCTACGAGTCACTAAAAAAAGGGATGGGCCTTTAGTTCACTTCTGCTCTGTAAATCACCTAAAGAGGTGCGGGCTGAGTCGTCCAGCCGAGGGAGTTGGGTTAACACCAGAGCCGCAAGTCGATGCTAGCACCGTCCAAAAGTCGGGCTAATCCCAGTTTCCCCTCCTTCACTAAGAGGGAGGAGTGGACCCAAGTTTTGCTCTCTACAGGAGGCCGAAGCCATTTTGGACCCTGCGACCTAGGGTTTGGCCTCTTTTCGGAGCTCTTCGCCGTCTTTACCGATCTCGGCCAATTGGGAGCGAAAGAAACGAACCAATCAGGAGAGAGAGGCCACAGGATGAGGCTGAGCCAAGGCCTTTGAACCCCTCAAACCCTACCAATTGTAGAACAGTCACCGTGGCGACAGTCTAGAGGTGAAGGGATGGGCCAGAGAATGCTCAACCCTCCCAGGATTGGTCCACCCCTTCCCGCCGCCCGCTGCACACGCGCATTGTACCTAACCACCATTTTCCGTCGAGTTCTAGCCAATCAATTGCTTTGAAGCCCTAAGCTCTAAAGTCCAATAGGAATCCGGACAGTTTCTGAAAGCGGAAGTGAAGGAAAGAAAGGGGCTTATATGGGCGAGGTCTATGTAGTCTCGAACCAATTGCTTTTGGCCTTTGGATTGACTGACAGCTACTCAGACGAATAAAACCTTCCCTGGCCCGGCGACGGGACGTAAGGCGTTATTACCAGTTTGACATTGCATACTGATTGCGACTGAATAAGCCAATAGTCATTGTGCACAAGGCAGGACCACGCAAACCTCTTTCACCCTGCGCCTCTGACCAATCCTTTCTTTTGAATTCTGTGTGATTGGCAGGCAGTCAGACCAATCGTGATTAAAAAACCTTGAAGCCTCCCCAACGATCGAGAACAGGAGGCGGTTTCTTGTTTGTTGGGGCTTGTATATTTGTGTTTGCGGCGACTAAGGGGTACGTGGGGGCGAAACTGAGCCGGCCATGGCAGCAGCGGAGGAGGAGGACGGGGGCCCCGAAGGGACAAACCGCATGCGGGGCGGGGCGGGCGCGGCCTTCGAATGTAACATATGTTTGGAGACTGCTCGGGAAGCTGTGATCAGTGTGTGTGGCCACCTGTACTGGTGAGAATCGGGAAGGGGGCGAAAGGAGTGGGGCTCATCTCCATGCGGGGGAGGCTGGGGGCGGGGGAATCATACAGTTGAGCCCCGACGAGGGGACATAACGTCTTTTCGGGTACGTGTGGGTGGGAGGGTCACGTCTGTACAGACGAGACCTGTGGCAAGGAAAGGCATAGAGAGTAGGACCTGGAGCGTGTGGTGGTGTTAGGAGAAGGGGAGTGGGAGTGTGGGCACCGCACACCTATGTAGGTGAGACCCAGCCACCTTACCCCAGAGAAGGGAGGGGTCCTAGCTGTCTGGGCGGAAGCGGATTAGACTCAAAGGATAGGGGAGGCTTTAGTTGAACGGGGGAGACCTGGAATGTGGTGTCACATTCAGGTGAGGTATGGCAGGGTGTGGTATGCCCTGAGGACAAGGACACTTGGAAGGACGGTCTTGAGAGTTTAAAGGGTTGTGGCAATAGGGACTTTATTAGGCCTGGAAGAGAGGAAAAGGAGTAGTGGGGTAGGATGCTAGGTAGGGGGTTGTTTGGGAGTAATGGAGGCAAGGATAGGGCTGGGACTGAAAGAGATCTGGAAAGGGGTGGTTGAAGAGAACTGGAAATTAAGTCAAAAGGAGAAAGGAGGGGATGAGGTGTGTGTGTGTTTTGGGGAGAGAGGAGAGGGTTGAGCGTTTTGAGTATAGATGAACCTTTAGATCAGAAAAGCAGAAAGGCCAAGTTGGCTAGCATGGTAGAGGTGGCAGAAAATATGAAAAGAAACAGCTGGTAATACCTGGGGATTGGTGGTGAGATGGGACTCTGAGGTCGGGTCTTGTGTCTCTCTTTCCTGTAGCTAGTTTGACCTTTTTCTTCCCCCCACCCCCCATCCAGTTGGCCCTGTCTTCATCAGGTGCGTACTCAGAGGAGATGAAGAGGGAAATGGGGGAGGTCTGAGGAGCTGGAAGACCCTGCTGTGTACTGGAAACCACTTCATTTTTCCCCCAGTGGCTGGAGACGCGGCCAGAGCGGCAAGAGTGCCCAGTGTGTAAAGCTGGGATCAGCAGAGAAAATGTTGTGCCTCTTTATGGGCGAGGGAGTCAGAAGCCGCAGGATCCCAGGTGAGAGAGAGGAGGGTGCTTAGGGAAGGTGGAAGACTTCCTCTTTGATGGTGGCGTGTGGAAGTGGAGAGAACATTTCCTGTTGATGTCCCTCTTTCCCTCAGATTGAAAACTCCACCTCGCCCCCGGGGCCAGCGACCAGCCCCAGAAGGCAGAGGGGTGAGTCTTGTCTGATTGTGTTCCTTCTTTGCTAAAGACTTGCCTAGCCCCACTCTGACTTTATCTATTTCCTTAGGGATTCCAGCCATTTGGTGACACTGGGGGCTTTCACTTCTCATTTGGTGTTGGTGCTTTTCCCTTTGGATTTTTCACCACTGTCTTCAATACCCACGAGCCATTCCGCCAGGGTGCAGGTAAGAGCCTTCCCTCAACCCCTACCAGGGTACCCCCTGAATCCCCTCACGCCCCCTCCTGGTTCTGGAGTGGATGCGTCTGCCACAGCTTTCCTTTCTCCTACAGGTGTGGATCTGGGACAGGGACACCCGGCCTCCAGCTGGCAGGACTCCCTCTTCCTGTTTCTTGCCATCTTCTTCTTTTTCTGGCTGCTCAGTATTTGAGCTGTATCTCCTTTCTGCCCACCTCCAGCCAGAGGAGAATCAGTATTTAGGGTCCCTGCTGACCCTTCCTTACTCCTGGACCCTCCCTCCAGCCCCTCCATTTCTGTTGGCTAAGGCCAACCGTGGCCACTCTCAGGAGGGTGTGGGGAGGAGTGACATCTGTCTGTGCGTAGGCTGGGAGAAGCATCTGCTCTGAACTGCGCACTCTTACTTGGTAGCAGTATGCCTCCCAGCTCTGGGAGAGGAGGATGGACTGAAGAGGTCTGTTTCCCCCTCCCCTCATCCTTCGCTTTCCCCCACATTTCTTGATTTGATGTTGAAAGGTGGGCAAGTCTCCCTCTTACTTTCCCCCACTTTCCCCTTGTTGACTTAATTTAATTTTTTCTCTCCCCAGTGTCTAATATGGGCTGATTTTAAATGCTTCCTTTCCCTCACTACCCCCTTTATTACAAACTCAATAAACAGGTGAGATGTACTGATGGGAGCTCTGCCCACCTGTGTCCTTCCCTGCTTCCTCCCCACCCAGGAGCATCTCCGCACTTTGAGTAGATGTTTGGTGTGGAGGGGGGAAGTGTGTGGGTGAGCCCCTCCTCTCAGGGGTACAGGAAGTGAGGGCATTACACACACAAGAGCAAAGGGGGCAAGACATGTCAGGAGTTTACTCATCACTATTCATGGGAAGCTTTGGTTGTGGGAGAAAGTTTGGCAAGGTGGGCAGAGGTTATACAAGGGAGAACTGGTCTGGGGCCAAACAGTGTGGGGAAGAGAAAAGGGAGCTGAAGGGTGGCGGTGCCTGTGGGCTCTTCAAGGCCCTCTGACACCGCTCTCAGCTGCCTCGGTCTCCTCCGACTGATTCAGCTCTGCACGCTCTTCCTCCTCCTCCTCCTGGTTTTCTGCGGCCTTCCTGGGGAGGAAGATTGGGGAGAATTCTGCTCATGGGTCCCAGCACTTCCCCTACACATCCCCTTATTGCCTGGAAGCCCCAGGTCTGAGGTGTTTGGTTGACTCACCTCTCCTCTCCTTGGCGTTGCCGCCTTTGCCACATGATGACCCCAATGAACAGGGCTGCTGCCCCAAGGCCTCCGAGGATCCCCAGGGCCAGGGCTAGAGTTCCCAGCCCAGGCCCTCCCACAGAGCCTGCAGGGAAACAGGGAGGATGGAGGACACAGCCCCACCACTCATGATTCCTTTTTTGTTGACCATCCCTCTGGTCATATTGGGGTCTGTCTGCTCCTCTGAGCTTATCCAACTCTTTACCTGCAGTTGGTCCCTCCTTGCCTGTTTCTGTAAGACAAAGAGCAAGTCAGAAAGGAAGGATGCATGTTGGGAGAGGGCTGTTTGGTGGGAGCCCCAGTGAAGGGGCTCTTCCTTCAGTTCAGCATGGAAAGGGGACAGGCTGGGATGCTGCCTTGGTAGGGTTTGGTTGGGGCAGCTGAGGCCTGGGTGTGGGTGCACTGAGGGTAGCGTGGGGTGGCTCTTGGGGACAATGCCAGAATGGGGTAGGTAACTGGAGCCTGCACAGGGCTCCTGGGTGTAGGGCAGGGTCTCCTCACCTATGATGCTGATGCTGACGGCACGGCTTTCCTGGGGCCTGTGGCTGGGGTGGGTGGCCACACAGCTGTAGGTTCCTTGATCCTGAGGCCTTACCTCAGGGATGAGCAGCACTGGGCTGGGGGGGTGGGAAAGGGGTGTGCCCTGTGTGGGGAGGGGCAACAGGAGCCTATTTATAACCTCTGTCCGTGTACCCCACACTCCTGTCTTTGTCTACACATCCTCAGATACCCTGTCTTCCTCCCCAGCTCCTTGCCTCCCTCCCTCTCAATGAGCTTCCTGGCCCCCTAGTTGCCAGTTATGTATCTCTACTTCCCAACCCCCTTTCCGGGTCACTCACATCCTTGATCCAGTGGATTTGTGGAGGGGGCTGGGTGGGAGCTTCACAGGTCAGGGTCACAGTACCACCAAGAGCTACTGCTCCACCTTCTGGCTCCACCACCAACTGGACTTGGTCCAGAGGCACAGGCTCTGGGGCTGGGGAGGAGCATGAGGCTGAGAGTTAACACCTGTGTGTGATCTCAGTTGCCATACTTTCAGAATGTACTCACCCGAGCTTGGAGCCCACCCCACCTCTGTGCTCGCTCCAGACACTGAGCTGGATGGGGGCTGTGTGCAGGGCTCGTCGTCGGGGAAGGCCAGGGCTGAAGCTGCAGGAGAAGGTAGGGTGGGATGCTCCTCCCTGGGCTGGGGTCACCATCAGCTCTGACTGGAGTGTGAAAAGTCCTGTCTCAGGGTGTCTCCTGGTCTCTTCCTTCACAGAAACCCCTATGGTGGAGGAAGGAGAAGGCAAGGTATCCCAGGGTGTGAGAGAGGGATCAGAAAAGCAGTAGAAGGGACCTTGAGACTCACCTTTGCCATCAGGTATCAGAGGTTTACCATCCAAGTGCCAGCTCAGAGTCCCTGCAGGGTAGCCTCCCTTGGACACACATGTGCCCACCTGGGAAAAGATCGACCTCATCATTTTGAGAATAAGAGACTCCGTACACACGCACCCTGCTCCTCCCTTCCCATTCTCAGGATCAGTTTCTACTCCCTGTGTCTTCCACTACCTTACTGGGGACACCAGCCTTGAGTTCAGAGGCAGGATCAACAATTTCTGGCTTCCCAGGAATCTCTGAAGGAGGGGAAATTCCAATCAGATGCTGGGACTTTGAAGATTCTCACACCCCTGGTGTGGGAATGGGGCAGCCGAAGTCAGAGGTCTGTACACTAGGGCCAAGGTGGCAAGGGCTGGGGTACAGGCTCTTTCTTAAATGAGAGGTGGGCCCTGGGGAAGGCCCTGGATTTCTTACGGTAGACTCGGACTTGGTAGTTGGACTTAGTCTCCTTTCCTTTCCGGCTCATCGCCCGGCACTGGAAAGTCCCCTCATCCTGGATCCCGATGGCCGGCAGGAGGAGGGAGCCATTGGGGAGTACTTGAGCCACGCTATCCCAGGGTTCTCCCCGGGGAGACAGGACCTTCCAAGCTTCTGTCCGGCCTGTGTTCTGGGGACAGAGAAGAGGGGCCTAAACAGTGCAGGCTCTTTGGGGAAGGACTCCTGAGGCAGGGAGGTGGGGTGCAGGGGCCACGACAGGAACCCCACTTACCAGTTTCCATTCCAGCTGCTGGGGTGGTTTCCTGGGAGCACCCTTACAGTTCAGCACCAGTGGCTTCCCAATCCGGACTGTGAGATTCTGACCACCTACCACTGTCCCTGGGAGACAGCGCCAAGGTGGAGGGGCCAGAAGGGAGATAGGGCTGAGAGAACTAGCACAGGGTGGGCAGGGGAGCTGGGAGAGCAGTGCCCAGGTTCCAGGACAGTTCTGGGGAGGGGGCAGTGCCTTCCACAGGTGGGGGGGAATGGCTCACCCCACAGACTTAGGACCAGCACCCAGGCTCCAGCTGTTCCCCTTGCTGCCATCCTGCCTCCTGTCCAGGCTCCTGGCTCTGTCTGCCTCTCACTGATGTGGCCACAGCCCTAGGTGGGGCCGTACCCTCTCCCCTGCCCCCATCTCCCCGTCCTGTCCTGGCACAGGGAATGCTAGGAATTCATGACTCTCGGACAAGAGTCCTTCAGGTACTAGGAGAAACAATTATCACCCCACCCCTGGGCACTGCCACATCCATGGGGGTGGAGAGTGCACTTCCTAGTAGGGTCTCTCATGCTCTTAGGACCCCCAGTCTGTTCCATCAGTCTGCTGAGGACTACCTGGTGGACCACTGGAGCCCCAGCTGTGGAGGCAAGGTTGCCAGGCAACAGGGTTCCGGCCAGCCTGTCGCCCATGGAAAGGAGGCAAAGCTGCAACATGGAGCCTAGGTGTTGAGCACAAGGCTGGGGGGTACCTGGGGCAATCCCTTTGGGGCCTTACGAGAGAAAAATATTTTCCTGGGGTTCCTCGTATTTTTGAAAAAAATTCTCAACTAAACCCAGGGGAAAAAGAAATTTATTTAAAACTGATTTATTTTTTCTGTGAAACTACAAGTTTACAAGTGAGGAGAGAACTGCCCATGCCTGTGCCTCCCCCACCCTCCCACCCATCACAACCCCAACCTGCCCTCCGTCCTGCCCGGATCTTTGATGGTGGGGTTCATGGTGACAGTCTTGTGAAATCCTGATGTTTGAGGGACAAGGATGGGGCAGTGATTTTACTTCCCCCCATACCTGGCTTTTTGCAACCTCCCTGCTCTCCCCACCCTCACGATTTTGAACTGAGGAAAAAAAAGATACTTCATTTCTGGGGAAATTGAGGGAGATACAGATACAAGCACCCCAACCCATACTTATTTCAGAATAACCCCCTCCCCATTCTTCCCCTCCAATCTGCAAACAGTAGCTAAAAAAAAAAAAAAGATTTAAAGACACACCACAGGGGAAGGTGGCATTTCCTCAGAATTACTGCATCTAGCCCTGCCCGAGTTGTGGGAAGAGGGAGGGTAGGCCAGCCACAACACGCCCCAGACGGCCTCCACACCAAACGCGGCTGGAAGCTGCCTGAGCAAGCAAAGAACACTTGGGACTTACAAGCGGAGGAGAATACCTAAGCGGTTTTAGGGGGGCAGGTGTGGTGACCTGCCGAATGTACTTCCTGATGGACAGGCCTGGAGCCAGGTGGGTCTCTTCACCAGTTCTGTGTGTGCCCCTCTTTTACCATGACCCCTCTGGCTATCACCCCTAATATGGGAAAGTGAGAAATTAAGAGAAAAATCAACATATTTACAAAAAATATCTACTTCCCCAAACTAAAATGAAAATTAAGAACCAGAACAAAAAACCCAAAACTAAACAAATAATGGACCCCAGGGTTTCTTCTTTCAAAAAAAAAAAAAAAAACCCTAAAACCCAGTCAATTCCCTAAAGTAGCAGAAACTCCCTCCGAGGTAGATATCTGAGTCAGACACTCTTGTCCACCGAGCTATTCTATTGGTTTAAGATGAGCTGCTTATGAGGTAATAAAGCTGTCTGGAGGGGCAGGGGGTAGGAGGCAAGGGAGCATGGCCCAGGTCCTCTGTCCAGAAGTTGTGTCCCCGTTTTTGGCACCTCTGGTAGGTAGGGCAAGGCTGGCGTTCTCCATAGATCCCAGAGCAGATAAGCAGTGGGGGAGGGAGAAGGGGTGAAACCAGAGAGAGAGAGTAGTTGTACGTGTGTGAGAGAAAGGGATCTGAAAAATAGGATTCTGGGTGTGTGTTTTTATAAGAAATGGGAAGATTAAAGACTGAAAAAAAGGAAAAAGGGGGAGATAGACCCCACTTTCCCCTTAGGGGATCCCATCTCCTTGCCACATAAGCAACACCCCCAGCACTGAGTCTGGTGAGGGACGGGATGACCCCATTTGCCCTTCTCTGCCTTGTGCTTCTCCTGTGTTGGGGGTCTCCGGATGCCTTCGTCCTCTTCAAGAGTCACCTCGTGAGCCCCCACCCCTGTGGTCCTGAGGGGTGAGATCAGTTGGAAGTGTCAGAATGAACGCTCCCTGGTTCCTCTGTTGGGGATGTCACTGAGGACGGGGTCACAGCCTCCTGCCAGCCGCCATTTGCCTGGAAAAAGACAGACAGCTGGGGTAGGACTCTGAAACCTAGAGTGGGGGACAACATTTCCAGGGAGAAGGCCTTCCTGTCCAGGTGAAAGGTGGAGAGAGGGGACTTCAGGGATCCACTCACCCTCATTTCCCGAGGGCTGTACATCTGGCCTCCCCCGAGGTTATCCCCATAGCCCCCTGGCCCCATTGAGTGTCGGAGTGATTCCACCTGTGAGCAGCGAGACAGTATGGTGCCGTGAGAGGCCTCAAAAAAAAAGTCTTGCATCCTGAAGGGAGGGAAAACAACCAAGTCTGGGAAAACCATACTCAAGGGGAAATGGGCCATCTGACCTGGGAAGCAGAGTACGAATCTCCATTGAGCCCGGGTACCCCCAGAAACATGTCTCCGGATCCTGAGAGACTGAAAGAGCCTCCAGAGCCTTGGGAGAGCAGAGAGGGTAATGTGTAACAGCCTGTGATGGCAGACAGGAGACATACCATAACTCTGTTTCCAAAAAGCCCTCTGAACTAGCTCTGTGGGAGTGTGCCACTGTGCACAAATTACCCACATGACAACACTGCAACACTCAGAAGGATCTGGCTGCTTCCACGCCTCCCCTAGCCACTTGCTAGAAGAAAGGCAAAGATGTGACTTGGCTGCAGTGGCCTCCTCACCCTGACATCTTCACCCCATCTCAGCTTGGCCTTTCACCCCCCAGATGTCTCCACTCTATGATCCTGCCTAGATAGGAAGTCGGAACAAAAACAGGAAGTGTGCAAAACGACCGGCCAGGGTGGCAGCAGGGTGTACCTGCAGAGGAAGGGGGTGTTGGGGAGCTGGTGCGGCTGTGGCCTCCCTGGGTGACTGACACGGCAGTCTTGACGGCATAAATATTTGCCTCTTCTTGGAACTTTCCAATATTTTTCTTATAGCGAATCCGCTTGTTGCCAAACCAGTTGGAGACCTACGGGGTGTTGGGCAGAAAAGAGGGTCAGTTGGACACCTTTCCCTCTGTATGGCCCTCAGTGAATAGGACTGGAGAGGTTTTTGCCAGAAAACTCCTCCCCAATACCTGAGAGACAGTGATTCCACACTTCTTGGCGAGCTCCTCCTTAGCTTCCTCACTAGGATATGGGTTACTCAGGTGGGAGTAGAAATATTCATTTAGGACCTCAGTGGCCTGTTTGCTGAAGTTACGGCGTTTTCGTCTACAGAGGAGGGAGTAGGGTGGTGGTGAGGGGGACGTTGCTGTCCCAGCAGGGCCTCCAGTGTTGCCTAACTCCAGAGGGCGCCACTGTCCTGGAGTTTGGTGTTGTGCAACTTGGTGGCCAGGGGCTTGGAGTAGAGGAGAAAGGGAAGGAGCCTAGTGCTGGGGGCAGGCCCAGGCCCCTGGGCCCCACCTGGCATCCAGGAAGCGGGAACGCAGGATCATGACGGCCTCGCAGGTGCTCTGCTTGAGCTGCATCTGGATGGCACTGAACTTTCGATGGATGATGCTCACCATACGCTCCATCTCCTTGGGTGCCACTGGCCGCGTGCGGCTCTGCTCCCTCAGCAGGTTCATGACATGGGTTGTGAACTCGTTACATGCCTGCATTGGGGGCCAGAGAGCTGTGAGGAGTGTGGTCTTGGGATTTCCCCCAAGGAATCTCCCTCCACCCACTCCAGCCTCCTCTCCTCACCTGCTCATACTTCTCTAGCTCCGAGTGATAGATATGGCGAATCTGAGCAAGTTTGCTGCGATAGTCCGAGTGTTCGATGGAGTTGTCAGGGGACATGCCACCCCCAGAAGCTGCAGCGGCTGCAGCTGCTGCCGCTGAGCCCCCACCTTTCTCAGGCCCAGCCACACCCTCTGCCAGAAGCATATTGTCCAGGCGCATCAGCTGGGGGTCCACTGGCTCCTCCTCCTGGGAGCTTCGAATGCTGAGGCCTAGTACATAGGTGAGTGGACTTAGGGACCCCCACACCCAGTTCTTAGCCCTCCAGATTTCTATGGTTCCCTCCCAGTCCCCCTGGCAACCTCCCTGACCCCACTTTCCTCAAGGCCCAAGTTGTCAAACTCTTGGCCTGTGTCTGTAGTGAACAGGGCTCCATCCCAGGAGGTGAGGAATCAGAGGAGGACCCACATACCAGTTTTCTCCTTGATTTCACACAGGACGCTAAAGAGAGCGGGCTTCATTCGGTGGCAGTTTAGGGCATGTTTCCTTGGGAGGGACGGGAGAGAAAAAAGTTGTGCTGCAGAAACAGGCAGGTGAGAACCATGAGGGTGGGGAGCCTGGGAACAAGGAAGGTAAAAATGGGGCTGGGTGGAATGGAGTTGGGGGTTCTTTGGAAGAGATAAGCTCTGCGTGTGTGGAGATGTGGGAAGCTGCTTGGCTTCAGGCCACAGAGGGAAGGTGGAGGCAGCAGGCTAAAGGCCCCTGTGGGCAGGCTGGGGGCTGTAGGATATGGTCTAGAAGGATGCAGGGGGTACTTTGGGGGTGACTGCATACATGAGGGTGACTAGGTAGATTTCAGAAGAGACGGAGACTGGGGAGAAGAGTCAGAGTTTGAGGTGCCAGAAAGGGGTTAGGGGTGCCAAGCTAAAGTACGGTAATCAGAGATGTGTGTGGAGGATCCTGGGACTGAGCAGGGTGAAGCACGGGTGAGGACCCTTGGAGGCTGGGCCATGGCGAAGAGGAGTGGTAGGAACCCTGGGGAGGGGTGTGGAGGTCCCCAGGTCTGCAGAGGAGGGGGGTGTGCTGGGTGAGGAGTTAGGAAAGACCACAGCATAGCCATTTCTTAGTCCGGGAGTCAGAAGGGGGCTCTGGGGATGGAAGATGTTCCAGGGGAGTGTGGGGGGCTCAGTCAGAGGTTAGGAGGGGGATGAGACCACCTGGGCCCCCATCTTTAAGGTTTCAGGGCCTGGGAGCAGGAAGGTTATCTCGGGGCTTCCGGGAGTAAGGAGAGAGGAGAGCTGTAGGATGCTGGAGAGGTCCTGGAGTTGGGGTGGGGGGACTCCCAGAAGACTCAGAGCTTGTGAATGGGGCTTCTGCTGGGTCTGTGTGGGGTCCCGGGGTGGGGGCACTCACTTGGCCTGGGCCTCGTCCAGGCTCTGGTCGGTGATGGTCATTATCTGCTGCAGAATGTCCCCGATGTCTTGCTTCCCTCGGCCTCCCGGGACCCCCCCGCCACCCCCACTGGGGTCTCCGCCACCGGGAGGCTCGCCAGGGCCCCCGGGCTCCCCACCCACCAATCCCAGGCCCCCCCGGCCCCCGCCTGGAGGGGGCGGCCCCAGCAGACGCTCGTCCATAGTTGGGGGGGGCCTGAGGCCCCCTCCCTTCTTCGCCCCTCCCCCCGCCCTGTTACTTCCCCCCCAAACTCGCTGGGGCCGCTGCTCCCTCCGCCCCAACCCCCGCCCGTCTCCCCGTCTCTCGGCTCCCCTGAGGGTTCACCCCGGCCCTGAAGGGAGACCTAGGGTACCGGCTGGGACCCCACAGGAGACCCCGGCCCCCGGCGGCGGAGAAAATGGAGCCGGAGAGAGAGAGAGGAGGCCCAAGCGGGGGTGTGTGTAAGAGAGAGGGAGGAGGGAGGAGGGAGGAGGGAGAAGGGGGGGAGCGAGGGAGGGAGGCTGGGGGAGGGGAGGCGGGGAGGAAGAGGAGGGGAGAAGAGAGGAGAAACTGGGAGGAGCTGGGGGCGGAGAGAGACATGGAGGAACTGAGACCGAGTCGAGGAAGGGAGAGGGGAGAGAGGACGCGGGGAGTATACTAACCCATCGGAAAAAACATGGGGAGGCCCCGGGGCTGGGCTTCTGCGGCCTGGGCCCGGGGCGTGTTGGGGGTGGGGGTCCTGCTACCAGGGTTCTGAATCAGGGATGTAGGTGATCTGGACTGCGCCTGCTGGAATGCCTGGGTTCTCAGACAGCTCAGTTCATATTTCTTGTCCTAATGACTCCCCTCCCTGTTCTACTTAATTAAAATCAGGAGAGGGGGTGGGGGGTAATTAGGAAGGTCTCCAGCCGCTGCTTAATAAGCCAGTAATTAACCAGCCAAGGAGGGAGCTGGCCTCGGGCCAGACTGGGGAGAGAGGCAGCCTCAGGCTTCGCTGCCCTACCCTCCGCCCGCAGCCCCAGATAGCAGTCTTCAGTCCAGAGGGGAGTTACATTTATTCATACAACCGAAACATCAGACAGACGCGGAGCAGCAGTGGAGAGGGACGGTGGTTAGAGCTGTGTCCGTCCACAGCCTGCAGGCCCCCTGGTCCTGGGGCTGGGAGGTGCTGGTCGTGGGAGTGGGAGAATAGTCTCTGTCTCTTTGCGGTGCCGCCCTCCCTTTCTTCTTTTTGGGAAAGAGGGTGGAAGTGTCCCTCAGGTCACAACCTTAGGAAATTGGCCTTTTCTTGGGAATTGGAGGCTTGAGCTCTCAGATCCTGCCTATTGGCTCGACTACTGAGGGTGTTCCCCCAGCTCAGGACCAAGACTCCAAGCCACTCCTTGAGATCAGAGTCGTGATGGGGCGTCCTTTGGTGGCTGGGATCCTCTCGCTGCCTCGAGCTCCCATGTACTCCGGGAGAGATTTAAATGACTATTCTACCTTGACTATTCCCAGGGTTTGAAGGCTTTCACCCACTCAACCTCCCAGGGAGTGTGAATAAGGGCGATGAATATTGAGATTTCTGCTGAGTTCAGTCTCTGGTGCCCCTGCCAAGCAGGGTTGAAGGTATGCAGAGGGCTGCCCAGCTTTGAGCCTCAGGAGTGAGTGCCCAGGGACTGGTAGGGACTCAAGTCTCAGCACGTGTGTGTGTGGGGGGCCGGGACCTTTGTTCTTCCATTCTACCCCCACCCTGAACTCTCAGCAGCAATTCCAGGAGCTCTTGTCCCCCTGGCGGTAGGGGGGGCTCTGACCGCTGGGCTTCCATCCGCTGGCTCTGGAAGAGTGTAAAGAGGGAAAGGTGCTGGTGAGATTCTAAGAGGAGATTCTAAGAAGGCCTTGAAAGGAGCCAGGGCTGGTTTGAGGGGCATGTGATGGGAATAGGGGGACTAGGGCCTGGGGAGGGAGCAGATACAGATACCTGGGGGGAAGAAGGGCCCCAAAGAGAATAGGGCCAAGAGACCAGGAAACCTGGGTCTTGCCTCCTGGGTGTGAGTGTGTGTGTGTGTGTGTGTGTGTGTGTGTGGCAGGGAGTGTCTCACCTGGTGACTGAGGATGGTGCTGTAGAGCTGTTCTCTGTCTTCAGGAGGCCAGGATGGGGCTGGGGCTAGTCTTGGGGGATTGTGAGGGGCTTGGAAGGTGGCCCTCTGCTCCTCTAGGCGACGGGACTGAGCCTCAGCCACCAGGTCCAGAAGGAGCTCGGTCTGCAGGGAGAGCAGGGAGGCCGAGCGGCGTCCCAGGGCTGAGAGAGGAGGGGGAGGGCTCAGAGAAATTGGCAGGGGGTGAGGATGGGGACTGGGACAGACAGAGTGAGGTGATTAGGGACTGGTGCCTAGAGGTAAAGGGGTACAATGGGAAGTCCAGGGGAGGTGGGGGAAAGGCCCATGATGGAATGGACTCTGGTAATGGGATCAGGAAAGATCTGGGCACCAGGGTCAGGGATCTCCCTGGGTGGATGGGGGGTACCTGTGAGGCGGGTCCCTGGAGGAGGGGATGGAGGAGCAGATCGCCAGGGCCGAGTGGTGGTGTTCACAGGGGGCCAGCTGTGCTCATCCTGATGGGGGCCCTGATGCCGAGACATCCATTGCACTCAAGCAGGGGTGGGGTGGGCAGGGGGCTAGGCCAGTGGCCTGTTTTTTTCTCTCCCTGTGTCTCTGTCCCTGTCCCAGTGTGCCCAAGCCCTTCCAAGTACCCTGAGTCCACCATCACTAGGTCTCTGCTCAGATCCTCTCACCTCCCTTTCTCCCAGGGTCAGCCTTCCCCACCGGGTGCCAGCTCACCTGCTCACCTTCCTCTTCTTCCTGGGGTCTCTCAGCCTCCATCCCCTGGAGGGGAGAAACCAACGGGGGAGGGGTAGCAAGGATTTGGAGGAGGGCCGGAACCCTGAGTTCCTGAGGGGAGTGGGGGCTTGAAGGGGTGGGGGTGAGCCGGGGGCTGGATGTCTGGGTACTAAGCAGGAAGCTGGGTTCCTGGTCAGCCCCCCCCACGGCCCCGCCCATCCCTGTCAACTTCCTCCAGTTCTCTTTTCCCACCCGAACCGCTTGTTCAACCTCTCTCTCCCCAGGGGAGCACAGAGACCTCGAAAAGCTCCTCCAGCCCAGTAGTGGAGGGGTTTCAAGGTGGGCAAGAACTCTTGGCCTTCTCATCTCCAGGGCCTCAGTAGCTGCCCCACCCCCTCTGTTCAGCTCTGTCCCCTCCTCCTCTTCAGCTCTGTCAACACAGGAACTAGCTGCACAGGAAGTGGTTTCACTCCTCAGAACCCTAACCCCCAGGTCCCATCTCTCCTTGAGATGGACCCTGACATAGGATTCTGCCTTCCCTGCTTCTCAGCCTTATCGGGAGTAGGACAGGCATGGTTCCAGTGAGAAGCAGGAGTCAGATCCAGGGTTGTCAGACCATCAAAGGTATACATATACCGTTAGCACTGGGTCCAACACACAGTGAGTGTCCAGTAAATGTGCTGAATAGTTAACCCTGCCCTCTAGGTGCTTGGTCTATTCAGCAGACAAGATATGCACCAAATGTGAAGTGTGGATCAGGGGAACATTTTCTCAGGTTATGAATGAGGGATATAGAAATGAACAAGAGGACCACCTCATTGGCTTGGTCTTTGATCTGTGCTGATCAGGCTGGCTGGCACCAAGGTGGAAGCACAACAGACATTTGGGACCTCTACATGGACACCTGTCATAGTTGGGTGTTTATAGCCAAGCGACTTCAAACACAGAATGTGATGAAGAGGTCTGATTCTGCCACTCAATGCCTTGCAATTTCGACCAAATAAAATCTGTGCCTCAGTTTCAAAGAGTAAAATGGAGATTCAATAGACCTAATAGTTGATGTGAGGGTGAAATGTGATAAAGCATTTGGCATAGTGAATGCTCAGTAAATGGTAGTTATTACAAGGCATGTCATAAAAGTAGTGTGGGTTTGGTTCCAGACCATAATAAAGTGCTTATCACAATAAAGTGACACGTTTTGGTTTCCCATTGTGTGTTCACAACTATACTGTAGTCTATTAAGTGTGCAATAGCATTGTCTTAAAAACAATGAACAAAAAAAATGAACACACCTTAATTAAAAATACTTTATTGCTAAGAAATGCTACCATCACTTGAACCTTCAGTGAGTCACAATCTTTCTGTTGCTAGGTCTTTGTTTTCAGTGACTTTAATATTTCAATGTTAATGAAAATATATCTGAGAAGCACAGCAAAGTGAAGCACAATAAAAGTGCGGTATGCTTGTACAATATTAGCTTTCAAAATGCTTCAAGCCTTCATGTCTCAGGTTCATCACCACCATGAAAGAGGTGTAGCTACGTTGCTGAAATGTGGGTTGTTTGAAATGTTCTAACTTCTTCTAGCTGACTTGGGCCTGTGGGAGTCTCCTGATGGCCATAACTAAATGCTGTTGGAAGACAAAGGGTCTACTGTGTGGCTTTAGACTCTTGCTCCCAGATACCCTAAATTAACATAGGACCTTCAAATCTTATTCTTGTTCTTAAACTATACTCAAAGTCTCCATCTAAATAGAACTTGGGAAACAGAATTCTGAAAAGGCTATGCTGTCACTCCCACATTTTTTCCATTGCACTCCCCAACCCTTAACAGGTAGGTAACACTACATGAGTGTTATCTGGTGGCAGATTTGGGGTTCTTAAGTAGAGATAGCAGTGGCTAGAAGAGTGGTGCTTCATCCCTGCAGTGATTTGTTGCAGGGTAGTGAGAATGCAAGGATTCTTTGGCTGGAGCGGCCCTTGGCATTCCCCCAACCCAGCACCTGCAATGCCTGACACATAGCAGGTACTTGATAAATATCTGTCAGCTGTTTGTAGGTAGTGGGAGTGTCCTAAAGGCTGCTTTTGGGAACCGAAGACAGATAGGAAAGAACATTTATGTCCTATTTATCTGTAGCTCTTGGTTCCAGTTAAGGGTACTTGGCCCACTCCACCCCACTCTCCTGTAGCCCCTCACTCTTACTTTCTGGGGGAGGGACTGGGCCTACTTCATCCCAGCACCCTGAACCCTTTGTGGGGCTTCATCTTCTCCATGTGGAAGATGACGGTTGTGAGTGGACACACACTCATTTTGGGAGGGACGCTATATTCCCAACCATCTACTCTCGGGGCTCAGAGAACTTTAAAATCTGGAGAACTTCCAGACGGTCACTTACTGGGTACTCACTTTTAGAATCCCACCCTGCCATTAGCCTTCTACTTTTGACCTTCGCTTACTGCATTTAAGGTTATTACTCGGTGGGATGGGGGAACCCCAGGCAACTCGATATCCCCTATCCCGGGACGGAGTAAGGCAAGAAGGCGGAATCGGAGTGTTGGAAGACGGCCCGCAGGCTCCCAGGGCCACCCAGTCGCAGGGCCTGTCAGCCGAGGCCACACCCTCGCTCCAGGATCTTCCGTGCACCACAGCAGGGTTGGGCCGCAGCCCACGCATGCCTGCGGAAAACCTCCCGCCACAGGGCGGGCCTCCTCCGGATTTTCCTTTGGACTGGCTTTGGCTCTGCGAATAGACCCCGCCCCCATGCGCGGCCAAGTCTACGGACAAAGTCCGGTTTTGCAGACTTGCTCCGCGCCCGCATGGGACTGCTCCCGCTGCTGACAGCGTCCGGCTGCGCAACAGAGACCGGTCCCCGCGCGGCGGCACGCTTCCCGATGTGGTCCGCGCACGCGCAAAGGCTCTCTCCCCTCCGCTTGGCGTGGCCTCGTGACACGTCTGCGGTGGCCCCGCCCCTTGAAGTAGAGTCAGAAGATCCCAGTGGTTGCGCTGGCGGGCGACGTCCGCGGGCGCTAGTCCGGTCTGATCCCGCAGTCCTCTGGCCGCCCCCAGCCCTAGCAGCAGCTGGACTACCTCCACCGCCCCTTCTCGCGCTGCCAGAAACAGTGGCGTCTGCTCCTGCGTGGGAGGAAACCCCCAGGAACTAGGTCAGGGAAGGCCACACCCACAGGACTGGCCCTTCATGACTCCACCTACTTGACTGCCGGTCCCTTCCCCCTCTGGTTTGGGGGAGTTCCCGAGCTTTCCACCTCTCCCGCACCCCTTCTCTTTTTTTTTTTGTAGGGGACCTTCCACTTGCTCTAACCCTGCCATCCTGGGCGTCTTTATCGGCTCCGGCTTGGAGAAGGGCGCGGGCAGCTCGGGCATTGTTCACAGCGGCTGCCCAGTGCAGAGCGGTTTTTCCTGGGGAACGACATGGGAGGTTGTCACCCTGAATGTGGAATCAGACTCCTGGGTTCCCTTTTCCCAAAGATTCTGGTCTTGGGGGAAGGGCTCTTAGGGTCCGTGGGGTCCCGGGTTCCTCAAACGCGGAAGCGTTGTCGGGGTGACCCTACCGGCAGAAATTGTCCCTGGTGACGTCACCGGTGTGCGGACTGGACAATGGGGCATTGTTCTGGGGTCGTTGGGACCGGAGAGCCCTCCCTCTTCTCACTGACACTGCCTCCCCATCCTGGTTCACAGAGGGCTAGGATGCTGTGTATCGTTGAAGATGATGGGGGAAGACACGGGTTCCTTTCTGTTACCGCCTTGCAGATTTACCACCCTGACAACAGGTTGGGAGGGAATCCCCCAGCCTCCAGTTGGTCCTCTGCTGTTCCCTTTTTTTCACATTTTACCTCACATCCCATTTGCTTAACTTCTCTACAGCTCATCAGCACCCCCACCCCCAGATACATACCCCATTTATCTCTGGCTCCTACATCTGCTTGGGCTGCAATCAGTTCTTCGACCAGGTCCTCCACTGCCAGCCTGGCAGCCAGCATCAGCGCTGTGGTTCCATCCTCTGTCTTTGCATCCACTGTGGTCTGTCTGCTGCAGAGTAGAAGCTGGGGGGACCAGACAGGGCCAGTGACCCCTGGTATGTCCTGGACTGCTAGCTCAGGGCCCTCACACTGTTAACCACCTCCCAATCCATATTCAGCCATCTGTTCTTGTTTTTCTTTCAGGTCCCCATCTCCTATCACCTTCCTCTTTGCCAAACCCTAGAGAATGTTTTTGCCCAGCTTTGATTCCAAATTGGCTCCCCGTTCTCTTCAGTGACTCCAGTGTGCTCTGACCTGGCAGACCTCCCGAGCATCAGCAGCCACAGCAGTGTGAAGGGGGGTGCGCCCTGCTCTGTCTGGCTGGTTGGGGTCGGCTCCAGTCTCAAGGAGGCGGCGGGCAGCAGTTGGCCGGGAAAATCGGGCAGCCAGGTGCAGAGGGGTCTCCCCAGTCCCCACAGTATGAGTTTGGGGACAGGCCCCTCCATCTATCAGAGGATCCCAGGACTCAGAGCTTTCCCGCCATGCCCCCTGGAAGGTCCTGGACTCTACTCCCCCAGAGTAGACTGCTGACATCAGGGGTGTCACCCCATCTGTGGGTGGGAGACAAGGAATGGGAGACATCGATAAAAAGGACATGACATGAGGGCGGAGAAAATGGAGGCTCTGGAAGAATCATAGCCTGAGGTGTCAGGAAGCCCAACTCACTCTTGATTTTGTGTGGCTTTAGTCAAGTGACTTCTAATCTCTGGGCTTCAGTTTCCTCATTTCTAAAAGGAATCAGCGGGACTTAATTCTCTAACATTCTAGGGCAGTGGTTCTCAAACTTGAGTCTGATTAGACTCACCTGGAGGGCTTTGTGCAACGATTCCCCAATATCTGAATCAGGAGCTCTGGAGTGGAGCCTGAGAATGCTTATTTCCTTTCCCTTTCTCTTTTTCTTCCTTTCTTTCTCTCCCTCTCCCCCTTCCTCCTTTCCTTCCCTTTTTAAAAAAGATCTTATTTATTGATCTGACTAGTGTGGCTGAATTGGTTGAGTATCATCCTGCAAAATGAAAGGCTGATGATTTGATTCCTGGTCAGGGCACATTCCTGGGTTGTGGGCTGGTCCCCCATTGGATCATGTGCAGGAGGCAGCTGATTGATGTTTCTCTCCCTCTCTTTCTCTCTCCCTAAAATCTATTTTTAGAGAGAGGGGAAGGGTGAGAAACATCAATGTGAGAGAGAAACATTGATCAGTTGCCTCTTGCCCCAATGGGGGATCGAATCTACAACCCAGGCAAGTGACCTGACCAGGAATTGAACTGGCGACCTTTCACTTTGTGGGATGATGCTCAACCAACTAAGCCACACCAACTGGGGCCTGAGAATTTCTGACAACTTCCCTGGCGACAATGATTCTTCTGTCCTGGAACCACACTTTGAAAATCACCATTCTAAGGCACTAACTCTAACATTTGCTTCTCCAGGTCTGATAGCAAAAGATTTTCATATTTTAAGGGTCAAAGGGATTTTTTTGGTCTGGATTGGTTCACATACCAGGTCCATGGGTATCCACATCAGATATGTCCATCTCAGATTTCTGGGGAAAAGTCAGCATGTCTGCCTGGGGGAGCTCCTGACAGTCACCACTAAGAGACCAGAGCTGGCACTTAAGGGGTGAGGCCTTTTCTTCAGCCTTGGGGTCAGAAAAACAATCAGTGAAGGAAGGCTGACTTGTCCCTTCCACCCTTTCATCTGCTTCAGTGCTTTCACCAGGCCTACCTCCTCTCCTTTCTCAGGGCCTGAGCACTTCACAACTCTGTCCTCATCAGCTTCTGCCTCTGGTTTCAGTGCCCTGGAAGAGGGTGGGTGGGTAGAGGACCTTCAGGGTCCACAAGGTTCCCAGTAGCCTTGCTATACCTTTCCCCTTCCTGTTTTCAACTTCTGCAATGGCATCTCTTATTGCCCATAATCATAAATATCTTCAGAGGCAAGAGTTACCCCCCTGAGCCCCAGTTCTTCCTCATCTCACTTGAGGCTGATGCTGTCCTCGCCCAGTGGGGGCCGGCGTTGGCGAGGAGCTGGCTGAGTCCGAGGCCTTTGAGTGAACCCAGGGGGCAGCCAGAGGGCCCCATGCTCTCGGCGCCGCCGCTGCCGGATGAACTGAAGGACGAGAAGAGCCCCGAGGGCCAGGAGAAACACCCCAGCCCCCAGTGAGCACAGCACAGGCCAGGGAAGCTGGTTGGCAGGGGGCACTGGTGGGAGAGACATAGTCAAAAAGAGGCCATTCTAGGTGAGGTGGGGTACTACTGTGAGAGCTCTGGGCCTCGGTTTCATCATCTGTAAAATAGGAACATCAATAGCACCTTCTCAGTGGTGGTGTTGGGAGGATAAAAGGAGTTGGTACTGTGAAGCACTTAGAGCACAGCATGGCGTGGTGAGTGCGGTGTAAAAGTTCTTATTCTTCCATGAGCTCTGAATAGGTACAGGATTCATTGGGTGCTCTCTGTCTAGTAGAGAGGGTGAACCAAAGCCTGAGGTTTGTAGGAGATCTATGATAGAGGTTAGGATAAAGTCCTTAGGAAAACCAGGAATGGGCCATGAGGAGACCCAGTTAGAGAAAGAGAGGTTCACAAGGATAAGTCCCCACAAGGAGCACCTGAAACCCAGTGATCCCGTTTCATTCGACCTCCATAGCTGGTTGCTGGCATGAAAGCTGGCCTGGGAGTAAACTCAGGGAAGGGATGGGGTCACCTACCAGTGCCTGCACGAGGGTGGGCAGCCAGCAGTGGTCCTGGCAGTAGGGGCTCCAGGGCCTCCACTGCAGCCATGGCAGCAAGGAAGCGGAGCAGGAGCCCAGGGTCCCAGGAACAGCGGGATGCAGGGTGGTCAGGGCCACAGTGGGACAAATCCACACCCATCACCACCACAAACCTGCAGGGAAGGCACCTCAGAGACCCTTGTGTTGGTCCCTCCCTGGCTCCATTCCCTTCACCTACTTACCCTGTACTGAGGGAGTCCGTCTCCTTGCCCACAGGCTGTGCTTGAGCAGTTCCTGTCTCCTGATGAGAGGGGTCTGGGATTCCTCCTAGCTCCTGTTCGGCCTGGGCCCCAGGATAGGGGTATACCATATCCCTGCCGTCACTATCCTTCCTTACCCAGAGCCCCACCCTCAGAGTCAGGGACAGTACCCGGGCCAGGGAAAGCAGCTGCTGGTCCAGGGCTGGGGGGCTAAGCACCACCAGCAGGGCCAGGGAGGGCCCCCACTTGGAATTCCCATCTTCTTCGGGGGGCCTGCAGTCGCCCCCATCCCAGCCACATTCTGGAGTGTTGCAGCCTTTCTCGCAGTACCCGTTGTGGAAGTGATCATGGCAGAACTGGTCATAGGCTGGACTGTGGGGTGAGTAGAGGGGGACTCAGGACCCCCAAAGCAACCCCATTCCCTCCATCCCAGAGAGGATTCTTGATATTCCACAGCCTGTAGGGCACTGGTTGCTGAGCGGGGGCCACTCCAGAGAAGGGCTTAGTCAGGCCCTGGATGGTAGGTAGCCCAGACACCCTGCTGTCTACTGACACCCTGGTTTCCTACCCTCTGAAGCCCTCCTGTCTCTCTGAAGGAGGAGAGCCCGAGGCGCTTTTCTGTCAGGGGTGTAGGTTGATACTCTATGGCAGGAGGGCTTAGGGGCTTGAAGCCAGAGCTCTCAGCAAGGAGCCCAGGCAGAGGTAGTGCCTATTCTTGGTCCCGCATTAAATTGATGCTGCCCTCCCTACTCCCCGCAACCCCCAGGTTGGAGTCTAGGGCCTTCTACCCCTTCTTAGCAATGGTTACAAGGGTGGAAACTGCCTGGAGCTTGAGGCTGTGGTCACACTGTAGCTCAGAGCATCTATGTCTCTCCTGCCCTCGCTGTGCCACCCCACCCCAACTTAGGGTTTCAGGCTTACGTGCAGGCTGGAGGAGTCTCACAGTCATAGCCATCAAACAAGCATTCTTCAGAGTCACACTGCGGGTGGCACTGCCCGTCCCGGAAGAGAAGCCAGCAGTGGGAGTGGGAGGGGCAGCCCTTCCAGGGGTCCAGGACCCCCAGGGAGCAGTCCCCTCCATCCCAGTTTCCTTCTGGGCCACTGCAGGCAGTATCACAGGCCCCATCTCCACCTCTGCCTTCACATCCTTCTGCTCTGGGGCTCTGACACCGGGGCCCTGGGGAGCTGGGAGGGCAGGAGCATCGAAAGCTTGGGCCCCCCAACTTGGAGGTCTCTGAGCAGCTGCCATTGTGGAGGCAAGGAGAAGGAGGGCCGCAGCCTGGAGCAGGTGGGGTCAGGCAGTCAGGGCCCCTGTAGCCATCGAGGCAGGCACAGTGGGGTGGGGTGCCAGACCTGGGGGAGGGCAGGCACAGGCCGCCGTGGTGGCAGTGGTGGAGGCCACAGGAGGGGGCTCTGTGACTGCAGGTGGGGCCTTCAAAACCCTGCAGAGAGAAAAGATGTCGGGGAAGGACCTTGCGTTATTCTTCCCACTTGCCCCAAGCAAGCTCCTGAGTTAAGATAACTAAGGGACCTGGAGTCTCATATCAGGAAGGGGCCTCAGAGAACTTCAAGTTAATCATTTTATAGATGCTGAAACCATGTCCTGTGTCTTTGTCACATAGGGACATTAAGTAGTGGTGAAAGTGGGTGAGCCATGGCTGTGTGCAACAACCTGGGTGGACGTATTGCAAGGCAAGTCCTGTAACACTAAGCAGTTAATAGAGTAATGTTAATTGAACTAATCTTATCTTAATCTTTGGAAATGGAATTATATACTTATTCTTCCTCTGGTAGGGAAACAGGACAGAGGACCTAAGTATATGTAAGTTATTAATCTTGTAATTCTTGGGTTTGATTCAGGGTCTTATATTGTAAAAATAATAAAAGAACGTCATGCACAAACCAATGATGTTAGTGTATTATGAAACAAGGCTTAAAATTAACCTAATTGGCCCTGGCTGGTGTTTGATTCCTAGTCAGGGCACATGCCTGGGTTGCAGGCCAGGCCCCCAGTGTGGGGTGTGAGAGAGGCAACCACACATTGATGTTTCTCTCCCTCTCTTTCTCCTTCCCTCCCCCTCTCTCTAAAAATAAAATCGTAAAAACAACCCAATTGTATGCATCTGAGGTTCATAGCATGTGTGCATACACATGTATACACACAGTTAAAATAACTAAGAACTTATCCAGGGTCACCCAGCTTGACCCTGGGGGCCTTCTCTTGGGCATGCCCATTATTTCTGAAAATGCCATTTGTGCTACCACCAGATTCCTGCCCCCCACCCCTCCCCCATCTGCTTCTGAGAGGCGCTCACCTCTGTGAACAAGGGATGGCTTTCTCCAGTAATTCCCACCAGTGCTCCCAGGCTCCCTTCTCGGATCTGAGCTCAGACTTTCATACCTGGTGTCAGTGTTGGGGGCAATAGAGAAGGCAGCTTTGCAGTCACTCACCTTGTGGCAGTGGCAGGTGAAACCTGGGGGTGGTCCTGCTGTGGCCTCACAAGACCCTCCATGGGAGCAGGGCTGGCTCTGGCAGGGGTCTATCTCCACTTCACACCACGGGCCTGTGGTGGGGATGGGATTCAATATCACACACTGCTTTGGTCACTGCCTCTTTTCTAGCTCATTCCTAGGAGATGACCCAGCACCTGCTGCAGAGGCAAAGGGATTCTGGGGCATATTCTCTGGGCTAGGGTGTGGGGCTGGACAAGATGACAAGATGACTAGGCTGACTTGAGGGAGGGTATTGTCTGGGTTTTCACGGTCAGCTCAGCTGTGCCACAGAGATGCCTACATCCCACCTCAGCCCCATCCTAGGCCTCACCTGTGTGTCCAGGCAGACACTGGCAGTAGGAGGCATTGGCTAGAGAGTGGCAGGCTGCAGTGCCTTTGGGGTGGCAGCGCTGGTCCAGACACTCACTCACAACCCCCTCACAGTGCAGCCCCACAAAGCCTGGAGGGCAGACACAGAGGAAGCCTCCAGGTTTCGGGGTGCAGGTCCCATGGTTGTGACAGGGCTGGGATTGACAAGCGTCGGGTTCCTTTGAACAGTTCTGTCCACTGTAGCCTGGGGCACACTGCAGGCAAAGAGTCAGACGGGGAACCAGGAAGAGAGCCCATCCATCCCAGCGCTACAGGGGACCCGGCTCAAGAGAGTCTGCCCAGATCTCACCTTCCAGCGCCACAGCGTCACTCAGCTCATCAGCCATCACAGCCACATTTAGCTTCACCCATATCAACCCCACAAGACACACAACTTAACCTTCCACCACCCCAGTCCCAAACAATCTTTAGGACACACTGCCACTAAACATAGCTCCATTTTTGGTACAACTTCTCTCCCCACCCTCATACCCACCAGGCTGTGTCAGGCTTTAATTGGTAGGCATTTTTTGAATGCCTACTTTGTGCCACCCACCATTTTACGCAGTAGGAGTACAAAGAAAACCGGAACTCATCCCTGCTTCCATGAAGTTTCCAGGCAACCAGAAGAGACAGCTAGTACTTCTTGCATGATTTATATGCACAACCCCATAAAGCCCTCCTAAAAACCCTCTGTCTGGATTATCTTACTTGATTCTCACTTCACAGAAATGGAAACTGATTCCTTGAAAGATTAAGTGCCGTGTACAAGTCACACAGCTAGTAGGTGGCAGAGTGGGGGTTCAGTGCAACTCTATGACTTCATAATCGATGCCCTTAACCATTTTCTGATCGCTTCATATCCCTCTGCCAGAGAGGAGTCATTGATGAGTCTGTGCCATGTGCTAAGTTCCTACAAGAGGAAGGTGAGCATGCAAGAAGGAAATACCAGGAAGGCTTCAGAAAGGTGGAGAAAAAGGTATTCACAAAGAAGTGGCCAGAGCCCTGGCTAGAAGCTCTATTGGTTAGAGCGTCGTCCTGATACACCAAGGTTGCGGGTTCGATCCCTGGTCAAGGCACATACAAGAACCAACTAAATCGATGTTTCTGTCTCTCCTTTCCTCTCTGTCTCTAAAAATCAATCAATAAAAAGAAACTACTAAATTGTTAAAAAAAAAAAAAAAAAACCCCGAAAACAAAGTGGCCGGAGGGCTGGAAGAAGCAGGTGAGGGGAGTGTTTTGGAAACTTCTGGAGGGTGTGTCATAAAAGAAGTAAAGCTGAGTAACAGGTGTGTGGGGGTTCCTACTAATCAGTACACTGATTTGTGTGTGTGAAAATGCTCACAAAAAAGTTAAGGTTAGGTTAAGTGCATGGTGCCTTCTACCCAGACTTGTGGTTCTGAAAACAGAAATCAGGCAGCTCAGACTGGAATTTCTGCTTTGCCTCTCTTGCTCAGTGCCTCGACCCAAGGAGAGGCCCGAACCCAGCCTGGAGGGAAGTTCAGGACATCTTCCTGAGGAAGGCAACTCCTGGGCAACCTCCAGTGGAAGAGGGCTGGGGAGCGCCATCAGGAAGCCAGAGTGGGTTGTGCAGGGGAGCCAGCAGCAGTTTCGTGTTGCTGGAGCAGAGACTAGGAGGGTGGGATGAGGAGGCATGAGGCCTGACAGGCAGGCAGGGCTGGGTCTTGCAGGGTCCTGGACTTCCCTGTGGAAGATGTGGGCAGCCGCTGAAGGTTTGGTTTTAAGCAGGGGAGTGACCAGTCAGCTCAACACTTCCAACAGAGCACGCTGGTAGCAGAGTAAAGGCTGAACCTCTAGGAGGACAAGTGTGGAGGCAGGGGCAATGGGAGGCTGATGCAGGTGTCCAGGTGGAATGCAACAAAGGCCTGGTCTAAGGCAGTGGACGAAGGGTGAAGGGACGAGGATATGAGTTGAGAAATATTTAGGAGGTAAAATGGCAACGACTTGGTGGTGGTTGGCTGGGTGTGTGGGGTAAAGTAAAGGGAAATGGATATGACACTGCCCCCCAGCCCCTGACTGCTTTCCCCCATATCCAGCCCACCTTGGTCACCCTTACCCATTCACTCTGTTCTAGACCTGCTTACTTGGCAGAGATACCCACTGGGCTGGGCAATGCAGGTGGCCCCATGTTGGCAGGGCCTGGACTGGCATGGGTCCACCCTGTCCTGGCACATACTGCCTTGGAATCCAGTGGGACAGTGACAGAAATAGGAGGGGCCACTGTTAATGCAGAGGCCTCCATTCTGGCACAGGAAAGAGACTTCAGTGCCTGTGGAGAGAGACAAACACAGACCAATAAAGCTAAGTGGGGTGGAAGGATGCTCAGGCCCCAGACACCGAGCAGAGAGGTCTGTGGGGACTAGCAGCATTCCTCGGGGAGGTGGAGACCCGAGGAGTCAGTACCTCCTACCATGGAAGAGGTTAAAACATCAAGTTCCCCCTCCTGTCTATTCTGCCAGGGTGGAGGTCTGTTTTCTCTGGCTTCTCAGAGAATGAGTTCTGCATCACCATCGTTCTCACTGTTATTCCCATCATCCACCACTAACCCCACAAATCTCTTTCCTGACATTTTCTCATATCAAACCATTTGAACAAAGGGCTATTCTTTCATAAGGGGGTTGGTTCTTGATATCACATGAGTGGGGCACACCAAAATGTGTTGCATGTAGTTGGGTTAAATGTGGCCCACTCTAGCTGAGATGATGATAATGACGGAGTTGAGTTGCTCCGAGCTGAGTTAGGTCCCTGGTGATTGTGGGAAACTGCAGTCTTGTTGACTGGGGTGGCTTGTGCTTCCTGGGTTGCACTGAAGCTGGCGCTAGGAGCTGAGTTGTGTGAGGATGCCCTGGGTGTTGAGCTGTAGAATCAGTCACTATGGTTGGTCTCTGTTGTTTTGACCCTCAGTTGGTTGTTTTGGCCAAATGTGTGGATTCCCTTAGCAATGGGATAGAGGAGGGCACCTTTTTTCTCTTCATCTGCTCCCCAGTCAGGCCTTGGGTTGGTACCTTGGCTCAGGGCAGCCTTCTGACAGGAGGACAGCGGGACTTCACAGAGAGGCCCAGTCCATCCCTGGAGGCACAGGCACTGGAAGGAAGGCCCAGTCTGGAGGCAGTGGGAATTGCGAGGACAGGGCTTCTGGGCACATAAGTCTATCAGAGTCTGAGGGTTTGGAGAGAGTATGAGGCAGGACACAGCATCAGGTTCCCAGGCCCAGAGATGGTCCTCTGCCAACTGCAGCTCCTTGAAATTTCTTGCCTCTGAACCACGCCCCTCCCTGGTTTCCTTTGACACCCACAGCCCAGCACAGTGCTGGGCCCAGACACATTTTCAGTCCTTCTCTTCCATACAGACCTCGATGCCTAGGCTTCCAAACCTCTCTTCAGGTGGGTACCTTGCCCAAACTTCCCTGCTGCCTACCATTTAGTACCTGAGACCCTCTTGCTAGAGCTCCCCAGCCCCTCCGCTCAGCACACCTGGCTTAGTGCCCCTCACCTGACAGCTGCTTCCTGTGTAGCCTGCGGGGCAGAGGCAGCGGGGACCCTGGGGCCCATCTTGGCAGGTAGCCCAGTTTCTACAGGGGCTTGACAAGAGAGATGGGACACAGTAGGGACACAGAGCAGGAAATAAAGGGGAAGGAGTGTGATGTGGTGGAAAGGCAACCATGGGGGAGATGGGAAACTGAAGGGAAGTCAAGTAAAGGACATGGGATGTGGGATGGGAGTCAGCTGGGGCCCCAGGGGAGATGGAGAAGAAGGGGAGGAAGGCTGAGGGACTTCCTCCCCATCTCTCCTTCAAGGGTATTTTCATCCTGCTCACCTGTCTGCACAGCTGGGATGGATCCTTCCCTCACAGCGCGGGCCCTGGAAGCCAGTGGCACAGAAACAGGAGGAGGTGCCAAGCCTTTTCACACAGGTACCGCCATTGAGGCATGGCTCTGGAGAGAGGAGGCTGTGAGAGGTTGCATTTCTTGCCTATAACATGGCCTTAATCTCAGTCATACCACATACAGGACATTAGCCCTCCACCCCCGAACCCCCATCAAACACGAGCTCACTGTGTTCAGTTTCTTTTTGTTTAAATACAGCACAAACACGCCCTGCCCATATTGAGGCCCAACCCAGGGCATGGTGGGTGCTCACTGGAGGCACAGTGGTCGGTGTTGGTCTGGCAGTGGGGCCCAGTGCGGTTTGCAGGGCAGGTGCAAGAGTAGCCCCCAGGGCTGGGGCTGCAGGAGCCACCGTTGAGACAGGGTCCCGAGTGACAAGCTGTCACCTCTTCAGTGCAGGTGGGCCCTGAGGGAAGCAGGTGAGGACTGAGGAAGGGAACCTTCCTTTTCTCCTCTCCTCTCATTCCTCCTCCCTTCCCTTCCTTTCTTCACCCCCACCTCTACTGTCCTCTACCCAACAGCTTTTCTTTTCTTACCACCTCCACACACATCACCTGTGTCCCCTGCAGCTTGTGCCCAGTTTTTCTTGGTGGTGACAGACGGAGTGCTCTTTGTCACTTGTCTCCACTGGCCTCACCCTTTATTTAGAGGGTGGCCAGCCCAGGGTGTTTGTAGTTTAGGGAGTACCTCACCTGTGTAGCCTGTGGGGCACGTGCAGTTGTAGCCAGAGGGCCGGGGGTGGCAGGTTCCCCCATGGGCGCAGGGCGTGGAGATGCAGCCCCCCAGCTCTGCCTCACACTCTGGTCCTGTCCAACCCTCGTCACACACACACGAGGATCTGGTCATTAAGGGAAAGGGGAGGATTTTCTCTTCTTCCCTTCCCATTGGTCAGACCCCTATGACCTCTTCATTTTTTTGTCCCTGAGACTCTGGCCCTTTTCTTCAGTGTTTTTGCTCTTAGTATTGTCCCCCCTTCACCTCCCCCGTGCTCATTCTCTCCAACTAGATAGGTAGCTTCCTTCTGTGGTGTTTACCATTTGTCTTTCCTCATTAGAATGAAAGCTCCCTGAGAGCACTTTGTCTTCTTCGTTCTATGCTGCTCTCCCAGCCCTAGAACAGTATCCACGCATAGCAGGTGCTCAATAAATGTTTGTCTAACGAATGATGAATTGACCCTGGGATTTAATGCTCTTCTTTCTGCTCTGACCCTCTAGTCCTCTGTTTCCCCCATTATTTATGAACTATCCTCTCACTGGATAACACTCACCAAACCAGCCCTCGAATTGGCTGTGGCCTCAGTCAGAACTTTGCCATCTCCTTGCTATTCCCCATCGGTCATTTCCCATAGACTTGCCCTTTGCTGGCTGTCTTCTCCTGCCCTAGTTGAAGACCCAGAGGCCAATGCAAATGCAAAGGGTCTGGAAGATGTTACCTCTGGCAGTGCCCATGCTGGCAGGTGCAGTTGTCCTCAGCAGGGGCGCAGCCTGGGCTTCCATCGGGGCAGAGGCAGTGGACCTTGTCCTCCCGATGCTGGCATTTTTGCTTGGGCTGGCAGAGGTTGGGGGCACACAGGGGAACCTCACAGAGTTGACCTGGTGGGGAGATGGATCAGAGAGAAAACAGGGTCGCTCCATGTCCTCGATGGGGTTAAAGGCCACTTCTTATATACAACATGCTCACTGCTCATGAACTTGTCCTTCAGTCATTCCCTATTGCCTCAGGATACTGTCTGACTTCCTCAGAATGGCACACGGGGTCCTGCAGGATAGGTCCTTCCTGCAACCTCTGTTTCTCGCCTTTGCCCCATTGCACCATAAGCTCTGGGTGTCCTATAACTCCTGAAGTGGGGTGTCCTTTTCCTCCCTTTGCACCTTTGCAAGTGTGGTATCTGCAGCTAAAACATGCTATCTGGCCTTCTATCTTGACAAACTCACTCATTCTTTAAGACTCAGCTCATGAAATCTTCTCATCTCTAGGCTGGGTTAGTGGGTCCTTTGTGCTCCTAGCATGCTGTGCATTCCACTCTCAGAGAACCTCTCTGGGCCATGGTGAACAAGAGACTTGCTCGTCTTTCTGCTCAAGATTTAAAGCCACTTGAGGCAACTCTCTTACTCAATGCTGTGTCTGTGTCTGGCATAGTCAGCACTTAATGAATGCTTGTTAACCATCCTGTTGGGCCCTACAATCACTATGCCCTCAGCCCATGGTTGTATAGTCATGCAAGTTTTGCATTGAATGAGGGGTTTTGTTGTCATTCGAGTCTCTCATCCCAACCCTCAAAAACCCACAAATGACCACTGCCCCACCCCAAAAGGATTCAGTTATCCCCACCAGTCTTTGACATGGCCTCCCCTGCTGACCTGTGAAGCCAGAGGGGCAGAGGCAAAAGAAGGCTCCTGGGAGATCAAGGCAGCTGGCGCCTGTGGGGCATGGGCCGCTCACACACTCGTCCACCTCCTCCTGACAGCGTGGGCCTTCAAAGCCTATGGCACAGCGGCAGGCTCAGGGGCCTGGGAAGTCTGCCTTGGGCCCCCACTCTCCCTCCAGTGTCTAAGCCCCAGTTTACCTGGAAGACATTCGCAATGGAAGGACCCGGGCCGGTCCTGGCACTGCCCACCGTTGGCACAGGGAGAGCTGCCACACTCGTTGACATCCTCCTCACATCGGGAGCCTGTGAATCCTGCTGGGGCGGGCGTGGGTGGGACAGACGGTGAAGGGCATCTCTTTTTCTCTACATTTATTACGGAGTTTGTTACAAATGTTTGACTGAGCTTTACAGGCATGACTTCATGGATTTGAAGAAGAAAGTAAAAGTTTACACCAATACTTAGCCTCTCTCTACATACACAGAGGTGACATTGCCATAGGTCAAAGGGCTCGGCGTGGGGCTTTGTCACGATGTGTCATTATACAATGAAAACACCAATTTGAGGGCTTTTTAAATAGTGATTTGAGTTTCAGGAGGTAACATAGCATAATTTGGTGACTTTATTCTTCATATAAATAAGTCATCACTAGATATATTTACTAATCCTGAAAATATATTTTATCAAAACCATAAATACCAGTCCTGGCCCTTCCCCTGGCCAGGAAAGGTGAATCTAGAGGGTTTCCCAGAGAAGACTCCCGGGGCAGGTGGGGATGACGGGAGGGTGATGTAGGAAGGTGAAGCTCAGCCACCTGCCAGCTGGGTGACTTTGGGAAGCTACTCGACCCTTAATAAATGGAGCCCCTCTGGGCTCCAGTTTCCTCCCCAGCAGAGCGTAAATAATGCAATTGACCTCAGGGTACGATTAAAAGGAGTAAACAAAATAATGCCCGAAAAATAGAGCCAAGCGCGTGGCCCAGAGCAACTATTCCGTAAACGCCAGTGATTATCGTAGCCGAGAGCAGGTGTCCGATGCAGCGGAGGTGGCCTGGCAGCTCTCCCGCATACTTGATGGGTGGTGCCCAGATCAGCCTGGGACCCTGATGTGCAGAGGTGCATATAGTGGGCTCTGAGATAGGTCTGGAAAGGAGGGTTTTAGGGTGATTTGGCAACACAGAGATGAAGGTGGGTGGGTAAGCAAGGGAAGGGGATTTGGGGGATGTAACAGAAGAGAGTTTGGAGAGCAAAACAGCTGGAGAAATGGGGAGTCCTTGGTAGTCTCAGAAGACCTTCAAGAGGCCTCAGGCCTGGACTGTGGAGGCTCCAGTTCTCCTAGGCCTGGGGGCGCAGGCTGGAGTGGAATCTGCACTCACCGGGCAGGCAGGTGCACTGGAAGCCGTTGAGCTGGTCGTGGCAGTCTGCCTGGTTCAAGCAAGGGGCCGAGGCACACTCATCTGTCTCCATGTCACAGAGCCGCCCTTCTAAGCCTGAGGACAGGGAGTGGTGGCGAGGGCTGAGGCCCAGCCAGGCTTCTGCCCCGGAGGCCCAGGTTCCAGAACCAGCCTGCCCCTCCCCGGGGAGCCGTGGGCTGGTGGGCTGCAGAGATGAACACGAAGCCCTGCTGCTCTGGCATGTGGCTCTGCTCTCTCTAGTGAGGAGGCTCTAAGAGCAGGGCACCTGCGGGGACCTGTGGGAGGGGCTGCGGGGACATACCATTCCTCTGTGCACAGAAGGCAGGTTGATCAGCCTGGAGGTCTCCAAGGGACAAATGAGACAAGCAGGCATCTGCTTGGAGGTGACCCACTCTTGTTCTATTTGGGCAGGCCTCTGTGCCAGGGAGACCAGGCTCCTCAACAGGGGCATTTGAAAGCCATTGGGGAGGCTGTGTCACTCCCAGATTTGTGCTGTTTCTTCAGGCTTGTCCTGGTGTCCACTGTCTCATCCTGAGCTAAAGCTGGATTAACCTCTGGACCATGGCCACCCTCCCTCTTCTTGCCCGGGAAGCCTGCCTTTGAAGCTCCTTGATGTCCACAACCTTGTCCCTTGGATTATCGAACAGCTTTAGAAAGGCAGTGTAGTAGACTAGCTAACACCATTGAAGCCCCAGATTTGAATCCTGGCTCTGCCACTTACAAGCCGGGGGACCTTGGACAGGTCATTTAAGCTGTCTGTGCTTCAATTTCATCTATAAAGTGGATATAGTAACAGTGCTGACCTCATAGGCTTATTGTAAAAATTAGATAAGGCGTGTAAGCTGTCCAGGCAGTACCTAGCACAAAGTAAGTTATTATATTATTGTTCTGGTTTCATTCCACTCCTTGATATTGTTGGCTCTGTCATTATCTCCCTGGGGAGACTTTCCTCTTTACAACTAGTGTAGAGGTGGGCGCGGCCTTGCAGTATCCCTTTTCTGTCATACCAAATCCAAGCAATTGGGGTTCCAGGGCTTTACTGTCAAGAAACTATCAGAGGAGAGTTTCTGTATTGGGAAGAGCATTCTGGGCTGTCATGAAGTTTATTAACTGCTGTTCTGCTCTCCCTCAATGGGCCTCTGTGTGCAGTGGAGCAGGCTGTGTACTCCACAAAGACCATGGAGTGAGTGTTCCCGCGCACCCCCGGAGTTGAGCAGTGCACAACCTTGCTGCCATCTGTGGTCCTTCTCCCAGGAGCTAGAGGCCTCCTCATCTGGGGTGAGGAGAAGAGGGGAAGCATTCTTGGGTAATTGACCTCAGCTGGCCTGAGGCTGCCTGTGCTCTGGAGGGGCAATGGCCTGTGGGTTCAGGACTAGTCCTGTCTCTTCTACTCAGGGCCCCCACCCAGCTGGTACCTGGTGGGCAGAGGCAGTGGAAGGTGGCGAGCAGGTCCAGGCAGGTGCTGCCTGGGTGGCAGGGCTGGGACAGGCACTCATTGTGATTGGCCTCGCAGCGGGAGCCCGTGTAGCCAGGGGAACAGAGGCAGTCAAAGGAGCCGGGGGTGTTGAGGCAGGAGCCGCCGTGTTCACAGGGTCCAGAGCCTTGTGGGGCTGGGAGGAGAGAAGAGCTGGGTCCACAGGGGCTGGGGTGGGATGGCCACAAGGCCAGGCTGCCTGTGGGGTGTAGGGGCTTGTTTGTGGCAGTTGAGACCATATTGGAGGTGGCCTGTGTCTTTAAGATGGAGAAGGACTAAATGGGGCCTGAAGGGCTGAGCGAAGACCATGTAGTGGGGAGATGTCGAATCTGGACAAATTCAGGCAAAAGAGGTGTTTATATTTTTTAATTTGGAAAACAATGTCTGCTGTGCAGAGGCTGTCTGGGGGCTCAGAGAAGATCCGATATGGGGGTGCCTCACCCATCTGGCACTCATCCAGGTCCTGGTGGCATGTGGGCCCTGCGTAGCCAGGCTGACACAGGCAGAGTGTGGCGCCTGTCAGGGGGTTGGTGCTGCATTGGGCTTCCTCATGGCATGGCTGGCTCAGGCACATGTCCTCCATGTGACACAGGAGGCCTGTAGGATGGGGGTGGGGCGAGGCTCTCAGAGGCTATATGAAGCTCCCAGCTACTCCCCTGCTTCTTGTAGGCTCTCTCCTTCTCCCACCTCCTAGGACCCTGTGCCCCTCACCTGTGCGGCCAGGTGGGCAGAGGCAGGAGAAGGAGCCCACATGGTCAACGCAGGTGGATCCTGGGGCACAGGTGGCAGCAGCACAGTCATCCAGGTTCTCCTTGCAGCCTGTGCCTCCCCAGCCACTTACACAAACACAATGGAAGCCACCAGCCAAGTTCTGGCAGGTACCCCCATTTCTGCAGCGAGGGGGATGCTGGGGCTCACATTCATCCACATCTTGGGAGCAGTCCCAGCCTGCAGGAGGACAGAGACCCGAGCTGGAGCTGGGGGCCCTGTGGGAGGGGAGGTCAGGGGCTGACCGACTGGGCCACTGGTGCCATGAACTAGGCTTAAATGACTCACCAGTCCAGGCCTCTGAGCAGAGGCAGGTGTAGGTGCCCATCCCATCCTGGCAAGTGCCCCCATTCTGACACTGGTGCCTGACACAGTCATCTGGATTCACCTCACAGCCCCGGCCTGCGAGACCTGATAGGGTCATGGGATCAGCTGAGGGAGGGAGACAATACGCCTGCCCAGGGTCAGGGCTTCAGGAGGCCCCCTGTGAGGACATACCTGGGGGGCAGAGGCAGAGATGGGAGGTGGAGTCTCTCCCTGGAACCAGCTGGCAGGTGCCCCCATTGGGACAACCTGTTGGGGGACAGGGTCCTGGCCACAGCTCACAGCGTAGATCTTCCTGCCCAGTGGGGCAGAGACATTGGAAAGAACCCAGGGTGTTATGGCAGGTGGTGCCCTTGGGGCAGGGTCCTGGGTCCTGAAAACACTCGTTGACATCGTGTTCGCAGGTGTGGCCCTCGAAGCCAGGTGGGCAGTGGCACTGGATCTGGGGGTAGGTGGTCAGACACACCCCTCCGTTCATGCAGGGGCTGGCTGAGCAGAAGTCCCTTAGCTGACACTGCTCACCTAAGGCAGAGGACAGAGGGGCCAGTCAGCACTGCACGCATTCCAGCGCCTGAGAACACCCAGCTTTCACTACATTCTCGAATTTTCCTATTTCCTTCCCATTCCCCCTGTACCCTATCTGCCCTGTCCTGGCACCCTTGCCTCAATTTTGCCTTTTTCTTGGGAGGGTTAAATCTGGAGTGACTATATTTTCTAAGCTAAAAATAGGACATGTAGTTGTTGGTGAGGTATTGCCAGTCGGCCCTGCCTAGGAAGACCTGGGACACAGGGTCCCTTCAGGGGTGACCTTGGTGGTGGGGGCGGGTGGGTGGAAAGTAGCAGGCCTCTGCAGGCAGGAGGCTTAGAACCTTGCTGCTCCGCAACTGGCTGTCTGCCTCTGGGCAGTAGTCTAGTCTCTCCGGCCTGCTTTCCTAATCTTTGGGTGCATGTACTGATCCGTCAGTGATAAGAGACTCCCCTCACAGCTGGGTGCGCCAGGGGTGAGGGCAGCAGTCATGGCAGCCACCTCTCAGGGCACGCTGGCTATGTGGTGGCTGCTGGGCTAAGGGAGCACCTCCTGAGCAAGCCCGGTCCCCCTTGACAGCCATTTGAAGTGTGCATGTCAGGGGACAACTGAGGACAAGTGAGCTCAAATATCTGTTGCAGGGTCACATGACTAGTCAGTGGCAGAGCCAACACTGGACCTGGGGGAGAGGCTGCTCCAGAGCCCCGACTCTGACACACAGGCCTGGCAAGTTGCCAGTGACCATCCTTGTCACCATGCTAGTCTCTCACCCCCAGTCTCAGGCCCAGCTTCCTCAGCATTACCTGGGCAGCTTAAAAATCTTCCTGCCACAGGCCCACCCCAGAGCCACTAAATCACTCTCTGGGATGGGGCACTGGTATTTTTAAGACATTCCAGGTGATTGCTGTGCCTTAGTAAGTTTGAGAAGCCTTGCCTCTAGCCCGCCCCGCACAGAGCCACCCCATTTCAGGAACTTTCTTATCTATGTGTCCTACTGCTGCCCAGTCCAGCCCCCTCCACCCTGATCTGGGCTGTGGGCTCTCTTCCTCTCTCCGGGGCCTCTCAGCTCTGTTTATGCCCCTGACCATCTCCTCAGAGCAGCACGCCCTTCCCATCACACGTCCTGCTCTCTTGCCTGATTCCTCTTCCTGGGTCAGATCCTTTCCACCCCACCTCACCCCCATCACACTGCCCCACAGAGGTCTTTCCAAGTGATCTGATGGGCACCCGCCAGGAATCTGAGGCTTGGAGGTGCTCAGAATGCAGAGGTTCCCCGTTGTGCCGCATTAACCCTCTAGCTGCTGGGTAGAGGGAGCTTGAGGGGGCTGGGAAAGGGGTCACAGTGGTACCCTAAGGGAGCTACGGCAGTAGCTGTTTACCAGCTGGTCTGGAAACATTTCATCCTTTTAATAATCAGTACAACTATGCTCGTGAATGTCAATCTTGGGTAAATGTGTCACCAAGAATCATCTTGTTGATTCTCGTGGTCTCTGTCCTCACGGGGCTCAGTCATCTTTTCTACCCCACAGCCCAGCTTTCTGCTCCCGCCGTTTCCCTCTCCACCCTTCCCGCCTACCCCGCCCTGCCATCAGTGCTCACCTGTCCATCCAGGCAAGCAGGAGCATTGTGGGAGTCCTGAAGCCTGGATGTGGCAGTGGCCCATTTGGGAACAGAAGGAAGAACAGGGGTCCTTGACCTGGGCCTGGCACCTCTCACCAGTGAAGCCAGAGGGGCAGATGCAGAGGAAACTGGTGGTTACAGGAGAGGGGGTGCTGGGGGAGCCTGCGAGGGCCGGAAGCAGGGCTTGGCAGCTGCCCCCATTCTGGCAGAGCTGGGCATCCTGGCAGGGGTCAGGAAATTGGCATGTTTCACCCAGGAAGCCGGGAGCACACCTGGGCGGGGGGAGAGGAAAACTCACATCACTGGATGCTGTTGCCTTCTCTCACCTCCCTCCCCCTTTTGCCTTCATTTGTTTTCCTTTCATCTCCTTCACTTTCTCCTTCCCTTCTCTCCTGCTTCCCACCCTCCCAGACACTCACTGGCAGATGTTTCGGCCCTGAGATAGGCTCAGGCAGGTTCCTCCATTGGCACAGGGTTCCGAGAAACTCCTGCAAGGCAGTCCTAGGGATGGAGACAGGTATGAGCTGGGAGCGAGCGTAGTGCGCCAGGGGAACTGCCTGCAGCAGCCCCGCACGCACGTGTGTGTGTGTGTGTGTGTGTGTGTGTGTGTGTGTACTCTTAATCACCATCAGCCTCCACGCCCCTGTTCCTAGTCCCCACATGGTGCCCGTCCTAGCCTCCTAGATCTCAGGCCTCTTACTTACTAATCTGCACTCCCCTTTCCTGTTTTTTACTCTGGTCTCCGAACTCCAGCCTCAGGCTTCATCCTCAGAAGCAAGTCAACAGGGATCAGGAAGGGGGGTTGAGGGGACTCCTGGGAGGTGAATGGCTGAGACAGAGAAAGGATTTCCTCCCGGAAGGGCACAGCATTGAGTCATGGAGGAATGGGTGGGGGTGGGGGGCGGCTGGACGGGGAATGGGACTTGGTAGGCCTTTGACCTTTCCATGTTTCCATCTCCTACTCCCCTCGCATCTCTTTCCCTACCAGGTGGCCAGTCTGTTCCTTTTCCTCCAAAATGAGCCCGCTGCCCCCCAGCTCCAGGGCTGACTGGGTTCTCTCTGAGGGTGGCCACCCTGTCGTCCACCCCCCACAGGCTCCCCCTGGCATTAGGCCCACAGCCTCGGTCTGTGCTGATCCAGCAGCAGAGGCTGTCCTGATCAACAGGGTGAGACTCTCCTCCATTCAGTGTCTCCTCAAAGCGTGGTGCTGGGTCCTCTGCCCCCAGTGCACCAGACACCTCCTAAGGAAGATGGGCTCCCCCACCTCTTCCACCCTGTGCCTCACCTCTGGTCTTCACCACAGAGGAGCGCAGCAGTAGCAGCAGCAGCAGCAGTGAAGGGGGCTGCATTCCAGAGCCTGGCCCCACAGAGCCCTCACTAAGTCAGGAGCCACCGCCTCTGCTCCCACAGGCCCTCTTCCTCCTCCTTGGCCTGCCTGCAAGTCTCACGTCTGAGCTGTTTCCTGAGTCACACAATGTCTTCCTGGACACCCTAGTGATGGAGGAGGGGGCAGGAACTTTGAGGGGGATGAGGGAGGGGCCTTCCATCCCTGACAGCTCCCAGGAATTAGGACAGAGTGACTGGAAGGCAGGTGATGGGAGGGGAGTACTGGTCTGCGGGCCCCCTGGAGACAGTCTCAGGCTTTCTGTTGATGTGCTCTCTCCTTTCTAGAGATGGGAATTGCGAGGTGGCTGCCTCTGCTTTGGGAGGTCAGGACCTGGAAACAGTTGTGTGGGGTGATAGGAGCTCTGCTAGTCCTCTTCCCAGGGGAGGATGCTTTCTTTTGGAGGTCACTACAGAGGCTTCTCAGAGATTCTGCAACTTTGTATAACTTAAAACTACCCTTGGCAGAGGAAACCCAGGGGACTTTACCTTGGTACTTGCTGGGGATTCTCTCCTTTTGGGGAAAGGGCAAGATGCCAGCTGATTTAGGGGGAAATCTTGGCCTTCCTTTGTAGGGGAATATATACCACCATCATCAATAATAAATGACATCTTCTACACTCAGTTTTGCAGTCTGGATTATTTAAAGCAAACACTGCATTTGGGTTGTTTTCCTTCCCCCATGCCTCCCTCCTTCTGCTGCAGAGGTCCCTGTGATGCAAGGAATGCGAGTCATTGACGTTAAAATCAGAGTAAATAAAATCACAAGAGAATTGATTGCCCTGACTTATCTTACCTTACTGAGTAAACCCTGGGCCTTGGGGTCAGCACGCCTGGACTTCCTCTGCCAGCACAGGGCTGCGGGTCAGGGTGGCTGCAGATGTGGCAGAGGAGCTGTCCCGCAGCCTGGTGTGCCCTTAGCAAATGTCCTCTGCAAGGAACATACTTTGCCAGAACTAGTAAAAACATTTTTTAAATCCTCACCTGAGGACATGTTTATTGATTTGAGAGAGAGAGAGAGAGAGAGAGAGAGAGAGAGAGAGAGAGATCAACATGAAAGAGAAACATTGATTGGTTGCCTCCAGTACACACCCCAACTGGGGGATCAAACCTGCAACCTAGGTATGTGCCCTGACCAGAGTCTGAACCCTCACACTTTTGGTGTATAAGATGATGCTCCAACCAACTGAGCCACTTGGCCAGGGCGCTAGCACCATTAAAGCTTTTTTTAAAATTTTAAATAATTTAAAACTGAAAGAAAAAGGGAAATAATACTAAAAATAATTCCAGGGTACTTTTCACTCAGATTCACTAGTTATATTATCTAACCACATTTGTTTTACCATTATATCTCTAAACACACATCAGAATTTTTTCTGAACCATTTAGAGTAAGTTGCACACAAGATGCCCCTCTATTGGTAAACACATTGGTGTGAATTTCATGTAAATTCACAATTTCATGATGATGTTCCTTTGTCACAGGTGAACACAGGTAACCAGGTTGTTGGTGACTGGGACAAAGAATTGAACTGAACACCCAGAGTTTAGAGCAGAGAACATGGGAGCAGGCCAACTCCGAGCAGAGACTGACCTCATGGGCTGGAGGGACTCTATTCTTATAGGGCAGATCTTTCCTGGCTAGTTTTGGTGGGCTCTTACTGCACAGGTACAAGTAGTTGTATTACTTTAAAGCTACTGCACTTGTGGTCTCCCTTGATTTTCCCTGATTGGCCAGGGAAGAGGGTCCCACAATGCCACTGAATTGATCCCTTCTCCAGAGAATTATAGCTCTCCATATTAGAGACTGGTGAAAAGGAAAGGAATTATTTATTCAAGTTATACAGACTTAAGAGTATTGACTTAATGTCTTCATCAAAGTCCCTTAGAACACTCACAAACACACACAGTCCTTCCTTCCCCGCTTTGCCCAGTCTGGGGTACCGTATCTCAGGAAAAGAAATAGAAGTCCATGGCTCAGGCAGCCCCCAGTTCTTCCCAGTAATCCGTGCTCAGCTGGTAGGCCTCCCTCAGTTCCCAGCACCATCACTGTGTCGCCAGGATCTCCACTAAAGCTGCGTGGTGGTTCTTCTCATGGCTGTGGGGGTGGGGTGGTGGGGGTGGTCCCCACTCTGGCCAAAGGCACGTGGTTCTCCTTACATGGCTGCAGCCAGTTCGTCTCTCTCCACTGCCACAGC
>CM052541.1:95248985-95310198 GCA_028533065.1 Trachops cirrhosus
CTCAGTTCCCAGCACCATCACTGTGTCGCCAGGATCTCCACTAAAGCTGCGTGGTGGTTCTTCTCATGGCTGTGGGGGTGGGGTGGTGGGGGTGGTCCCCACTCTGGCCAAAGGCACGTGGTTCTCCTTACATGGCTGCAGCCAGTTCGTCTCTCTCCACTGCCACAGCCGCCTGGCTCCCCCTTAATGGCTGCCACGTCTGGGTTTAAATCTCCACACCAGTTTTCCTTTGCAGCCCCATTTCCGACTCCTCCCACAATCGGCTACACTTGCCAGCACTCCCGTATCCTTCCAGCTTTACTGGGCTGCCATCGTAAGTCTGGGCAGGAGTGGCCCCATGGCCTGGAGCCAATCATCTCCAAGCTCCCACGCAGGCACTGTAACCAGAGGGAGTTGCCTCCCAGTTACATCTTGGGGGGAAGTTACTTCCACCCCCTGGCTGAAAGAATGGCCACAGCTATTTAACATATTTATGCAACCAGTTAAAGGTTATAGATATGTTAAATGACCATGCCAGAGGTTAGCTGCAAAGCTGTTGCTGTGCAAAACAGCTCTCAATGGCCCTGCTCCATGTGTCCCTTCCCCCAACTTACACCTGTGGGCGGGGGCGGTGAGGACATCCTATATATCTTTCTAATATTTCCTGGACACCTTGAGTTCTGGACCCCATTAAAAATCCTTTTGGGGTCCCCCCTGGATGCACCCTCCTACACCTTTACATAACCACAGTACAAATATCAACATAGAAAGGTGTTAAAAAATGTTAATGTCCATAGCTGAAAGTCCTTTTATTTATTTTTTTTGAAGAATTTATTTGTTTATTTTTTAACGAGAGGGGAAGGGAGGGAGAAAGAGAGGGAGTGAAATATCAATGTGTGTTGCCTCTTGAGTGCCCCCTACTGGAGACCTGGCCTGCAACCCAGGCATGTGCCCTGACTGGGAATGGAATCAGTGACCCTTTGGTTCACAGGCTGGCACTCAGTTCACCCAGCCACATCAGCCAGGGCAAATTGGTTGCCTTCTTGTATGTGCCCTGACAGGGGACCAAATTTGAACCCAGGCATGAACCCCTGGAGACTCCTCACCCTTTGGGATGATGCCCAACAAACAAAGCCACATTGGTCAGGACCTGAAAATCTTTCCTCCCCCATATGCCAAGGTTGCTGGTTTGATCCTGGGTCAGGCACATTTTTCTTTCTATCTCTCTCAAATCAATAAATTAAAAAAAAGGTTTATTAGGCCATTGATAGCAAAAAAAAAAAAAAAAAAAAGTCAGCCTTGAGTCCTGGAGCCTAAACTCCCAGCAACATGGCTAGGTGGTGTGGATGAAAAGGGAGCATATTCTAAATATGACAAGCTCAGGAGAGGCCTTTGTGATGGCCTTACAAACTCTAAAGGAACCTAAAGTAACCATATAGGATGGTCTGAAATTAAAACTTTCTAACTAAAAGCAGGTCATGGGGGGATGGTCATTTCCTAGGATAGAATCTTCCCTAAAAAACTCTGTCTTTACCTTAACTGAGCCTGTCTATTGTCTTTTTGCATTTACAATAATATTCTTTTGATTGTCAAGGGAACTTTTTTCAGATCCCTCCGGGCACAGCAACCTCACCATCTCTTCTTTTATTATGGTAATTGTTGACTTAACTATCCAGTACCTGTGACAAGGGTGGGTCTGGACAAACTCCAAAACCATGCCAGAACCAGCACCAACTCCCAGAAGTAAGGGTGTTGCAGGAAGGCTGAGGGCTGTAGACTGAAACAGCGGCCAGCCCTTAACATGCCTCTGCGCAACAGTAAACAATGCCAACATCAACCAAAACAGCTCTGTGCATGGCTAAAGATTCTGCCCCTGTCCTGGGTGTTGTGGCTCAGTGGGTTGAGTGCTGGCCTGTGAACGAAAGGGTTGGTTTGGTTCCTGATTAGGTACATACCTGGGTTTCAGGCCAGGTTCCCAGTAGGGGGTGCCTGAGAGGGAAGCACACATTGATATTTCTCTCCCTCTCTCTTAAAAAAAAAAAAGAAAAAGAAAGACTCTGCCCCCTTTTGGAAAAAATGGGCAGCCAGATAGGGGCAAAGACACCCTGCAGCTGAAGAATGTTGCATTCAGCAACCACGAGAACAGATGCCGGAGACTTTCAGGGTTTCAGAGATGTTACTTTATTGGCCAAGTTTTACCTGCACAGGGGCGGACTCTCAGAGTGTCTGAAGACACGGTACCTGCAAGGGCTGCAGACGAGAGTCGCACTGAGCGCTTACAGTTAAGTCCTTATATAGGGGCGGGCAAGCAAGCATTACGCAGAAGCAGACGTGGCAGTTAGCCATTCGCTTACAAAGTCCGTAGGTGGAAACAGGGTTGGGGATTGGCTCAACAGAGGTAGCTTTACAAACCAAACATGTTAGGTTGCATCTGTTTTACAATCCTTTGTACTTGCTAAGTTTTCCTTGCTCCTTACAAAGAACATGGCAGACATTAGCCCACATTAGTTGAAAAGCCAGATGCAGGAGATCCAAGATGGCAGAAGAGTGAATGGAAGCTGCCTGTACCTCCGCCCAGGACCATTTTGGAATTACAACTCAATTGTAGAAAAACCATGCTGAATAACCAACTGAACACTAGCTGGAGAGTAGCCTTATAATCATGGACAGATAGAACACCACACCAGTATTGGTAATACTGGTTGGGAGAGTGGAGGAGGCATGAGAGGGCTGGCTGCGTCCCCATGAACAGCCGCTGATGTTCCCCCTGAGAAGTGTGGGGTCTAAATTGCAAACTAGGCTCCCCAGCCTACACATTACAGCCAGAAAGGAACCCAGATAACATCCAGCTGTGAAAAGCAACAGGGCTTATGTCTGCGAAGGGAGAGATGGCTGGAGACCCAGAGAGCCTCTTAAAGGGCCAATGCACAAAAATCTCATCTGCAGTCATTTATCCTGGGTGCCGACAAAGATGCTTGAGGGGACTGTGGGGTTGGTGGCTCTGCAGAGAAAACTGAAGGAACGGCTTCCAAGATCTCTGTGCTAAGTCATTCCCCATACTGCATAAGCCATGTTTCTCAGGCAGAGCACTCCTCTCCAAATGACATCAGCCTGAGCGGAAGCAAGAGCCCCCCACTCTCCCCATAGTAATTACTTTGTCCCACACTGTGACCCTGGCTGCTTGTTAGAGCTTAAGGCTATATCACTGATTAGTTTAACAGCTAAGGCAGATCTCTGGAACTCTATGAGACTTTAGTTGACCCATTCCTGGGCCTGGTGCTAACAAAAGCTGGCCTTGGTGTACAGCCTGGTTCTTTCTGCACATAGACAAGTCCCTCAGAGGGAGCCATATGCTGTGGTTTGCTGATAGCTCCAAACAGGTTGACCAGGACCAGTCACAAGCAGTGTCTGACAAAGGCCCATACCAGAGTCTTTACAGATCTACCTAATACATATAAACAAATACAAAGAAGTAGCCGAAACTGAAAGACAAAGAAACAGATCTCAAATGAGAGAGCAAGAGAATTCTCCAGAAAAAGAGTAGACGAAATGGAGGCAAGCAATTTATCAGAGAGTTTAGAGTAATGATTATAAGGATATTTAAGAGTAAGAAAAAAGACATAGAAACCATAAAAAAAGGCCCAGCCAGAAATAAAGAATGCAATATTTCAGATAAATAATACACTGGAAAGAATAAACAGTAGGTTGGATGAAGCAGGTGACCAAATCAGTGATTTGGAAGACAAGGTAGAAAAAAAAAAGGCAGAGGAGCAAAAATAAAAAATAATTAAAAAAATGAAAAGAGCTTAAGAAACATTTTGGACAACATGAAGCATAACAACATCTGCATCATGGGAACACCAAAAGGAGAAGAGAGCAAGATATCAAAAACATATTTGAAGAAGTACTGACTGAAAACTTCCCTAATCTGGTGAAGGAAAAAGACACACAAGTCCAGGAAGCTCAGAGTCCAAAACTAATTGGATTCAAAGAAACCTATACTGAGTCACAACATAATTAAAATGACAAGACTTAAAGACAAGGAGAGAATCCTAAAAGCCACAAGAGAAAAGCAGGTAGTTACCTACAAGGGAATACCAATTAGACTGTCATCTGATTTCTCAACAGAAACATTTCAGGCCAGAAAGGAATGGTGTGAAATATTCAAGAGGATTAAAAGCAATGACCTACCGCCAGGGCTACATTACCCAGCAAAGATGTTGGGGACTGCTTTGTGTAGTATTGGAGACTACAGTCTGGAGCAAGCAAGGCCTTGAAAGAGGCCTACTAGTCTTGACTGGAAAGCCGGGAATGCAGGAGGCAGGCCTGACCTGATACTAACACCAAGGGTTCCTGTGGGAAATCAGGCCTGAAAAATACATTGTATCCTTTGAAGTTTGCTTTGCAATAGCCCTGTTGAAATAAGCCAGATGTTTAATCTCAAAGCATAAGGAGTCAACTCCTTATCTCATGAAGCACGCCTTAACAACTATCTGGAGTCAGCATGTCTGACAGACCCTGACCTAAGGCAGATCTCTGTGTTTCTTCAATTGTCATCTATAAACAATATCTGTTTTCTATCACAATAGCCTGTTGACGTTGATTGATGTGCTATGCATGCATGCTGTATGCCCCTGCACACACTGATCCCAATAAAAGCTGTTTTGGAGAAGGGCTTGGGGCATTCTCCTCTAGAGGGAATCGCTATCCCCTTTCCCACAGGAACAGATTGTGTCTAGGATGACTCATTTCATCCATGAAATGGTAGGAAAAGGTGCTCAATGTCACTAATCATCAGAAAAATGTAAATTAAAACCACAGTGAGATATCATCTCACACCTATAAGAGTTGCTGTCATCAATAAATCAATAAGCAACAAATGCTGAGGATGTGGAGAAAGGGGAACCCTTTTGCATTGTTTTTGGGAATGCTGATTGGTGCAGCCACTGTGGAAAGCAGCATCGAGATACCTCAAAAAAGTGAAAATGGATCTGCCTTTTGACCCAGCTATCCTACTTCTGGAATTATAACTGAAGGAATCCAAAACACGAATTCAAAATACCATAAGCTCCCCCACGTTCATTGTAGCATTATTTGCAATCACCAAGATACAGAGTAGTTCAAGTATCCATCAGTAGATAAGTGGATAAAACAACTATAGGACATTCACACGATGGAATACTATTCAGCTATAGAAAAGAAGAAAATTTTACCCTTTGTGACAGTATGGGTGGACCTGGAGAACATTCTGCTAAGTGAAATAAGCCAGTCAGAGAGAGACAAATTCCATGTGATTTCACTTACATGTGGAATCTAATGAACAAAGTGAACTAACAAGGAAATGGGGACAGACTCTTAGGTGGAGAGCAGGATGGCATCTGGGGTGGGGAAGTTAGGTGGTTGAGGTATTGAGCGAAAAGGAAAAAAGACTCATGGACATGGACAACAGTGTGGTGATTGCTGGGGGTATGGTGTATAACGGGACTAAATAGTAATGGAAAAATACAGAAAAGATAAAATAAAAAAAGAAAAGAAAAGCTAGACACTCCGTCACACATGGTTTTTTTGGACCAAGACTTTAAAAATGGAATGTGAGCAGAAATAGGCACTTTCCCTTCCCCCCATGGCCTGGTCAGCGGTAGGGGCCAAAGTTTCCCGAGCTGGTGGGCCCTGGAGGCCACAGGGTCTGGAAGCATTCCTAGCGCCCCGCCCTCACAGAAAGCGGTGGCAGTGCACGGTGCTGTGCGGCTGTGCCCCTCCAGGCGTGCACAGACTGCAGGAGATGCCTAAAGCTGAACCGTGACTGGAAACCTGCCAAACTGCCCGAATGATGGTCTACAGCCACCTACATTTGCCAAAGGATGGTACTTTTCAATGGGAGAGAAGGGATTTCAGGCACATCCTTTAACTGGTGTGGCTTGACAGAGGGTGGCAGGGCTATTTGTTTTGGGTGTTTTAAAGGGAGCAGAGCTCTGAGGCAGAAATCTGTCATTATTCCAAAACTGTACAGCTTTTAAACAAACACCTTTCTTTTTTCACCAAACCTCTGACTCCACAGTTTGCCTGTTGGTGATGAGCAGTAGAACCCTACTGTCTGTTCTGTATTATACCCACCTGTGTAAAAGAAGTATATATCCATCATTTACTTTTTATCCAATCCCAGAGATTCCCCCCTGCTTTGCTTTCTTCTGCCTCCCTAACCTGTCACCAATGGATTTCATGTAACCCACTTACTCTTCTTCTTTTGATTGTAATATGTAAAATAAGGTGCCTAACTGCCATTCTCTGGAGCATTTTCTCTATTCATTGTGGTTTTGCTTCCTGTCAAATGTTAGTTTGGCTCAAATAAACTCATAACAATTCTGTATAGGCTTAAACATTTCTTACATTGACAGTGGGAAAGACAACATGTGTGTAGTCTAGGAATTTTGTGACCTTTTTTATACATCAGGTAGGGTGAAGAGAGACGGAAGTCATTCTGAAAAGGTTTACATTAGCTGTAGACAAAGGGGATGGGGAAGGTGAGGCAGGGCCAGCTCTGGGATAGGCACTGAGCCGGCAAGGAAGAAGTGTCTGCTCCTGCGGATTAGCTGTGGGCAGCCAGTTGGAAAGTTCATGTTAAATAACTTTAACATGAGAAGCTCCTGGGCCCCAGCTGGCTTTTCTGTCTTGTCAGAAACGTCCACCTGGAAAATAATCCTAAATTCCAACCCAAATACAAGAACATGAGCAGTCTTTTGTCAGAGATGGTCCACAGCTATTAACAGGCTAAGTCTTCTGTCTCTTTCTTTCACTCTCTGGCCACTGTAATTTTAATTTAGAATGTCTTGGATTTTTTCTTCTCAATACTTAGGTTGATATAATACTATTATCTAATCCACAGTCCATATTAAAAATTTGTCGATTGCCACATAATGTTTTTCATAATGATTTTTCTTGGTCCAAGATCCAATCCAGGATTATGCATTCCATTTGGTTGCCATGTCTTTTCAGTCTCCTTTAATATGAGTACAGTTTCTTAGACTTACTTTGTCTTTCATTATGTTGACATTTTTGAAGAATATAGGTCAGTTATTTTACACTGTTCCTAAATTCAGGTATGTCTGATGCTCTCTCAGTTTATACATTTTGGTCAGGCATACCTCAGAGTGATGTTGCATCTTTTCCACACCAGGAGACCCAGGAGCCCACCCATGCTAATGGTTGGCCAGTACTCCACTGTTTGGTGAACCCCTAGTTCATTCAAACACATTTGCTGTTGTAGGGCATTTAGGCGGATATCAGTCCTTAAAAATATGATAAATTAGCTCTGGCCAGGTGGCTGAGTTGATTGGAGTGTCTGTGGGCTCAATTTCTGGTCAAGGCACATACCTAAGTTGTCGGTTCAGTCCCCCAGTTGGGGCATGCAGAGGAGGCAACTGAACAATGTTTCTCCCTCACATTGATGTTTCTCTCTCTCTCTCTCTCTCTCTCTCTCTCTCTCTCTCTCTCTCTCTCTCCCCCTCTTCCTTCCTCTCTCTTTAGAATCAATAAATATATTTTCAGGTTGATAGGGGAACTCAAGAGTTAAAGATTTTAGCTTTAGTCATAGTTGATAAGCTTAAGTGATTAATGCATGTGAAACGGAATGCATGACCATGAGACCCCAGGAGGTCCACAAGCAATTCAACATTTGTACCCCAGAGGATCTGCAAGTGCTTGGAGATGGTATCTGAGCCATTGTGTTCCAGGTATGAAACTTCCATGGTGCAGGTAAAGCATTATTGATCAACAGATAAAGAAGCACTAGGAAAATCACCTCTGGACTACAACTCATCCCATGAACATTTTTTCCAAACCTGTTATTCTTTCTTCTCCTTATAAAAAAGGTTGGCTTGAGATGAGATGTTAAGATGGTTTTTGAGGGATTGCCAGCATCTGAATAAAATGCCCATAAAGATTCAGTCCTTGTATCTACTTATTGGTCTGGTAGTTAAAAGAAGTACAAGTGTCCACTCTTCCAGTTTTAGGGTGAGTATTAAAAAATATGATAAACTATGCTGCAATAAATATTCTTTTTTATTTTAAAAGTTTTATTGATTATGCTATTAGAGTTATTGCAATTTTCCTCCTTTGCACCTCTCACCCAGCATCCCCTACTCCCCCAGGCAATCCCCACACCATCGTTCATGTTCACGGGTCATGCATGTAAGTTCTTTGGCCACTGCATTTCCTATACTGTACTTTACATCCCCATAGTTATTTTGTAATTACCAATCTGTATATCTTAATCCCCTCACCTCTTCACCCATTCCCCCACACCCCCATCCAATGTGGCAAAAATCAAAATGCTCTTTGTATCCATAATTCTGTCTCTGCTCTTCTCTTTGCTTAGTTTGTTTTTTAGATTAATTGTTGATAGATATGTATTTATTGCCAATTTATTGTTCATGGTTTTGATCCTCTTTTTCTTAAAAAAGTCCCTTTAACATTTCATGTAATAATGGTTTGGTGATGATAAACTCCTCTAGTTTTTCTTATCTGGGAAGCTCTTTATCTCCCCCTTGATTCTAAATGATAGCTTTACTGGATAGAACAATCTTGGCTGTAGGTCCCTGCTTTTAATGACTTTGAATATTTCTTGCCAATCCCTTCTAGCCTTCAAAGTTTCTTTTGAGAAATCAGCTGACAGTCTTATGGGAACTCCCCTGTAGGTAACTAACTTCTTTCCTCTTGTTGCTTTAAGATCCTCTCTTTTTAAAAATTTTATTTATTTTTAGAGCGAGAGGAATGGAAGGAGAAAAAAGGGGAGAGAACCATCATTGTGTGGTTGTGTCTTGCACTCCCTCTTCTGGGGACCTGGCCTGCAACCCAGGCAGGTGCCCTGACTGGGAATCAAACTGGAGACCCTTTGGTTTGTAGGTCAGCACTCAATCCACTGAGCCATACCAGCCAGGGTTAATTTTCCTTTTTTTAGATGCTTTTTTCTTCTTGCTGTTCTGGTTGTTTCATTTTGCTTATTTATGTTCTAAATCATTGATTTGATTCTCACCTCCACCCACTCTACTGTTATTTCCCTATAAATTGTTCTTCATTTCAGTTAGTATATCCTTCATTTCTAACTGGATCTTTCTTATGCTGCTGAGGTCCTCACTAAGTTCCTTGATAATCCTTATAACCACTGTTTTGAACTCTGCATCTGATAGATTGCTTATCTCTTTTTTGTTTAGTTCTTTTTCTGGAGTTTTGATCTGTTCTTTCATTTGAACCATGATTCTTTGTCTCCTCATTTTGGCAGCCTCCCTGTGTTTGTTTCTACTTGGTAGTGTGGACTAAGGAAGTAGGAGTTCTGTAAGGTCCAGTGGCACAACCTCTGTTATCAGCCAAGCTGGGTGCTCGAGATGTGCCTTTTGGATGGGCTGAGTATACCCTCCTGTTGTCGTTGAACCTGGAGTGCTGTTGGCAGGTCAATGGGAGGGATTTACCCGGGCCAGTCAGCTGCAAGGATTGGCTGTGACCACTGACCACCAACTTCTGCCCTCTGTGGAGGATCAGCTATGCAGGGGCAGGGTGGTGGTGCCCTGATGTGGTCTGTAGCTGTCTCTGGGTGTGCAGTCTCTGAGGTTTCCTGGGTGTTGCAGGCCAAGGTCAGCCCCCACCTATGTTCTGTCCAGGGTCACACTGCTTGAAGTATAAAGAAATTTGCAGAAGGCTGCTACTTGTGCTGGGCTTTGAGGATCTCAGGCAAAGCCAAGCTATGGACCTAGGCTGGTTGCTGCTAGTGCCTGGTCTGGGGCCACTTAGCAGGAGGTACAGGGGTTGGGGTCTCACTGAGGCTGGTGATTGCTTGATTGGATGGATTTGGAAAGATGTGGAGCACGAGCCAAGAGAAGCCATTCATATAGAAAAACCAGTTAATAACTTGGATGGGCTTATTAGTTGGGTAGGATGGAGCCTCAGTGGATCTCCAGGGCCGGGACAAACAGCGTTAGCCGGGTTGATGGAGCCTTAGATATGTCAATCCTTTTACCAGCTCTGTGGCTCAGGTGGGAGAATGTTCAGAAAAGGGACAGTGGCCTCTGCCTGCCATCCTGTATGGGAAAAACCTGTCTCCCAGCTTTTGTCTTGCTGCCGGATGCTTCAGTTCCTCCCTGTGTATCACTGGTGCCTTTCAAGCTGCTACTCCAGTGCTGGAGCTCAGAAGGAGTGAGTCTGAGTAAGTCTCTGTGTGGGTTCTTTAAGAGGAACAGCTTGGGACTCCAAATGTTTCTTTCAGTGACTCAATCCCTGCTGGTTTTTGCAAACAGAAGTTATGGGGACTTACATTGTTGGCACTGGAACCTGGACTAGGAGGCCTGATGTTGTGCTGGGACATCTCGCTCCCAAATTTTTATCCACCACGCATGGTTGTGGAACCTGCCTGTTCCACGCCTCTTACCAGTCTGAATGGATGTTTTTTTCTTTAATTCTGTAGCTGTCATACTTTTGTTCAACTCAGTTTCTGATAGTTCTGAGTTATGGTTGTTCTATAGTTTAGTTATAATTTTAATGTGGTTGTGTGAGGAGGTGAGCCGGGTTTACCTATGCCTTCGTCTTGACCATAAGTTTCTGCAATAACTATTCTTAAACATACATGTTTGCATGATTGTGTAATTACTTTCTTCCCCTCCTACATCTTTTTGTTGTTCAAGTACAGTTGTCTCCATTTTCCCCCACCACTACCCCCCACCCCAGCCATCCCCTCTTCCCAACCTTGATTCTACCCCCCTTTGTTTTTTTGTCCATGTGTCCTTTATACATGTTCCTGAAAACCCTTCCCCCTTTATCCCCATTATCCCCTCACACCTCTCCTCTGGGTACTGTCAGTTTATTCTTAATTTCAATATCTCTGGTTATATTTTGTTTGCTTGTTTGTTTTGTTGATCAGGTTCCACTTATAGGTGAGATCATATGGTATTTGTCTTTCACTGCCTGGCTTATTTCACTTAGCATAATGCTCTCCAGATCCATCCAAGCTGTCACAAGGGTTGGAGCTCCTTCTTTCTTCCTGCTGCATAGTATTCCATCACATAAATGTACCATAGTTTTTTTATCCACTCATTTACCAATGGGCACTTAGGTTGCTTCCAGCACTTAGCACTATTCCAGCACTATTATAAATTGTGCAGCTATGTACACTGGGGTGCATAGGTTCTTTTGAATTAGTGTTTCAGGTTTCTTAGGGTATAATCCCAGCAATGGAATTGCTGGATCAAAAGGCAGTTCCATTTTTAGTTTTCTGAGGAAATTCTATACTGTTTTCCAAAGTGGCTACTCCAGTCTGCAATCCCACCAACAGTGTACTAGGGTCCCTTTTTCTCCACAACCTCTCCAACACTTGTTGTTTGTTGTTTTATTTATGATGGCCATTCTGACCGGTGTGAAGTGGTATCTCACTGTGGTTTTAATTTGCATCTCTCTGATGGATAGTATGCTGAGCATCCTTTAAAATTTCTTATACCATAATATGTTGAAAAATAAATGCTAAAATTCCTTTATAATACAAAAAACAAGTATTTAAATATAAACAAATAAATTTGAATTAAAAAATTAAAATGAAAGATTTTTTTCCCTCAAAGTTTTGGCCAAAGACATGAGTGTGCATTATACAAGGCAAAATATGGTACATCCCACATATGAGTGAAATCATATGGTTCTTAGCTTTTTCCACCTGACTTATTCACTTAACATAATATTCTCAAGGTCCATCCATGTAGCTGCAAATGGAAATATTTCATCTTTTCTTATGGCTGAGTAGTATTCCAGTGTACCAATCTTCATTGTCTTCATGTCTTGGCCACTATAAATGATGCTCTCTTATATGTGTAGGAGTGCATATATCTTTGCGAATACATGTTGTTGAGTGTTTTGGGTGGGTACACAGGAGAGGAATTGCTGGGTAACATGGTAACTCTATTGTTAATATTTTGAGGAACCTCCATATTGTTCTCCATGTGGCTGTACCAGTTTACATTCCCACCAACAGTGAATGAAGGTTCCCTTTTCTCCACAACCTCTCCAACACTTGTTATTACCTGTTTTGGTGATAACAGCCATTCTAACGGGTATGAGGTAATATCTCATTATAGTTTTGATTGAATTTTCCTAATGTCTAGTGTAGAATATCTTTTCATTCTATCTTTTGTCATTTGTATGTCTTCCTGGCAGAGGTGTCTGTTCAGATCCTCTGCCCATTTTTAATTGGATTTTTTTTTAGTGTTGAGTTTTTTGAGTTCTTTATATATTTGAGATATTAACCTTTTATTGGAGCTGTTTGCAAATATAATTTCTTATTTTGTCAGGTGCCTTTTTGTTGTGCTGTCAATTTCTTTTCTGTGCAGAAGCTTTTTAGTTTGATACAGTCACATTCATTTATTTTCGTCTTTATTTTTCTTGCCTTTGGAGTCAAACTCATAAAATGTTCTCTATAACCAAGGTTCGTAAGTTTACTTAGGTTTTCTTCTATGTAATTTGTTGTTCCAGATCTTATATTTAAGTCTTTGATCCATTTTGAATTAATTTTTGTACATGGGGACAAACTATAATCTAGTTTCATTCTTTCACATGTGGCTTTCCCATTTTCCCAGCACCATTTATCAAAGGAGCTTTTTTTTCTCCATTGTGTGTTTTTGGCTCCTTTGTTGAAAGTTATCTGCCCATATACAAGGTCTGTCTGGAAAAATTCCAACCATTGTTAATATAATGAGAATGGTATTCGTGACATCACGAAAGGTGACACCACCTTTGGTAGCCAAGGAGAGTGGACTGGAATGCACATGCATGAACAATGATGACTTCTCTGTACTAGTTAGTGCGAGCTGTAGATGCCAGTGAGTGAGCATGTGTACTGTTTGGCCTTCACGTTCAAAATGACTGAGCAAATAGAGCAACAACTCTGCATTAAATTTTGCATTAAGCTTGAGCATTGCTCCACAGAAACTATTCAAATGATTCAGAAGGCTGCAGCTATGGGCAACTGGTGATTGGCTGCTTCATCATGACCATGCAAGTGCTCAAGCATCATGGCTTATGCAGAGTTTTTGGTGAAACATCAAATCACCCTGGTGACTCAGCCCCCTACAACCCAGATTTCATGCCCTGTGACTTCTGGCTTTTCCCAAAACTAAAATCACCTTTGAAAGGGAAGAGATTTCAGACTGTTGATGAGATTCAGAAAATATGATAGGGCAGCTGATGGTGATTGGGAGAACTGTGTGAGGTCCCAAGGTGCCTACTTTGAAGGGGACTGAGGTGTCATTGTCCAATGTACAATGTTGCTTGTATCTTGTATCTTCTTGAATAAATACCTCTGTTTTTCATAGTACATGGCTGGATACTTTCTGGACAGAGCTACATGTGGTTTTATTTTATTTCTGGCCTCAATTCTGTTCCATTGGTCCATGTGTCTGTTTTTCTGTCAATATCATGCCAATTTGATTATCATAGATCTGTAGTATAGTTTGAAGTTAGGTAGTGTGATAACCTTGGCTTTATTCCTTTTTTCTTAGGATTGCTTTGGCTATTTGGGGTCTTCTGTGGTTGCATACAAATCTGATGATATTTTGTTCTATTTTATTAAAAATGAAATTGGGATTTTTATGAGCCTTGCATTAAATCTGTATATTGCTTTAGGTAGTATGGCCATTTTAACTATGTTGATTCTTCCAGTCCATGACATGGAATATTTTTCTGTTTTGTTGTGTCTATTTCAATATCTTTTAATAATGCTTTGTAGTTTTCAGTACACAGATCTTGTACACCCTTTGTTTAGTCTATTCTTTTGGTTACCATTGCAAAAGGACTTATTTTTTCCATTTCTTTTTCTGAACTTATATTGTTAGTATATGGGAAAGCAGTGGATTTTTGTACATTGATTTTGTATCCTGTAACTTTACTGTATTTGTTTATTGTTTCTAATAGTTTTTTGGTGGAGGCTTTAGGGGTTTCTAGGTACAGAATCATGTCATCTGCAAAGAGTGACACTTTTACTTCCTCCTTCCCAATTCAGATGCCTTTTATTTCTTTTTTTGGCCTGTTTGCTCTGGCAAGGACTTCTAGGACTATGTTGAATAATAGTGGTGAGAGTGATTTTCCTTGTCTTGTTCCTGAATTTAGAAGAAAAGCTTTCAGTTTTTCATGATGAGTATGTTATTGGTTGAAGGTTAATCATATATGGCCTTCATTATGTTTAGGTACTTTCTTTTTATGCCTATTTTATTGAGTGTTTAAATCATAAATGGATGTGGTATCTTATCAAATGCTTTTTCTGCATCGATTGATAAAATCACATGATTTTTATACTTTCTGTTGTTAAGGGGTGTATCATATTGATTGATTTGCATATGTTGAACCATCTTTGTGCCCCTGGAATAAACTCCACTTGATTGTGATGTATTTTTAAATTTTTAAAAAGATTTTACTTATTTATTTTTAGACAGAGGGGAAAGGTGGGAGAAAGAGAGGGAGAGAAACATCAATGTGTGGTTGCCTCTCATGTGCCCCCCCCACCAGGGACCTGGCCCACAACCCAGGCATGTGCCCTGACTGGGAATCAAACCAGTCACCCTTTGGTTCCCAGGCCCACACTCAATCCACTGAGCCACACCAGCCACAGCATGATGTAGTTTTTTAATGTAGTGTTGTATTCAACTTGTCAATATTTTGTTTAGGATTTTTGCATCTGTACTCATCAGAAATATTGGTCTGTAGTTTCCTTTTTTTGTGCATTATCTTTGTCAGGTTTTGGTATCAGGGTGATGTTGGCCTCATAAGATGTGTTAGGAAATATTGATTCTTCTTCAGTTTTTGGGGAGAGTTTGAGAAGAATAGGTTTCAAATTGCCCTGGCCAGGTGGCTCAGTTGCTTGGAGTATTTTCCATGCACCTAAAGGTTGTGGGTTTGATCCCCAGTCAGGGCACATAACTAGGTTGCAGGCTTGATCCCTGGTCAGGGTGTGTATGGGAGGCAACCAATCAATGCTTCTCTCTCACGCTGATGCTTTTCTCTCTCTCTTTCTCTTCTCTCTCCAAAATAAATTAAGATATCTTCAGCTGAGGATTTAAAAAATAGGTTTCAAATCTTTTTTAAATGTTTGATAGAATTCACTAGTGAACCCATCTGGTCTTGGACTTTTATTTTTTGGGAGGTTTCTGGTAGTTGTTTCAGTTTTCTGATTGCTGATTAGTCTATTTAGATTTTCCAATTGTTTTCATTTTATTTTTTTATTTTTCAAAAAGCCACAATAACAATATTTTCATATTTCAAAACCAAACACATTCTTTAAAAAAAGTATATTTTATTGATTATGCTATTACAGTTATCCCATTTTTTTCCCTCTTTGCCCCCCTCTTCCTGGTTCCCCACTCCCCTCCTATGATCTCCCCATATCCCTTAGTTCATGTCCTTGGGTTGTGCATGTAAGTTCTTTGGCTTTTCCATTGCCTATACTGTTATCCCCCTGTCTATTTTGTACCTATCCAATTATGCTTCTAGATCCTTATACCTTTTCCCCCATCCTCTCCCTTCTTCCTCCAAGCTGATAACCCTCTATGTGATCTCCATTTCTGTGATTTTTTTCTGTTATTAGTTGTATGCTAGGTTTGTTTTTGTTTTTTGATGCAGTTGTTGATAGTTGTGAGTTTGTGGTCATTTTAGTGGTCATAGTTTTTTTCTTTAAGGATTTTATTTTAGAGAGGAGAGGGAGGGTGAAAGAGAGGTAAACATCAATATGTGGTTGCCTCTTGAGTGGCCTCTACTGGAGATCTGGCCTGCAACCCAGGCATGTGCTCTGAGTGGGAATCGAACCAGTAACCCTTTGGTTTGCAGGCCAGCACTCAATCCACTGAGCTACACTAGCCATGGCATTACAGTTCATAGTTTTGATCTTCTTTTTCCTAAATAAGTTTTAGATTTTTCCAATTATTTATAATTCAGTCTAGGAATGATATGTATTTCTAGGAACTTATCCATTTCTCTAGGTTATTGAATTTGATGGCATATGGTGTTTTATAGTATTCTAGTATGTTCCTTTGTATACCTGCGATGTCTGTGGTAACTTCTCTTTCATTTCTGATTATATTTATATGGGCCTTTTTCTCTTTTTTCCTTAGCGAGTCTAACCAGGGCTTTTTCAATTTTATTGATCTTTTCAAAGTGTGGCTCAGTTGGTTGGGTGTCATCCCTCAAAGTGAAAAGGTCACTGGTTCGATTCCTGGTCAGGGCACGTGCCTGGGTTTGTGGGCCAGTTCCCAGGTGAGGTGCATGCAAGAGGCAACCAACTGATGTTTCTCTCAAACACTCATGTTTCTCTCCATCTCTGTGTCCCTCTCCTCCCCTCTGTCTAAAAATAAATAAATAAAATCTTAAAAAAAGAATAAGCTCTTTGTTGTATTATTTTGTATAGTCTTTTTGTTCTTTATTTTATTCAATTCTGCTCTAATTTTTATTATTTCCTTTTTTTCTGCTGACTATGTGTTGCTTTTGTTCTTTTTTAAGATGTAATGTTAGGTTGTTTGCTTGGGAATTCTCTTGTTTCTTGAGATAGACTTGTAATGTTGTAAACTTTTCTTTTATTACTGCTTTCACTGCATCCCAGAAATTTTGTATGTTGCATTATTATTCTTATTTGTTTCTATATGTCTTTTGATCTCACCTTTTATCACTTTTTTGATTCAGTCACTTTTTAGAAGTATGTTGTTTAATCTCCACTTATTTGTGGATTTCTTTACTTCTTTTTGCAGTTGATTTCTAATTTCAGACATTGTGGTTAGAGAATATGCTTGGTATAATTTCAATGTTCTTGAACTTGTTGAGGCTAGTTTTGTCACCCAACACATGGGTTATCCTTGAGAATGTTCCATGTGCACTGCAGAAGAAGGCATAATCTGATTCTGGGATGAAAGCTCTCTATATGTCAATTATGTCAATGTGGTCTAAGGTATCATTTAAGGTCAATGTTTCTTTATTGATTTTCTGTTTGGATGATCTATCTAGAGCTGTAAATGGAGTATTAAAGTGTCCAACTATGACTGTGTTTCAGTCTGTTTATCGTTTTAGTTCTGTGAATAATTGCTTTATATATTTTGGTGCTCCCTGACTGAGTGCATATATATTAAGAAGTGTTATGTCTTCTTGATGTAGTGTCCTTTTTATCATTATAAAATGTTCATTTTTGTCTCTCGTTACCTTTGCTGTCTTGAAATCTATTTTTGTCAGATATAAGTATGGCTACTTCTGCTTTTCTGTAGATATTATTTTCTTGGAGGATTATTTTCTACCCTTTTACTTTGAATCTATCTTCACAGTTTAGGCGTGTCTCCCGGAGGCAGCATAAGGTTGAGATTTGTTTTTTTTATCCAATCTGATACTCTGTGCCTCTTTATTGGTGAATTTGGTCCATTTACATTTAGTGTAATTATTGATGTAAGAAGATTTCCTATAGTTATTTTATCTTTTGTACTCTGGTATGTCTGTGCCTCCACTGGTTCTTGTCCTCCGTGTTCCCATCTGTTGTTTTTGTTTGGTAGCATTCCACATAGATCTTTCCTTTGTGTCCTCTCTTTTTAAGCTATGTGTCTCAGTTTTGAGGTTTTTGTGTATAGTTACCATTAGGTTTATGAAAAAGAAAGTTTCATGTACATAATAGTTTTTTTTTTAGAAGATTTTATTTTATTTATTTTTAGAGAGAGGGGAAGGAAGTGAGAAAGAGAAGGAAAGAAACATCAATGTGTGGTTGCCTCTTCTGCACCCCCCACTGGGGACCCAGCTTGCAACCCAGGCATGTGCCCCAACTGGGAATCGAACTGACACCCCCCTGGCTCACAGGCCAGCACTCATTCCACTGAGCCACACCAGCTGGGGCTGTAGTAGTTTTTTTCTTTTTTCTTTTTTAAATTTGAATGCATCTGATTGCCATCTTCCTTTGCAAATTCAGGTATTTACCCCCTTTTATGTTTTTGTTGTCACACATTGTCCCTGTTTCTGTTGCAAGTTTGGGATTTACTCATAGTGTGTGACCTTTTGTTCTTTTTTTCAGGTAGAATAGCCCCCATTGAGTATTTCCTGCCATAGAAGTTTTCTGGTGATAAACTTCCTCAGCTTCCATATGTCTGTAAAAGTCTTTATTTCTTCTTCATATTTAAAAGATAACTTTACTGGATATATTATTCTTGGCTGGCAATTCCTCTATTTCAGTAGCTTGAATATTTGGTTCCACTCTCTTCTGGCTTGTAGAGTTTCTGTTTGATAAAAATTTGATAATAACCTGATGGGCTTTCCTGTATAGGTCACTTTCTCCTTTTTCTGGTTTGCTTGAGAATGCTTTCTTTGTCACTAATTTTTGACAGTTTTAATACAATGTTCCTTGGAGAAGGCCTCTTTGGACTAAAGTAACTAGGTATTCTGTTTGCTTCTTGGATTCTAGGATATAGTTCTTTTCATAGGCTTGGGAAGTTCTCATCTACTATTTGTTTGGATGGGCTCTCTGTTCCCTTCTCCCGCTCTTCTTCTGGTGTGCCTGTTATTATAACTTTTTTGTCCTCACCCAAGGACATATTTATTGATTTTAGAAAGCAGAGAAAAGAGGGAAAGATAGAGGGAGAGAAATATCATTTTGAGAGAGAAACATTGATCAGTTGCTTCTTGTATGTGTCCCCACAGGGACCCACAACCTAGGTATGTGTCCTAACCAGGAATCAAACCCATGGCATTTGGTTTATAGGATGACACTAAAACTGAGTGAGCCACCCTGTCTAGGGTACCTATTATTGCCTATAATTCTTTTTCTGGTGGAGTTAGATCGTTCTTGCAGAGCTCTTTCATTTGTTTTATGCTCAGGTCTTTCTCTTCTTTTCTCTGCATCATATCTAGGTTTCTATCTTTGATATCACTAAGTCTTTCCTCCATTTGGCTTGTTCTATTTCCTCTGCTTGCTAGTTCCTTCCTGATCTCACTTATTGAATTCTTCACCTCCAGGATTATGGGGGACCATTCCGAGTGGCACGGGGAATGTAGCCCAGCCTCTGATTCAGAAAACCGACGGGGAGCGAGGTGGGCACACAGGATCCACACCCATGGATAGGTTTTCCTGTGGGGGATCGGGCCTGCATTGTACCTAGGCTGCTATGAGGCTTGCTTTTGCTAAAACTCCCTCACCCTGGATTGAGGCAGCAAATGCCTGGATTGAGGCAGCAAATGCTTACTGCATATCTTTGAAGTAACTTCCTAAAGTCTGTGCTAAACCTCCCAAGTATGGAGTGTAACCAGTTCAAACACTTTTCCCCTTGATCTGTAACATCCTTCTCTTTGAAGTAATTAGCAACATTCTTTCCTTCGTTATCTGTAAAAGGTAACCACCTACAGTGAACCTGTGCATAGTAAATGAGGACCATCCTCGATGTAATATACCCAGAAAAGCAATAAAAGCTTGTTCAGGCGGGGTTGGGGCCCTCTCTCTCACTTAGAGAGTGGCCGTGCTGTCTCTTTTTCTCCACAGGACTTCTGCAGTCCACATGAGTTTGTTCATCGCAGCCACAACACATGGACCCCCGAGGCCGTGGTCCACATCACAGGATTTCTTCTTGGTTCTTTTTAAAGTTTCGATTTTTTTGGTGATGTACTCATTTTGTCCATTAAGTTGTTTTCTGAGCTTGCAAAATTATCTGTCTGTATTTTCTTACATCTCATTGAGTATTTTCAGAACTGCAATCTTGAATTCTCTGTCATTTATATCATACATTTCCATGTGTTCAAGTTTGCTTTCTGGAGATTTTTCATTTTCTTTCTGAGCTGCCTCACTATCTTGGTTATTCCTGATATTAGATGTAATCCTTCTCTATCTAGTCATTTATTATTAATGGCACTTGCCTAGCAGATTACTATGAAGAGGTCTTACTATTATTTTCCAGTAGGTGGTGATGGATCACAAGTTTTTTAGCTCTGGGAAATCCCATAACTTCTGTTAGTATAGCTGTGTTGCTTGGGGGTGGTGCTGTCTTTAGGGATTGACCTCCTTTGTTTTGGCCTCTTGGTAATGGTGACCTCAGACCTCCACATGGTCGTCCCCCTCACACATACCCCTCCTGGGGTTCTGTACCAGAGTGTTCCCTTTGTTAAGTGGAAAGAGTGGTTCTGTAGTAATCATTTTGAGGTTTGTAGATAGAGTGCTCTGCAACCTGGAACCAAGGGCAACAGGAGGCAAGTTTTGGGAGTCCACAGGGTGGCAGAGCACTGTGGCTTTCTTTATTGTCTGGAATGCCAACTGCCCGACAATTGTGGCAGAACACCTGTGCTGTGTTCTTGCTCAGGTCTGTCAGCTCAGCCACATATTGCACTGCTCACCCCTGCAGGAGTGCCCCCTGAGTCTCCTCCCTGCTGAAGGAAGTGCTAACTACAGCCAGCTCCCTCCTCTCTCCAGGCTAACCCTCCATCAGTTCCTGGCTGCAGGATTGCATCCATAGTTAGTCTGAGCCTTCCTCCCTTCTCACCTCCTGTTAGTTCCGGCTAGCCTACCTTTAGATGCTTGAAAGCACAGATCTCTCAGGCATGGCCACATGTTGAACGGGGAATCCTTAGTTGGGTAATAGCTATTCAACTTGTTGAAATTTCAGGGGGGAGGGAGAGACCAAGGGGATCTCTCATGCTGCCACTCTTCTGACACCACTCTTGGATCTTCTTCATTAGTAGTTTTAACTTTAGAGACAAAATGTCCTTTGCACCAAAAGGCTGATGGGGACTTTTTGGTGGGAGAGAAGAGTGTAATACAATGGAAAAAACATGGGTTTGGCATTTGATATACCGGATTTAAGTCTCTTCACCACCACTAACCAGCTATGTGACCTTGGTTAAATTAGTTGATCTTTCTGAGCCTAACTCAGTCCCCTCATTTGCAAAGAAAAGATAACAATCTAATTTAGAGAAATCTTGTAAGAATTATGTGAGATAATGTTTGAATAGTGTATGGCCCGTAATAAGTAGTAAATAAATGGCAAACTTTGACAAAAGTATTATTAGGATTTGTCTTTTTATTAGTAGAAGAATGACTGTTCCCTTCAATATTTCCTAGGTAATTTCCTTCCAGATCCAAAGAAGCTTTTCCATTTCCTGGGTCTTGGGGTTTCATGAATCAGGGTCATGGTCTTCCTTACCCCTCTCGGAGAATGACTTGCCAGTACGAACTCCCCACAGCTGTCTCCCAGCTGTCCTTCGCCCTCTCCCCGTAAGTGACTGTTGGGTCAGCAGGAGACCCTGCTTGGAACAGCCTGATGGGTTATCCCTTTGCCAGAAAGATCGATGATGAGCCCTGCAAATAGACTGAAAAGTTTTTACTGCACAGACATGATCATGGGTTGATTCAGACAATCTGAAGTTTAGGAAGTCTTGAAGTTTAGGAAGTCTTGCCTAAAAAGGCAAAAGTTAAAGATAGCTCAACATTTTTTTAGTTATTTATTTCTGATGAGAAAAGTAATCAAAGGCTGGGGCTAGTAGGAGAAAGAAATCTATTAAAATGTTAAAGATATTTAAGACCAAAAATTTGTAAGTACAAGAATGATCGAAAGGATAAGTAAAATAAGCAAAACAATGACTTGACCTTCAATGAATGTCCCCAAGTCTTAAGTCCCATAAGACTCCAATGTTTCCAAATGGTTTGTGAAATTGTGTATTTTCTCTTTCTTTTCCTGCCTCTCTTGCCAAACTTTACTGAACACTTGCTGGAGAGCGAGGACTGTCGGATATGTTTTCAGTGGAACCAGTGTTTTCTCAGCATTTGGAGGATGCCCTTAGGTGCGGGTAGGGCGGGGTAATTAAGCAGGATGGAATGGGAATGAGAAGTGGCTGCTGGAGCCCTAAAGTGGGGCTCAAAGGTCCTGGGTGGAGGGCTGAGGGTTAGAGTGGTGGTAGGAATAGGGGTGGAGCGTGCCAATGGGTTGGAGGAGTAGGTATTTGGCTGGGGCTTTAGGACCTCTTGGGGCACTGTCCAGTGGTGGATGGATGAAGAGGCAGACTCACTGAGGGAGCAGAGGGTCCTGAGATGCCTGGTGTGGGCAGGGGGAGGTCAGGCTGTAGAGTGCCACGAAGGCAGCCAGAGCTGGTGAGTCTGGCAGTTGGCCACCTGTCTGGGTTGCCCCGGTCTACTGCTCCTCCCCCTTCCCCACCCTCCGGTGTTTGGGACAGAGTTAACTTCTCCAGTCTCTGGCCTGTGCGGATGGTGAGGCTGGGAGTGACTCCCTTGGGTCCTGGGATCCAGGCTGGCACAGTCATGGGTCAAGGGCTGCCCATCTGTGGCTGGCTTTCCAGTGACCCTGACTCAGCTCTAGGCATTAGGAGAATCTGTTTGCACTGATGAATCTCTGGCCTCCCAGCTCTGCCCTGCAAGGGCTCCTAGTCTAGGTGGGAGATCTGGACAGTTACTACAAGCAGAACTGTGAATGTGATGGGAAGTGGCGTGAACATTCCCCGTGGACTCTTTGGGAAGGAGCCTGGCTGCTCTCCATCCCCAGGGTTCTGACCACCATCAGATGGTCTTGTAGCTGCACAATGGTCCTCTTAGCCCAGACCCCTCCTTGGATTCCAGACCCTCGTGTTCAACTGCATCCTCTGTGTCCATGACGATGTCCAACAGGACAGTTAACAAAAACCCATCTAAATCCACACTTCTGATTCCCGGCTTCAGTGACTCCTCCCTCGTCCCCCAGTCTTGGCAAAGTTCTCACCCCATTGCTTAGGGCAGATATCTGCTAATCACTCTTCTCTTTCTCTCACACTTCAAGCCCAATTTACTAGACAATCCAGTCACTTCTGCCTTCAAAATACACCCCTGTGCACGCCCATTTAGAGCATGCCACGTGTGGTCTACGCTGTGGGCCCAGACGGGACTGGGAGGCCGTGCCTCCCCTTCGCAGTCTTGCCTGTGACTCTATTGCAGCCGCCCTACTGCTCTGCTTCCCTCCTTCTGAGTCTCTTGTCCACACGGCAACTGAATGATGGCATCAGAACAGAGACAAGTCTTGTTGCTCCTGGGGTATGAAATGTCAGGGAACAGTCATGTTGAGAGATGAAATGATATGAGATCTGGATTTGCTTCATGATCATCCAGCAGGCGGGGGAAGTGAATGGGAGCAAATATGGTTGAAGCTGGGAGATCACTAAGCGGGCATTCGCAGACTCTCATTTTTTATACTATCCTGTCTACTTTGGTATATGTTTAAAACATTTTGTAAGAAAGGTAGAATAAAACAATCCAATAAAATCATATAAATCTGCTCAAAAATCTTCAAAAGGCTCTCCAGCTCTCTGAGGGTAAGAATGTAAGGCTGTGAGATGTAGAGAGCCCCCTCTCTGTGCCCAGGGCGTGCCCGGAGCTGTTGAATTTGAAACTCTACAGGTGGAGCGGAAGTCTCCGCAGTTTCCATAAGTGTGGTCCCCAGCCCAGCAGTGGCAGCATCACCTTGGAAGTTGTCAGAAATGCACATTCTTTGGCTCCCCTTCATACCTGCTGAAGCAGAACCCCTGAGCATGGGGGTCTGCATCTGTGTTTTCAAAAACCCTCTATGTGATTCGGTTTCCAGGGCAGAGCCCGAGGTTCCAAGAGTAAGGCCTGAGGAAGCTGACGCAGGTGCTCCTGAGGGACGAGCGGGTGAAAGGAATGCAGGTCTGGGATCCACAGAGCCTGGGAGAGGGCCTAAGGTCGTGGCGCTGGGCCCTCTGCTCCCACCATCGTCAGGGCAGAGCTGCGGACAGTGGGGCTGACTTGCCTGCCTGTTCCCTCTTCAGGGGAGGAGCGTGGTGTGCCTGGGCCTGTGGTGGGCTTGAGATCCCCATGCCCAATATGCTGGGAAGAAGAGTGCCCTCCCCTCCATGAAGACGTGCACGGTGCTAACGGGATGCCCAGGGTGGTGGCTCTCACACCAGGCCCCATAGCGGCTGCATTCTCAGGCTTGTCCACTGGGCTCCATTACCAGTGTCTTCTACATCCTGTGACTGCCTCGTTCTAGTTGCAAGGGGTGGAGAATGGGGGTTCACATGTCTAGGACCTTAATTGTTTTCGAAAGTCTTAGTTCACTCCAACTTTTTTTTAATAGGTCTTTTTAAACTTCCCCACAAATGTTTCCCTGCTGGTCCCCTGAGGCTCTGCTCTCACCTTTTTTTTTTTTTTTTTAAATTCTCTACTTTAGATGACTGAGTCTTTGCTATGGAGACTACCTGTGTATGGGACACTGACCTCCTCAGAGTAGGGGGATGTAGGAGACGCCCCTCCTCCCCCTGGAAGTGCTCTGGGCGGCATGTGGTGAGGCTCCCTGGATTGTGCCCTTCTGGGCACAGGAGCTCCCTGGGCACATTTGAAGCCTGACTGCCCTTCTGTGACCCAGGGGGTTGGGGAGACAGGGATCTCCCAGAAAGATTCTGGAAGACTTGCCACCCCCTGCTCTCCAGTAGCTCCTTTGGTGAATGTGACCAGTTACCCAAACCCTGGTGGACTGGATGCTTGACTCTGGGCCGTGGAAAGGGAGAAACAGGCTGATTCTGCATTTCCAGGAGGTGGGGGTGTGTCTGTGGCTTGCAGAACCCTTCAGAAGCTGGTGCCCATGCTTACCTTCCAGGAGAGGGCCTGGGTGCTGCTTCATGGCAGGAGGGGACCCTCACCCTGCAATGGGGAAAACAAATGGGGCAACCCAGGACCAGGGAGGGCCAGGTGGCCTTGGGAGGAACAGCTTGTCACAGTGATTGGGAGCCACTCTGCTCGCCTGCATTTTTAGCCAAAAAGAGATCACTTCAGAGGAGGAGGGGAGAGTGGGAAATAGTGAGCAGGTCAGTGGACAACTTGAACCTGCAGGTGTGAACTAGCTGTTTCTGGTACCACTCTGGGTCTTCAATCAGGTACCTGATGGCAGCGACAGTTTGAGGAGGGACTGCGCAGAACTGACTGGCAGGAACAACCTGGCTGGTCAAGGGAAAGTGAGGATGCTTCTTGCTCTCAAGAACTAGTCTCTGTGGGTGGCAGGAGGGCAGGACCAATGCCAGAAGATAGTGCAGGTGGGGGCAGGGGGTGTGGGCGTGAGGTGAGGGTAGGCGCTGGGCTTCCCTGAGCAGGAAGTGTGGCAGGGAAGTCTGGAGGGGGCAGGGGAACGTGGGCAGAGCAAGGCAAGAGACACAGGAAAGAACCTAGGAGCAGCTCACTGGGGTGAGAGATCTAGGGAGAGGAGTGGTCTGGAGTGGCCTGATTCTGGGGCTTTCTGGGCAGCCAGGCAAGCTGCCCCTGGTTTTCAGGACACAGTGGACTTGTATTGGAAAACCCTTATTGAGTTTGTTCTCTCACATTTCTTATGAAAAGTTCTGTAAAATCTTTTCAGTAGGAACTGAGGGATAAGAGGCAATTCCTCCTTTGGTCCTGGGGGTGATGATAGCAGAGGGACATGGGGTTGTCAATGGGGAGCCTCCTGGGGGTGGGTGAACCTGATAGAACCCACACATCGGGTCCCCACCTCCCAGCCAACATGCTCCCTTTATTCCCTGGAGGCTCAGCCAGCAGCAGTCCCCACAGGGTGGGCTGAGCTGCGGCTTCAGGCCTGCAGACATAATGGGTGCTGTTGTCCCACCCCAGAGCCTCCGTGGCCCCCAGTCTGCCTCTCCCACCTCTCTGTGCACCCAGAGTCCCCACTCACTGGGCTTGTCTCTGGGTTGTCACTGGTGTCCACATCTCTGTGGAAGGTGGGGTTGTCATCCAGCAGAAACAATAGTGGAGTAACCTGGGAAGGTGCTCCTGGTAGAGACTGATGTGGGGCAGATTCTCGTATTAACTCCTCCCCCAGGCCCATTTGTCCGTGGTTGTGTGACTCTCTGTTGCACTCTTCTCCCCATCCTTTCTCACTTTTCCCTGGCCCGCTGACCTTCCAGGAGACTGACCTCTGTGGATTAATCATGGGGTTCCCTTTGCTGGTGGCTTTTTACTGGGCTTGGCCAATGGGAAACACCTGTGGTGGAAGGCGAAGGGACGGGCTATTAGGTGCTTCCTCCCTCCCTATCAGGGTCTGGGTTCCTTGGAACCACAAGGTCACTCTGCTGTTCCTCCTCTAGTCCCTTCCTGACTGGGGGAAAGGGGAGGTTCCCTCTGCCTCAGGTCCCCTGCTGTTCCCCTCACCCATATACACAGCCCTTATTTAAAACCCTGAACGATCTCCGTGGAATTCTGCTTCCCACTGGGACGCTCCGTTTCTCCATCTCCAGTTCTCTTCTCATCCTCTCGGGGCTGCGCAAGGGCTCATCTCCTGTGAGGGGGATGCTCTCTCCTCACTCAGGACTGTGCTCTTTCAGCAGAAAGTGTATGGCAGAGTTTTGGCTTCCTTTTCCTCTCCCATTCCTGGGATTCATCTTTTACCCCCTCCCTCTACTTTGAACCTCTGGCTCCAGCTCTCTACGTCAGTGTGTGAGGTTTTCACAGAGAGGTCAGGTGCCCACCACCCATTCTCAGCTTCTTGCCAGGAATTTGGAATTTCCCAGGGGAACCTTCCCCTGGGGAGTTAAAGCTGGAAACTGAGGCCACTTCTTCAGCAACTGTCCCAGGGGCAGCCTCCTCTCCCCTTCCCTCTGTCATCCCTGAGGGGTACCTGAATGTCCCTGAGGGATACCTGAACTTCATTGCATCTGAGGAATCTGCCTTTTGTTCACATTGCTGTGTGATTTCTCCACTTTACCATGTGTCCTGTCGGGTGAGAGCAAGAGGCTTTGTCTTCCCCACATGCCTATCACCAGCTGTCAGTAAATGCCCATTGAACAAGTGTGTGTAGGGAGTGTGACCCTAGTCGCTCAGTAGGGGCACCATGAGGGGTGAAACCAGGGGGCAGGTGGAGCAGTCAAGCCTTTCGGTTTGGGGGAAATGGCAGAGCCAAGGTCTGGTCTGGGCCTTTTGCAAAGAGAGAGTGTGTATGTGCGTGTGCACATGCACACACGTGTGATCCACAGGAGAGTCCCTCACCCTCTCAGGTCTTGGTGATCAGTGAGATTGGGGAGCAAGGTGGGACAGACCAATGGGTGGGGACAGGCTTGGACATGCTGACATTGTCCCTGCATTCCCCTATGGGGACTCAGTTTTGTTGTTAAAAATGAGTAATACTTTGTCCTGGCTGGTATAGCTCAGTGGATTGAGCGCGGGCTGCGAACCGAAGGGTCGCCGGTTCGATTCCCAGTCAGGGCACATGCCTGGGTTTCGGGCCAGGTCCCCAGTGGGGGCCACGTGAGAGGCAACCACACATTGATGTTTCTGTCTCTCTTTCTCCCTCCCTTCCTCTCTGTCTAAAAGTAAATAAATACAATCTTTAAAAAAAGCTATTTTAAAAAATGAGTAGTACTTTATTAAAATAACTAAATATAAAATAAATAGAATGAATAACGACTAACTCTTCAGTAAGTGGGTAAATACTGAATTCTGGTGTCCTTTCCTGTCCTGACTGACCCTTCAGCATACCAGGTAAGCCCTTGTCTGATTTCTGCCACCACGGAGTTGCTTTGCCTTTTCTTCAAGTTCATCTGTCAGGAATCCTTTTGCGTGGTCATTTGAGTCTGGTTTCCTGAGCTCCCGCCCACTTGTTTAAGAGCCTTTGTAGGCATTGTCAGCCTTCCCTTGGTGTCCTGCAGGGAAGCTCCCTTTATGTCCTCCACGTGCCTGCCACGAGGGGGCAGCAGAGCCTGATGGAACCTGGTGAGGCCTGGCCGGCAGCTGGTCTTCCGTTTCCTGGCTTACTCCCCCCACCCATACAGCACCTTCCATTTGGGCCCCTCCCAGGCAGGGTGGTCCTGCCGCCACCCTCTGAGACCTGCTGCTTTAGAGAAGGTTTCTGGAGCAGAGAGTTGGAGCGAGGGGTCTCCAAACTCTTTGGATCACATACTTCTTCCAGGAATGTACTTTGAACATGTAATTATGTGCAAACATTATACAGATTATAAAAACAAACACCAATAACACATTAAAAGAGATCAGAGTAAGCTTATAATAAAAATTCTAATATATTTTTTTGCCTCCCCTCCTGCCCTCAGACTCCTGGAGCACCCCTGGAGTTGGTGCCCCCACTCTGGTGGCCTCTGTTTAGAGCTCCGCTGAACTTCGGAGGGGACCTGCTCCTGTCAGGGTTTGGCCACACAAGCACATGACTCAGGGCAGGTCCCCTCACATTGTTCAGTCTCTGTCTTCCAGCTGTAAAAAGACTCCCCTCAGATGACTGTAGCAAATCATTCATTAAAATGAAATTTGTAATGTTTAGATCAAAATAGTACTGGATGGCCCTGGCTGGTGTAGCTTAGTGGATTAAGCGCGGGCCTGTGAACCAAAAGATCACGGTTCGATTCCCAGTCAGGGCACATGCCTGGGTTGCAGGCCAGTTCCCAGCAGGGAATGCACAGGAAGCAACCATACATTGATATTTCTCTTCCTCTCTCCTTCCCTTTCCCTCTGAAGATAAATAAATAAAATCTTTAAAAAAAAATAGTACTGGATGAAGGGTGGGCCCGAGGACTTGGTGACTCCAGCAGGGCCTGGCCTCTGGGCTTCAGCCTACAGTTCAGCCTGGGGATACAAGTGCCCCAACCAAGGAGAAACAGTGCCCAGCATCTGGGCACTGTTAGAATCGGCCTCTCAAGTTGACCAGATCCTCTCCTGCCTCTAGTGCCCCAGGCCCCTCTCCTCCGTCAGGGACGGAGGCCAAAGTGCCAGGCCTCCAGGCGCCTTCCTGTTACTTGGCACTTAAACCTCTCTCGCCAGGACTTGCCTGTTTTACTCTTGACCATGGATGGGTCTGAGGTACACGGGATTAGAGGGTGAGTAAATTCTTCCCAGGTCACTGACTGGGTCACCCTTATGGAGAGTACACGCTCTCACTCCCTGCAAATCATTCACTGACACTGCAGCGACTGAGAGACATGTGCCCATTGTGGCGACTCATTCTCAGATATGTCAGGGCTGAATGCTGGGAGGACCTTGCACCTTCCTTCCTCTCCCTCCCTCTCCTCCTTTCTCCCAGCCTCCCTTTCTTCTTTCTTTCCTTTCTGGGGCCATGTTTCTCTGTTGGCTTCCTTTCCTTTTATTTTCTTACTTATCTTTTGCTTATTTATTAGTGTAATAAAATTTATTAAATTTTCTATAAGAATATCTTTCTCCCTGGTTTCACTCCCTTCCCTTTAGTATCACAGGGCTTGGGTGGGACTGCTGCCTCCTCCCCTGGTGCTCAGACTTTGAAGACAGAGTAGACTGCCCACTCAGAGAGTGTGGGGCAGGTGCCTGACCTGGTGGGCCCTGCAGCCCACTTGGGCAAGTCCCAGCTCCTGGTAGGGAGTGAGGGGTTCATGGAATTCTCTGAGGCAGTGTTGGTTGGATAATTGAGTTATAGGAATAAGAGCTTACATTAGGTGGCGCTCAGGTTAAGATGACTGTGACTTTGGGACCCTGCTCAGCAGGCTGCCAGGGTCATGCAGATTAGGGAAAGAAAAAAAAACATTTTAAAGTTGAATCACAGGCCACCACCACATTTGTGTATTCATATGTATATGTTTGTGATTCCTTTTATTTTTAATTTTTCCCCCAAATCAGCTGTCAGCTGTCAGATGTGGTCTGTCTTGCTCCAGAGTTGTTCCTCCCGGTTCATCCTCACGTAAACAAGGGACCGCCTGCTCCATCAACCCCAGCCTTGCCAGGCTTCCTCTCCACCCGGATGCCCATCTCTGCCCCTCCTACCAGTCTGAATGAATATTTCTTCTTTAATTCCTTGGTTGTCAGACTTCCATACAGTTCAATTTTGGGGCAGTTCTGGTTATTTTTTGTTTTTAAATTTGTTGTTGTCCTTTTGGTTGTGTGAAGAGGCAAAGTGTACCTACTTATGCCTCCATCTTGGCTGGAGGTCTTGCATTTTTGTGAAAAGGTTTTATTTACTTATTTTCAGATAGAGGGGAAGGGAGGGAGAAAGAGGAGAGAAACCTCCGTTGCCTCCTGTACACCCCCAACTGGTCACAGTCAATACTTGCAGCTAACTGGCCGAGGTAATTCTTTCCCATTGATCTGCCTACAGCAACCAAGGATCAACTACCAAAGGAGAGTGTACTTAGCCCACACGAAGGGTACACCTCAAGTACCCAGCTTGGGAGATAGGGGAGACTGTGCCACTGGTCTCTACAGGACACCTACTACATTAGGCCACATTACCAAGGCAGGGAGTCATAGCAGCTCTACCTAATACATAGAAACAAACACAGGGAAGCTGCCAAAATTAGGAAACAAAGAAACATGGTCCAAATGAAAGAACAGATCAAAACTCCAGAAAAAGAGCTAAATGAAATGGAGATAAGCAATCTACCAGATGTAGAGTTCAAAACAGTGGTTATAAGGATGTTCAAGGAACTTAGTGAGAACCTCAGTAGCACAGAAGAGATCCAGTCAGAAATGAAGGATACATTAATTGAAATAAAGGAAAATTTACAGGGAAACAACAGCAGAGTGAATGAAGCTGAGAATCAAATCAATGATTTGGAACATAAGGAAGAAAAAGCAACCAATCAGAACAATAACAACAACAAAAAAAATGAGGAGAGTGTAAATAACTTGTGGGACAACTTCAAGTACCCAACATTCACTTCACAGGGGTGCCAGAAAGAGAAGAGAAAGAGGAAGAAATTGGAAATCTATTTGAAAAAATAATGAAAGAAAAGTTCCCTATTTTGGTGGAGGAAATAGACATGCAAGTCCAGGAAGCCCAGAAAGTCCAAACAAAAAGGACGTGCCCTGACTGGTGTGGCTCAGTGGATTGAAGACCGGCCTGTGAATCAAAGGGTCACTGGTTTGATTCCCAGTCAGGGCACATGTCTGGGTTGTGGGCCAGGTCCCCAGAAGGAAGTGCATGAAGGGCAACCACACATTGATGTTTCTCTTCCTCTGTTTCTCATTCACTTCCCCTCTTTCTAAAAATAAGCAAATAAAAAAGTCTTAAAAAGAAAAGATGGATGAAAAGAGGCCCACTGAAGACACCTCATAACTAATCATAATTAAATTTTAATCATAATTAAAATGCCAAAGGCTCTTTAGAGGCATCTAAAGAGATGGGTGGAGTGTGTGGAAGAATGGGTGACGAGGTGAGGGGATTAAGAAGTACAAATAGGTAGTAACAGAATAGCCACGGGGATGGAAAGTGCAGTAAAGGAAATAGAGCAGTCAGAGAACTTACGCGCATGACCCATTGGCATGAACAGGGTGGGGGGATTGCCTGAGGGAGTGAGGTTTGATGGGCGGGAGGGACAAAGAGGGAAAAATCAGGACAACTATAATAGTACAATTAATAAAATATAATAAAAAGGGGATTAATCCTTTCCACCTACTGTCATGTTAAAAATCACAGTTCATTTTATGAATCACCTTTGTTTTAATGGCTTAAGTATGTATCTGAAACTTTTGAAAGTACTGAAGCAGCTAAAAGATGAGAGGTATTATAGGGCTGTTAAAGAAAGTAAAATACTAATGTCATTAGCATGATGATAATTTATATTCAATAAAGAAAAATCGTTTGTGGTCAGTGAACAGGGTTTGTTGTTAAAGCAGCTGGAACATGACCCTGATGAGCTGGGAAAGGGCAGTGAGGTCTGCAGCTTGATGCCCTTCCTATGCGTGTGCTCCAGGGTCCTTCCAGTGTCCTTCAGGAAAATCTGCAGTCAGCCCCCTCCCCCACTATGGAGTCAAAGGGCTGGGATTTATGGTGTGATAAGCCTCCTGGCTCTATCAGCCTGGAACAAGTCTGAGTCCAAGGTCCCTTTCTGCTCCTCCTCACCCTGACTTGTAAGCAGCTGGGGACTGGGCTGGGCTTAAGGGCTGGGGAGGGTGTGGAGGGCAGAGGTCTCCTTGCAGCTCTAGCCTTCCCTGCCCCCATCCTTCAAAGTTCCTCGATTAAGAGTGACTGGATGGTTGGGCTCAGGTTTTACTTAATCTCCGTCTGCATGCGTGAGAATGAAGAGGCAGAAATATAACTTTTATGACCCAGTCCCTGGCATTTAGTAGGTATTCAATAAAACGATTTTTCCCCTCTGTCTTTTCATAAAATTTCCCTAATGTCTCTCAGGTCTTGAGAAGTCTCCCTGTTGGGCAGTGGGGGTTGCGGTGCACCCAAAGTCCAGCATGGGACTGTGTCTCATTAGTTAGTTTTGGCTCAATATGGATTTTACAAGTATTCCTTAATCTGAGTGGTCCCTAGCAGAAATGGACCTCTGGGGGAGAACTTCAGAGTGAGATGTATTCAGGTATATCCTGGAATCCCTTGTTTGCCTGGAGTTTAATATCTCAGACCAGACTTCCGGGCAGAAAGCAAGCATCCTGTGCATCAGTGGGTCAGCGAGTCCTTGCTGCAGGAAGACAGACGTAAGGGGTCATTCAGAACAACTGGTAGTGAACACAGGCTGCGAGAGGTCCTGCTGGGTGTGTGGCTGTGGAACTCCGAGATGTTTGGTTTCCTCTTTTGAGAATGAAGATAATCATGAGAGCCACCTGGCCAAGTCAGTGAGGGACAACTGGACCAAATCACGTAATATGTAAACCGGGGCACAGGCAGGCTCAAGCCTGTGAGAAGTCTCAAGGGGGCCATCAAAGGGGGTTGAAGCTGAAATTTCCAATGGGTGATGTCATCAGTGACACAATTGTGCTGTGGTAGATACAAAACCAGAGGGGAAGATGGTGAAGCTGTTGTGTTCATGGGGTTGACTTGTTTAGGTTGGAGTCAACAGACTTCACGTTTCTTAGTGGACTAAAATGGTTTCTGAATTTGAACAAGTCTGAGCTGGACCTGAGGGTGAGAGTTTGGTGGGAGACAGAGAGCAAGACATCCAGTGGGAAGGTCCCAGGCTGGGAAAACTCAGTGAATTGGAGAAACTCATGTGAGACCAGTGAGGGAGCACTTGGGAGAGGAATGGGATGTAGAAAAGAAGACCAGAGGTGGGGCCCCTGAGGAGGGGGAAGCAGAGGAATCCCTTGAAGAGATAAGGCAGACAGTTGCCATTAGCTAACTTGAGGGAATCATTCCCTTGGAAGGAAATGAAGTTGAGGAGGTAGGGCAGGGGCACCCATGAGGAGACCACTCCTTGGGCTGGGTGAGAAATGAGGGTGGCTTGTAACTAACTGCTGGCTGTAGCTACAGATTTGAGAAAAATCTTGAACTTTATGGTAGGTTGGAAATAGACTGGATGTAGAGCAAAGTGTCAAAGATGCCCTTTGAGTTTCTGGCAGAGATAACTGGGTGAACCCAGGTGCTCTTTACTGAGATGGGGCAACTGCAGGAAGGGAGGCTGCTGAGGAAGACACTGTGCTTCAGGGTTTTCTTTTAGGCTTTTCCTGGTGCACAGACCATTTAGGTGACTCTGAAATATTAGCAAGCCGCAGGGCACTGTCCATTCAGTGTGAGCAAGACCAGGGTTTCAGAGTTGGTTCTGGAAGTTCCTGATGCCTGATGTCAGTCCCTCAGTTGCCAGGTTGTGAACAGCTCCTGGGTCTTCTGTTGGTGAAGAAGAGACAGGCACTGGAGCTCTTCCAAGGCTCGGGCCTGGGGTGATTACCAACCAGTGTGAAGTTGTTTCTGTCGTGAACAGATCTATGCATAGGGGTTGGTGCTGGTCTTGGCTGTGCCACACTCAGTCCTACTTCTGAGGTCTAGAAAAAGACAACCTGTGATGTAGCAGCCGTTGCACAAACAGCCTCTGTCTCTGCCCTGGAGGGCTGTCTCAGTGTGCCTGAACCTACGCTCTGCTTCCTGCTCCAATCAAGCTGTTTCTAACCCAAGACCTGAGGTGCCCAGTGCAGAGGGCGGGGCAGAGTCTGCTGTACTGCTTTTTGACAAGCTTTCTCTTTGTAATGGTGGAAGGAGCAGGAGAAGGGTGGATTCTTCGGGCTGGAGCCCCAGGGCCTAGTCTCTACAGATTCCCCTGTAGCCTAGACCAGGCTTTGCTTCTTCTTCACTTCCTGGGAGCCAACTACCTCTCCACATGAGAAAGCAGGGCACCCAGCCTTGGCTCTGGCAGCAAGGTTTGGGTCTCTGAGTGCAGATTCAGAAGGTCCCTGAACCTTGTGAAGCTGCTGTGTTTAGAGAGCTCCAGCCTTTCACAGCCAGTAAGTTGGTTTTGAGGATACTTGTGGGTCAAGAGGAGGAAGCAGGGAGCAGCTGGTTGTGAGGCGGAGGCTGAGAATGAGGTGAGGCTGGGGGTGGGGTGGTGGCTACAGGAAGACCCAGGAGAAACTCCTTGAGGATCCTTTACCCTGAGACAGAAATCTTCCAGAGAGAGGAAGAGGATTCACCCATGGGTTGGGAACTGAGTGGATACCTGCTGTGTGCAGGGCCATGTCCTTGGTCCCGAGCAGGAAAGGGTGGGGTGGGATTGAAATGAAGGTGACTGATACAATCAAACATAAGCAGGACAGGGTGCCTGCGATGGGAGCCACCGTCTCCTCAGGGAGGATGTAGTCTGTTCTGATGCTTCTCAGTGATTCCCTGCTCACAATTAGGGGATGAGAGAATGTAAGCAGGACTGGGCATGCCCACCCCTCATTGCAAGGGGACTGGGTCTGGGCCCCCTGTCCTGGGGAAACACTGGGGTGTGCGAACAGTGGAGAAGTAGAGGGACAGTTTCTCACACAGGCCCAAAGGTGCGGAGGAAGGAAGGGCCTGGTTTTCTGAGCAGGGTAGGCCTGTGCTGTGGGTGCAGTTGAGGTGGGAAGGGAAGCAGTGTTTTTTTACCCCAGGCAAATCTAAAGGTTTTCTAGCTGCACAGAGGCTTTCAAAAGGGCAGGGAGGAGTCTAGGTTCAGCCCTTTGTTGGTATCAGGAGTGTGTGGGGCCTACCACCCCATTAGCTTACTGGGTTAGTAGGGAAGGCTGTGCTCCTACTGGGGACTGTTGCCAGTCCTGAGCCCTGCTGTCGCCTCTGAGGTCCCACTGCTCCCTCGGTCTTCACCTACCTTCTGCCCTGCCTCTCCCCAGCTTGGAGGAAATGGAAGATTGCTCCAGCTACTCCGTGCTCTGCCACCTCACCTCCCTGCTCCTCCTCATGCAGCTACTCACTCGGGGGTCTGCAGGTGAGTGTGTCCCCACCTCTCTTCCTGTGTCTCCCTCAGGGGGGTGGGATTCCTGGTGAGTGGGGTCCCCCGGTACTCTGCCGATTCTCTCCATCAGGAACAGTGGCTGTTGGTGGAGGCCCTTCTCTAGAGAGGTTATGATTCTCCCCAACTACTCATTGCAGTTAAACATTTAAGAACAGTCACCAAAGCATAAAAAAAGGATGAGACCTGACCAATTGTCCAGAGGAGTGTGTGATGTTTTTAAAAAGACAGCTATCAAATGAGAAAATACTTCTTTCTTCTTTGTTTCTTGGCTTTATTGGTATTCTAAGCACTTACTCATTCATTAATTCATTGCATTCCAAGAATACTTACATCTATGTAAGTGTCATCTGTGTGGGAACTGTTATTCTATGAATAAAAAAAGACAAATTCCCTATCTTCATAGAGCTTACATTCCAGCAGGAGATGGTGAATAGCTAATGCAGCAAACCAGTCAAATCTGGTGGGTTAGCAGAGCCAAGAGGATGGGATTTGGCAGCACAGCAGGGAAGGAGTCAGGGCTGTGGGACGTGGGTGTGGTCAGGGTGGACAGGGAGATGGGCAAAGACTGGATGAGATGGGCCAGTGAGCCCTTGAGGATAACAGTAGTGCGAGGCTGGCAATGTGCTGGGTGTTCAAGGAACAGAGGAAACAAGTATGGAGCAGAGGGAGCTGGCAGGAGAAGTAGGAGTTGGGGTCACAAAGGTACTGGCAGTCATCCCTATGCACCCCATGGGCCACTGGGAACACTGGGGAGCATTACAGAGCTCTGAGCAGAGTAGGGACATGGTTTTGCTTACAGGTGAAAAGGGTCACAGACATGAGGGTGGGGAGAGGACAGACAGAAAGATGAGTTACTGTTGTCCTCCAAGTGAGAAGTGATGGTGACTCAAGCTGAAGTCAAGCAGTGTAGGTGACAAGTCTCTCTTTGGATGTCCAGCAGGGCTGGTGCTGCAGAGGAGTCATGTCATGGCCTGTCCTCCAGCCCTCAGAAGGTTGGGGGTTCTTGGAGGGGTGGTGGTGGTGGTAGATGAACTTCTTTTTAAAAGGATTTTATTTATTTATTTTTAGAGAAAGGGAGGGAGAAAGAGAGGGAGAGAAACATGAATGTGTGGTTGCCTCCCGCACACTCACTACTGGGGACCTGGCCTGAAACCCAGGCATGTGCCCTGACTGGGAATTGAATTAGCAACCCTTTGGTTCACAGGTTGGTGCTCAGTCCACTGAGACACACGAACCAGGGCTGAACCTTTTTTTTTTTTTGTCAGGCCGTGTTTTGGGTTCCTGTAAGCAATGGGAGTGAGGGCAGGTATTAACAGAAGTAGCATTTGGCTCCAGTTTTTATTTTTATTTATTATTTTATTTTTATTTCTTTTTAATTTTTTAATATATTTTATTGATTATGCTATTACATACAGTTGTCCCATTTCCCCCCTTCACTCCCCTCCCACCTACATATTCCTTCCCTTTAGTTCATGTCCATGTGCCATAAGTTCTTTAGCTTCTATATTTCCCATACTATTCTTGCCCTCCCCCTGTCTATTTTCTACCTACCATCTATGCTACTTATTCCCTGTACGTTTTCCCCCCTCCACCTCCCCCTCCCCTGCTGATAACCCTCCATGTGTATTTTATTTTTTAATTAAACTTTTTTTTATTGTTGTTCAAGTACAGTTTTCTGCCTTTTCCTCCCACCCCTCCCCACCACCCCAGCCCTCACTGCCTCCCTCCCCCATTTCTACCCTCCCTTGTTGTTGCCCATATGTCCTTTATAATTGTTCCTGTAAACCCTTCACCCTTTTCCCCCATTATCCCTCCCCTCTCCCTTCTGATCACTGTCAGCCTGTTCTCAATGCCAATGTCTTTGGCTATGCTTTGCTTGCTTGTTCGTTTTGTTCATTAGGCTCCTGTTAATGGTGAGAGCATGTGGTATTTGTCTTTCATCACCTGGTTCCAGTTTTTAGTTCACAGTAATTCAGTGTAGGAGAAAGACATGGGCACATAAAGTTCAGGGTAGGAACAGTGAAGTTCCTGGGTGTGGCTGAGTGACCATGAGTTTAGACCTGAGCACAAGTGTGCCCTTTGGTCAGTTTTTAGTCCTGTCCTAGGAGGGGCCAGGTTAGAGCTGTGGTTCTCAAAGTGTGGTCTCCAGAGCATCAGCGTCAGCTTCCTGGGGAACTCCTTAGAAATTTACATTCTTGGGTCCCCAGACCTACTGAATCAGGAGCTCTGGGGGTGTGGCCCAGCGATCTGTGGTTCACCAGCCCTCCTGCTGATTGTGATGCACACGGAAGTTAAGAATCACTGGCTTAGAGTCTTTCACAGAAGGGTGTGAAGACAGGAGCAGAGGTGAATAAGGGAGTCATTTTGACATCATTTTTGGGTCACACGGTTGATGTCAGAAGATCTTTCCCTGATTCAGAGTTGTTACTCATACCATCAGGTCAGGATGGATTGACACCTGCCACCACCTGCCTGGGCCTTCCCACCTGATGGTGTGTTCCCTGCCCCCAGTCTAGTATCTCCATGTTTCTCACTCTCATGTCTGTGTCCACAGAGTTCTTGGTCATTGGCCCCTCAGAACCCATTGTGGCAGTGCTGGGTGGGGATATCACACTGCCCTGTCGTGTGTCCCCGACCATGAATGTGGAGAACATGGAGCTCCGGTGGTTCCGCTCCAAGTTCTCTGAAGCTGTATTCATCTATAAAAATGGCTGGAAGCAGGAGGATGAGCTGATGGCCCAGTATGCAGGGCGGACCTCTCTGGAGAGGGAGCTTCTCACCCAGGGGGAGGCTGCCGTGCGCATCCACAAGGTTCGGGCTACCGACGACGGGCTCTATTCCTGCTTCTTCAGAAAGGGAGACTTCTATGAAGAGGCCAATTTGGAGCTGAAGGTGGCAGGTTAGTGACTTGATCTGTACTCTTAGAGTCCTGGAGTACTGGAGTTGGGAGGAACCTGAAGGACTGTGTAATTCAGCTCCTCATGTTATAGATGAGAAAAGGGGGGCTCATTCACTCATTCATGTATTCACTAAAAATATATAGAACCCCTACTATGTGCCAGCTCCTGTTCTGAGCACCTGGGATACACCAGTGAACCAAAGATCCCTGCCCTGTGGAGTTACCGTGTAGAGACAATAAATAAATACACAGATAAGTAGGTTATAGAAGATGTGAAGTGGTGGTAGTAGTTAGGATAAAAGGCCGAGCAGAACAGGAGAAGGGGACTAGGATGTGGGGTGAGAGAGGGAAGACAGGCTTCACTGTCACATAGGGGCTTAAATGGGGTCTTATTGACAATCAGAGCAAAAGTTCAAAGGAAGTAGGGATTTGGCCAAGTGGCTATCTGGGGGATGAGAATGCTAAGCAGGGAGAATGCCCTGTGGGAAATCCGAGCTAGGAGTGAGGCTGGTGTGTTCTGGGCACACAAGGAGGCCATCATGGTTTGTTTGTAAGATGAGTGAATGGGAGGGTGGGAAGAAGTGAAGATATCGGAAAAAAGAGATGTTCCTGGTGTGGGGTGGGACTGATGAACACTGCCTGCCGCAGTCAGGAAAAGTTCACAGGGAGCACTCGCCTAAGCAGGCACTTGAGTTCACCAGCCAAGGTCCCAAAGAGACTTGAGATTGATGGACTGGGATGTGAGGCGGCAGGTGATTGTGGTTTTGAGCAGTTAACAAACAGTCCTTGTGGCCGGAATATGTGTGCCTTGAGGGGCACAGGTGGTAAGTGGAGAAGACAGTTGGGAGGGAGGCAGATGCCAGATCATCTGGTCACTGAGGAGAGTGCACAGAATGTGTGGGGAATGTGCCCTTTGCCAGCTGTGAGGACGGATGGAAGGTAAGCAAGGCTGGGGGCACGGATGCAGTTACGAGGTGGGGAGGGTGACTGCCTATCTTCATGGAGTGGCACTGAGGTGAGCAGGAGGGATCAGACATCGTGAGGTTTACAAAGTAGACCCAACTGAGTGTGCAGATTTGGGGACATGGACAGCTTTCTGGCAGCAGTGGGGACTCCTGGGGTTTGCTTAGGTTAGTAACGAATGAAAATACTTTTCTCATTGAGTAAGCATTACACCAGAATGTGGTGATCGTCATAGGCACTCTACTAATATAGTCGAGCAACAGATACAACACACTGCACACGTGTTTTCAAGATAAACCTACTAATCCTCAGGAGAGAGAACTTGCAAGCACCATGGTCACACATAGTTCACCCTAAATTTACCTGGTAATCGGGATGACCATATATGTTAGCTAATTGGGGGAAAAAGAAATGATCATATCCTTTTAAATGATTATTTATTTTTATTTAAAAATGTTATTATTTTTAATTTTTTTAAAGATTTTATTTATATAGTTTTAGAGAGAGGGGAAGGGAGGGAGAAAGACAGGGAAACATCAATGTGTGGTTGCCTCTTGCACGCCCCCTGCTGGGGGCCTGATCTGCAACCCAGGCATGTGACCTGATTGGGAATCAAATCAGTGACCCTTTGGTTCACAGGACAGCACTCAATCAACTGAGCTACACCAGCCAGGGACCAATTCTTATATCTTTGTGATAGGAAGTGGTTTTACAACTTAGAGCACGGTGCCCACTGAGGTTAGACTCCTCCCCTCCCACAGGAAAGGGGAAAGTAGGGTGTTATCTCTCTTGATGCTAACATTTCAAAAAGATGGCTCTACTTCTCTCCCGCAGGTGTGGGCTCTGCCCCTCAAGTGCGTATCACAGGGCCTGAGGAGGATGGGGTTCAAGTGCTGTGCACAGCCTCAGGGTGGTTCCCGAAGCCCGAGGTGCAGTGGAGAGACCTCAGTGGAGAGAAGTTCCGGGTGTTCTCCCAGGTCCATGCCCAAGACGCTAAAGGGCTGTTCAGTGTGGAGGCCGTTCTGGTGGTGAAAGACCGTTCTGTGGGCAATGTGACCTGCTCTGTGCTCAATCCCATCCTGGGCCAGGAGAAGGCGATGGACATTTTCATCCCAGGTCAGAGCTGCTCCCTACTTCCAGCGGAGCTGGAGGAAGGGGTGGGGCCCTGAGTGTGCTGGGCTGGGCTGGGCTGTCCTGAGCTGTGCCTCTGATGGGGTCTCTGGGTGGGTGCAGAACCCTTTTTTCCGCAGCCCTCTCCCTGGAAACCAGCTTTCCTGGTGAGCCTGACCGTGTTGGGGCTCCTACTCCTTGGTGCTGGCTATTACACCCAAAGAGAGCATTCCACAAAGCTGCAGGAGCTGCAAAAACAGAAGACTCTGTGCCAGGCTAAGGAGCAGGACAGGCAGGAAAAGGAGGAGGTGCTGAAGGTCAGAGGTAAGGCAGGCCAGAGCCCAGGACCAAGGACCCAGGGCCCAGGGCCCAAGGCTGGCTGGTGTGGCAGGTGGTGCTGAGAGGAACAGGCAGATGGCAGCATCAGGGTCCAGGGCTCCAGTTCTCCAGGGAGACCCAGGGTCTTTTGTCCAGAGCAGGTGGCTGCGGAGATCCAGGGAGGGCAGCTGGAGGCTCAGGTGCATCAGGAGCTGGAACTTCTAGGATATAGAAAGGTTGTCTGGGAACACTGTCTTTCCTTTTTTTAGGGATGGGAGTTCATGCCTTTTGTTCACTCTCTTTCAGATAAACTCCAAGCAGAACTTGGTAAGTTTTGCTTTTCCTCCTGATCTCTCTGTCCCCTTTGTGGGAGACATTCTGGTTCTTATCTCACCTGTTTCTGTTGCTCTCTTTCAGACTGGAGGAAGACAGTTTACCTGGCTGGTGAGTGACTCTCCACATGTCCTTGACTCTCCTGTCCCACCTGTGACCAGGTGTCCCTTTCCTTGTTTCTGTCTCGGAACACACATGTGGACACCCTTCCTTGGGGCAGAAGTGGGAGCTCGTGGGAGGCAGAACCCTGCTCCATGGGCTTTTCCAACTGGGGCTGCTGTTTCCCATCTTGTGCTTGGCAACCAGGTGTGATGGTAGCTCTTGGAGTTGGTCATGCATCCTGGGTCTCATTCCAACTCAGACATAGCCACTATATTGCTAGTTTTCTAGTGTTCCATGCACACAGCTCTCAGCAGCACCTGGAAAGGAGTCACATAAATGAATAGGGTCATTAAGTTTAGGATTGTGACCTTCAGCCTTCCCCCAAAACATCAGCCAGGAAGAGTTTGTTCTCTCTGGGTTCTGAAGGTATTAATCAAAAAGTCAAGGGAAAGGACTGGGTTGATCACACATAGGAATGTGACAGATGGGCTGTCAATGCCCCAAAATAGTGATGTTTATCTTTGAAATCATTTATCTGAGAAAGATTGGCCACTTTTACCTCAGAGCTCAACTCACCTCCCTGTCCTTAAATCTATTCCCATTTTGAGTTATTTCCCAAGTATACGTTTTTCAGAAAAAGATTGGATATAAAAGTGCTTTCTTACAATTATGGAATAATTTATATTTTATTTCCTAAAATATTTTCAAACACATAGTATACTTTTTGATTCTGAATAGAAACACTGAGCAGCAGGTAGAATGGGAGTTTTTGAGGTTGTTTTGGCACAGAACGGCTGACTGACTTGCCAAAAGTCACCCAGCTGCAGCTGGCCAGTGTTGGAACTCCGCCTGTCCCTGTGATCAGGGTCTCCCACAACACCTGCCAGCTGGACATCGCAGAGGTCATCTCCTCTCTAGCCTCTCCCCCTGTAGATAGTCTCGCCTGTAGGACAGAAGAGGCCAGTAGATTCACGCTGAGCAGGCTTGTCGTGGCTGAGGTCTCACCACAGTGTGTTCCCTTTCAGCCTGGAGGAAGGCCCAGCTATATGCAGGTAAGGGACTCAGTTTCCTGTGGCTTCTCCTCCCCAGCCTCGACTCTGCCCCCTTCTCTATCAGAAGACCTTGCTCCAGGATGGGGTTGGCATCCCTGTTCTGCTTGTCGCTTTTGTAGCCTCCATCTGAAGAGTGTGGGGACTCCTGCTTTTCTGGGCCCATCCTCTGCTGCAGGTCGCCGTCAGGGTTGGCAATTCGTTCTGAACACGCCTTGTTCTACTGGTGCTTCTTGGTGCGGTGATGGCTGTGAGGAGAGTCTGCAGGCAGGTAGTGCTGTGTAGATCAGCAGTTTCTCTCTAGAAGATTTCCGAAACCCTGTTTGCCTCAGGACTCAGGTCTTCCTACGAGGGTCCTTGGTTTTGGATCCTTCTTGCCCTGAAATTCCTCCCCTTTTTGGATCTAGTTTTGTTTTTTCCATTTTTTCCTGGTCCTCTGAGATACTGGTCTTTTCTGCTTCCTAATGCTCTGATCCCCATCTAAGGTGTGTTTCTTCCTCGAAGCCTCCTTGGTTGCTGAGGAATTAATTGCTTTAGGGCAGGTGTTCTGAATCTGGGGTCCAGAACCTCCAGGATGTTTATGCTCTGGGGTGGGGATCTATGAAAGGGTTAAAGTTATATGCAAAATTCTGCATATATTTGTGTAACAGAAACAAAAATGCAACTTATAATTGTTCACACCAATTATTTCTCCTTTTAGGAGAATTTGTATTTGCCTGAGATGCTCGGTCCTGGTTTTATTAGGGCAGGGTGTGAAGATTGCCAGAGGAGAAACCTGCAGGAGTTGGAACTCTTTCCTAGGGTAATGATGGGGAGCAAACCATGGAAGACCAGACTTGGTGGATTAGGGAGGAGTTGAGAAGGAGGTGGAATGGCCGAGATTCAACTTGTAGGGGTTTTGGGTGGCTCAGAGTGGTAGAAGGGAGACCACAGGTCACACAGCCATGGTGTCTTGAGTTGGGGAGTTTGCAGTGTTTGCAAGTTATTGGGTATGCGAAATGTAATCATATCCTTGATGAATTTCAGTAAAGATACGTTTATTTTTAGGCCATTTTGAAGTAACCATCTAACTGAGTTTGCCTGTGACAGAGGGGCCATCTCAGCCTTCCACTGGCAGTCAGGGCAGGAGTGTGGTGTGGGGGTCCTGAGGCAATGATGGGTGGTCTGAGGACCCTTCAGTACTGGGGAGCTAAGGATCTGTGCCCCCTGAGCACAGAAAACATACCTTCCTCTGCTCCAGACGTTTCTGTTTATGGGCAGGGCTACAGACAGAGACAGATCGGGGTGAGCCGTGGGATGACGGAGGTCTTGCAGGGGTGTCCAACCTGTGGCCCAGGGACCGCATGCGGCCCAGGATGGCTGTGAATGTGGCCCAACACAAAATCATAAATTTACTTAAAACATTGTGTGTTTTTTTGTGATTACGTGTCACAATGTATTTAATGTGTGGCCCAAGACACATCTTCCTCTTCCAGTGTGGCGCAGAGACACCAGAAGGTTGGACAGCCCTGCCTTAGAGAGCCTTACCGGTTCTCCCCAGGATCTGTTTCTATACAGTGATGATCACCTCCCCTTACCTGAGAATTAAAGTGCATGTGTTTTAATATATACCTTGTATCTTTTTTATTTTGTAAGGGCAAACATCATTACATTAGAATCAGCATTTTCATATTGACAGGTTCATAGTGTGAGGTGGACAAATGTGTAATCTCATCCTATTCATAAAACTGGAAAATAATTTTTAATTTAAAGATTTGCTGTAGAAATTAGATAAAGAATGTACTGAAGTGCAAAGCACTCAGTCCATTGTGGAGTCTCAGAATTAAATGGCAATTTTCCTCTCTCCTCCACCCCTTCTCCAGTCCTCCTCCTTCTAGGTGTGGCTGGTAGACACAAATTTACACCCCAAATGTGCAAGAAAAACATCAGTTACTTATTTCTATAAGTGTTTTAATTTTGTCTCGAGTCTCTATCTTGTTGGAGGCAAAAGCAGAGATTTGTTGGTTTTATGACATGTATAAACTATGCTTTGGCCAGTGAGTTTCCTTTCATCTTCCCTGAAGGGAGTATGGAGGTTGGAAGTGGTTATGTGGCCTTGGGTCAGTGCGGGAGGGGTCCCTGTGTTCTCCTTTAGTCATTTTAGGTGCTCACCCCAGGGAGGCTAGCCCGATCTGCTCCTCAGGATCCTTGGGTTGGGGTCTGCTTAGGAGGGGCAGGTCCCATCTACCTGTTTAGAGGAATTTTTGGTTCCCCCCACTCCTGCCCCCATCTCCAGGTCCTTATTCATATCTGTAAAGTTTCCTTTGGCATATCATATTTGCATATTCAGGGGCATAGGACAGGGCATCTTTGGGGGGCTCACCACAGCAGGATTTCTCTGGAAGCTTCCAATCTCTCTGGGCAATTATAGGAAGAAACATGACTGATCCAATATTTTTGGGTTCTTTTTTGGCTCTTACTACTCATGAAAGGGGAAGGAAATTTATTAGTGTCTGTCCTCTTACTGAATGCCTGTCTTCCCTGCTTTGAACCTCTCTCTCCCTTCCCTAAAACTTCTCCATTGCCTCCTAACTGGGCAAGATTTCTTCGATGCTCTGTACCAAGTTCTCTTCACTCACAGCTTATAGTCATCCTTCGAGATCAGCCCAGCCAAGCTGTATTCTCTCTACTCATGGCTTAGAGACACCCTACCGGTTAGGCTCAATCCGTTCTTCATTAGAAAATGGACATTTTGATCTCCCTGGTTCTTTTCAAGAAAACCTAGCTTTCAGAATGGTTGTGTGGCTTGGGACTTGAGAAAACAACTTTGGTACTCAAGTCCAGGCCTTTCTGCTTAGGTAGGTATCCAGACTCTTAATCCCTGAGCATTAAGCTTTATGGCTTAACATTCATGGGAAGGTTGGCTCATGATGGCTCTGTCAGTGAGTGTGTGTGCACGTCGTGTACGCCTGTGTATGCGTGTGCATATAAAAAAAATAAATGCATCAGCTGAATGTTTCCAAAACAATTCCCCTTGTCAATCCCGCATCAGCATGTTTCAAACAACTAGGCCCTGGTCCCGATGTGTGCAGCCTGTGAATCCCTGATGTAAAATGTGGTTCTCTTGCAGATTGGCGGCAGGAGAAGTTCCAGGCCTGTGAGTGACTATGTGCTTTCTGGGTGCTCGTCCTGCAGCCCCTACAACTTTTGGCCTCTCCTTCAGTTCTCTCTGGTGATACAGATGCTGGCACCATCAATGGTGGTGGGCTGGGTGGCAGAGGTGACAGCACATAGCTGCGAATGGTATGGGATATCAAATAGACATCCCTCACCCTTGAGGACCAGTCCAGGCTGGTTCTCAAGGTTGATCTGACATGTCTAACTCCAAATAAGTTTTGTGGTTCCTTCTCCTGCTTGGAGGGCCGTGGGCTTGAGTCATAAGGCTTTCATCTCAGGGGGCTGTAGCCCTCCCTCCATGTAGCTAATTGTCTGGTTGGGTGGTGGGGTGGTTGTGTGCCCTTGTTGTGGGGCTGAGAGGGCCTTGCATGATTGGTACCTCTCTCTGCAGGGTCTGTCACTCTGAATCCAGTCTCTGCCAGTCCCAGCCTTATGGTCTCTCCCAAAAAGACGAGAGTGACCTTGAAGGACACCAGTGAGATCTCCAATAGCACCTGCAGCGTGTTGGGCCTTGAGGGCATCACATCAGGGCGCTGTCACTGGGAGGTGGAGGTCACAGGTGGAGACGAAAGTGAATGGGCTCTGGGGGTCTGCAGGGAAGATGTGAAAAGGGAAGGCTGGTACAGAGAGTCCCCAGATAAGGGGTTTTGGGTTGTGGGGAAGTTTGGTTCTGAATATCATGCCTGCACTTTAAATCAGACTTTGTTATCTCTTAGGCAGCTTCCCCACAGGGTGGGTGTTTTCCTGGACTACAATGAAGGGGACGTCTCCTTCTATAACATGACCGATGGTTCCCACATTTTCTCCTTCCCTCCGGCTTCCTTCTCTGGGACCCTCTTCCCATACTTCAGTTTGAGGTCAGAGGTTGGGTCCCTGACCATCTGTCCTATGGTGGGTGCGTCTGAGAGGCTCTCTGTGCCCCTTAATAATTCTCCTCTAGAGGAACCTATGAGCCTCCCAGGGGCGGGGTTCAGCTCAGGCTCTAGTGTTGATGAAGTTCAATCTCCACTACTGCCCTGCAACATGGAGGCTGTGCCCCCTCACTGTCCCTGTCCCCTCACTGAGGCTTTTCCTGGAGATGCCAACTGCCTGTGGCAAAGCCTCTGAGCTGAGCGCTGGAATGCCGAGTCTTCCCTTCCTGCTCTGCATGCAGACTCCTTGGTGTGTGGTTATGAGGATAGTCAGTTCATTCCTCGTGCATAGGAGCAGGTTATAAAAGTTGACTGAGCTGGTTTGGAATAGGCTATATTTTGGTATGGGAAGTTTTTTTTTTGTAATGAAAATATTTAATGAACTCGTTATAGTGTTTGAATAGGAAAGAGGATTAGGGGCTGAATTACCTTGCAGGTTTAGGTGGAGTTTCCTTTATCCATCTGGAGTTTGGGCAGAACGCAGAGGTTGAGGGTAGTCCCCAAATCCATTTTGGGGGTTCTTCGCTATCTGACCAGACAAGTTGGCCATCCAAAGTCTCCAGGAAAATGGATGGCTGCTGGACTTTTAGGAGGAGAGGAGTCTAATATTCTACTCTGCATATTTCCTTTTCTGGGATCGGTGGATCACTTGTTTTTTCAAACCTCAGTAAATTTCTGTTAGCTGTGAAAAACCTGTGCTGTGTTAATTTAGCGAGTGAAGGAGAAACATCTGGGTTCCCCTTTAGTGTGAGCAAGGTTTCAGTCATCGATGTATTGCTTCTTGGTACTTCCAAGTCCAATGGTATGGTTAATGGAAAACCACAGCAAAGAAGAGGAAGCAGGACTTTGGAGGAATGAAGGTGCGTCCATTCTGCTGGGCACAGAGCTCTGACTCCCTGTGGTTCTCACTAACTGTGGAAGACCTAGGAAGTAGAAGAAAGAAGACGATCAATTCTGACCTGTGACCAATTGCAGAAATAAGGAGTGAAGTAAAAGCTTTGTATATTTTTTTCTTTCTTGTTGTGTGTGTATGTTTATTTGTATATATTAACCATTTTTTTCCTCTTCTTACCCTTACGTTTTTATGTAAGTTGCTGGGGGTTACATGTAGTATAGTCTTTAGGTACCAGACTAGTCAATGGGGCTGTGAATTTCAGGAAATTTGCAATATAAATATAGCAGTGTTAGATACAATAACTGGGACTTTCTGTTTCGACATTCTGGGAAAAGGGTGAGAATTTCTTTACTTGTAAGGGTAGCTTTGTTTCGATGCATGAAAATGTTATTTTTATATGAAAGTTCAAATTTGATAAATGGTTCATATTGAAGCTGAGTAACCAAAAGTGCGGACTGTGTCTATTATCAATTTATTGACTCTTGGTTCCAAATCCACCCCACATTTGCCCTGTTTTGTGATCCTGGAGCTGGAACCTCCTCCTTCCCCCCCATTTCTTCTTTGCCATTTGGCACAATGTAGTTAGACTTTGTCGCCTTTGCACTGCAGGGGGCGCTGTAGGACATGGCAGAGGAAGCAAATTCTTTTCTTGGGGGTGCTTTTCTTCTTGATCCTGTGGGGTGACTGTCAGTGGCCTGCAGAAAGCCCCCCATGTTCTCCCACCTTTCGGTGAATTTGACATTGCAGCAGTCTGTTTTCCAGAGGATAACTTTCTCAGGGATCTAAGCAGCACCCCAGTGGGGGGTTTCCTGCCCACCAGCCTTGGCCTGAGCCATGTCAGTGAACTTCTTCACCTCTCGGAGGGCTGCGGTCCCATCTTGACTAATAAGCTCTGAATCTGTCTTTTGGTGGGGGTTGTCTCCCAGATTTCTTACTTCCTGTGTCTTCTGCCTTAACTCTCAAGTTTGTGTCTGTTTCCTGTATCTGCTTTTTCTGTATCCCTTAGAGCTTTCTTTTACTTCTTCCGGTAGTTAACTACTAAAACTACCTTCTGCTAGTTAATAATTTTTTATATAAAAATTTCCCTGTTCACATTACTGATGTGGTTTCTCTCTCCTGAATGGACACTGAATCTATACATCTAAACCATAATGTAGCTTGGAGGAGGGCATGACACTTCCCTGTATGGGGGAAAGGGTAGTTGAGACATTTACAAATGTATTAAAATGGCTCACCTCAACAATAAGATCATACAAATACACTCTACAGAGTCCTAGTGTGGACTTTAAGTACGCTATATGTTCATATTTATATGTCATATTTATGCTCCCTACCATTTAGCTTGCCCCTTCATGACACTGTATTACCGTATTTGCTCACGTATATTGCGCACCCACATTTTGAGTGCATTATACACAGGATTATTATACCCATGGCCTGTAATCACTTATACCAATGTATAATGCTCATCCTAATTTTCCCTAAAAAATTTGGACAAAAAGTACACACTGTACATTGCAAAGTACAGTACTTTTGGATGAGCTATAGGCATATTTCCTTTGAAATAGACAAGGAAGGCATATATGTGATATGAATTATCCACACAAAATAGGAGTAATTATTATTCCATTAAATAGGAGTTAGTTCAACAATGTATCAGTTAAACAGCCCTGGCTGGTGTGGCTCAGTGGATTGAGTGCTGGCCAGTGAAACGAAGGGTTGGTGGTTTGATTCCCAGTCAGGGCATATGTCTGGGCAACCACACATTGATGTTTCTCTCCCTCTCTTTCTCCTTCTCTTCCCCTCTCTCTAAAAATAAATAATATCTCAAAAAATGTATCAGTTAAACAAGTGGACCAGCTGTCTACATATTGTAATCCCATGAAGAATCATTAAGATAATCAGTATGGTAGAGTTTTGTCAGAATCAACCTATTTAAAAGTTTCTTGGCCCTGGCTGATGTAGCTCAGTGGACTGAGTGTCAGCCTACAAACTGAAAGGTCAATGGTTCAACCCCTGGTCAGGGCACACACCTGGGTTTGCGGGCCAGGTTCCCAGTTGGGGATGTGCGAGAGGCAACTGATTGACCTATCTCTCACACATTGATGTTTCTCTCTCTTTCTCTCTCCTTTCCCTTCTCTTAATAAATAAATAAATAAGTAAATAAATCTTAAAAAATGTTATCTAGGTATACATTTTGTATTGAGTTTATCTTGGAAGTTATAGTGATCAAACTTGCAAAGTCGTTTTTTGAAATGTTTATTATTGTTATTTAGGAAAGTATTTAATTACACAGGGAATAGCTTTTTTCCTGGCTGTGTTTATTGCATCCACACTCCACAATGTGGACCTTCTAAACTTTAATGTGCCTTTGTTGTGCTGGAGCACAACTCACTTTGTTTCTTCAGGAGCCTGTCCGCCTCTCTTCAGGCACGGGTGAGGTGCAGCTCCTCAGGGTTCCTAGGGTGCAAACGAACCTGCAGGCTGGCTCCACCTCACTGATCACAGAGAAAGGCTGCTGTGAGTCTTCATTTGAGCAGTGCTGCCCACTCCGGATGTTCCCGGAATTGTAGTCTTTTACCGTCTTTTAGTAGCCCCTCAACTATTAGCCATGAAATCTTTTCTTTATATTGTTAAGAAAAACTATTTAAAACCTAGAAATAGGCAAGAATTTTGGTGTCATGTCCTGTCACTGTCACTTTGAGACATTAATAGGCTCACACAAAGATTATATGAGGTCTGTCTAAAAGGTATCCAGTCATGTAATATGAAAAACAGAGACATTTATTGAAGAAGATGCAAGATATAAAAAACATTGTATATAGGACAATGATGTCTCAGTCCCCTTCAGAGTAGGCACCTTGGAACCTTACACAGTTCTCTCAATTGCCATTAGTTGCCCTGTTGTATTTTCCTGAATCTCATTGACAGTCTGAAATCTCTTTCCTTTCAAAGGTGATTTTAGTTTTGGGAAAAGCCAGAAGTTGCAGGACACCAAATCTGGGCTGTAGGAGGCCTGAGTCACCTGGGTGATTTGATGTTTCGCCAAAAAACCTGCATGAGATGTGATGCATGAATGAGCACGTTGTTGTGATAAAGCTGCCAATCACCAGTTGCCCATTGCTGCGTCCTTCTGAATCATCTGAATAGTTTCCTTGGAGAAATGTTCAAGCTTAACACAAAATTTGATGCAGATTCATTGCTCTACTCACTCATTTTGTATGTTTTTTTCTTTTTAAAATATTTTATTTATTTATTTTTAGAGAGAGGGGAAGGGAGAGAGAATGAGAGGGAAACACTGATGTGTGAGACAAACATTGGTTGCCTCTCGCATACCCCCAACTGAGAACCTAGCCTGCAACCCAGGCATGTGTCCTGATCAGGAATGGAACCGGTGACCTCTTAGTTTGTGGAATGATGCTCAACCCAGTGAACCACGCCAGTCAGGGTTCGCTCAGTCATTTTGAGTGTGACGGCCACACAGTACACATACTCACTCAATGGTGTCTACCACCCCCACTGACCAGTACAGTGAAGTCGTCATTGTTCACACATGCACATTCCAGTCCACTCTCCTTGGCTGCCAGTTTACATCGATGCACAAACCATTCTTATTATATTAACAGTGGCTGGATTTTTTCTTGACAGACCTAGTATAATTATCTAGGGGATATATCAGTGTTTGACTTTGGTTTCTAATCATAAATTAAAGGCTTGTTTTCTGTGAAGTTACAGTAGAAAAGATAACCCCCAAAACTACAATTATTTCCCCACAGAACATTAACCACTTTTTCTTCTCTAACTCAGAATACTTATTTCAAACTGCCATTTCCTGGTGGATAATAAATATCCTGTTCTCAAAATGCTATTTGAACCTACTTTATATTGTACTAGTTCCATCACTGACATTAATTGAATGAATTTTTTAATTTTTATATTTGACTGAGAGTCATGTTTATGACATTATGAAAATTATACAATACTTTATTTTTAGAAACATAGGTTTTATAAAAGGAACTTTATATTAATTATAAGTATAAAACCCTTAATACCTAGTAATTTAAAAGATACATAGCAAAATTCTTATGTGACAAATGTAGAGTAGAAATAATGCGATATGAGTTATAAGGTGTATAATCCTCCTTCCCCTGCAGAGTTGAAGAGAAGCCTGGTGAGTGGAAGAGACTTTCTCTAGATAGGACTGGGATCAGATCCTCTATTCTAAATGGAAATCTTCTTATCCCCTTCTCATTTTATTAGTGTGTTCATCCATATAGCTGAGCAGCCTCCAGCTTCTATCTAATCTAAGAGTCCTTGGCTGGCATTTCCATCACTTGCTTCTTTCTATAATATTTATTATCCATAACCTTCTTCACTCACCTTCCTGCCTCTTCCTGTGTGGTCTCAGTGATGAGTATGTGTGATGGAGTACAGAGATCGTTAGCCAAAGGGAGAGGATCCCCCAAATAAGGAAGGCCAGGGAAATTTGGGGGAGTCAGGATGTATCATCAGGAGTCCTCCTCCCCAAATATCTTTTACTTCCCCTCATTGGGATGCCCTGTGTGTTCACCAACACAGTTCTGTGGGGAAAATTCTATGTCACTTAAGTTAGGTCCAGACAGAACATCTCTTCCTTAGCACTGGGGGTGTTCTCTGGCTTGTTTCACTTCCTCTGCTCCCATATTCTTTTCTCCCTTCTCTCTCTCTCTTTCCTCTAATTTTTCAGCCCTGATAGCTACATGGCCTTTCCAATGGAGGCAAAGGGATGCCATCATAACCCTGTATGATAAAGACGATTAGTTATGTTTCACCTAAAAACATTCTCTTGGGTTCCTCCAGAGACGTGCATCCCACATTCGGGAGTGACTGGGAATATTGCCACTTGGAACTTTAAGAAGTGCCTCTGAGAGGAGCACTGTTGTGAAGTGAACATAGCCCTTGTTTTCTATACACATATGCCAGATTGAGCTGAGTAGTATTCCATGTGTGAATGTCCTATCTCATCTATTGACAGACCCTTGGGCTGCTTCCACATCTTAGTGATTATAAATAATACTGCAATGAACATAGGGGTGCTTATGTTCTTTGGAATTAGTGTTTTGGATATATTCCCAGAAATGGAATCACTGGGTTAAAAGGTAGATCCCGCCCTGGCTTGTGTAGCTCAGTGGATTGAATGCTGGACTGCCATCCAAAGGGTTGCTGGTTTGATTTCCAGTCAAGGTAGGTGCTTGAGTTGAGGACCAGGTCCCCAGTGGGCAGCGGCGGGGTGGGGGGGAGCGGTGCACGAGAGGCAATCACACATTGATGTTTCTCTCCTTCTCTTTCTCCCTCCCTTCCTCCTCTCTAAAATAAATAAATAAAAGTCTTTAAAATAAAAGGCAGGTCCCAAACTTTGTTATTGGAAATGGAGGAAGAGAAAGTGGCTGCTGGCTGGATGGGCTACAAGTGTTATTCTAGTTTTCAGCTGGGTGGGAGTTCCCAAGTTTGGGACCTCTTGGAATTGAGAAATAATGGCTCTTCCCTAATCATTTCACATTATTTTCTTCATTTGTCCAGCCAACAATTTGGTTCAGGCCCTAATGGTCTCTGTTCCATGTTACTGGACAGGGGCCTGGCCATGAGTGGGTCTGCCTAGGGCTAGCTGTTAGTGTGTGGATTCTTGACTTTGTGTAGGAAAGATTTTGCAACACAAATCCAGGTGACTATGAGGATACATTTATTAAACCTGGGGACAGTGAAGCCGTGAAGGGATTAGTATAGAAGAAGCAACAGAAGAGCCTGGGCTGAACTGTTTTAGCTCACTGGGAAGTCAGAGAAGGGGGGGCCTCCTGGACAGGTTCAGGAGATTAGCTTGGGACAAGCTGCCAGCTGCCCATTGCCTTAGAGTTTAGGAGATGCATGACCGTGGGGAATGCTGGGTCCTTTGCCTTCAGGATTTTATCTTTCTCTTGCAGGTAGGGACTTAGGGGAGGTCTCAGGGGAGGGTTTCAGCAGAATATTCATCAGTTTTCCAGGTGTGCCATTTCAGGATTGTGGTCTCCACTGATTGGTTATTGACAGGGCAGGGGGTCTTTAGTCATTGCGGTTGGTTCTGATGTCACCCTGCTGGTTTTGCTGCTTTTTGGGGCCTGGTGTTGAAATACAACCGAAGCCTAGATGTTATCTCTAGGGAGGTGACCTTCTGTGTTTGGCTGTAATTGCTCAGCCAGTTTCTTTGGCTATTTGTCTCAGTTGCCCTATTCCACTTGCCAAGGAATCTTTCTAGATTCCTGTCTCATTCTAGGCTGTTGCACTTGTCTCCTAATTTGCCCAGTTTTCTCTCTACATTAATTCATTCTTTTACTCATAAAACACTGAAAACTGAGTATACACCAAGCAATGTGTGCCTAAGGTATCATGTCGAAGTTTAACATTTGTTTGAAAATTTTATTTTAAAATTCCAGGGGTTCTGGCCAAGATGGAGGCATAAGTAGAAACTCTTCTGTTTCTCGCACAACCAAAAGGAAGATAACAACCAATAAACAACCAGAAGTGCCAGAAAATCAAACTGCATGGAACTCCGACAATCAAGGAACTAAAGAAAAAATAAATCAGAACAATTGGACCAGTAAGGCGTGGACTGCCTGGGCCAGTTTAGAAAAACCGCAGCGAGGTGGTGGACCGGATGGGTGGGGTTGGCGGTGGGGAGGTGTTGGGCTGTGAGGGCAGGGCTGACTTAAGGAGAAACTGAGACTGAGAGCTCACTGTGGACTACGGTGGTTGCTGTGGTGAGAAATACTCCCAGTTTGTTGAAGAGTTTGTTGGAAAGTGAGCTAGAGACGAGCAGGTGAGCTGCATTGTTCCCTCTGTGGCCCCTCCCCCACAGGTAGTGCAGCAGTGCAGCAAAGTGGGTTGCCTGCCTGGGTGAATAACTAAGGCCCGGCCCCCTTACAACTATCAGCTGCACCAAGACAAAGAAAAGGGGCCCAAATGAAAGAACAGAGCAAAACCTTAGAAAAAGAACTAAGTGATGAGGAGATAGCCAATGTATCTGATGGAGAATTTAAAATCCTGGTAATCAAAATGCTCATAGATCTGATTGAGCTTGGTCGAAAAATGAAAAAGTGGATGAAAGATACCCAAAGTGAAATAAAGCAAAATATTCAGGGAACCAACAGTGACAGGAAGGAAACCAGGACTCAAAGCAACGATTTGGAACAAAAGGAAGAAATAAACATCCAACAGGAACAGAATGAAGAAATAAGAATTCAAAAAATGAGGAGAGTCTTACAAACCTCTGGGACAACCTGAAACATTCCAATATCTGAATTATAGGGGTGCCAGAAGGAGAAGAATAACAGCAAGAAATTGAAAATTTATTTAAAAAAATAATGAAGGAAAACCTTCCCAATCTGGCAAAGGAAATAGACTTCCAGGAAGTCCAGGAAGCCCAGAGAGTCCAAAAGAAGTTGGACACAAAGAGGAATGCACCGAGGCACAACATCATTAAGTTACCTGAGATTAAAGATAAAGAGAGAATCCTAAAAGAAGCAAGAGAAAAGGAGAGAGTTATCTACAAAGGCGTGCCCATAAGGCTATCAGCTGATTTCTCAAAAGAAACCTTGCACACAACCTTTCCCACCACCACTTTCCCCCACCCTTCCCAACCTTACCTCCCATCCTCAATCCTACCCCCTTTTGGCTTTGTCCATCTGTCCTTTATACATGTTCATTTACAACCTCTTCCCTTCTTTCCCACGTTATTTCCCTCCCCCTCTCCTCTGGTTACTGTCAGTTTGTTCTTAATTTCAGTGTCTCTGGCTGTATTTTGCTTGCTTGTTTGTTTTGTTAACTAGGTTCCACTTATTGGTGAGATCATATGGTATTTGTCTTTTACCACCTGGCTTGCTTCACTTAGCATAATGCCCTCCAGTTCCATCCATGTTGTTGCGAAGGGTAGGAGCTTCTTTCTTATTGCTGCATAGTATTACGTTGTGTAAATGTACCACAGTTAATTATTGATCCACTCGTTTATTGATGGGGACCTTCCAGCACTTGGCTATTGTAAATTGTGCTGCTATGATCATTGAGGTGCATAGGTTCTTTTGAATTAGTGTTTCAGGATTCTTAGGGTATAATCCAAGCAGTGGGGTTACTGGATCAAATGGCAATTCCATTTTTAGTTTCTTGAGGAAATTCCATACTGTTTTCCACAGTGGCTGCACCAGTCTGTATTCCCACCAACAGTGCACTAGGGTTCCCTTTTCTCCACAACCTCACCAGCACTTATTGTTTGTTGATTTGTTTAGGATGGCCATTCTGACCAGTGTGAAGTGGTGTCTCACTGCGGTTTTAATTTTCATCTTTCTGATGGCTAGTGATGATGAGCATTCTTTCATATGTCTCTGGGTCCTCTGTATGTCCTGCTTGGAGAAGTGTCTGTTCAGGTCCTTTGCTCATTTTTAATAGGATTGTTTGTCTCCCTGGTGTGGAGTCATGTGAGTTATTCATATATTCTGGGCATCAAACCCTTGTCTGAGATATCATTGGCAAATTCATTTTCCCATACAGCTGGTTCCCTTTTCATTTTGCTGATGTTTTCTTTTTTTTTGAGATATCATTTACTTATTTTAATATTCACAATTTTAAAGTGTGTGACTCAGCGGATTTTTAAAATTTTATTTATTTATTTATTAATTATTTTAGTCATTATTCAGTACATTTTCTATCCTTTACTCCCTTTCCAGTTCATCCACCCATCCCTCCCCTCCTCCCTCCCATTTCCAACCCCCCTAGTTTTTGTCCATGTGTCCTTTATATTTGTTCCTGTAAACCCTTCCCTTCTCCCCTGAAATTCCCCTGAAATTCCCTCCCCTCTCCATGCAGAAGCTATTTATTTTGATGAAGTCCCATTTGTTTATTTTTTCCTTTATGTCCTTTGCTCTATTGGTGAAAATATTGCTGCATGGAATATCTGAGATTTTCCTGTCTATCTTCTCCTCTAGGACTTTTATGGTATCATGACTTATATTTAAGTCTTTTATCCATCTTGAGTTTATTTTTGTGTATGGTGTTATTTTTGTGTAAGTTGATGGTCTAGTTTAATTGTTTTGCATGTACTTGTCCAGATCTCCAAGCACCATTTGTTGAAGAGGCTATTGTTATTCCACTTTATGCTTCTGCCCACTTTGTCAAATATTAATTGACCCATAGAGACTTTGGTTTATTTCTAGGCTCTCTATTCTGTTCCATTGATTTATGTGTCTGTTCTTATGCCAGTAGCAGACTGTTTTGACTACCGTGGCCTTGTAATATAGTTTGATGTCAGGTATGGTGATTCCACCTACTTTGTTCTTCTTTCTGAAAATTGTAGCAGATACTCAAGGTCGTTTATGGTTTTGTATAAATTTTTGAAATGTTTGTTCTATATCTGTGAAATATGTCATTGGTACTTGAATAGGGATTGCATTGAATCTATACATTACTTTGGGTAGTATGGACATTTGATGATGTTAATTCTTCCATTCCATGAACATGGTATGTGCTCCCATTTCTTTGTGTCTTCCTTAATTTCTTTCTTCAGTGTTGTGTAGCTTTCAGAGTACAGGGCTTTTATCTCATTGGTTAGGTTTATATCTAAGTACTTTATTTTTCTTTTGCTATAGGAAATGGTACTTTTTTCCTGATTTCTGCTTCTGATATTTTATTGTTGGTGTACGAAAATGCCTTCAATTTCTGAATATTTACTTTGTATACTGCTGTTTTGCCAAGTTCACTTATTAGGTCAAGTAGTTTTCTGGTGGAGTCAATAGGATTTTCTATATACACTATCATGTCATCTGCAAACAATGACAGTTTTGCTTCCTCACTTCCAATTTGTATGCCTTTTATTTCTTCTTCTGGTCTGATTGCTGTGGCTAGGACTTCTAATACTGTGTTGAATAGAAGTGGTGAAAATGGACATCCTTGTCTTGTTCCTGATCTTAGTGGGAAAGCTTTTAGTTTTTGCCCATTGAGTATGATGTTGGCTGTAGGCTTCTCGTATATGGCCTTTATTATGTTGAGGAATGCTCTTTCTATTTCCACTTTACTGAGTGTTTTTATCATAAGTGGGTGCTGTACCTCATCAAATGCTTTTTTCTGTATCTATTAATATGATCATGGGATTTTTGCCTTTCTTTTGGTTTATGTGATATATTTCATTTATTGATTTGCAAGTATAGTACTATCCTTGTATGCCTGGGACAAATCCCACTTGATCATGGTGTATGATCTTTTTAATGTATTGCTATGCGGTTTGCCAATATTTTGTTGAGGATTTTAGATCTATGTTCATCAGTGATACTGGTCTGTAGTTTTCTTTCTTTGTTGTATCTTTATCTGGTTTTGTGATGATGCTGGCTTCATAAAAAGAGTTTGGGAGTCTTCCATCTTGGATTTTTTGGAATAGTCTTTGAAGGATAGGGGTTAGCTCTTCCTTAAATGCTTTGTAGAAATCTCCTGTGAAACCATCTGATCCAGGGCTTTTGTGTGTTGGGAGTTTTTTGATTACTGCTTCAATTTTGTCAGCTGTTGTTGGTCTGTTCAGGCTTTCTGCTTCTTTCATTCAGTTTTGGAAGATTATATTTTTCTAGGAATTTGTCCATTTCACCTAGGTTTTCAAATTTCTTGGCATATAGTTCTTTGTAGTAATTTCTTACAATCCTTTGTATTTCTGTGGTATCAGTTGAAATCTCTCCGCTTTCATTTTTGATTCTGTTTATTTGGGTCCTCTCTCTTTTTTTCTTGATGCACCTGCTTAAAGGCTTGTGGATTTTATCTTTGCAAAGAACAAGCTCCTGGATTTATTGATCCTTAGAACTGTTCTTTTAGTCTCTATGTTGTTTAATTCTGTTCTGATCTTGGTTATTTCCTTCCTTCTACTTGCTCTGGGCTGTCTTTGTTGTTGTTTCTCCAGTTCTTATAGATGTAGGGTTAGGTTGTTTATTTGAAATGTTTCTATCTTTTTTTTTTTAAAGATTTTATTTATTTATCTTCAGAGGGGAAGGGAAGGAGAGAGGGAGAGAAATATCAATGTATGGTTGCTTCCTGTGCATTCCGTGCTGGGAACTGGCCTGCAACCCAGGCATGTGCCCTGACTGGGAATCAAACCGTGATCTCTTGGTTCACAGGCCCGCGCTTAATCCACTAAGCTACACCAGCCAGGGAAATGTTTCTATCTTTTTTAGGTAGGCTTGTATCATTGTGAACTTCTCTGTTAGGACTGCCTTTGTTGTGTCCATAAGTTTTGGACTGTTGTGAGTTCATTTTCATTTGTTTCCAGAGACTTTTTGATTTCTTCCTTAATCTCATTCTTGACCCATTCATTGTTTAATAGCATGGTATTCAAGCTCCATGAGTTTGAGTGATTTTTCCCTGGGGTTGGTTTCTAGTTTCAGGGCCATGTGGTCTGAGAAGATACTTGACATGATTTCAATTTTCTTGAATTTTTTGAGGCTTGTTTTGTGTCCTATCATGTGGTCTCTGTTTGAAAATGTTGCATGTACATTTGAAAAAAATCTGTATTTTGCTTCTTTGAGATGAAAGTTTCTATATGTATCAGGTATCAGTTAAGTCAATTTGATCTAGTGCTTCATTCATATCCATGATATCCTGGCTGATATTTTGTTTGAAGGATCTATCCATTTTTGACAGTGGGGTATTAAGATCCCATAGTATAAGTGTGTTGCTATTTATAGCTTTCTTGAAGTCCTCCAAGATTTTCCTTATATGTTTTGTTGGTCCTATGTTGGGCGTATATGCTATCCCAATATTTATGTATTCTTGATGGATTCTTCCCTTGAGTATTATGAAGTCATTTTTATGTGTCTTTTTTATGGCCTTTGTTTTGAAGTCTATTTTGTCATATATAAGTATTGCTAGCTTGGCTTTTTTTTCCATTTGCTTGGAATATTTTTTTCCAACCCTTCACTTTAGTCTGTGTAGGTCTTTTCTTCTGAGGTGGGTCTCTTGTAGACAGCATATAGGCATGTCATGTTTTCTTATCCATTCAGCTACCCTATGTGTTTGGATTGGAGCATTTAATCTATTTACATTTAAGGTTATTATTATTATTTTTTTAAATTTCTTAACATTTATTTCTTGTACATTCTTGAAAAAGCTAGGCAAATACATGTATGTATCACTTAATTTTACACAAGAACTAAAAAGCTTAAGAAAGACAACACTTGAATATCAATTAGATTTGTGACTATTTTTCTGGATTGATCCCAACTTTCTTAAAGCTCCTTTCTTTTACCTATACAGGGACATGGCTATCGCAATGCCATGGTTTCTTCCTTCCAGATGACAACAAAAGATGGATGGTTTCACATCTGTTTTCAAAAACAACCAAACTCTTACTGCAAAAGCTTCTTAAAGCATTACATAGGTGAAATGTCATTCATAGACTCAAGAAACTTTACAACTAATTAAATCTGTACCAAAAACCCAATAATTTGAATAATACAGGTGTTACCAAACAAAAGAACTGATTTTCAAGTTACACATACCAAAGAGAGACACAGGCATACACTGTGTTCCTTTCAGCAATCTCACTGACCTAAATTCTATGAACATGAACTGCCTCTTCAAACAATGCATAAGGAAACTATCCTTGACTTCCATAGGCATGGGAGGACCAGGCAAGTTTGCCCTTAGAACTGGAAGTGACCATGTTAATCGATAGCCACTGTGGCAATTCTGCCCTGAGATCTCTCTTGTTCTTCCTCAAACGCCTCCTTATACTGAGATGTGAAAGAACTTGGGTCAGACCCATAAACCTTGGCCAGATACTTTAGGACTTGCATCTTGGTGGTTTCAGTGTAGGGTCTGGGGCCCCACAGGAATTCAAATTGTGCAGGATCTCTGTTGGCCACCTGCTGGTACTTCAGGTATTCCTCCTCCACGAAATGTTTGGTGATGAGACAACTGGGATCTCCAAAGATGTCGTGCTTCTTCCCAGGATATAACTTCATCACACTCAGAATTTTCCAGATTTCCTCTTCAGTGGCACGGTTGCCTTTCATGAAGATGGCCCCCAGGAGAAGTATCAGGATGCTGGTCTTCGGGAAGCCCGTTTCACCATGCAGTATCCCATCATAGGTGAGGCCCAATTTGATGATGATGGCATAGCAGTGGTGGATGGGATCCACTTCCTTCACATTCAGGCCAAAGATCATCTCCATGCGCTCAGAGGCTTGCAGTAAGATGTCAGTGAAGTGGTCTTGATACTCTTCGCTAATGATCATCAACATTTCTGCCTGCTTATTGGCTCTTTCACGTGATACTTGCCCAGCAGGAAATCCACCAACAAAGCCACCCCTTCATCTAGAGCATCTATGGAAACTTCCTGTGAGATGCTACCTTCCTCCTCTTGGCTACTGGGCTCCTCACTAGATGTGCTTGATGAGGTGGCTGTGGTGACAATGGAGGAGGAGCAGGAACTCTGAGGACTCTCAGGACTACTGGGAATACCAGCAGCAGGAGCCTCATTCAAAGTGCCAGGCATGGGAGGGTGGGGGGACAGACAGGTCCTCTCTCCAGCCCCAGGTGCCTGTGCAGCCTCCAGGCCTTGGGTCTCACTGCAGCTCTCAAGGGGTTGGTTGGGTGAGCACTGTGGATTCTTCTGATGAAAAGCCATGACGAGACTTGTAGGTGGTAGCAATCAGCAGTGTGAACAGGAAGGCAATGGGGAATCACTGCCTGACACCCCGTAAGCTGTGGAGCTTTTTCCTCAGCCGTGAAGAATATGGAGAGCCTTGAAGTGGAGACCTCTCCACCGCCACGAAGTGAAAGAGCCATTTAAGGTTATTATTGATAGGTACTTATTCATTGCCATTTTCCCCCTTTGTACCTTTTGTTCCCCTGTCTCTCACTCTCTGTCTTCATCTTTTTATAGCTGTCCCTCTAGCATATCTTGCAATGCTGTTTTTTAAAAAAAATTTTTAAACATATTTTATTGATAATGCTATTACATTTGTTCTACTATCCCCCCTTCGTTCCCCTCCACCCTGAACACCCTTTCCCACTCCCCGCTTTAGTTCATGTCCATGTGTCATAAGTTCTTTAGCTTCTACATTTCCCCTTCTATTCTTGCCCTCCCCGTCTATTTTCCATCTACACTCTATGCTACTTATTCTTCATACTTCCCCCCCACCTCCTCCCACTTCCTTGTTGCTAACCCTCCATGTGATCTTCATTTCTGTGTGTCTGTTCCTGTTCTAGTTGTTTGCTTAGTTTCTTCTTGTTTTTGTTTCAGGTGTGGTTGCCAATAATTGTGAGTTTGCTGTCATTTTACTACACATGTTTTTTATCTTCTTTTTCTTAGATAAGTCCTTTTAACATTTCATACAGT
>CM052541.1:95310698-95330436 GCA_028533065.1 Trachops cirrhosus
CTCTTTAGAGAAATCAGCTGACAGTCTGATGGGAACTCCTTTGTAGGTAACTGTATTCTTTTCTCTTGCTGCTTCTAGGATTCTCTTCTTCATTTTAATCTCGGGTATTGTAATTATGATGTGCCTTGGTGTGTTCCTCCTTGGGTCCAACTTCTTTGGGACTCTGTGAGCTTCCTGGACTTCCTGGAAGTCTATTTCCTTTGCCAAATTGGGGAAGTTCTCCTTTATTATTTGTTCAAATAACTTATCCACTTGTTGCTCTTCCTCTTCTCCTTCTGGTACCCCCATAATTTGGATGCTGGAATGTTTAAAGATGTCCTGGAGGTTCCTAAGCCTCTCCTCATCTTTTTGAATTCTTATTTCCTCATTCTTTTCTGGTTGGATGTTTCTTTCTTCCTTCTGGTCCACACCATTGATTTGAGTCCCATTTCCTTCCCATCACTATTGACTCCCTGTGCATTTTCCTTCATTTCTCTTATTGTAGCCTTCATTTTTTCATCTAATTTGTGACCAATTTCAACCAATTCTGTGAGCATGTGTTTTGAACTGTGTATCTGATAGGTTGGCTATCTCTTCATTGCTTAGTTGTATTTTTTCTGGAGCTTTGATCTGTTCTTTTGTTTGGGCCATTTTTTTTTGTCTTGTCGCGCCTGTTACACAGTGAGGGGTGAAGCCTTAGGTATTTACCCAGGCAGGGTAACCCATGTTGCTGTGTTGTGACGCTGTATGTGGGGCAGGGGTCCGAGAGGGAACAATGGCTCTTGCTCCGCTCTCTGCCGGCTTTCAGTCACTCCTCCCACTTCCCACAAGCAAATTGGGCCCTTCTGGTGCTGATTCATATGTGGGTGGGTTTGTGTACATTCTAGAACCTTGTGGATCTCTCCAACAATTCTTCTGTGAGGCTGGGAGTTTTTCCTGCTGCCTCAACCCCCACAGGTGTTTTCAATTGATGGTTTGAGGCTTTATTTCCCTACCCTGGGGCCCTGGGTTTGCAGTCCATCCTGCTCCCCAGTTGCCTCCTGGTTTATCTACGTGTGAATGTGGGGCCGCCCAGTCCTCAATCCTCTGCCTCACCCCGTCCGCCTGCTGCTGCTTTGCTGGCCATCTGCAGCCTTGTGTGTCTCACTCCACTGGGAGCGCCTCACTGGGTCTTCCAGCCACCGCCTTGCCCGGAGTCCTCTCTGCCCAGCTGCCCATCTCCACCCCTCCTACCGGTCTGGATGAATGTGTCTTCTTTAACTCCTTGGTTGTCGGACTTCCATACAGTTCGATTTTTCTGTCAGTCCTGGTTGTTTTTTTGTTTTTAAATTGTTGTTGTCTTTCTTTTGGTTGTGCGAGGATGCACAGTGTGTCTGCCTATGCCTCCATCTTGTCTGGAAGTCAGTTTCCTATTTCTATTTTTTTAATTAACTAGTATTTTTGGATCGTCAGCATTTGTTTTTTGATATATTACCAGTATGTTTTCCTTTATTTCTTTCCCTTGCAAAGATTATTATATATGGAATATAACATTTTTGTCAGTGTAGTTTTGTTTTCCAAATTTCTATTTGCTTTTCAAGTTTGTTTATGGTGATTTTTTTCATATAGAAGTAAACAAAATAGATATAGTTGAATTAATCAAACTCTTAAATTACAGCTTCTGTATTTTATATCGTTCTTAGAAAATAATCTTGCTTATCAAGAGAGCACTTTAGGAGGTTAGTTTACAAAGTAAAAATTTGTTTTATAATAACATAATAATAATTTTTAAATAAGCCTAGTTTTGATAGGAGACATCTTAATAATGGAGTATACTGAGTAATATTAAACACTTCTCAAAACTTTCAAATTTTGGACTTGCATTTCCTAGAAAGTTGGCTGAAAGAGAACAAAACCTGAAGTCAAAAGAACTAACAACTGTGCTTGAATAGCAATAAAAACAAACAAACAAATAAACAAACAAAGAAACCACCCCCTCAGTTAGAGCACTAGCTGTGTTGCAAACCCCTGAGAGGTTGGGTTAATAAATATCACCAAAGATGTAAAAAAAAAACCAAAACAACAAAAAAACCCCTGATTTAAACTATTAGTTTATCCCTTAGCAATTTGGCAACCTGTGGAAAACCACCTTTCTGAGACTCAGATATATCACATATGTTAAAGCATACTCATAACATAGTCAAAAATTGCTTCTTATGGCATATAGTAATTGCTTGATAAGTGTTTTTCAAATTTATTTTATTTGTTAATAGTTTATTTTTATTGTATTTTCCATTACCATTTATCCCCCTTATACCATCTTCCACCTCCTGCAGTCCACCTTCTATCTCCTCCTTGCCTCTGCAATCACCACACTGTTGTCCATGTCTATGAGTCTTTTGTCTTTTTTACTCAGTCTCTCTATCCTCCAACCCCCCTCCCTCCCTGTCCCTGCACCACAGGTGTTAGCCTGCTTTCTATCCATGAGTCTGTCTCTATTTTGCTTGGTAGTTCAGCTTGTTCATTAGATTCCACACATGAGTGAAATCATATGGTATCTTTCTTTCTTTGACTGGATTGTTTCGCTTAAATCATGGTTAAAGATATTAATTGTAAAGAAAATTGGAAAGATCCAAGGACAAAAAAGAGTCATTCATAGTCCTACAACTCAAGACCCACCATTATTTATTTATTTTACTCTATGACTAGATATTTAGATTTTATTTTAAATTTTATTTTTTGAAGAAATTATTTATTTATTTTGAGAGAGAGAGAGAGAAGCATCAGTTTGTTGTTCCACTCATTTATGCATTCTGCTTCTTGTATGTTCCATGACCAGGGGTCAAACCCACAACCTTGGTGTATCCTCTAATCTACTGAGGAAACTGGCCAGGGCTAATTTTATTTTTTTTACATTGTTGTGACCTAAGTATTGTATAATTACATTCTAAACAACTTTTTACCAAGTTTTATTCAACATTACAAGTCTTTTTCCATATAATTATAAACCCTATGTAAACAATTTTAATGGTGCTAAATTATTTTGCATAGTAAATATGTCATAATGTTTTAGGTTTATATTTTTGAGAAGGAAAGAGTGTACCTACAAGGTAACTAAGTGTAGGAAATTCAGTAACTATATTGTCTATCTAGGAATATTTGCAATGTGTTTGCAAGACTGAGTTCTGTATATACTCTAAGGAAAAATATAAAATCAAGCTGGTATTAAAATGAGTGTCTGAAGAAAGCATTTAACTGAGGCAATCTCTGTCTCAGGCATCTGTCCTGATATGGAGGCATTTGGTAGCTTTCATTTATTCAATGGCTATAGAAAAGCAAATCTTACTATAGCAAATTTTATTATAATTATAAACTTTCCATAATTTCATAAAAGAAATGATTGCCCTAGTTGAAGAATCATTTATTATTTTTAGAAGACAATATTAAAATTAATATTTTAGTTGACATGTAACATTGTAAACTTAGGTATTAATTTAATGCATTTATATATTGCAATATGATGGCTACTGTAGTGTTAGCTAACACATTTATCACATCCATAATTATTATTTTTTTGTGGTGGGAACAATTACGGTCTAGTCTCTTAACAACTTGAAGTTTATGATACAGTATTGCTATAATCACTATGCTGTGCATTAGGCCTCCAAGAGTTATTTATTTACTGAGTGTAAATTTGTACCCTCAAATATCTTCCCATTTCTCCCATGCCTTAGCCCCTGGTAACTACCATTTTACTCTGTTTTTACAAATTCAACTTTCTTATGTTCCACATGTAAGTGATACTACAATCCTTTGTATTTCTTCAATGTAGGTTGTTATTTCTCCTCTTTCATTCTGCTTTTATTTATTTGGTTCCTCTCTTTTTTTTCTTGATGTGTATGGTTAAATGTTTGTCAATCTTGTTTATCTTTCCAAAGAAAAAGCTTCTGGATTCATTGATCTTTTGTATGTTTTTTTTTTAGACTCTATTTTCTTTTTACCCTACTCTGATCTTTATTATTCCCTTTCTTCTATTCGCTTTGCACTTTGTTTTTTGTTCTTTTTCAAATTCCTTTAAGTGTAAATTTAGGTTGTTTATTTGAGCTTATTCTTGTTTCTTGAGACACACCTGTAATGCTATGAATTTCCTTCTTAGGACTGAGTTCCCAGTGTCCTAGAGATTTTGCATTTTTGTGTTCTCATTTTCATTTGTTTCAAGGTATCTTTTGATTTTGTTCTTGATCTCATTTTCAGCCCATTCATTGTTTAACAATGTGTTATTTAGCTTCCATGTCTTTATGTACTTTGAAGTTTTCTTCTTGTCTTGGTTTCTAGGTTCATGGCATTATGGTCAGAGAAGATGCTTGATATGATTTCAATCTTCTTAAATTTATTGAGACTTCTTTTGTTTCCTAACATGTGGTCTATCCCAGAAATTGTTCCATGTGCACTTGAAAAGAATGTATATTCTGCTGCTTTGGGATGAAATACTCTGTAGATATCAATTAAATCCATTTGATCAAGTGTGTTATTTAAAGCCACTGTATCCTTATTGATTTTCTATCTGGAAGATGTATCCATTGAAGTCAATGGGGTGTTAAAATCCCCTATGATGACTGTATTTCTATTGATCTCTCCGTTAATGTCCATCAAGATTTGCTTCACATATTTAGGTGCTCCTATGTTGGGTCTGTACATGTTTACTAGGGTTATATTGTCTTATTGGATTGTTCCCCTTATCATTATGTAGTGACCTTTTTTGTCTCTAACTATACCCTTGGTTTTAAAGTCTATTTTTTCAGATATAAGTATTGCTACCCCATCTTTTCATCCTTTCCATTTGAATAAAATATCTTTTTCTATCCCTTTATTTTAGTCTCTGTGTATCTTTCATTTGAAGGTTGGTCTCTTAGAGACGTTATATATATGGGTCTTGTTTTCTTATCAATTTCCCTACCCTTTGTCTTTCAAATGGAGCATTTAAGCCATTTACATTTAAAGTGATTATTGATAGGTACATATTTATTGACATTTTATTTTTAACTATTTTTCTCTGTTTTTTTTTCTCCTTCTTAAAGCAAGCCCTTTAACATTTGTTGGAATACTGGTTTGGTGTCAAAAAACTTCTTTAGATTTTTTTGTCTGGGAATTTCTTTATTTCTCCTTTAATTTTAATGATAGCCTTTCTGGGAAAAGTAGCCTTGGTTATAGGCCCTTGCTTTTCATTACCTTGAATATTTCATGCCACTCCCTTTTGGCCTGAAATGTTTCTGTTGAGAAATCTGATGATAGTCTGATTGGAAATCCCTTGTAGGTAACTAACTGGTTTTCTTTTGCAGCTTTTAAAATTCTTTTTATCTTTAACTGTTGGCAATTTAATTATGATGAGTCTTGCTGTGGGCCCCTTTGCATCTATCTTGTTACGGACTCTCTGTGCTTCCTGGACTTGCATGTGTATGTCCCTCACCAAATTAGGGAAGTTTTCTTTCATTATTTTCTCAAATAGATTTCCAATTTCTTGTTTTATCTATCTCCTTCTGACACCCCTGTGATGCAAACATTGAACACTTGAAGTTGTCCCAGAGGCTGCTTACACAATTTCCATTTTTTGGATTCCTTTTTTTCTCTGTTTTTGCTTCCTTATGTTCCAAATTATTGATTTGATTCTCAGCTTCATCCACTCTATTGTTGTTTCCCTATAAATTGTTCTATATTTAAATTAGTGAGTCATTCATTTCTGACAGGATCTTTTTTTATGCTGTTGAGATCCTCCCTAAGTTCCTTGAGCATTCTAATAACAAGTGTTTTTAACTCTGCATCTGATAGATTGCTTATCTCTCTTTTGTTGGGTTCTTTTTCTGAAGTTTTGGTCTGTTCTTTCATTTGGCCCATGTTTCTTTGTCTCTATTTTGGCAGCCTCCCTGTATTTGTTTCTATGGATTAGGTAGAGTTGCTATGACTACCTGCCTTGGTAGTGTGGCCTAATGTAGTAGGTGTCCTGTAGGGTCCAGTAGCACAACCTCCCCTATCACCCAAGCTGGGTACTTTGAGGTGTGCCCTTTGTGTGGGCTGCATACAATCTTCTGTTGTAGTGGAGCCTTGATTGCTGTTTGCAGGTCAATGGGAGTGTTTATCAGTCTAGTCAGCTGCAAGGAGTGGCTGTACCACTGACCACCAACCTCCATCATCCACAGAGGATCAGCTGTGCAGGAGAAGGGTGGTGGTGCTTCAACATGGTCTATAGTTGTCCATTAGGAGCTCAGGCCCTGGGGTTTTCTGGGTGATGTAGGCCAAGGTCATCCCCCACCTATGTTCTGCCCAGGGCCACACTGTCTGGGCTATAAAGCAATCTGAGATGGCTGCTGATCATGTTGGGCTCAGAGATTTCCAGACAAAGCCAATTTGTATTCTAGGCTGGCTGCTGCTAGTGCTTACCTGGGATCACTTAGCAAGAGGTATGGGATTTGGGGGCTCACTGAGGCTGGCTGTTGCTTCTTTGAGAGGGTTTAGGAAGTTGTGAAGCATGAGCCAAGGCTAGCCATTTATATGGATAAGTCCCTGTTAGCAGCTTGGGTGGGCTCATAAGTTGTGTGGGACAGAGTCTCAGGGCATCTCCAGGGCAGGGCAAACAGTGTTAGCCAGGTTGATGGAGTCTCAGCTTTGGTACCCACCTGCTGGCTTTGTGGTTTGATGTGGGGATGGTTCAGAAAAGGGACAATAGCCTCTACCCACCTTTCTGTGTGGAAGAAAGCTGTCCCCCAGCTCTTGTCTTGATGCCAGACACTTCAGTTCCTCCCTATATGGCACTGGTGCCTTTCAAGCTGCTACCCTAGTGCAGGAACTCAGAGGGAGAGTGTCTGAGTAAGTCTGTTTGGGTTCTTTAAGAAGAACTGCTTGATACTCCAGAAGTTTATTCCACAGACTCACCCTTGCTGATTTTTGCAGCCAGAAGTTATGGGGACTTATGTTCCTGGCACTTGAACCCTGGGATGGGGGGCCTGGTGTGGGGCTGGGACTCCCTGTTCAGAGATATCCCTCTGAAATTTTTATCTACCACACATGGATGTAGGACCAGCCCATTCCACATCTCTACACTTCTTACCAGTCTGGATGGATGTGGTTTGTTTAATTCCATAGTTGTCAGACTTCCATTCAACTTGATTTCTGACAGGTATGAGTGATGATGTATATAATTTATTCATAATTTTATGTGGACTTACTGGCTCACAAACACTTGCCCTGAGCTCCAGCAAAGGGACAGCAGCTTGAAAGGTGTCAGGGATATATAAGGAGGAACTGAAATGTCTGGCTTTAGGGTGAAGGCTGAAGGGGCAGGCCTCTCCCACACAAAAGCACTAGCATGTGCCATTGTTCCTTTGCTGAGCCCTCCACTCATCCAGCCTGCAGGCTCAGTGGGCATCAAATCTGAGTCTCCATTAACGTGGCTAACACCACGTGCCCCACCCAGATGATTCCCTGAACCCTGCCCTGCCCAACTAGCATACCTACCTGAACCTCTTCCAGCAGCATTTCTACATAAATGGCCAGATTTTGTCCATGTTGCAGACTTTTCTGAAATCTCTCAAAGGGTCACAACCCCCCAAAAAGCATCTGCTATCTTTGGTGTGCCCTGTACCTCTTGCTAAGTGGCTCCAAGCCCAGCACTAGTGGCAGCTGGCCTTAGTTCCTAGCATAGCCTCTTCAAGGTACCCCCAAGCCAAGCACAGTCAGCTTACAATCATTGATCACTTTGTAGCTCCTACTAGGTGATGCCTGACTGGGCACAGGCAGCAGCTGAACTTGGTCAGCACTGGAGCCCTCCCATGACATTTCAGAATCAATACACCTGGTGGCTGGCTTCAGATCACACCAGAGCACCACCCAAACAGCTCCATTAATGACATACCCAAAGGGCAGATTCAGCAGGCACCAGAGCCCTGCCAAACAAATCCTGCTTCATGTGATCAGCCTCAGTATAGCAGCTTATCTGCTGTAGTCACTGCCATTCCGCCTGAGGGTCAATCCCACTCAGTACCATGCAAACAGCAATCAAGACTCAACTACAACAAAAGAGCACACACAGTCCACACAAAGGGACACTCCTGGAGCATCTGGCTCAGGTGACCTGGGATTCTGTGCCACTGGGCCCTGTAGGACACCTACTACATAGAGCCACCCTACCAAGACTGTGGGAAAAAGAAGATATACTTAATACATAGAAACAAACATAGGGAGACAATCAAAATGAAGAGACAAGGAAACTTCATTGGGACAAAACTGCAGAAAAAGAACTGAAGAAAATGGAGGCAAATAATCTTTCAGATACAGAGTTCAAAACACTGGTTATAAAGATGCTCAATGAACTTAGGGGAAGAATAAATGAATTCAGTGAGAACTTACACAAAGAGATAGAAACCATAAAAAAACCAGTGAGAAATGAAGAATACAACAACTGAAATGAAGAATAGATGAGAGGAAGTCAATATCAGATTAGATAAAGCAGAGGATGGAATCAGCAATTTGGAAGACAAGTTAGCAAAAAACATTCAATTGGAGCAGCAAAAACAAAAAAAAATAGCATAAAAAAATCAGGATTGTTTAAAGGACCTCTGGGACAACATGAAGCATTGCAAATTCACATTGTAGAGGTCCCAGAAGAGGAAGACAAAGAACAAGGGATTGAAAACCTATTTGAAGATATAATGACAGAAAACTTTCATAACCTGTCAAAGGAAATAGACACACAAGTCCAGGAAGCTCAGAGAGTTCCAAGGAAGATGAACCTTAAGAAGCCCACGCGAAGACACATCATACTTAAAATTCCACAAGTTAAAGACAAAGGGAGAATGTTAAAATCAGCAAGATAAAGAGTTACCTACAAAGAAACTCCCATAAGAGTGTCAGCTGATTTCTCAACAGAAACCTTGCAGGCCAGAAGGGATTGGCATGAAATATTCAAAGTGAGGAAAAGTAAGACCTACAATCAAGATTACTCTAACCAGCAAAGCTATCATTTAAAATTGAAAGAGAAATAAAGAGCTTTCCAGACAAGGAAAGACTAAAGGAGTTCATCACCATCAGATCAGTATTATAAGATATGTTAAATGGACTTTAAGAAGAACAAAAATAAAGATAAAAAATGAATATAAAATGGCAGTAACAACATACCTATCAATAATAACTTTAAATGTAAATGATTAAATGTTTCAATCAAAAGACAAAGTGGCTGAATGGATAAGAAAACAAAACTCATGCTGCTTACAAGAAACCTACTTCAGATCAAAGGACACACAAACTGAAGGTAAAGGGATGGAAAAAGATATTTCATGCAAATGAATATGAAAAATAAAACAAAAGTCTGGATAGTAATAATTATATCAGACATGAGACTCAAAAAATTAAAAATAGAACTACCATATGACCCAGCAATCCCCATTTCTTAGCCAAAGAAATCCAAACAGTAACATGAAAAGACATATGCATTCCTATGTTCACTGAAGCATTATTTACAATAGCCAATATATGGAAGTAACCTAAGTGCCCATTGATAGACAAATGTATAAAGATGTTGTATATATACACAATGGAATATTACTTGGCCATAAAAAGAATGAAATCTTACCATTTATGACAGTAAGGATGGACCTAGAGGGTATTATGCTACGTGAAATAAGTCAGACAGAGAAAGACAAATACCACATGATCTCATTTATATATGCAATCCTAGAAAGTGAAATAAATGAACAATCAAAACAGAAACAAGCTTGTAGATGCAGAAAAAAATACTGATGGTTCTGGAAGGGAGGGGTTTGGAGGAATGGATGAAAAGGGTGAAGAGATTATGAATTATAAACTGGCAGGTTAAAAATAGTCACAGGGATGCAAAGTACAGCATAGGTAGTATTGTCTATAATATTTTCATAACTTTGTATAGTGCCAAGTAGATACTAGACTTATTGGAGAATCACTTTGTAAGTTAAATAAATGTCTATCACTGTACTGTACACCTGACACAAATATAATATTGAATGTCAGGTATAGTTGAAATTAAAACAAATAAAAAGACTTGATTACAAAAAACTGCATTCTTAGTATATACCTTGATTTGATTCCTAGTATGTGCTTTGTTTCCTTAGTCAAACAGGCCAGTAAATTTTTTTCCCCTTACTTACTCACCATCACCCCCATCCCTGGGAATTAGGAATAAGTGAGCCAATGAGAAGTAATTCTCTGCTACTGATCTAAAGACTTTGAGATAGAGTGAGCTATCCTGGATTTTAATGAACTGGGTCAACAGGAGTTTATTCAAGGTTATTCATTCAACTCTAGTGACTTTCTCTGTTGATTAAACAATCACAGTTGGGGATGCAGAATAGTTAAGCCATATTTTTATAGGAATTGCTAGTATTATGTCAGTCTCACCCACATTCTTTCCTAGGGAAATTACCTACTTTGGAAAGATAAATGAGAGAAAAGGGGGCACAAAGGGGACTATGCTATGTTCTACTTTGACCACAAAACCCTAACAACTGACCCATTTTCTATTTGAGAATGTCTAGTTTTAAAATGACGCCAATTAGATGGACATGTATAGGTGGGTTAGGACTATGTGGATAAGCTGTTTCTTGAACTTTCTATTAAGGTGAGAAGCTCAGAAGCCATACACAACAATAAAGTAGGAGATGCTGAGAATGTGGAAGGTGAAACACGTGAATCCCAAGGTCTTGCCCAGCTCTATGTGAGAAGATTCAGAGCTAATCACATGAAACATTTATAGAAATGAAATTGAAAAGGAGGCAAGGAACTTACCAAAGGGGATGAAAGCAATACACTGGACTTTTTTTTTAGTTTAATAATCATATTATCTTTGCAGAGAAACAACAGAAATAAAACTGACATGAATTATCCATACCCTGTAAGTCATTTAGGGAATGTCTTGGGGTATGAATACAGTGTTTTGAGTTAAGTGTAGCTCTGCGAAGCACATTCTGTATCCCCAGTGGGCAGGCTGCAGATAAGTTGGGGAAGGCTTTTTCCCCTGCCTTTATGGTCCCACTCAGGCCATCGCACTGAGTCTTTTTCATCAATTGTTGTGTTACACAACACAGCCCATCTCTTTTTCTTCTTATTTTCCTATGTCTCTTCTTTCCTTTCCCTGTTCCTTGCTGCTGTTTCTAGTTTTGACTTTTTATGTCAGTACTGAATGAATTTTTGTTGTCAATAAATCATTAAAACATTCCAAAGGAAAAATTTCCTCTGCTTACACTCTTTGTTAATTATAGAAAATTACTGTTTTTAAAGCATCATTAATAAATAACCTATGAGCATAATGGATAAAGAAGAGAAATGAGTATTAAGTTCTTCAAAGTTAGATAAGATAATTCTTTCAAAGAAACATACATAATCACATAGCAACAATAAAGGAAAATGAAAAACCCATGGGATGAGTTGTGGAAGAAAGACTAGAGGATGGATAAAGAGTTTCCACAGAGGCAGAGGGGAAGGTCCCTGAGCCTTGCACTGGAGACCATAGCTGCTGAGGGAGCATTGGAGGAGAGCCAGGTCAGTGATGGCAACCTAGTGGCTCCCTCCTCTCCTAGAGCAGGGAAGTCCCAGACCTACGCCAGGAGAGACCTGGATGAGAAAGTCGCTGAGGGGGATAAAAAGGCAGTAAGAGACACATAGCCCATGGTGTACCCTGGCTGGGGCAGTACCAGAAAAATTAGGAAGCCAGGTGACACCTGAAGCTGGGAGAAGAGATGAGCCATGACTGGCCAGGACCCTGATAGACTCTGGACTGCTCAGAGAGTTGGACTGTGTGGAAAGCTGGGTGCTTGTTAGGAGCAGCAGGAGGCACCCAAGGGGACTTTTCTCCAAAGGAGAACTGAGCTGCTGTGAAGGCACTGCACGTGTGGTGGCCAGGCCAGCAAAGCGGGAGGAATGTGGGCGCAATTTGCTCCTACTCAGTGCACCTCATGGACTGATCAAAGGGTTACAAAACAAGGTGCACTGTTGGCACTGGCCTGGCACAAATGCGCAGAGTGGAGAGTGAGGGCAGCACAGTGCCCTGAGGGCCTGGGCTGGAAACCTGACACCTGTGATTATTGGAGCCCAGACTGAGCCCCCATCCTTGCCGAACCACAGGAAAGGAAAAAAACAGAGCCCAGCCCCACTTTGCCTGCAGGATCTGGGAAGACCTGCAAAACTGGCTTGGCAGGTTTAAAGTCAGTTACTTGAGGCTCTTTTTCTCTTAAGAGTCAGACAATAGGATCTGAAGCTGTGAGAAAAGTGGAGGGGATCCAGAAAGAAGTCAGAAGGCAAACACCAACAGCTGGGACAAATTTCACTTTGCTCCTTCAGAACTTGCATGTTTTTGAAAAAATTTATCTTCTTTCTATTTATTTAGTTTTGCTTGTTTTTATTGTTTTTTAAAATTCTCCCTTTCATATAGCATTTTCATATTTCTTCTTTCACTTCATTCATTATCCAAATAATCTTGGTCTTTTACTTTTTATTCTTTTTATTCAGATTATACATTTCTTATCATACTGTTATTCCAAATCCCACACAACACTCACCCCTGGTCTTAATCCATTTCACCATCTTCCTGAGCTTTATTACTATTGTGGTTAATTTTATTTTCTCTCACACTACGCCAATTTTCTATCCCTTACTCTCACTATTTCTCTTCCATCTAACCTTGTATAAGTGCTCTTCTTTCGTAAGTCAGCTCACATTTTTTTCCTTCTAATAAGAGTCTTATTTCTTTTACCCCTTTTATAAACAGTGGCTAGTTGAATGGAATATCACCATCATTGCTGCACTTCTCCAGAGGAATTCCTACTTGTTCACTACTTATTTGTACTTTAAATTCCATTGAATACTCTCCCACTGTCTTACTCCATTTCACCTTTGCCCTGCCCTGATCAGTTGAGTGAGGAATTTTATTTATTCTTTTCTCTCTCTCCTTTTCCCCTCTTTCTCTCAATCTGGGCTTTACTTTTTACTCTTATTAGTATGCTTCCCCATTCTCTCAAAATCATTTTTCTTTACTGTAGACATCTCATAATCACTTTTAACTTCTCTTCAATATTTTTATTCTCATTCCACCTTTGGTTAAACTTCATTTGGCGGTCATTGTTATTGAGCCAGCTGTGTTTTTTTTCTGCAATTTTGCTCCCATTGGTCCAGTACACTTTCAGTTTTACTTCAAACCTCATAGCATATGCTTCCTTCTTCTTACCTCATTGTTCCCATCGCCCTTTTGTGTTTTACTTATGTGGTAAATTTTGTTCTCTCCGTTTCTTCACCTTGGTTCTATCCCAACTCTCATCAATTATTCTCCCCCTTAACACACACCATTTTCCCTTGTTTTAGTCATCTCATATTCCATTTGTCATATCTTATAATATCTGCAATCTATCTTCAACTTTACTAATCTTAGTTCAATTGCAGTTGAGATTGCTGATGTGGCAGGATTGTTATTTTTGCTGTCATAGATTTGGTTGTCTGATAATATGCTTTGTTAACCAACACCAGAACAACTGCACACAAGACAAGGTGGGAGTTGTGAATACCAGTAAACCTACTAGAGGGGGAACCCACCAACAAAGAAGTCACCAACAGGTAAAGCCCAAGTACAATAAGAAAGCCCACACAAACAAAAGGAAGGGCAACCCTAGAGCATCCAGACAAGGAGATCAAAGAGACCATACCACTGAGTCCCACAGAACCCCTACCACAGAAGGTCATCCTACAAAGACAGCTGGAAAAGCAGAGTATCTGGAATGGCAGAAACAAACAAAAAGAGTCATCTAAAATGGGGAGACAAAGAAAGAACCCACAACCAAAAGGAATAGAAGATTCCCCAGTAAAAGAGCTAAGGGAAATGGAGGCAAGAAAATGGTCAGATATAGAATTCAAAAGAGCGGTTATAAGGTTGCTCAAGGAACTCACTGACTAATACAGAGAACTGAATGGTAACTAAAACAGCATGAAAAAGGAAATAGACACTATAAACAAGAACCAGGAAGAAAAGAATATAATATCTAAAATAAAAAATACACTAGAATGAATTACAAGCTGACTGGATGAAGCAGAGGACCAAATTAATGAGCTGGAAGACAAGGGAGAAAAAAAAAACCTAGATGGAGCAGAAAAAACTAAAAAAATATGAAGAAAACTTAAGGGAATTTCAGGAGAACATGAAATGCAACAACATTCGAATCATAGGAATAACAGAAGGAGAAGAAAAGGAGTAAAGGATAGAAAGTCTGTTTGAAAAAATAATGACAGAAAGCTTCCCTGACCTGGAGAGGGAAAAAGCCATGCAAGTTCAGGATGCACAGAGGGTCCTAATCAAGATGAACCCAAAGAGGACTACTCCAAGACACATCATAATTAAAATGCCAAATTCTAAAGACAAAAATAGAGTCCTAAAGGCAGCAAGGGAGAAATAGGAAGTAAAATACGAGGGAGCCCTGATAAGACTAGCAGCTGATATCTCAACAGAAACACTACAAGCCAGAAGGGAATGGGGAGAAATATTCCAAGCAATGAAAAGCAAATGCTTGCAACCAAGACTACTCTACCCAGGAAAGCTCTAATTAAAATGGAAGGTGAAATAAGGAGTTTCTCAGACAAAAGAAGGCTAAAAAATATACCTCCACGAAACTAGCATTGCGAAATGTGCTAAAAGGACTGCTTGAAGAAGAGGAAGAAAAATAGAAAGAGAGGAACACAGGTGCAAAGAGGGTAAAATGACAATGAATAAATACCTTCAATAATAACCTTATATGTAAATGGATTAAATGCTCCAATCAAAAGACATAGGGTAACTGAATGGATAAGAAAACATGACCCACATGTATGTTGCCTCCAAGACACCTACCTCAGAACAAAAGATCTACACAGACTGAAAGTGAAGGGTTGGAAAAAAATATTCCAAGCAAATGTACAGGAAAAAGAGCTCAGGTAGCAATACTTATATCAGACAAAATGACTTCAAAACAAAGGCCATTAAAAAAAGACACAGAAGGACACTTCATAACACTCAAGGAAAGAATCCATCAAGAAGACATAAACATTATAAACATATATGTACCCAATATAGGAGCACCCAAATATATATAGAAAATCTTGGAGGATTTCAAGAAAGATACAGACAACAACACTTACAGTAGGTGATTTTAATGCCCCATGGTCAACAATGGATAGATCTTCCAAACAAAATATCAATAAGAGTATTGCAGCATTGAACAATGCCCTAGTTCAAATGAACTTAGCTGATTATATATATACATAATATAACATTACAATAAATACTATATATTAGATAATATGTTATTGTATATTATATATTATATAATATTAACAAATACTATATACTATATAATATTATACAATATATTGTATTATATATAATATAATTATATATTTTATATATAATATGTAATTAATATATAACATTTCATCCCAAAGAAAGAAAATATACTTTCTTTTCAAATGCACAAGGAACATTTTCAAAGATAGACCCCATGATAGGTCACAAAACAAGCCTCAACAAATTCAAGAAAATTGAAATTATATCAAGTATTTTCTTGGATCATAAGGACCTGAAACTAGAAACCAACCTCAAGCAAAAGAAACTCCAAAACACTCAAATTCATGGAGATTGAATAGCATGCTATTAATGAATGGGTTAATAATGAGATCAAAGACGAAATCAAAAAGTTTCTGGAAACAAATGAAAATGAACACACAACAGACCAAAACCTATGGGACACAGCAAAAGCAGTCCTGAGAGGGAAGTTCATAGTAATACAGGCCCACCTAAAACAGATAGAAACATTTCAAATAAACAATCTAACCCTACATCTACCAGAACTCGAGGAACAACAACAAAGACAGCCCAGAGCAAGTGGAAGGAAGGAAATAATCATGATTAGAGAATAATTAAATGACATAGACACTGAAAGAACAACTCAAAGGATCAATAAATCCTGGAGCTTGTTCTTTGTAAACATGAACAAAAGCGACAAGCCTTTAAGTAGACTCATCAAGAAAAAAAGGGAGAGGGCCCAATTAAATAAAATCAGAAATGAAAGAGGAGAAATTACAAGTGAAACCAAAAATACAAAGGATTGTAAGAAATTACTATGAACAACTATATGCCAAGAAATTTGAAAACCTGGGCAATATGGACAAATTTCTAGAAATAGGTAATCTTCCAAAACTGAATCAAGAAGAAGCAGAAAGCCTGAATATACCAATATCCACTAGTGAAACTGAAGTGGTAATTAAAAAACTCCTGGCACACAAAAGCCCTGGACCAGACAGATTTATAGGAGAATTTTACTAAACATTAGAGAAGAGGTAACCCTGATTCTTTTCAAACTATCCCCCAAAATCCAAGAAGTGGGAAGACTATCAAACTCTTTTTAGGAGGCCAGTATTATCCTAATTCCAAAACCACATAAGGACACAATAAAAAAGAAAACTAAAGGCCAACATTGCTGTTGAACATAGATGTTAAAATCCGCAACAAAATATTGGCAAATTGAATCTAGCAATATGTTAATAAGATCATACACCATGATCAAGTGGGATTCACCCCAGGGATGCAAGGATGGTATGATACCCATAAATCAATAAATGTAATACACCACACAAACAATACAAAAGGCAAAAATCACATGATCATGTCCATAGATGCAGAAAATGCATTTGAGAAAGTACAGCACCCATTCATGATAAAAACACTCAGAAACGTGGGAGTGGAGGGAGCATACCTGAACATAATCAAGGCCATATATAAGAAACCTACAGCCAACATCATATGCAATGGGCAAAAACTAAAAGCTTCCCCAGTAAGATCAAGAACAAGACAAAGGTGTTTGCTTTCATCACTTCTATTCTACGTAGTGTTGGAAGTTCTAGCCACAGTGATCATACAAGAAAAAGAAATATAAGGCATCAGAATTGGAAAAGAGGTAGTGTAGTTGTGGCAGGAAAATGGGGAGAACTGTACTTGAACAATAACAAAAAATATCTACAAATCAAGAAAAATTTTTTCATGTTCCATATTTTTTTCCACCCCCCCACATTGTTTTTTTTTTTTATTTAGTTTTTCTAAATCTATGTGGTTCATTGAAAGCCTATCCAAAAAAAAAAAATTGTGAAGAAAGCCTGAGGGCTTTGTGACTTCTAAAATTGTTAGGCTTATACACTTGTGGCTGGGTTATGAGCACACAGTAGGAATTCACACAGTGGTTTGGATTGTGCCAGAAGCTGTGGAATTGCTCAATTCAGCTTAAATTTAGATAGAATGAACCAGTTATGAAAGATTTTACACTTTGGGTAGGGACTAGAGTATGAGCTCTCTCTCTCTGTCTCTCTTTCTCTTTCTCTCTCTGTCAAACCTCTCTAAACAATTCTAGCATATTTGATTAGTTTGAAAATGTTCCTTGGAAGACATCTAGGTAGTCCAAAAGAATTTGATACTCTGAGTTATAGACTCATATTTGGAAGGAACCATTAAGATAATCTATTCCAGGATGTGGTCAGGTAGCCCAGTTGGTTAGAGCGTTGTCTCTATACACCAAGGTTATGGGTTTGATCTCCAGTCAAGGCACATACAAGAAGCAACCAATGAATGCATAAATAACTAAAACAAATCAATGTTTAAAAAGTTTATTTCTCCCTTCCTCTCCCTCTCTCTTAAAATCAATAAAAAAAGCCAAAACAAAAACTACCTGCACTCATACCCTTCGTGATAGCATGGATGGAATGGGAGAATATTATGCTAAGTGAAATAAGCCAGGAGGTAAAACACAAATACCATATGATCTCACTTATAAGTGGAACCTAATCAACAAAACAAGCAAGCAAGCAAATTAGAAACAGAGACATGGAAATAAAGAACAAACTGACAGTGACCAGAGAGGAGAGGGAAGGAGGATAACAGGGGAAAGAAAGGGAGGGGTCAAGTCAAGGAAAATGTATAAAGGACCCATGGACAAAGACAACAGTGAGGGGGGAGGGTTGAATGTAGGAGATGGGGGTGGGCAGGGCAGGGCAGGGGAGAGTAATGGGGGAAAAATAGGGACAATTATAATTGAATAACAATAAAAAAGAAGAAAAATTTATTCCAACCACTCAGTTGATTCCTAAGAATCTCCTTTGCAACATTCCAGGCCAAAGATCATGCAGTCTTCAATTCTCCGAGACATCCCACTTCCCCTTATGTTGAGACAAAAAGCTGTTACCTTGAACATTTCATTCATGGGTGTGTTATTTCCTTGTGGCCACACTAAATATTGTAACCCATGATGAACCTTCATATATTTGAAAATAATTCTTATTGTCTCCTTTATGTTTTTTTCCTGCAAGTGAAATTGGAACTTCCTACTCTCTTGGGATGATTTGGGTCCCCTTACCATCATAATCTGTCTGTTCTAAAGGTACTCTAGTTTATCAACATCCCATGACAGAACCGAATATAATGTTCAGAATATGGGCTAACCCAGCACTGAGTGAGTAGTATAAGTAAAATTCCATGCTTTTAAAGCATACTAAAATTGACTTTATTGGAAAGCACATTCTGCAACTGCTTACTTGTGTTTCTATTCTCTGTCTGCTTAAACTTCTAGCTACCTAGGAGTCTGTCTTAGCTGCAAAGAGTCTTTAAAAAGTGCTCTTCACAAATTAATCAACTATCTCCCGATAGCAACTATAATGGTCTCTTTCAGTCCTTATTCTTCTTGAAGTCTTGGCTATCCTCTAAACACCGTATGTTTTTGAAACTCATTCATTATACAGGTTTTTCTTGTATCTTCCCATCCTAGTTAATTTTCTTTAACCCGTTATATAACACAGGTTTAGTTCTTGCACCTGTACTATCTCTGTTTCTGCTAGCTCTGTACTTGCTCCTTAGGGGAATTCCTTCCTCTTATGGCTTCACTTGTTACCTCCATTGGACTGACTCCAGATCTCTCCCAAATAAGTATTATTACTTGTCCCTTCAAACTCAGTGATTTGTTGTTCCTTCCCTGTCCCACAAACTAGCTCCAAGTTTGTTATTGATTTTCTGTCACCCAGTTTCAAAAGTTGTGTCAGCAATTTTTCTTTCCTTTATCATATGTAGTCAGTCACTATGCAGTAGTGATTCTTCACTGAAAAAATTTATCTAATCCTTCTACTTATTCTCTTTCCATCACTTACTGTTCCAAGCACCTCCTAACTAGATTTACTACCTATGATTTTCTCCTTTTCAATCTATTTTGCACAATCACAAAATTAACGTTTTTAGTAATGCAATCGTATTCACCTGATTGTCCTTCACAAATACCCCAGAAAGCTTCCAGTTGCCTGATGAATATAATATAAATTACAGGTTTTTCAAATCCTTTCAGAATCTTTTTCTAACCCTCCTTTTCAAAATTATACCCCAGAATACTTCTCATGAGCCTGCTGCAACAATTCAGTTGCACATTTCTTTTTTTTAATATATTTTATTGATTATGCTATTACAGTTGTCCCATTACTCCCCCTTCATTCCCCTCCACCCTATCACCCCCTCCCACCCACATTCCCCCCCTTTAGTTCATGTCCATGTGTCATAAGTTCTTTAGCTTCTACATTTCCCATACTATTCTTGCCCTCCCCGTCTATTTTCTATCTACCATCCATGCTACTTATTCTCTGTACCTTTTCCCCCTCTCTCCTCCTCCCACTCTCCTATTGCTAACCCTCCATGTGATCTCCATTTCTGTGGTTCTGT
>CM052541.1:95330936-95347877 GCA_028533065.1 Trachops cirrhosus
CTCTGCTCTCTGCTCCAGGACTGCACCTGGCTGCCTGACTCTGCCCCTCCTACCGGTCTGGATGCATGTGTCCAATTCAACTCCTTGGGTGACTGACCTCCATACAGATCAATTTTCTGCCAGTTCTGGTTGTTATTTTGTTTCTAAATTGTTGTTGTCCCTATCTTGGTTGTGGGAGGAGGCACGGTGTGTGTCCACCTATGCCTCCATCTTGGCTGGAAGTCCCAGTTGTGCATTTCCCCTAGAGCATGGCACAGCAGTCCTTACTCCCATTGCCTTTCTTCTGCTCTTTCTACATCATCAGCATAGTGACATCTTATCCATCTTTGAGACATGTCACATATCACCATTCCCTTCCCATGAAGGTAACCCCTTTACCTTCTTATTCCAAGAGGTTGCTAACTTTTATTATACTCTGTCCATCTAAACTACATTTTGACACTTAAATTCTATTTTTTAAAAAATTCTCATATCACTATCTACAGGGTCTGGCAGAAATAACACCACTGAGTGTGGTTGGTAGGGTATGTGAATGTCTTGCATGAGATGGACAGCAATTGGAACAATTCACTTAAAATGTCATATGGTGTGCTTGAGTGTGATATTATGTTACAGTATTATATGCTTATGATTTTGTAATAAAAGATTTTTATGTAATAAATAAGGACATTATTTGTGCTGGACCCCTGTATGTTACAAACTATTTGATTCCAGGGACTCTGACTTATAATTTTTCTGTATACTCCTTATTGCTAGAACATTAGGCCCACCATGAAAAAGTTGTTGGCCCACTATGAAAAGTTATATATTACAGAGATATAATGTTTGTTAAAAATTTATTATACTTCTATTTAATCAAAATGTTTTATTTCAGAAAGTATCCAGTCATTTTGACTAAGTAATATAAGTATAAACTTATAACACAGATGGAAACTGAGGTTTGTGGCTGAGAGATCTAAAAAATGGTGGAACTTCTAAAAAGTAGAAACTCTGCAGATGTGTAGATTAAAAGAATTCTATAATTACAATCCATTTAAGCAGTGCCTGGGATATTACTTGCATCTGGAGGATGGGAACCATAATAATCAGTCATCTTATGGGCTTTTATTTATCTTTACTCTTTCTCTTTTTGTTGTACTTCTTTCTTTTCCTTGCCTTACTCCTCTTTTGAAGCTTCTGCTTTTTTACCCTTGGCTTGTGGTTCTTTCTTTTCTTTAGCTTTGACCTTTTTTCCACCAGCTTTCCCCTTTTTGGCATCATTTTCTTTTGCATCTTCATTCTTTTCTGCATCTCCCTTTTCTTTGTCCTCGTTTCCTTTATCTTCAGAATTCTTGTTTTTCACTTGAGATTCTTGTCCTGGTGGTTTTCCAGACTCAATGTCCTTTACTTGAGGTTCTTGTCCTTGTGGTATTTTGGACTCACCCTCCTCTACTTGGGCTTCCTGTCTTTTTGGCATTTCCACGTCACTCTCCTTTACCTTGGCCTCCAATCCCATCTTGTCTTTCTCCAACTCAATGCCTTTTGCTTCATGCATTAAGGACTTATCAGAATCTGTGAATAAGATGTCCTTCTTTAGTGCTGCCTTGCTTTCTTCTTGGCTACTCTTAGGCTTTGAAGTGCCTCCACGTTTTAGAATCGGGGCTCTGGGATCTGATTTTTTTGCAAGTTCTCCATCCATGTAACCTGGAAATATAACTGAGCACACAACAAAAGTGCACGATTCAGATAAGTACTTTCTCTTTATTTCTACTTTTCCCCTGATATTGTTTTTTTTTGTCTTAAAATTGATAGACTTTAGTTTTTGCTGAAAATATAAAATGGTGGAACACTACACATAAAATTATATCAAGTATTGATAACATTCCAGATTTTTTTCAATAAATTGGATGATTAATGAAAGAAAAGGTAAAATGTAGTATAAATGAGCTGACATTTGGTATGTTATAGCTAATGAATAATGCTTAATAGCTAAAGAAGGATATATTCTGAAAAGAAATAAAACTTATTTTTAGAAAAAATTGTGGAAAGAAGAAATATTGTTTCTTAAAATAGAAAAAGAAAGCTCAAAATATATTTTTCATATTGAATAAAAGCACATCTCGTTATACAGAAGTAGTAATAGTTCTAGCTGATATTTATTAAGTGCTTACCACACATCAGGTACTCACTATTCCGAGCATGTTACATGTATTAACTCGTTTAATCCTCATAATGACCATATAGGGTAAGTACTGTTATCCTCCCCATTTTACAGATGAAAAAACTGAGACACAGAAAGTTTAAATAAATGTGAATATGGTCATAATGGCAGGTGGTGAAGACTCCAGAGTTCAGTTTTAACCACTACTACCAGACTGTTTCTTACAATAGCTGCTAACTTACTTTATAAAAATTTCAGGTCCCTTTTATCATGTATAGGTAAATCTACTCTGCTATGTCTTATTTTGGTGTTACCTAATAAATTTGAATTTGTTAGCTAGCTTCTCCTATTTTTATTTTTAAAAAGATTTTATTCATAATTTTAGAGAGAGGGGAAAGGAGGGAGAAAGAGAGGTAGAGAAACATCTATGTGCAGAGAAACAATGATTGGTTGCCTCTTTCATGCCTCCAACTGCGGACCTGGCCTGCAACGCAGGCAACTGCCCTGACCAGGAACCGACCCTTTAATTCGAAGGCTGGTGCTCAAACCACTGAGTCACACAATCCAGGGCTAGCTTTTGCTATTTTCAAATTTTTATTTTATCATTATTATTTTTTAGTGATCTGATTCTCTGAACTAAGAAAAAAAAAGAATATCTGTGCTACCAAGGAGAATTGTGTGGATTTGTACTATGGAGCAAAGTTATGTCTTGCTTTAAAAAAAAAAATAAGTGGAACCTAATCAACAAAACAAATAAGCTAGCGAAATAGAACCAGAGACATGGAGTAAAAAACAAACTGACAGTGACCGGAGGGGAGGGGACTAACAGGGGAAAGAAGGGGAAGGATCAAATCAAGGAACATGTATAAAGGACACCTGTACAAAGACAATGCATGGGGAGGGTGGGAGGATTGAATGTGGGAAGTGTGGGGTGGGTAGGGCAGGAGAGAGTAATGATGGAAAAATGGGGACAACTGTAATTGAACAATAGTTAAAAAAATTAAAAACTCTAACATTTAATATTAATATAATAGAAAGAATCCTAAATTTAAAAGCTGAATAAGAACACCTGGGTTTAGTATTCCTGTTAACGGGGTTTATTTGGGTAAATTAGTTAATCTCCAAATGCTCCTCATATGTAGTCTGCTATGCCCACTTTTTAGAGTTATTTATGTATTCTGGACAGATAGTTTAAGGAGGATGGCCTCTAGAGACAGAACGGTTCAAACCTTGGCTCCACACCTAACTAGCTGGGTGCCCCTGGGCAAACTTTACTTTCTTATCTGTAAAATGGGTGCAATAGTAGTAGCTACTTCACAGAAGTGTTATGAGGGTTAAATGATATCATATAAGTAAAGCACTCAGTACAGCACATGGAACATAGTAAGCTGTCAATGAATATTGGCTATTACTACAACCAAATGAGATAGTACAGGCAAAAACCCTCTGTGAATGTAAGACAAATTATTCTGTTTCAAACAAATAATTTAGAGGAATGATTAATTTGTATTACAGAAAGATTTCTTGCATAATAATTAGTTACTTGACTTTTTAATATTAAAAACTTTTTGTTACATTCAGAATTTGTTTGAAAAATTGTTATATACATAACTATATTTTATCAGTTGTAAAAAGTAGGGCACACCCTGTGATAGATATGAAGGTAGCTATAAATCAAAATGGATGTCATAGTTCAGTGTTTTCTCCTTGGTATTTTAAACTTTTGACATCAAAATAAAAATTACATTAGAAACCCCGCATTAATGCTTTTTGAAGCTTTTTGTGTATTTTCCTCACTAGTCTTGTCCAGTAAGATAAGGGTACTGACATTTTATTCTAGGCAAAGTCATTTCCATTTTTCTAATAAAAATCAGTGATAATATATCCCAACCACTTCTGTATTGAGAAAAACAGCCCAGAATATCTTGATATCTGTCCGTACTAACAGTTATTCTGTTTGAGGTGAGGATCTCTCTTTGCCTTGTCCTGATAGTGATGCTGAGCATCTTTTCGTGTACCTGTCGTCCACCTGGATGTCTTTGGGGAAATTTCTCTTCAGCTTCTCTGCCCATTTTTAATTGAATTGTTTTTTCTTATTGAGTTGTATGAGTTATTTTTATGTTTTGGATATTAACCCCTTGCCTGAGATTAGTTTGCAAAAAAATGTTCTCATTCTGAAGGTTGCCTTTTCAGTTTCTTAATTGTTTCTTTTGCTGTATAGAAGCTCAAGTTTGATGTAGTCCCACTTATTTATTTTTGCTTTTGATATCATATCCAGAAAATCAATGCCAAGATCAATGTTGAGGAACTTCTCCCCTACATTTTATTCTAGGAGCTTTGTGGTATCTGGTCTTTGATCCATTTTGAGTTAACTTTTGTGAGAGGTTTAAGATAGGTTTCAATTTTATGTATTGAAAACTGCATGTATTTATCCAGTTTTCCCAGCACCTTTTTGTTGAAGAGACTATCCTTTTCTCATTGGGTGTTTTTGACTCCCTTCTCTAATATTAATTGACCATATATGTGGAGGTTTAATTTTGGGCTCTTTATTCTCTTCCATTGGTCTGTGTGTCTGATTTTATGTCAGTACAATACTACGCTGATTCTTATAGCTTGTAATATAGTTTGAAATCAGGAAGTGTAATATCTTTGGCTTTGCTCTTTTTCCTCCATACAAATTTTAGGACTGTTTTTTCTATTTCTTTGAAATGCTATTCTAACTGGTATTTTTATGTTATTGTGTAAAATACATAGATGGCTTTGGGGAGTATGGGCATTTTAACAATATGAATTCTTCCAATCCATGGACATGGGATGTCTTTTCACTGTGTCTTTGATTTCTTTTACCAAAGTCTTGTAGTCTTCATTGTATAGATCTTTCACATAGTTAAATCCATTCCTAGGTATTTTACTGTTTTTTTGTTGCTATTGTGAATGGGATAATTTTTTCTATTTCTTTTTCATATATTTTGTTATTAATATATAGAAATGCAAATGATTTTCATATGTTGATTTTATATTCTGCAACTTATTGAAATTGTTGCTTAGTTCCAATAGTTTCTTTTTGGGGGTTGAATCTTTGGGATTTTCTATACACAAAATCATATTATCTGCATATAGCAACAATTTTACTTCTTCCTTTCTGATATGGGTGAATTTTTACTTCTTTGTCTTGCATAATTGCTCTAACTAGGACTTTCAGCACTATTGAATAAGAGTGGTGAGAGTGGGCAACATTGTCTTGTTCCTGATCTTAGAGGAAACGCTTCTAATACTTTCTGTTGCATATAATCTTAGCTGTGGGGTATGTTGTATGTAACCTTTATTATGTTCAGGTATATTTTTTGTGTAACCAAACTGTTCAGGCTTTTTAAAAAAAATCAAAAATGATGTTGTGTTTTATCAAATGCTTTTTCTGCATTTATTGAGATGATCGTATGATTTTTATCCTATAAAATGATGTATTACACTTATTGAACTGTGTATGTCAAACCAAACTTGCATCCCAGGGATAAATCTCACTTGGTCGAGTTATATAATTATTTTAATGTGTTCTTGCATGCAGTATGCTAATATTTTATTTAAAATTTTAACATTTTATTCATCAGGGATATTGGTCTACAGTTTTCTATTCTTATAGTGTCCTGATTTGGCTTTGTTATCAGGGTAAGTCTGGCTTCACAAAATGAGTTTGAAACTGTTTACTCTTCAAATTTTTGGAAGAGTTGTGAGGGACTGGCATTAATTCTTCTTTCAATGTTATGACCATTCTTTCAATATATGATCATTTTTGTAGACACTGAAAAGCCATTGTTCCTGTGATGTGTGATCCACTCTGTCATATCCATTTCTAATTGTGGCCATTTTGCAGCATGCCCGGGAAATCATTGTTTTGTTTTGTCCATATTTGCAGTTGATCCTTCTGTTTCCTCCATTCCCGTATCATTTTTTTGGTTGAAGGTGGCCCAAAATGTCTCTCTGCTGCTCTGTTCCCATGTTCTTTGGTATACTTCATTACCTCCAGTTTAAAGGGGATTTTATATGAAATCCTTTTCTGCTTGGACATCTTTCCACAATTATGGTAGATTCAGCAGGAGACTACGGTACGCTATGGTATCTTTCTACAAAAGATACCATATAATACAGTAATGGCAGAACTATCAGCACTGTGTCCTTCACAGGTATGGGGGCACTGTAGCTGAGAACATCAGTGGATGATGTACTGTTATGTGGAGATCTGCTGCTGACACTGTTACGGGGGAGAACTGCTGCTGGAGGGCCACAGGTTGCGCAACAGTGTTGTATGGGGACAGCAGTTTTGCACGACCTGTGTGGCTCTGCAGCTGTTGCCAAATTACAGCTCCCACCATCCCAACCTGTCCAAGCATGATGGGAATTGTAGTTTTGCAACAGCTGCAGGGCCACATTGACAGGTGACCCTGTAGTGGAATTTGCCTATGTTAATATTAATGGAGGACATGCCAGTCGCGTGAAGGAGGCACGTACGGCGCCGCAGGCTTTCTTCTCCTAAAGTGCCTGCACCGCCTGTACCCTCTTCCCTAGCAGAATAGTATGCCGCAGCGGGGACTCTGCTCCCGCCTCCCTTGCTTCACACACCCTCTTCTCTCAGCCCTGGGCCCACAGCATTGTCCTACTCCTGCCGCTGCCACTGCCAGCTTCCTGCAGTGGCGACCCTGCTCTTGCCTCCTGTGACCCCCCTGCACTGCCGCTCCTCCCTCCCCCCACCGCAGCAAGCCAGGTAAGATACATTTGGACTATAAGACACACCCCCATTTCTCCCCAAATTTTGGGGAAAAAGTGCATCTTATAGTCCGAAAAATATGGTAACTTGTTTTTTTCCTACTTTCTAGTGGTGTAGTTACATTGTTTGCTTGAGGTTTTTAAACTTTTTTCATATGTGCATTTTTCACCCTAAATTTTCCTCTCAGAGTTGCTCCCACAAGTTTTTAAAATATATTTTATTGGTTATGCTATTACAGTTGTCCCATTTTCCCTTCCCCTTTATTCCCCTCTGTCCTGCACCTCCCTTCCCACCATCATTCCTCCACCTTAGTTCATGTCCATGGGTCAGACATATAAGTTCTTTGGCTTCTCCACTTCCTATACTATCGTTAATTTCCGCCTATTTTGTACCTATCATTTATGCTTCTTATTCCCTGTACCTTTTCCCCCATTCTTCCCCCACCGCCTCCCCACTGATAACACTCCATGTGATCTCCATTTTTGTGCTTCTGTTTCTGTTCTATTTGGTTGCTTAGTTTGTTTTTGGTTTTTAGGTTCAGTTGTTGGTGGTTGTGAGTTTGTTGTCATTTTACCATTCATATTTTTGATCATCTTCTTTTTCTTAGATAAGTTCCTTTAACATTTCATATAATAAGAGCTTGGTGATGATGAACTCCTTTAACTTGACCTTATCTAGGAAGCACTTGATCTGCCCTTCCATTCTAAATGACAGCTTTTCTGGATAGAGCAATCTTGGATATAGGTCTGTGCCTTACTTAACTTGGAATAGTTCTTTTCAGCCTCTTCTTGCCTGTAAGGTCTCTTTTGAGAAATCAGCAGAGGGTCTTATGGGAACTCCTTTGTAGGTGACTCTCTCCTTTTCTCTTGCTGCTTTTAAGATTCTCTCCTTATCTTTAACCTTGGCTAATGTAATTATGATGTGCCTTGGTGTGTTCTTCCTTGGATCCAATTTCTTTGGGACTTTCTAAGCTTCCTGTACTTCCTAGAAGTCTATTTCCTTTGCCAGATTAAGGAAGTTTTCCTTCATTATTTTTTCAAGCAAGTTTTCAATTTCTTGCTCTTCCTCTTCTCATTGTGGCACCCCTATGGTTTGTATGTTGAAGTGTTTAAAGTTGTTCTGGAGGTTCCTCAGTCTCTCCACTTTTTTTTTGAATTCTTGTTTCTTCATTCTGTTCTCATTTAACATTTATTTCTTACTTTTGTTCCAAATCATTGATTTGCATCCTGGTTTCCTTCCCTTCACTGTTGGTTCCCCGTGCATTTTCCTTTATTTCACTTTGCATATCCTTCACTTTTTCCTCTGTTTTGTGACCATACTCAACCATTTGTCTGAGCATCCTGATTACCAGTGTTTTGAACTCTGAATCTGATAGGTTGGCTATCCCCTCATCACTTAGTTCTATTTGTGGAACTTTGATCTCTTCTTTCATTTGGGCCATATTTCTTTGTCAGGTGCACCTGACAAAGGGGTGGAGCCTTAGGTATTTGCCAGGGTGGGGCAACCCACTGTCACTGTGTTGTGGTGCTGTATGTGGGGGAGGGGTCAAAGAAGGAACAATGCCTCTTGCTCGGTTCTTGGCCAGCTAGCTGTCAGTCACTTCCCCTGCTACCCATAAGCAAATTGGGCCCTTCTGGTGCTGACTCCCAGGTGGGTGGGTTTGTGTATGTTCTAGACCCTGTGGGTCTCTCCAGTGAACTCTCCTGTGAGGCTGGGAGTTTCTCCTGCCACCTCAACCCCCACAGGTTTTTTCAGTCTGAGGTTTTGAGGCTTATTTCCCCACACTGGAACCCTGGGTTGCGTGGTCTGTCTTGCTCCCCAGTTGTTCCTCCTGGTTTATCTGCATGCAAATGTGGGACTGACCACTCTGCCAGCCACTGCCTTGCCATGAGCCTTCTTCTACTGGTCTGGGTGAATTTTTCTTCAACTCCTTCATTGTTGGGCTTCCATACAGTTCGATTTTCTGGCAGTACTGGTTATTTTTTTAAAAAATTGTTGTCCTTTTGGTTGTGCGAGGAGGCAAAGTGTATCTACCTATGCCTCCATCTTGGCTGGAATTCCTCTGCTCCCACAAGTTTTGTTATGTTGTATTTCTACTTTCATTTGTTTCAAGATAACTATTTTTCTATTGATTTATTGTTTGACTTATTGGTTGTTCAGCAGTATATTGTTTAGGGTCCACATATTTATAGATTTTTCAGCTTTCCTCATGTTAATATCTAGTTTCATACCATTAATGTCAAAAAAGATATTTAGTGTATTTGAAATTTCTTAAATTTGCTAAGATATTTGTTCTATATCCTAACATATAATCTTTCTTGGAGAATTTTCTGTGTACACTTGAGAAGAATGTGTATTCTGCTACTTTGAAGGAATGTTTTAAAATGTCTGTTAAGTCCATTTGATTCCATTCCCACTTCTCATTGTTGATTTGTGTCTGGATATTCTATCCATTGTTGACAGTGTAGTACTGAAGGCCCCTGATATTATTGTCCTGTCTGTTTCTCCTTCCAGATCTGTTAGTGGGTGCATAAATTTTACAAGTGTTATATTTTCTTGGTGTATTGACCCTTTTATCAAGATAATGACCTTCTTTGTCTCTTGTTATTGTTTTAGGCTTAAACTCTATTTTATGTGACATTAGTGTGGTTATCTCCACTTTCTTTTGGTTTCCACTTGAGGTGAATATCTTCTTCCAGCCCTTCACTTTGAGCCACTAGTGTCTTTAGAGAGCTGAAGTGAGTCTCCTGTGGGCAGCATATAGTTGAGTATTGCTTTTTAAAATCCATTTACATGTACAGTGATTATTGATTTGTAAGGACTTATTACTGCCATCTTTTTGTTTGCCTTCAGATTTTTTCATATCACTATTATTTCTCTTTCTATCTCTTCCCGCCTATCTTTGTTAATTGGTGGTTTACCATGGTGATAGTGTCCGTGTCCTCTTTTTTCTGTTTTCTATTGATTTATTGTTTGACTTATTGGTTGTTCAGCAGTGTATTGTTTGGGGTCACCATATTTGTAGATTTTTCAGCTTTCCTCTTGTTGTTTCTGTCAATCTACTCTAGATGTTTGTCTTGTGGTTACCACGAGGCTTACATAAAACATATATCATACACAAAGCAGTTCATTTTATGCTGATAGCTACTTATTTTTACTCACATAAAAACTGCACTTATTACTTCTCTTTTATATTGTTGATGTTATAGTTTATTTCTTTTTATGCTGTGAATTTGTTCACAAATTATAGTACAGTTATTTTTAATGTTCTTTTCTCTACTTTTACACTATAGTTAAATGGTTAACCCACCATTCTAATATAGAGTTACTGTTTTCTAATTTTGACTGCTTATTTTTCATTTTTATCAAAGCATTGTGTGTTTTCATATGTTTTTATGTTGCCGATTAGCATGTTTTCATTTTAGCTTGAAGAGTGCCTCTCAGCACTCTTTGTAAGGCAGGTTTAGTGATGGTGAACTCCCTCAGCTTTTGCTTTTCTGAGAAAGCTTTTATTTTTCATTCATATTTGAAGAATAACTGCTGAAAAGTATTCTTGGCTGGCAACTTTTATCTTTCAACCCTTTGAGTATATCATTTCTCCTGGTTTATAGAGTTTCTCTTTTTATTATATTTTATTGTTTATGCTATTACAGTTGTCCCTACTTTTGCCCCCTTTGCCCAGCCCCACCCTCAGGCAATTTCCATACTGTCGTCTGTGTCTATGGGTATGCTTACATGTTCTTTGGCTGATCCCTTCATCTTCCTTCATCCAGGCTCTCCACCCCCACCCCCGACAGCTGTCAGTCTGTTCCATGTATCCATGCCTCTGTTTCTATTTTGTTAGTTTATTTTGTTCATTAGATTCTACATAAAAGTGAGATCATATGGTATTTGTCTTTCACTGACTGGCTTATTTCATTTAGTATAATATTCTCTGGTTTATAGAGTTTCTGCTGAGAAATCTGCTGATAGTTTAATAGTGGTTACTTTGTAAGTTACTTTCTTTTTTTTCCCCTTGCTGTCTTTGAGATTATTCCTTTATTATTGATTTTTGAACAGCTTAATTATAACATGTCTTGGAAACATGTTTTTGCATTGAGGTTATAGGATATCCTATTAGCTTCGTGGACTTGTGTGTCCATTTCCTTCCCAATGTTTGGGAAGTTCTCAGTTTTTATTTCTTTAAGCTCTCTGCCCCTTCTCCCTATCTTCTCCTTCTGGTACACCAATTATTCTTATATTTGACTTTCTGATCGAATCTGATAGCTTTGGTGGAATTTCTTCACTTTTAAAAAAATGTAAGCTTGCTATCCATTTGTAACTGAATTATTTCTATATTCCTGTCCTCCAAGTAATTTATTCTTTCTTCCATCTGCTCTGCCCCATTACCTATGCACTCTATTGCATCCTGTATCTCATTTCTCAATTTCTCAACTCTAGGATTTATTTGATTCTTTTTTATAATTTCAGTTTCTTAGATAAATAACTTCTTCTGTTCCTTGAGTTTATTTCTGAGTTCATGGAATTGTTTTTTTCAGTTTTCTTGTAGTTCATTGAATTTCTTCATAACAGGTATTTAAATTCTTTATGAATTAGATCATAATATTCTGTGCCTTAGAGTTTGGTTGCTGGAAAATTATTATTTTTCTGATACTTATTTACTTTATTTTACATAGTCTTTAATGATATGTTCTTCTTTAGCACTTGCAGTAGCGGACACATGTGTAGTTAAGAATTTATATTTACTTTGTTTCTTAGAATTTAGGCTGATGATTAAAAACCCTTGTTTTTTGTACTCCAGAAGATGACACTATAACTCATTTGTGGTTTCTCCTCCAGGAGCAGGCTCTGGGGGCTGCACTTGGGAGCATACACAAGAGTTGTGTCAACAGAGTTGGGGGAGGTATGACATAGTATCTCTGTGGCTCTGGGGAGTGTCCATAGGCTCGTAGGGTTCCTTGACTGGGGTACTCCCAGTGGTCTGCTGAGATCTGAAGCAGACAACAGTAAGTGCATTCCTTTAGTATTCTTTGTATTTTGGTCTGCCTCTTTCCTTTTCTTCTCATTCCCCTAATTCATGGAGGTTCCTCCTCAGATATCCAGGTACTGCTATAGGGAAATCTCCAGCTGCAACCTGCACAATTGGGGCAGCCAGTTGCTCACCCACCACTTTCCAACTCCTCCGCACTGCCAAAAGCCCAGTGCCTTGCACTGTGGTTCTGATGAAGTGGGGTCCACTAAGTGAGTTCCTCTATCTGCTCTGCCTCAAAACAAATCCCTATCCCATTCCAATGGCATGCTGGATCCCCTTGTCAAGCAGCCTGGACCTCCACAAACTCTCTTGGCTGTGGGTATCTGCCCAGTTTTGCACTCTTTGGGTTTCAGTTTTCCTGTTCACAGGGAGTGGGGATTGGGCAGACTCAAGGCCTTCCTTGGATTTTCTGCCCCCACAGAGGACCTGTCTGCTCCATTTCAGATATGCAAGTGGGTAGAAACTCCCAGGTGTCCTGTGATAATGTGCAGAAGCACCTAAATTTGGTTATGATGTCTAATTAGTTGTAAATCAAAGAAGAGAGGAATAAGAAACAACTTACCCTGCCATGATGCTGATGTCACTGTGATTAGTGACTTTAAATTGTCTTTATGTTTCACTAATCATCAGCAATTTTGTCTAGAGTTTCAAGATTACAGTTTATAAGATGGGGCTATATAACAGTCCTTCTTAGTTGTGTGATGACTAAGTGTGTGATAACACTGACAATGTTTTATGAAATATTTAAGGTACATTTGTTGCCGGGTGCTGAAATGTGGATATATCTCCGATGTTGATGTTATTTGGTACACCTACTATTAAAAAGAACAAGGTAATAAGAAAGCATAAAATTGTGAGAAACATAATACCCAGGATTCTGTTTACCAGGGATGAAAATGGGTATTTAAAATCTAGAGCAGGGTTGGCAAAACACAGCCCATGGAACAAGTCCAAACTGCCAACCTATTTTTGAACGTACTGTGAGGTAAGGAGGAATATTACATTTTTAAACGATTGAAGAAATAAGAATAATATTTTGTAATATGTGAAAATTATATGAAATTCAAATTTCAATATCTATAAATAATGTCTTATTTAAGGACACATCCATGCTCTGTCTTTTTTCTATATTGTCTATGACTGCTTTTGTGCAAAAACAGCAGAGTTGTGACAAAGACCTTATGACTTGAAAAGCTTAAAATAATTATTATCTGGCCTGCTACAGAAACCTTTGCCTACCTCTGCCCTAGAGAAACTTAAAAGTACTAGAAATAAATTAGGAATTTACTTGTAACTACTTTCCTACTTCTGTTTCCCAAATTCTTTCTTCTAAGGTACCATCAAGACCCTTAGCAGGGGGCAATGCAAAAGTGGGACAGCAGACCCTTCAGTACATAAGAACCCAACACTTCTCACCACCTTTGTGACTCTTACTGTGATCCAAATTACTGTTATCTCTCTGCTTTCACCTTGCCTTTTAATCAACCCTAATCCAGCAGTCAGATCAGGTCACTCCCCTTCTTAAGATCCACCAATGACTTCCTATACCTTGCTTGAGCCAAAGTCAAAGTTATCACAGCACCTTTCAAAGGAAGACCCTAGAAGGTATGTCCCCCACCCCATAACTCTTTGATAGCTTCTCTTCATCTTATTTTTCTTTTTGCTTCAGCCTCACTTGCTTTCTTACTTTCTCTCAAGCAGTCTGGAAATATTCCTACCCCAGAGTGGTTTGCTTATTGTCTTTTTTTTTTTTTGCTTAAAATATTCTCCCTTCATATATCTGCATGGCTAATTATTTCATCTCTTTCATGTTCTATCTAGTAGTCCTATCAATTGTTAAGACTGGGATGTTATATTTCCCAGCAATAATTGTGAGTTTTTCTACTTCTCTTTTTAGTTCTATCAGTTTTCTCTTCCATGAATTTTGGAGCTCTGTTTGAGATATACACACTTGAGATTTCTGTGTCTACTTGCTGTATTGATCATTCTTTGAATCATTATGTAATGTCCCTGGTAAATTTTTGCTCTGAGGCATAGTTTATATAGTAGTAATGTAACCACTGCTGTTTTCTTAAAAATTCATGCTTTCATGGTTTTTATTTTATATCTTTTTACTTTTATTTTTAAATTTGAAGTGGGTTTCTTATAGATAGCATATAGTTGGGTCAAGACTTTAAAATCTGTTCTGTTAATTTTTTAAAAGGCATTATTTTTAGAGCAGCTTTAGGTTCATAGTAATATTAAGGGGCAGGTACAGATATTTCCCTGTCCCCATACGTAAGCATAGCCTCTCCAGTTATTGACATCCCTCACCAGAGTGGTACATTTGTTACCACTGATGAATCTACGTTGACACATTCTAATCATCTGAAGTTCATAGTTTTATATTATCCTTCACTCTTGGTGTTGTACATTCCATGGGTTTGGACAAATATATAATGTCATGTATTCATCATTATAGTATCATACAGAATATTTTCACTGGCTTAAAAAGCATCTGTGGTCTGATCATTCCTCCTCACCCACCCCATCCCACCCCATCCCTGCAATCACTGTACTTTTTACTATCTCCATCGTTTTGCCTTTTGAGAATGTCACATAGTTGGAATCATACAGTATGCAGGTTTTTCAGATCAGCTTCTTTTACTTAGTAATATAGGGTGGGGCAAAAGTAGGTTTACAGTTGTCTGTATGGAAAAAGACATGCAGTTTACAATTATTATAATACAATAGCTTGATTAGCTCTGTTTTGTGTACTCACAAGTGTAAACCTACCTTTGCCTCACCCTGTATGTATTTAAGCTTCATTCCTGTCTTTTCATGACTTGAGAGCTTATTTTTTTTTTGTTCTGAATAATATTCCATTGTCTGGATGTACCACAGTTTATTTATCCATTTAGCTACTGAAGGCATTCTGGTTGCTTCCAGGTTTTGGCAGTTATAAGTAAAGCTGCTATAAACATCTCTGTGAGGTTTTGTGTGGACATACACTTTCAGTGACTTTGGGTAAATAGCAAGGAACATGATTACTAGATTGCATGGTAAGAGTATGTTTAGTTTTGTAAGAAACCATCTAGCAGTACCATTTTGCATTCCCACCAGTAATAAATGAGAGTTCCTGTTGCTCCCCATTCTTGACAGCATTTGGTATTGTCAGTGTTCTGGGTTTTAGCCATACTATAGGTGTGTAGTAGTATCTCATTTTTATTTTATTTTGTATTTCCTTGATGATACAAATATATAATTTAGAACATCTTTTAACATGCTTCTTTGCCATCCATATATCTTATTTGGTGAGGTTTCTGTTAAGGTCTTCAGTCCATTTTTTTTTTGTTATTTGTTTGTTTTCTTATTATTGAATTTTAAGAGTTGTCTGTATGTTTTGAATTACAGTACTTTAGCAGGTGTGTATTTGGTAAATATTTTCTCCCAGTCTGTGGCTTATCTTCTAACTTGCTTCACAGTGTCTTTTGCAGAGCAAAAGTTTTTAATTTTTTAAAAAATATATTTTATTGGGGGAGTTCCAGCGAAGGTGGAGGTGTAGGTATATAAACATTTCACTTCCTCACAGAACCAAAAGGATAGCAACCAATTTAAAAACAAAAAGCAACTAGAACTGCCAGAAAATCAAACTGCATGGAAGTCTGACAACATTCATCCAGAATGGTAGGAGGGGCAGAGATGGGAAGCCAGGGTGGAGAGGACCAGCGGCAAGGCAGCAGATGGGGGACTGGGGCGGGTGAGGTGGTGCCTGGCAGAAGAGATTTCCCACATTCACATGCAGATAATCTGGGAGGAACAACTGGGGAGTGAGACAAACCATGCAACCCAGGGTTTTAGTGAGGGAAAATAAAGCCTCAAAACCTCTGGCTGTAAAAATCTGTAAGGGTGATGGTGGTGGGAGAAACTCCCACCCTCACAGGAGAGTCCATTGGAGAAACCCATGAAATCCTTGAACATACACAAGCCCACCAACTGGGAAACAGCACCTGAAAGGGCACAATCCGCTTGGGGGAAGCAAGGGAAGTGACAGAAAGTAGGGCAAGAAGGGCAAGAGCCAAGCAAGCATCTTTGTTCCCTCTCTGACCCCTCCCCCACAGACAGTGCCACAATGCAGCCCCACCCTGGGAAATAACCTAAGGTTCTGCCCCTTACAATGTAACAGGTGCACTGAGACAAAGAAATATGGCCCAAATGAAAGAACAGATCAAAATTCCAGAAAAAGGTGGGAGTCCAAGATGGCGGCGTGGTAGGACACAGCAGATTCTACTCTCCCACAACCACGAAAAAAATCCTAGTCATTCTAGGTAGGAACAGAGCAAAGAGCCAACATTATCACGTCATAAATGAAAATAGGAGATCGCAAATTGTAGCGGACATTGAAAAACCCGAAGAGAGAGCGTGGTTTGGTGAAAGTCTCGGAAACCACAGCATTGAAAAAGGAAAAGGCACAGGCGCTCCGTGGGACCTGTGAGGCCCAGGCCCTGGAGGTAGGAGAAGTGGGCGCCCCTCGGGACCCAGAGAGTGCGCACCCGTGAACCCGAAAAAGGCACAGGCGCTCTGCGGGACCTGTGAGGTCCAGGCCCTGAAGGTGGGAGAGGTAGGTGCCCCTCTGGACCCAGAGAGTGCGCACCCGTGGACCCGGAAAAGGCGCGGGCGCTCCGCGGGACATCAGAACACACGGCAGTGAATTCCCAAGGATGCACATAGCTGTACCCAGACCCCCCCAACACACGGATCCCTTCTGGGAGGCACCAGACAGGCTTGGGGGAGAGCGCGTGCCTACACTGCGAACAGTGCACCGGAGGCTGACTGGGTCCTGAACGGGAACAGAGAAAAACTGTCTCCAGTCACCCCTCAGTGTGCTGAAGCCAGCCAGAAGACCGGTTTGGCCAGTCTGAAACCAACAATGGTGTTTTTTGTTTTGTTTTCTTTTGTATGTTTGTTTTGTTTTTGTTTTCTTTTAATTATTTTAAAGTAACCTTTCATCTTGTAATTCCTATTATT
>CM052541.1:95348377-95376273 GCA_028533065.1 Trachops cirrhosus
CTGAGAGACAAGGAGATAGGCAACCTATCAGATGCAGAGTTCAAAACACAGGTAATCAGGATGCTCACAGAATTATTGAGTTTGGTTAAAAAATGAAGTATCAAATGAAGGCTATACAAAGTGAAATAAAGGAAAATATACAAGGAACCAATAGTGAAGGGAAGGAGACTGAGACTCAAATTAATGATCTGGTTCAAAAATAAGAAATAAATGTTCAATGGGAACAGAATGAAGAAATAAGAATTCAAAAAATGAGGAGAGGCTTAGGAACCTCTGTGACAATTTTAAATGTTTCAACATCCGAAATATAGGGGTACCAGAAGGAGAAGACGAAGACCAAGAAATTGAAAACTTATTTGAAAAAATAATGAAGGAAAACTTTCCCAGTCTGGCAAAGGAAATAGACTTCCAGGAAGTCCAGGAAGCCCAGAGAGTCCCAAAGAAACTGGATCCAAGAAGAAACACACCAAGACATACCATAATTAAGTTTCCCAAGATTGAAGATAAGGAGAGAATCTTTTTAAAGTATATTTTATTGATTATGCTATTACAGTTTTCCCAATTTTCCCTTCCATCCTGTATTCCCAACCCTCCACCATTCCCCCTGCCTTAGTTCATGTCCATGGGTTGTACATATAAGTTCTTTGAATTCTGTTTCTGATGCCATTCTTAACCTCTCCCTGTCTATTTTATGCCTATCAATTTTGCTTCTTATTCTCTGTACCTTTAGCCCCTATCTTCCCCTCCCCTTCCCCACTGAAAACGCTCCGTGTGATGTGCATTTCTCTGTTCCTATTCTAGTTGTTTGCTTAGTTCTTGTTTTTCTTTTTTTTAAGGTTCAGTTGTTGATAGTTATGGGTTTGTTGTCATTTTACTCTTCCTAGTTTTTTTTTCAGTATGAATAAGCCTTTATCCTTTCATTTTATTTTCCCAGGGAAATGAGGAGAAGGAAAAAGTCATCATGTGTTTTACAAAATGATAGATAGCAAGTGGAAGTACCCGGCACAGCAAAACCAACCATCAAATAAACACTCCCCAGTAATGGAGGTCACCAAAGCCCAAGAGGGCTCAGTCTCCTGTAGTTCAGAAATGAGAAGGAATCAAGGAAAGAACAGACAGGTACATGCTTTCCTACTCTCCCTCCCTCCATCCCCATCAATTCAAAATTTCACAAAAAGCTTTGGTTTCTAACAGTAAACATGAGTTACATTTGTCTGTCTCCTATTAAACAATCTTGTGGCTACTTTGACATAAGTTTTTTTGCACCTGCATAAAAGTTCCTGAGTGACTTGGATATACATTCATCTTCCCTTTCTTGGTCTCCCAACCCCACATTCAACATGAAAGGCCCCCTCATTGCTTCTATACCCTAGGATTAGGGATTAAAATAAAGCAATCTAAGTCTTTGGCATGAATCACATATCAAGGAATGGTCTGGACTCAGGGTATTGGGAAAAATGGATGGAATATTTTTAGCTTCTTCAGAATTTTTTCACAACTTATGTAAGAGATGGGGTGACACTCCATACATGGAATGTATGTGTGGGTATGTGGGCTTTTGTGGTGGGGTGCAGATGAAAAAGGAGACAGGGTAGGAGTCAAGTTTTTAGAACAGAAGATTTGGTCCAAAATAGAAAAGAGGGGAAGAGAAAACAAAAGAAAGGATGATTCAAGACCCCCACTTCAAGAGGGGTCCCTAAGCTTATGTTTCAGATCCTTGTTGCCTGGTGCAGAACATTTTGTCAAAGACACTTTAGCTATTTTTCTCAATACAAAAAGAAGTTTGTAAACAATAAAACCCCAAAAGAACGGCCAACACATTTACACAAACTAGGCCACCTAGCAATCACCAAGTCAGCAATTGTGAAGTCCTACAAAACCCAGAAAAATACAATAACTAGAGGAGGCAGCAATTGGGGGAGACAAGAACCCAGAATCAGACACACATAACCCAATGCATCCTATTGCATTTGCCCCGTTTCAACACACTGAGGTAGGTTTTTGGTGATCTCACAGTGTGTAAATGAAACCCGCTTTTCTTCTTCAGCTACTATGACACTAGTCATTGCTGCAGCAGGGCAGGACACTGGCTCTAGGTGCCACAAAGAAGTCATCACTTATGGTCTCTCTGGAGGCCAAATGGAAAAACAAAGAATTTTTAAAGGTTGAGGAATTTAGTCGCTGCTTCATTTATCCATCCTTGGACAACTCAAAATGGGTAGAGAGGTATTGTTTTTAAAACCTATCTTTATCAACTCGTTTTTTGTTTTTAAAACACACACACACACACACACACACACACACACACACACACACACACACACACCCCTTGCTGTGCATGGTAAGCCTAGTCCAATCTAGTGAGGGATGGATCTGGTATAATGAGAGTCCCAAACCCTGGAGTTAGAGGTTTGGAACAGGAATCCTTGGTCACACATATATAGACAACCCTCACCTAACCTTGGCTTCCCATCTGTGCCTTTCACCTAGCCCCACCTCTCCTGACCTCTGCACTAACCACTCATTCCTGTTCAGACCACTTTTCAATCTTCCAGTAGAAGGAGATCAACTAATGGGGTCACCCAGTTAAAATGTAGTCTTCCACAAAACATTGAAGATGGAGGGGTTTCAAGAGGACACTATGGCAGAAAACCCAGCTCTAACTGGCAAAAATGAGGTAGTTCAATAGGTTATTTACTCCGAATGGTTGTTCTCCCTGATGATAAAAACAAAAAGTATTCCTGCTGTGCAGACCCAGAGTTGCTGCCCACTTATCCCTGAGATTGCTCATGTACCTGAGAACACAGTGTAGGAATGAGGGCTTTAGATTAAAATACACAAAAATACAAAACCAGCATATTTATATTATGAAAAAAAAGTTAAAATGTACAACATACATCATTCACACAGTTAATGTAGTTGGCATCCTGAAGAAAGTGGGACCCAAGGCGCATTGTCCAAGGGACCAAATAAAATTGTATTGGCTCAGAAATGGGGTGGGAGGGAGCTTGGGAGCAGCAGGTCTGCAGCTGTTCCCCAACCATCCCTTTTGCCTATAGTCACAGCGCATTGCTTGGGGGCAATTCTCAGCATCTTATCCCAAGAGTGGGGGATTAGGAAAAACCCTGGTCTACCCATGAGAGATTCCCTCTCACAGAATGTACTTGTTTGTGGGCTGGGTTCATCAATCTGGTCTCATGCTAATCTTTTCACTTCAGCGGGAGAAATATTATCATTACATATTCTTTAAAATGAAAACAACTTCCCTATCCAGGTCACTTTCTGAAGCTGGAGACTCAAATAAAGCATGCATGGGGGCTTTCCCCCAAAGCCCTCACATGCATTTGGATAGAGTGTGGTTGGAGTTCCTTTGCCTCCCCCTGGTTGGAGTTTCTTCGCCTTCTGACCAAGAAAGAAGAGGGGGTAAACCTATGGAACTCAGCCTGAGATACATGGCAGTGCCAGCTGCCCCTTGCCCACCCTGTCCCCACTTTCTTCATTCTGCAGATTGATGCCTGCTCCTTGAACCTTCCTGATCACAAAAGGATAGCCTCTGACCCACTGTATCTCAATTCTGGGCATCAGGGAGCAGGCCAGAGCCATGGATTTCTTCTTCATCTCAAAATTAGGCTGGCTTTCCCTGTGAGCTGGGGGCCTGCTGGGCCTTCAATGGACATGAAGCCACCATATGGCTGATGTTCTGGTGGAACTGGCACTTCTTGGGCTGGGGTGGCAGCTTGCATTCCTTGGCATGATGGTCTAGATCTCCACAGTCGTAGCACCTGTTTCCTTTTGATCTGCACTTCTGCATGTTCTTCCCTTTTGGCTGCCTCTCACTTCCAATACAGAACACCCCACCAGGGCTGGTAACTCAAATAGATTACAGGCCTTTGTTGGAATTCTTAAAGGTGAACTCTACTGCCTCATCCTCCTTCAGGCTCCAGAAGCCCTCCATGTGCATCTTACTCTGGTGCACAAATACATCCACTGGTGGGTCAAGTGAGAACTCAGTGCAGGCAGTCATGGACAGGAAGCCAAACCCCATGTGCACATCGAACCACTTACAGTTGCCGGCACTGTGCAGCAGCTACTGCTCCTCTGATACTGGGGCGGCATCTGCTGGCACCTCCTCTGGTGCCTTGGCACAGCCACCTAAAAACTGCTGGTTTGACACAGAGCCCATGGTAGTTGGCTAAGCTGGTTGCCCGGGGTCCCAGGTTAGGTGGCTATTGGCTTCACAGAAGTCTGGAGGTCTGATCCTCTTCTGTTTCTTAGATAAGTCTCTTTAACTTTGCATATAATAAGGACCTGGTGATGATGAATTCCTTTAGCTTTATCTTATCTGCCCATCCATTCTAAATGAAAGCTTTGCTGGATAGAGTAATCTTGGGTGTAGGTCCTTGCCTTTCATGACTTCAAATACTTCTTTCCAGCCCCTTCTTGCCTTCAAGGTTTCTTTTGAGAAATCAGCTGACAGTCTGATGGGAACTCCTTTGTAGGTAACTGTCTCCTTTCCTCTTGCTGCTTTTAAGATTCTCTCTTTATCTTTAATCTTGGGTAACTTAATGATGATGTGCCTTGGTGTGTTCCACTTTGGGTCCAATTTCTTTGGGACTCTCTGGGCTTCCTGGACTTCCTGGAAGTCTGTTTCCTTTATCAGATTGGGGAAATTTTCCTTCATTATTTGTTCAAGTAAGTTTTCATCTTATTGCTCTTGTTCTTCTTCTTCTGGTGCCCTTATGATTTGGATATTGGAATGTTTAAAATTGTCCCAGAGGTTTCTCAGCCTCTCCTTATTTTCTGAATTCTTGTTCCTTCATTCTGTTCCAGTTGGATGTTCATTCCTTACTTTTGTTCCAAATCATTGATTTGAGTCCCTGTTGCCTTCCTGTCACTGTTGGGTCCCTGAATATTTTGCTTTATTTCACTTCGGGTAGCCTTCATTTGTTTCTTCATTTTGCGACCAAGCTCAATCAGTTCTGTGGGCATCCTGATTACCAGTGTTTTGAACTCTGCCTCTGAGAGGTTGCCTATCTCCTTGTCTCTCAGTTCTTTTTCCAGAGCTTTGATCTGTTCTTTCATTTGGGCCATATTTTTTGTCTTCGCACACTTGTTATATTGTAAGGGGGTGGGGCCTCAGGTATTCACCATGGCAGGGCAACCCTCTTTGCTGGGTTGTGGCACTGTCTGTGGGGGAGGGGTCAGAGAGAGAACAATGCTGCTTGCTTGCTCTGCTCTAGTTTCCAACAAACTCCTATGTGACTCTGGGAGTTTCTCCCATGGTGCCAACCCCCACTGTAGTTATGGCTAGATTTGAGTCTTAGTTTTCTGTTCAGCCAGTCCTGCCTGACTCACATAGTCCACCACCTTGCTGCGGGACCTCTCAGCCAGCCCACCCGCATGATCTGCCTCCTTGCTGTGGGTCTCCTCCACCCACCCTGCTGCCTTTCTCCTTTCTACAGGTCTGGTTGAATATTTCTTTAATTCCTTCCTTGTCAGAGTTCCACGCATTTTGATTTTCTGGCACTTCTGGTTGTTTCTTGTTTTTAGATTGGGTGTTATCCTCCTTTTGGTTGTACCAGGAAGTGAAGGGTTTCTACCTATGTCTCCATCTTGGCCAGAACCCATAGGAGAGAATCTTAAAAGCAGAAAGAGAACAGGAGAGAGTCATCTACAAAGGAGTGCTCAAAAGACTATCAGCTGATTTCTCAAAAGAAAACTTACAGGCAAGAAGGGGCTGGAAAGAAGTATTCCAAGTCATGAACGGCAAGGACCTACATCTAAGATTACTCTATCCAGCAAAGCTTTCATTTAGAATGGAAGGGCAGATAAAGTGCTTCTCAGAGAAGGTCAAGTTAAAGGAGTGCATCATCACCAAGCCCTTATTATATGCTTATTTAAGGAAAAGAAGAAGATAAAAATATGCCCAGTAAAATGACACCAAACTCACAACTATCAACAACTGTACCTAAAAAACAAAAACAAAAAGTAAGCAAACAAGTAGAACAGAAACAGAATCACAGAAATGGAGATCATGTGGAGGGTTATTAGTGGGGATGGGGAAGGGGAGAATGGGGGAAAAGGTACAAGGAATAAGAAGCATAAATGGTGGTACACAATAGACAGGGGAAGGTTAAGAATAGTATAGGAAAAATGGAGAAGCCAAAGAACTTATATGTATGACCCATGGATATGAACTAAGGGGGGCGGTAATGCAGGAGGGAGTGTACAGGGAGGAGGGGGGTATGGAGAAAATATATTGGGACAACTGTAACAGCATAATCAGTTTTATTTGGATAAAGTAATCTTGGTTTTAGGTCCTGGCTTTTCATCACTTTGACTACTTCTTGCCAGTCCTTTCTTACCTGCAAAGTTTCTTTTGAGAAATCAGCTGACAATCTTACCGGAACTCCTTTGTAGGTAACTTTGCTTTTCTCATACTGCTTTTAGGATTCTCTTCTTATTTTTAACCTTTGGCATTTTCGTTATGATGTGTCTTGGAGTGGGCCTCTTTGCAGCCATCTTGTTTGGGACTCTGTGCTTACTGAAGTTACATGTCTATTTCCCTCACCAAATTAGGGAAGTTTCCTTTCATTGTTTTTTCAAATAGATTTCCAATTTCTTGCTCTTTCTCTTCTATTTCTGGCACCCTTATGATGTGAATATTGGATGCTTAAAATTGTCCCAGAGGCTTCTTACACTATACTCATTTTTTTGGATTCTATTTTCTTCTGGTTCTGATTGGTTGTTATTTGGTTCCTTATGTTACAAATCATTGATTTGATTCTTGGCTTCATCCACTCTACTCTTGTTTCCCTGTGAATTGTTCTTTATTTCAATTAGTACATCCTTCATTTCTGACTGGATCTTTTTTATGCTGTTTAGGTCCTCACTAATTTCCTTGAGCATCCTTATATGCAGTGTTTTGAACTTTGCATCTAATAGATTGCTTATCTCCATTTCATTTAGCCCTTTTTCTGGAGTTTTGATCTGTTCATTCATTTAGGCCATGTTTCTTTGTCTCATCATTTCGGCAGTCTCCCTGTGTTTCTTTCTATGTATTAGGTAGAGCTGTTTTGACTCCTTGTCTTGGTAGTATGGCCTAATGCAGTAGGTGTCCTGTAGGGTCCAGTGGCACAACCTCCCCTATCACCCAAGCTGAGTACTCGAGGTGCACCCTTTTTGTGGGCTGAGTACACCCTCCTTTTGTAGTTGAGTCTTGGTTTCTTTTGGCAGATTTATGAGAGGGATTTACCTAGGCCAGTCAGCTGTGAGGATTGGCTATGACCACTGACCACCAACATCTGCCCTCTGTGGAGGATCAGTTGTGCAGAGGCAGGGTGGTGATTTTCCAGCATGGTCTGTAGTTGTCCACTGAGTGCGCTGGCCCTGAGGTTTTCTCCCACAGTGCAGGCCAAGGTCAGCCCCCACTTGTATTTTTCCTGGGGTTTCCCTCCCTGAACTAGAAAGCAATCTGAGAAGGCTGCTACTTGTGCTGGACTTAGAGATACCCAGGCAAGCACACACTGGGAAACTAGACTGGCTGCTGCTAGTGCCTGGCTGGAGCTCACTGAGGCCAGCTGTTGCTTGTTTGATAGGATTTAGAAAATTGTGAAACATGAGCCAAGACCAGACATTCATATGGAAAACCAGCTTGGGTGGGCCTGTAAGTTGGGTGGGGTAGAGTTTCTAGGGATCTCCAAGGCCGCTCAAATAGTATTAGCCAGGTTGATCAAGTCTCAAATATGGCACCAGCCTGCTGGCTCTGTGGCTCTGAGGGAGTGTGGCTTAGAAAAGGGACAATGGCCTCTTCTTGCTTTGATGCCAGATACTTCAGCCTCTCCCAGTATGCCATTGGTGCCCTTTAAGCTGCCAACCCAGTGCTAGAGCTCAAAAGGAGTGAGTCTGAGTAGGTGAGTCCATATGTGGGTTTTTTAAGAAGATATTCTTGGGGCTCCAGAAGTTTCTTCCATCAACTGAATATCCACTGTTTTTTTGCCACCAGAAGTTGTGGGGACTTATTTTCCTGGCACTGGAAACCTGGGCTGTGGGGCTTGGTATGGGGCTGGGATTCCTTGTTCCTGAGATATCCCTCCTGAATTTTTATCCACCACATGTGGGTGAGAGACCAGACCAGTTTGCCTCTGTGCCCCTCCTACCAGTCTGGATGGATGTGGTTTCTTTAACTCTGTAGTTGTCAGACTTACATTCAACTCAATTTCTGATGGTTCTGAGTGATGGTTGATCTATATTTTAGTTGTAATTTTGATGTGGTTGTGTGAAGAGGCAAGCCATGTCTGCTGATGCCATCATCTTGGCTGGCCAAAGTTTTTAATTTTAATGAAGTCCAGTTTTTCAATTATTTCTTTCATGAATCATGTCCTTGGTGTTGTATCTAAAAAGTCATTGTCATACTCAAGTTCTTCAGATTTTCTCTTATGTTATCTTTTAGGGGTGTTATAATCGTGGGTGTCATATTTAGGTCTGTGATCTATTTTGAGTTATTTTTTGTGAAGGCTGTAAGGTCTGTGTCTAGATTCATTTTTTTTGCAAGTGGATGTCCAGTTGTTTCAACACCATTTGTTGAAAATATTATCTTTGCTCCATTGTATTGTCTTTGTTCCTTTGTCAAAGAACAGTTGACTGTATTTATGTGGGACTATTTCTGGGCTATCTATTCTGTTCCAGTGATCTACTTGTCTATTCTTTCACCAATACTACACTGTCAAGATTACTGGAGTTTTATAGGTATGTTTTGATGTTGGGTCACATCAGTCCTCCAACTTTTTTCTTCTCCTTCAATATATATTGGCTATTCTGGTTCTTGTGCCATTTCATATACACTTCAGAATCAGTATCAATATCCTTAAGGTACTTTGTTGTAGTTTTGTTGAAATTGCCTTGACTCTCTATATTAAATTGGGAAGAAATGATATCATGACAGTGTTGAGTCTTCCTATCCATGAACATGGAATATCTTTCCATTTATTTAGTTCTTTGATTTTGTTAATCAGAGTTTTGTTAATTCTTGGTTTTTGATTGGTGCATTTAGACCAATAGTTTTTTTTAAAAATGAAAACACAAATAAATTTTTGTTGTTTGCCTAAATTTATTTAAGGCAAGTCCCAATTCAATTCATTCAGGAAGAAGATGTCTGAAAAGTCTTCCAAAGTACTGCTGTTAACCCTATTTATCTGAGCAACAGTGGTGGTCCAGGTTTGGATATGATAAACTTTATCAAGGAGAGGACAAGAATCAACTCTTTTATCTTCCACTCTATTTTAGTTATTTTTTTCCCTTGTTTGCAGTGTGCAGTCTGTCCCTCCTTATACTCTTACTTATACTCATATCTTCTCATTTCATTTTCCCCCTTTTATCTTTTGAAATTATATTTTATGTCCCCATAACTTCAGATTGAAATATAAATGTCCTACTATGTTATTTTCATGGACTTTCTTGTGATCTGACCCCAACATATATTGCCATCATTGTTTCCCTTTGCTTTTTTGTCCATAACCTAATTCTCTAAACAAATGAACAACTCTTTTTTCCTCTGCCCTTGCTGTGTTGATTCCTCTTTCTGTGGTCCTTTGATTTAAACCAAAACCAAAACTAACCCACCTCTTTCCCCACTCCCTGAAATGTCAAATTATTGAACTTAAAAACAATTCTGGAAAACAAGAAGGAAAAGAGATGTAAAATAATCTGACTCTCCAAGTTTAGTGTTGTCAGATGTCAAAAGTGTCAGTGCCAACAAAGGAAGCCAGGTGTTACAGAGGACTAGAGGAAACGGAATATTACAATTGGAACTTACCAGCTGCTGCTGGACCAACTGCTAAATAAGAAAAGAAAACAAATTATTATTTTTCTGAATTATGTACTCAGTTCTCATTGAAAATCCACTTGAAACATCAGATAAAGGATTTTTTGGAACCATTAAATCCTATACAAATATGCTATTCCTTATTAATTCAACATTAACTTTACTTTAATAACCTATATATCTAGGGCATTTTGGAAGGCCTGTGTGATTAGGTATATGAATAAAACTCACTTTTTCTAATGAAATATTTTTTTCTAAACATTCTTAATCAGGGGAAGGGTCACAAACTTTCAGGAGACTGGTTACCTATTAAAGGTTCATTCAGTTCCATCTCTCTCTTTTCTGTTTTTCAACATGTGCTCTTCCTTTCAAAACTCTTAACACCAGGTCAGCTTTCTTTTTAGTGCAGAAAGTTTATTTATAATTATTAATTTGAAAACTTTTGTCATAATTTTTCTACATTTTTTTTTTAAGAGAGGGACAGAAACATCAATGTGTGGTTGCCTCTCACACACCCCCCACTGGGGACCTGGTCAGCAACCCAGGCATGTGCCCTGACTGGGAATTGAACCAGCAACCCTTTGCTTCGCAGGCTCATGCTCAATCCACTGAGCCACACCAGCCCGGGCTACATTTTTTCTTTCTGATCATCTCTGGGATTTAACCAGAATTCTAAATTTGGTTTAAAAAACATCAGGTATAAACATGTAACCTGTGTAAGACAAGGGTTCTTACTCGCACATTTTTCAGGAGTATAGAATAGGGAAGAGCAGGGATCAATTATTGACAAATGAGAAACTCTAAGTTTTCAATTTCCTGACCCTCTTTTCTAGTCCTAAGTCTTTCATGGTAGATATTTTTAGAGTCAGCAAAATGGAGTTGCCTGTAGTCCCTCTTCCTTTTCAACTTTTATGAGAAAACTCTTCAAAGAGCTATAATGTTTATTTAAAATTAGCTTTTATTTTTCTGCTTATTTCAATTTATAATCTTATAACATCTTTGTTTTATTCTTCATCCTCCACCATATCATTTTTCTAGGTCCATCACTTAGTTCACGTATTCCTGCCTTATTTCAAAAGCATCTGAGCTTAAGTCTTTAAAATTCATTTTATTTAATTTTTAAAACTCAAGACTTATAGTTTATTTTTTTAATTGTTGTTCAAGTACAGTTGTTTCCATTTTCCTGCCACCACTTACCCCTGCCCCACCCACCCCCACTTCCTACCGTCAATCCTACCCCTCTTTGGCTTTGTCCATGGGTCCTTTATACATTTTTCTTGATACCCTTCCCCTTCTTCCCATTGTTATTCCATTTCCCCCTCCCCTCTGGTTACTGTAAGTTTGTTCTTTATTTCAATGTCTCTGGTTATATTTTGCTTGCTTGTTTGTTTTGTTGATTAAGTTCTTTTTTTAAATAATACTTTATATTCAATATTATTTTGTATTAGTTCAGAGCTAAGTTTTTATTAGTTTACAAAATTTGCTTTTAATAACAAGTTCAGATAATGTCTGTCCTCTTTAGTCATTGCTTCAGTAGATTTTTTAACTTAAAATCAATCATTTTAGGAAATGCAGAAAGATATGAAAGCAAAATAAGGTTGGGAAATATGCTACTTAGGTTTCTTATTAACATAAGTAATTGTAGCCATTCAGAGAATGAGACCTGAACTCTGTGGTGGGCCAAAGGACACTAGAAATGCTAACCAAACAAACTTGTGTGTTGGTGGGTTTGAAAAAGAACTTTAAGCAGCCTAACACAAAATTCAAGTTTCCAAAAATTCAGTTAAAGTGGGAAAGAGAAAAAATTTCTGAGACCATTGTCCCTTTTAAGAAGAAAGTTACAATGAAATTGGATATATCAACCTCTGTTTGCTTTTGTCTGGTAACATAAGCCTGAAGAGCAAAGCTGGAGACATCAGTAATGCCCACAACTTCACATAAACTGAAGTTAACAGGAGCAGTGGGGATGGCATGTAGTAATTATGACTGTTTTAACATTACACACTTACATTGAGATATTAGTTTCATTAGCTTCAAATATTAACTTCACACAATTATTATAAATATGCATTATTTATGAATTATGAGCTAATATGACTATAAAGGTTGTTATTACATTAAGTTGAAGATTTATTTTTGGAAGATCCAATATGCCTGCAGATTAGGTGGAATCTACACTAACCTCCTCCCAGGACCAAACTAAAATTACAGCATAATTATAGAAAAGACATCCTGAATAAACAACTGAAACTAGCTAGAGAGAAGCATTATAAACATGGACTTACAGAAGCTGCACTAAAACTGATAGGAAGTGTGGCAGCAGGAGAGGGCTGGCTGGGCCCCAAAAGATGGCAGATAAAGTTCCAGAGGAATATCTTAGCTGAAGATGGTGTTCCCCCTGAAAAGTGTGGGGTCAAAACCCCAAACTGGTATCCCCAGCATACAGTACCAGAACCAGGAATGGCAGTCATATAACATCCAGCCGTAAAAAGCAATAGGGTTTCTCCTTATTGGGAGAGATCGCTAGAGATGCAGCCCACCTTCTTAAAGGGCCAATGCACAAACTTTGTTTGCAGCCCCTTCCCCTGAGCTCCAGCAGAGGGAGGGCAGAGGGGACTAGAGCCTCATGAGGGGAGAGTCTGGGCCCTGGAGAAAGAGCCAAAGGATCAGCCACCAGGATATCTATGCTCAGTCATACCTCCATACTGCAGAAGCCATCTTTCTTGGGCAAATCATTCCCCTTGATGTGGCATCAGCCTGGAGGGAAAGCAATAGCCCCACCCACAAGAATCCCTCTCACCCCATCTGTGGAGCTTAAGCCCTGTTGAGGAGTAAAACTGGAGGCTATTTCAGTGACTAAGCCTAACAGGGAGCCTGCAGAAAAGGCAGATCTCTGGGAGCTTTGAGACTTTTGCCAACCTGCTGCTGGGCCTGGTGCTGGTGAAAGCTGGCCTTGGTGCTCAGCTTGGTCCTTTTCACATGCACCCAGGACCAGCAGAGGAAACCACAACCTGTGGATTGCTGTTCGCTTTAAACGGGTTGCCCAGGGCTGGTCACAGGTAGCCTCTGACAGAGGGCTGCAACAGTGTCTTTGGAGATCTCTCTAATGCATAGAGACAAACACAAAAAGACAGCCAAGTAGGAAGACAAAGAAACAGACTCCAAATGAGCAAACAAGAGAATGCCCCAGAAGAAGAGCTAAATGAAATGGATTCAAACAATTTATCAGATAAAGAGTCAAAGTAATGATTATAAGAGTCCTCAACAGCATGAGGAAAGACATAGAAACAGTAAAAAAAGACCACTCATAAACGAAGACTGCAATATCTGAAATAAAGAACACATTAGAAGGAATAAATAGGTTTGATGAAGCAGAGGATTGAATAACTGATTTGGAGGACAAGGTAGGAAAAAACCCCTACCCAATCAGAGCAGAAAAAAGAATAAAAAAAAGAATAAAGAAAATAAGGAGAGTTAAAAGGACATTTGGGACAACATGAAGCAAAACAACATCTGCATTATGGAGGTACCAGAAAGAGAAGATATATATCAAGGGAATGAGAACCTATTATTTGAAGAAATAATGAGTGAACACTTCCCTAACTGGTGATGGAAAAAGACACATAAGTCCAGGAAGCCCAGAGACTCGCAAATAAAATGGACCCAAAGAGGCCCATAGCAAGACAGTCATAATTAAAAAGGCAAAACTTAAAGATAAGGAGAGAATCTTGAAAGTCCCAAGAGAAAGGCAGTTAGTTACCTACGAGGAATCTCCTATAAGACTCTTATCTGATATCTCAACAGAAACATTTCTGGCATGAAATATTCAAAGTGATGTAAAGCAAAATCTACAACCAAAGCTACTTTACTTGGCAAGGCTATCATTTAAAATTAAAGGATAAACAAAAAGCTTCCCAGTCAAGAAGAATCTAAAGAGTTTTTTTACCACCAAAAAACAGTACTACTATAAACATTTCTTTGTAAATGAGGGCTACCTTTAAGAAGAAGAAGAAAAAGAAAAAAACCCCAGAGGAACATGGTTAAAGAAAAAAATGGTGATAAATGTGTATCTATCAATAATTACTTTAAACGTAAATGGCTTAAATGCTCTAATCAAAAGACACAGTGTAGCTGAATGGACAAGAAAACAAGACCCATATATAGTTGTATGATGTCTCCAAGAGACCCATCTCAAAATGAAAGAAACACACATACTAAAAGTAAAGGGATAGATAAAGATATTTCATGCATATGGATAGGAAAAAAGCTGGGGAAACAATCCTTGTATCTGACAAAATAGACTTTAAAACCAAGGCTATAGTAAAAGACAAAGAAGGACACTACATAATGATAAAGAGAATAATAAACCAACAAGGGGACATAATCCTAGTAAACACTTACACACCCAACATAGGAGCACCAAAATATGGAAACCAAATCTTGATGGAAGGAAAGGGAGACATCAACAATAATACAGTCATAGAAGAGGATTTTTAGCACCCCATTGATATCAATGCATAGAGCTTCCAGGTAGAAAATCAACAAGGGGACTACAGTCTTAAATGACACAATAGATTAAATGGATTTAATTGATATCTACAGAGCATTTCACTCCAAAGCAGCAGAATATATCCTTTTCAAGTGCATATGAACATTTTTTAGTGTAGATCATATGTTAGGGCACAAAACAAGTCTCAATAAGTTTAAGAGATTATAATCATATCAAGCATCTTCTCTGACCATAAAGGTATGAAACTAGAAATCAATCACAAGATGAAAACTAAGAAGTGCACAAAGATATAAAGCTAAATAATATGTTACTAAACAATGAATAGGGTAACAATGAGACCACGGAAGAAATAAAAATATACCTTGAAACAAATAATGTTAAGAACACAACAACCCAAATCTGTGGACACAGGTAATGTAGACATAACAGAGAAATTCATAGCATTACAGGCCTATCTCAAGAAACAGGAAAATACTCAAGTAAACAATCTAACTTTACACTTAAAGGAACTTGAAAAGGAACAACAAAGCCCAAAATGAGTAAAAGGAAGAAAATAATAATATAGTGTGAAAAAACCCCACAAAAGGTTAATGAATCCAAGAGGCATTTCTTTGAAGGAAAACAAACAACCAAACAACCAAACAAAATCAATGAAACTTTAACCAGCCTCATGAAGAAAAAAAAAAGACCCAAATAAATAAAAACAGAAATGAAAGAGGAGAAATAACAAATGACACCACAGAAACATAAAATATTGTAAGAAAATATTACAAACAACTGTATGTCAACAAATTGGGCAATCCAAGTGAAATGGATAAATTCTTAGAAACATACAATCTTCCAAAACTAAATCAGGAAAAATAATTAAATTTGAATAGACAGATTACACCTAGTGAAATTGAAACAGTAATCAAAAGATTCCTGGCACAAAAAAGTCCTGGACTGGATAGCTTTCCAGGTAAATTTTACCAAATATTCAGAGAAGATCTAACACTTCTTTTTCTCAAGCATTTCCAAAAATCAAGATGAGGGAAGACTCCAAAGCTCATGTTATGAGATCAGTATTATCCTAATTTCAAAATCAGATAAAGTCACCATAAGAAAAGAAAATTAAAGTTGCCAATATCCTTGATGAACATTGATGCTAAAATCCTCAACAAAATGTTAGCGAACTGAATACAGCAATACATCAAAAAGATCATACACCATGATCAAGTAGGATTGATTTGTGGGATGCTAGGGTAGTACAACAATCACAACTCAATAAATGTGATACACTACATAAACAAAATGAAGGATAAAACCCCCATGATCTGTCAATAAATGCAGAAGAAGCATTTGATAAAATCCAGCACCCATTTATGATAAAAACTCTCAGCAAAGTGGGAACAGAAGGAACATCCCTCAATGTAATAAAGATCTTAAATGAAACCCTCAGGTAACATCATACTCAGTGGGCCAAAACTACAATGTTCCCCTTAAGATTGGGAAGAAGACAGGGATGTCTGTTTTTGCCACTCTTATTCAACACAATACCAAAAGTTCTAGCCATTGCAATTAGACAAGAAGAAATAAAAGGCATCCAGATTGGAAAGGAAGATGTAAAACTGTCATTATTTGCAGATGATATGATATGGTATATAGAGAATGCTAAATATTCCACCAAAAACTACCGAAAGTGATAAATGTATTCAGTAAAGTAAAGGATACAAAATTAATATCTAGAAATCAGTTGTATTTTTATATGCAATAAATGAACTATAAAAAGAGAAATAAATAAACAATCCCATTCACAATAGCTTCAAAAAGAATAAAATGCCTAGGAATAAATTTAATCAAGAATGTAAAAGACCTATGCTCTCAAAATTATAAGACACTGAAGAAAGATATTGAAGAAGATAAAAATCAATTGAAGCACATAAGATGTTCTTGGATAGGAAGAATTAATATTACAATGTCCATACTATCCAAAGCAATCTACATACTCAACACAATTCTTATCAAAATGCCAATGTCTTATTTCATAGAACTAGAACAAATATTCAAAAATTTTACATGGAACCACAGAAGACTCCAAATAGCAACAGAAATCCTGAGAAAGAAGAAAAAAGTTGGAGGAATCATGCTACCTGATATCAAACTATATTATAAGGCCATAGTAATAAAAATAGCATGGTACTGGCATAAAAAGACATATAAGTTACTGGAGAAGAATAGAGATCCCAGAAATAAACCCATGCCTTTATAGTCAGTTAATGTTTTACAAAAGGGACAAAAACATACAATGGGGTAAAGATAGTTTATTCAATAAATGCTTTTGGGAAGATTGGACAGATATGTGCAAAAAATGAAACTAAACCACCTAATACATCACACACAAGAATAAACTCAAAATGGATTAAAGCCTTAAATGTGTGACTTGAACTATAAAAATCCTAGAAGAAAACTTAGGCAGTAATATATCAGACATTTCTCATAGCCACATTTTTTCCAGATATATCTTCTTGGGCAAGGGAAACAAAACAAATAATAAACAAATGGGACTATATCAAACTAAAAAGTTTTTTTTTTTTTTTTTGCACAGCAAAGAAAACCATCAACAAATTGAAAAGATAACCCACTGAATGAGAGAACATATTTGTCAGTGGTGCAACTGATAAGGAGTTAATATCCAAAATTTATAAGAACTTAAAGAACCCCAAAATAAACAACCCAATTTTAAATGGAAAAAGGACCTGAATAGATACTTCTCCAAAGAGGACATACAGATGGCCAATAGACATATGAAAACATGTTCAACATCACTAATCATCAGAAAAATGCAAATCAAGTCCACAATGAGATCTTGCCTCATACCTGTCAGCATGGCTATCGTCAATAAATAACAAAGAAGTGTTGATGAGGAAGTAGAGAAAAGGAAACCCTCATTCACTATTGGTGGGAATCCAGATTGGTGCAGCCACTGTGGAAAGCAGTATGGAATTACCCCCCAAAATTAGAAATGGAACTGCCTTATGACCCAGTGATTCCACTTCTGGCAATATATCCTATGAAACCCAAAACACTAATTTGAAAGAATACATGCACCCCTATATTCATTATGGCATTATCTACAATAGTCACGACTTGGAGGCAGCCCAATTGTCCATCAGTAGATGAGTGGATAAAACGACTATGGTACATTTACACCATGGAGTACTACTTGGCTCTAAAAATGAAAATCTTACCCTTCATGAAAGCATAGATGGACCTGGAGAACATTACACTAAGTGAAACAAGCCAATCAGAGAAAGACACTTACCATATGATTTCACTCATATGTGGAATCTAATGAACAAAATGAACTATCAAGAAAAATAGAGACAGACTTATATAGATAAAGAGGAGACTGACAGCTCTGGGGTTGGGGATTGGGGAAGTGGAGGGGTCTAGTAAAAAAGAAAAAGAAAGAGAAAGAACTGTTGGACAAGGACAACAGTGTGGTGATTGTGGGATTAGGGGAGTGGGTGGAGGTAGAAGCCAGTATTGGGAGAGTGGGATAAATGGTAATGGAAAAAAATGCAATAAAAATGCTATCAACTAAGAGTTGACAGATAAATTGGTTAAATCAAATGCGTTGCCTCTCAAATAAATGATCCAGTATATGTTTGAAGAATATATGACATAAGAAAATGTTTAAAGAAATTTTGCAACCTTTGAAAGCACGAACTATATAAAACTTAGTCCCATTGAAAAAATTAGGACCACTAGTAAATAAAAAATGTTATTCTTTGTTCACAGGTCATGTAGGTTCAGTAATGTGAAATCAAGAGAATGAGAATATGAGATTTGCAGGGAAATGATTAGAGATATTACCAAATGGAGATTAACACAAATGAAATTTTTACAGAGGTTAAATAATTTACAAAGCCACATATCTGGTAAGTATTTTAGCTGAGATTTGAACCCCCTATGTCTATCTGATTCCTTTCTTAACCACTGCAATATATTACTATTCCATCTTTTTTAAACCAATTAACATAATGCAAATGATTTAATTCCATATTTAAATTATTCTTTAGGGCATACTTCTGGAAGTGGAATTATACATTTAAAGAATATTATATTTTAGCCCTGGCTGGTGTAGCTTAGTGGATTAAGCACGGGCCTGTGAACCAAGAGATCATGGTTCAATCCCCATTCAGGGCACATGCCTGGATTGCAGGCCAGTTCCCAGCAGGGAATGCACAGGAAGCAACCATACATTGATATTTCTCTCCCTCTCTCCTTTCCTTCCCCTCTGAAGATAAATAAATAAAATCTTTAAAAAAAAAGAATATTATATTTTATGTATCTTGCAACACACTGCAAATTGCTCTCTAAAATGATTAGATTAATTTAAGCAGGGCTAGTGATGGATGAATGTACAATTTTTAGCAATGCATTGCCAACATTGTTTATTATATTTAAATTTTTCTTCTCATTAGGTGAAAATACTACCTCAGAAACTTAATTTTCTGTCTTAAAAAATTTTTTTCCAGTCACTGGGCATAGTGTGGTTTCTAAATTCTTCAGTAATTAAGGTACTAGATAATAAGGAGGTAAAGGGGGTTGGAAAATATAAGCGTGAAGTCCTTTTCATTAGGAAAAATTTCTGAAGGACTCTGGAATTAGACGAATAACAACTTATTAAGAGGTATTGGGGTAACTGGCAGAACAACATGAAACAAAAACATATTAGCAGAATTTTTGGATAAAGAATATAATTTCCTTTTTTACTCTTTCAAAATTGTTAACAAAGAGATCTCTGGTGGACACCAGGACTCCCCCAGAAAGACATGCATAGGGGGAAGAACCAGAGGGATTAGCAATTCTTTTGTGGTAGAGGAATAGTCTGAGTCTGAAGGGACTGGCTCAGTATATTTCAATGTAGCAGAAAGGCAGAGAGAGCTAGTACATATGTGCGTAGGTCATCCTGCATGGTATTTTTAAACAATTACAAATTTGAATGCTGATTGCAGACATTCTCTTTTCTCTTCCCACACCTGACATATCTTCCTGATTTTCCCTTTATTCCTTGGTGGTATCTCCACATTTGTCATATCCTGCCATATGTATCTTTCTTTTTTGCAGAATGGAAAGTTATTAAAAAATATTTGAAATTTTTTTAGAAAAAAATTGTTCCTTTTAAACTTAGTGTTTTAGTCAAATGTTCATTCTTCCCATTGAATAATTAATAACCCATCAGGTTGATAAGTAAAAGGGAGAGGAAATATGTGTAAGTAAAAACATTTAATGAAATTGGTCAGAATTAGAAAAAAATTTCTCATTTTGGGATTTCCAATTTGTACTGGCTTTATGAAAGGAAAAGGAATTTACTGATAGGCACTGCTGCACATGCTAAAATCCAAACACAAATTATTAGTATGGGTTGACACTGATAGCAGAATTGACATTGATAATAGAATTCTCACTGATACTGTTTCCAGACAGGAATTTCTAGAATGGAAAGGAAGAACAAGTTCCAAAGCCTTTTACACGAGTTGTTTTAGTCTCTCTTCTCTAGTGACATAGTCATTGTGACAGGATGGGAAACAGGTAAATTATTTTTCTTTTATCATCCAGTTACTCTTGGAAGTTGAAACATCATAGAGTTGGAAGAGTCTCATTTCCTTTAAATTTTGCTTTCATTTCATTCTACTCCCTTCTCTCATTGCTTACTCTTGTGAGTTTTCCCACTTTTCTTTGTCATCTCTATCTTATGTATATTTTGTTGAAAATGTGTTTTTTTGTTGAGAAGTCAATTGAGCCAATCCTAAGAGATTTTCATCCCACTCTTAATTATTTCTGTTTATCAGTTTCATTTTTCAGATATTATTTCATAATCTGAGAGGGGAGATGTGGATGAGCTGGGCAAAGATCAATGAACACGAGCCGTTCCAGCACAATCAGAAATGAGGATAGACTTCACTTCGCCTGCCTCCCTTCTCAGGCAAATGTAATGTCTATTATGTTCTTACTATGAATACTTTTAAACATGTAAAGTCTTGTTTGTTTTTAGTAGGACATTTTAACTTACTAGGGAAAAAATCAATTGTTTATTTTTTCCAGTAATCTTTGTAGTCTATACTTTGTATAAATTCATAAATATTCTAGCAGAATTTTGTGGAAAGGGTGTAAGAAATATAAATGTCAGTCTTCCCCATGAAATGGAAACAGCCGTATTTAGGAAAATGCCCATAGTGAGTGCAAAACAGAGTGCATCAAATAGAAAGGGAGTTTCTTAGAATCACAGGGGTCGTTAAAGTGGATACAGAGAATGTGACTTTCATTGATATCATTCAGTGAGTGAAGACACATATATTCTCAAGTACTTTTAAACATATTTTTCAGATGCAACAGCTTAATTTCTGGAACTAGGAGAAATAAACTACCTTTTCTCTTTATTCTCAGCTTCTGGGGATGAGAAACATGTCAGGGATTTTAAAAATCTTGTATAAAGTCTGACAGGGCAGTATCTTGTTTTTGTCTTTGCTGTATTCCCAGTGTCTGGCACATGATAGGTCCTCAGTAAATGTATTTAAAAAAATAAGATTTCAATTAATTTAACTTTGCCAATTTAATTTTATTCTTCCACCTCCTACATTTTTATTTTCTACCAAAAGCATTTATAAACTCTAATAATAGAAATATTAGCAGCTACCTTATTTTTCCATAGGTGACAATTTACAAAAAAATGTTCAAAAGCATCATTTCTAATTCCCAGTCACCTTTAACTATCTCATTATTTGATTTTTCACCCATGTAGTTTTTTGCTTTCTAAAATATTCATCAGTAACTTTAGATGAAGTTATTCAATATAAAAACAAGAGAGACTGAAAAACTTGAATACCAACATCATACAAGTTCATGAGAAGATACAATCAGTGCAGGAACCAACCCCAGAATGGATGGATAGGTACAGAACTTACTTGGCTCTTCTTACTTCATTGTGACAAACAAACCAAATCAATAAATGAATGAGAGGTTTCTGGATGAAGGACACAGGTATTTCTCAAACTCTTTATACTTGAAGTCTTAGAAACAGGACTTTGAGAGACCAAGAAACTCTATTTAGAATCAGCTTAATATAATGGGAGCATAAATATCTTGATTATTGTAGTCAAGCTACTCCTTTTGCTTTCTCTCCATTAATTCAAACTTTCAAAAATCATTGACTGGTAAGATTTTAATGTCACTTACATTTCATTGTCTTCTTCTTATTCCTCTTTTTCCCATCACTTCTTTGGAATGATTGTGTTGATTTATCATGATCATTATGATTCTTGTTTGCTATTTACTGTTCTTTAGGTTAATTTCAGAAACTTTTCTCTTTTTTGCATAAGCATAAATATCTGAAGGCTGGGTGACCATATTTCTTATCATGTGACAGGGACAGAGGCACCGCTTACCTTTAGACTCAGGTGAATAGACCTGAATCTGAATCCCAGCCCCTGCTGCTCATAAGTGTGGGATCATGAGCAATTACCTAGTCTTGCTATTTCCTTCTCTTTATAACAGGAATAACAATGCTTATCTGATATAATGCACATGTGGTGCCTGGCACACTGGAAGGACTAAATAAATATTATTTATTATTTTAGTGCCACATTTAGTACCAATTAGTTTCAATTATAACTTCCAAATGGACACTGATAGTTGATGTGGAGCCAGCTACTGAAATTAGGAATAGGAAAATAAGAAGCTAAAAGGAGAGGAAATATGAAAAATTAATAAATCTTAGAGACAGAAATATAAATCTTGTCATGGTACATTCACTAAAGACAGAGCATGAAACATCCTCTAGATACCATCAGAAATCAATGATAACAATGGAATTGAGAGAAATGTGGGACTTACTCTTAGGTGTCACAGGTCTTGCTTTGTATGAAAAAGAAAAACAAATTAGTGTGGTTGTCTGATGAAACAAATGCATTGATTGTCACAGATGTCATTTCCAGGATGAGCATTGCACATTGAATAGCAGCGGATAGAAGAGGGATTAAGGGAGGGCCACTTGGCCTCTGGATTGTTGTGAAAGGAAGGGCCCATAACTAGGGGTGGAGCTCACACTTACCTTTCCCATAACAGTCTCTGAATCTTCCAAGTTGGTAAGTATGTCACATCCCCACCTATTTTGGTTGAGCTACTTTCTTGTCCCCCTTTGCCATTTTTCTCTCCCAACTCTCACCAACATTTCAGATCTCTTGATTTGCCCAGGTTTCAGTCCCTTCTCTGAGAGCAAGTTCTATGTTCTGTTTATTAATTGCACACTTAGCATGGTCTCTGTGAGACCAGGCACTCAACACATGTTTGCTGAATTAATGAAGAAATTCTCCATATTGTGGCCAACATCAGATCACTCCTCTTGTCGCTCTGTTCTCCTCATGCACCTACTAGTCAGGAAGATTTTGTGCCTTACAAGTGAACAGACACTGTGCATGTGCAGACAGGCAGTGATCACTGCCACATGGTGCATGAGGCCGAACAAAAGAGGCTGTTGGGGGAAGGGTGATTATATGGCATTTTGTGCCTAAATGCTTGAAGAATTTTGGCTGTAAGATTTTGAAAACTTGCCCTGGATGGTGTGGCTCAGTGGATTGAGTGCCATCCTGTGAACCAAATGGTCGCAGGATTTGATTCTCATTCAGGGTACATGCCTAGGTTGTGGGCCAGGTCCCCAGTAGTGGAACCTGGAAAGGCAACCACATACTGATATTTCTCTCCCTCTCTTTCTCCCTCCCTTTTTCTCTCTAAAAATAAATAAATACAATCTTTAAAAAATAGTTTTTGAAAACCTGAGGCTCGGAGTAATAATTTCAAAGTATAAAGAATTTTCTATTTGCAAGAGGTGAAATAACTAACACACTTTTAGGGCAGCTTGCTCTTTTGTGTTAGGAAATCACTGGAAAATGCCAGGTGTGAAAAAGCAAAGCAGAGATCATGTGAAAAGTAAGATATGAAAAGGAGATAATTGATATACTATGACTCCGAGTAACCAAACTGCTTCATGTAAGAATGAGAAAACCTACACAGAAGAAAACTATTGTTTTACAAGTATAAACTTGGGTTGTACTAATGTTGAGAAGTGTTCATTCAGTGTGGAAGCACACACACATGTGTGTGTGCTCTTGTTCAAAGAACAATGACAGACCTAGGTAGGCCTAGGAGGAATGGAAAATCACCAGGCAAGGAAACTGTATCGTGGGAAACTGTAGCCTGGGAAAATGCCTGCGGACCCTACCCAGGACAAACAGATGCCCGGCTAAGATTGGGGTCTGGGGTTGGCCTATCCAGCATAACAGGATGCAGCTTTAACTTGAACCTGACAAGATCTATCAAGAACAATGGTCAGCAGAAACAGCTCCCAGCTACCAGCTCTAGCCAACCAGACTCTGACACCCCAACCAGTTACCCTTCGAGGGGTTTTTGTGCTTAAAAACCCTACCCTAAGAACAACCAAGCGAGTCTTAACCTCCCTTGGTTGGGTCCCCAACCTCCCTAGGTTGGCTGCACTTTCTCCACTTTCCCCCATGAGTCCTAACCTCCCTTGGTCAGCTCCACTTTCCCTCTTATTCCCCAGTAATAAACCCTGCTCCTTAGCTCACTGCATCCATCTGGTTTCTTGAGCGACTCCGACCTCACAACCACTAAGCAGCAATTTTACTGAAATATGCTGTAAGACTGAACTCAAGCTATGCTGTTTTGGGGTTCATGGAACAAATATCAGTGTGGAAAAGGAACCCAGTACCATGAGGCACTTTGAGGATCAGTGTTGTTTTTCAACATCACAGGCGGCACCCTTGACCAAGAAGAGCATTCATTAGCCACGAAGTTCCTTCAAATAGCCTCATGGACAGTGGTTAAAAATAAAAAAGAAAAACAACAGAGAAAGCTTGTTCCCATAGACGGGTGGTGAGGATGTGTGGCCACTCCCTTACAGATTCCCAGGGCTTGAAGGGACAATACATTGCCAGAGGTTTTTTCATGTGGACACAGTGGTGATCCACAGCCAAATTTGCCATGTTGACCTGCTTCCTTAGGGTTTCACAGTATGTTTGTTTTATTTGCTTTGTTTTCATTTTGAGATATTAAAATATTTAAATAACATCTCAGGAATCAATAGTCATACTATCTGTAATGTAACACTGGTCATATTTTTTCCCAATTTCTTTTAAGAAAAACAAAATTATGGAGATAGCTCAAGTCCCTTTGAAGCACCAATCCCAGGTTCCTTTTCTTCCCTTTGCTCTTTAGAGGCAACTATGATTATGATTTCAGTGTGTACCCAAGGACTTTAAAAAGGACTTTTATAAAATATGTGGATTTCTAAGCAACAATGTGGATTTAAATTCTTTTGCTTTAATTGCATGTGTCATCTTTAATATTATTTTATATCTGAAAATACAGGATGGGGCAACAGCAGGTTTACAGTTACAAGTACATAAAACACAGAATTTATCCTTGTATTATTATTTATTGTATTATTTTTTACAAATAATTATAAACCTATTTTTGCCCCACCCTGTGTTTTGCATCTGGCTTGTTTCATTCAACACTATGGTTTGAGAAGTTTCCTTGATTATACACAGAGACCCACAGAGTTATTATCCATTTTAAACTGCTGTGTAGTACTCTATCTTATCAGTATACATCAGATTAACTTATTTCTGATTTTTTACTATTAAAAATGTCATGACAAACATCTTTGTACATATCTTCTTTTGTTAACATGTAGACTTTTCTTTAGTGTTTACAACTAGAAGTAGAATTCATGGGTATGCATATATTTAGTTTAGATACAGACAAATGGCTTTTCAGAAAATGAGAGCTCCTGCTTTATCACACAACCCAATAAATAATTGATCTTGTCACGCTTTAAAATTTTGGCCAATATATTTTGAGAAAAGTAGTATCTCATTTTTACATTGGATTCTTGATCATTAAAGTGATTTAGCAACTTTGCTTATGTTTGTTAGACATTCAGTTTCCCTATTTTATGAAGTTTATTTTCTTATCCCATTTAATTTCTTTTTCTTATTGATTATGGGATTATATATATATTGATATATTCTTAATGCTGATAACATTGATAATTATTCATACTACAAATATATTCTCAGTCTGACTGCCTCTTGTATTTTAACCTTATGTGTAGTGTTTGGTCTCAATAAGAAGTTTTAATTTTTTTTTAGAAGTTTTAAATTTTTGTTAGTCAACATTTATGTTTGGATGTTTTGGGGTATTTTTTAAAAGAAAGCCACCTTTCCCTATCTGAGAACATAAATTTATTCTCCTATATTTTCTTCTAATAGTGAGAGAGTTCAGGCTTAAGTATTTAACTGGACTGGATTCTAGGAAATGTATGAGGTACAACATCTATTTTTTTGTTGTTCCATAAGGATACTCATTTGATCCAAGATTGTTTATTGAATTCTCCAATTGTTTTGAGATAATTTGGTCATATAGCAAGGATATGTCTCTGGGCAACTGATTTTGTCCCACTGATTTTTCCACTTTTGTTGAGATATTAGTGACATATAACATATGTAAGTTTAAAGTGTACAGTGTGTTGATTTGATACATGTATATATTGTGAGATGATTACCATAGTGAGGTTACTTAACATGTACCACCCCTAATGATTGCCTTTTTTTTAGTGTGTAGTATTAACATTTAAGAATTACTCTCAACAATTGTGAAGCATATAAGGCAGTAATGTTAATTTTAGTCACCCTGTTGTGCATTAGGTTTCTAGAATTGATTCATCTTATAGCTGGAACTTTGTACCCTTTGACAAAATCTTCCCATTCCCCCGACCCCAAGTCTTTGGCAACCATTATTTTACTCTCTATTTCTGAGTTCGGCAATTTTAGATGTTATGTGTAACTGAGAACATACAGTATTTGTATTTGTGTTTCTCTGTCGGACTTGTCTCACTTAGCATAATATCTTTGTCTATGCACATTGTTGCAAAAGGCAGGATTTCCTTCTTTTTCATGGCTGAGTAATATTCTGTTATATATGTAACACGTTCTTTATCCACTTTTCTGTCAATGGACACTTTGGTTGTTTCCATGATAAAAATATGGGAGTGCAGATAACCCTTCAAGATAGTTATTTTATTTCCTTTGTTGGATCATATGGTAGTTCTCTTTTTAACTTTTTTGAGCTTTTGTCACTTTTGTTAACCAATGAATGTTATACAAAATTAGAGATGTAACTGTAATTTAACCGTACAACATAAAATTATGCTAATGATAAAAGCCTGTTGTAATTTACCAAATGCTTATTAATGTATTTTCACATTGCTATACAAATATGTGTTCTCAATTGCTAATAATAAAAGTTATAATTGGTTTAATTACTGTGAAAATCCACATTACAAATAGTTATTCCTGTTTAGAAAGATTCACATGACTTTAAAACTGGATTGACCAAGTAGTATTTCATTGTGTAAATGTCCCATAGCTGTTTTATCCACTCATCTACTGATGGACACTTGAGTTGCTTCCATATCTTGGCAATTGTAAATAATGCTGCAATGAACATAGTGGTGCTTATGTTCTTTTGAATTAGTGTTTTGGGTTCCTTCACATATATTCCCAGAAGTGGGATTTCTGGGTCAAAAGGCAGGTCCATGTTTAATTTTTTGACACATCTCTACACTGCTTTCCACAGTGGCTGCACCAATCTGCATTCCTACCAACAGTGCAAAAGGGTTTCCTTTTCTCCACTTCTTCGCCGGTACGTGTTTGTTGATTTATTGATGATAGCCATTCTGACATGTTTGAGATGATATCTCATTGTAGTTTTACTTTGCATTTCTGTGATGATTAGTGACATTAAACATCTTTTCATATGTCTATTGGCCATCTGTATGTCCTTTTTGGGGAAGTGTCTATTCAGGTCCTCTGCCCATTTAAAAAATATTTTTTTTGGTGTTGCCCTTTGTGACAGTATGGATGAACCTGGAGAACATCATACTAAGTAAAAAATAAGGCAGTCAGAAAAAGACAAATACCACATGATTTCACTCATATGTGGAATTTAATGAACAAACTGAGCTAACAAGGAAAATGGGAACAAACTCAAAGATGAAGAGTAGGCTCACAGCTAGTGGGGGAGGGCAGGTGAGGGGGTGCAGGGATTTAGCAAAAAGGAAAAGGGACTCATGGATATGGACAACAGTGATTGCTAGGGGGAGTAGGGTATAAGGGGACTAAATGGTAATGGAAAAATATACAATTAATATTAAAAAAATAAAATAAAAATGGATCGAATTCATTTTGATTCTAGTCTAAAAATAGATTATAAACTGCAAATATAACTGGTAAGTTTTCTCTCTTTTTTTTTTTTTTTACTTTTTTTATCCCCTTTATCCCTCTCCTCCCTGCACCCTACCATTCTCCAGCATTCCCTCCCCTGACTTACTTCATGTCCATGGGTTGTATATATAAGTTCTTTGGCTTCTCCACTTCCTATGCTATTCTTAACCTCCCCCTGTCTATTTTCTACCTACAATTTATGCTTCTTATTCCCTGT
>CM052541.1:95393276-95429128 GCA_028533065.1 Trachops cirrhosus
GGGATGACCAACACACCTGAATATCGTACAGGAAGAAGAGTTCCTCTCTCTGAATGATGTGGTTTCAGCCCTTTGCAGGACAGAGGAGGAAGCTACTCTGAGCGTTTTTCCACCAACGCCATTCTAGAGTTCCTATCGTTCTATAGCCCAGCTCAGTCCAAAGATCACTGGGATGGCCTTTATTGCCTCCACTTTCAGAGTAACTAGACCTAGAGTCAACCTCTGCCTTTCTCATCAGGCACATTCTAGGACAGGCATTCAAATGCCACTTCTTAGAAGCCCTCTTTGTTCCTGCTTCTAAGAGTATTTTCCCAAAGCAGGCAAGGGTTAGAAACCCGCTGCTCCCCGCCCCTGCAGCCACACGCTCGCTCGGATGCTGGCCGCAAGGATAACCAGGGGCAAACCGTCTCTGGAGCCGAGCATTGCAGTGCACTGAGGAGACCAGAGGCTTCAAGGAACACCGCGTGGCTCAATACAGATGGTGAGAAAGAGAAGAACGGTGGTGTGCAGGCATGTCTTTGGGGCATGTGGGTCCTGGAAAAGGAAAGGCTCGGTCTCTGGGTTACGTGGTGAGAAAACTACCTTCCTTATTAGGAGTTAAGCCACAGGAGAGATTTGTGGTCAAATAAAAAAAAATAATGTATCAATGAAGGAAGGAAGGAATAAGTGCAAGAAGGAGGAAGATAGATTTGCTGAGAAGAGTGGACTAATGTTATGCCTTACTTAATTTCTCAGCTTTGAGCTCAAGGTTTTCTATTTCAAGAGCCCAGGAGAGAGGGTGTGTCCCCAGGGAAGCTAGACGGTTCGCAGGACACGAGAGAACGGTTTGCGGTTGTCCACACTGCTGGGGAGACAGCTGGTTTTCAGAAAAAAGACAGGAAAGGGAAAACCACTGGGGGCGGGGGGCGGGGTTGCTAGTGTTTATCTTAAGGTCTGTGAGGGAAAACAGACAAAAGCCTGCGTATAAAAGTAAATGTTTGAACAGGGGATGTTTTTTCTAGGCCTGTTCGTTCCCTGTGCCCTTTTCTGACCTTCCCCCACTGAGCACCTGGGTCGGAGTGAAGGTATCGCGCTCCCGGCGAGCTCCGCCTCCTGCCCTGAAGAAGATGATGGGTTTTCTTCCCTGTTCTGCTGGCTTCCTCCTCCCCCTCCTCCTCCTCCAGCTGCCTACCTGGTGCTCTGCAGGTCAGTGTTCTCCCTCGTGCTTTTTACTTACTGGTTTATTTTCAGTGGCTCTTCTTACGTAATGACAAAACGGCTGTCCAGCTATCACAGCTCTGCCCCCTCTCAAAGGCAGTCATCCTGGGGACACTGGCTGCGTCTGCTGCCAGCAGGAGGCTTGAAGGGTTGGGCCAGGAACGGAGCCATCTCCTTCATATCCATGGCCCTCACTCCTTGGAGCAGACCTCGTGAAACTCACAGCTCTAATATTTATCGATAAGATAAACTTTTACTGAGTATGTGGGATTTTAGCCTGTCTAATTTTGATGTTAATGTTTGTAAAATGTGCTTTGTAATGTTCACACTGCCAAGAAAGCTCAAGTTTGAGTACAAAGAATTTGGACTTAAGAACCCTAAGCTCTATCTGGTTATAACCTTGGAAAAACTATTATTTCTGGCACATGAGTTCTTCCATTTTAAAATAAAAGGGCCTTCACAATAAAGTTTTTAGACACCAGGTTTAAAGATAAGCCAGCTATGAGTTTATAATAGTGATATTTTTATCTCTTTAATTTAAGGTCAATTAGGCAGTGAGTATCAAATGTTTGATTTCCATATCTGTTGACTCAGCAACTCTACAAGAATCTATCCTAGAGAAACTCTCCCCCGTGTGTACACTTATTATATATGTAAAATGTTTGCTGTGGGGCTGTTTATAGTAATAATCAACTGGAAGCAATGTAAATATACACCAATGTGGGAAAGTTTAAACATGATGGTGTAGGCACCGTCGACCTTTAGTGCTGCTCTACGTACTATTAATAAAATAGGTGGATGTTCCTTATTGCAGAAATTGACATGTAATCATCCGATTTGTGTGAGGCAGAATATTGTCCACTTCATTGCGGCTATAAGTAGTATCAAATACCTTTTTCTAAATTCAATGTCTCATATAACATGTATGATCAACAGCCCAGTATCAATTGGTAAAGAACGTAGATCCTTGTACCAGTACCCTGGGTTGTCCACAGGGACAGGAACGAAGGGGGACCATGGCCTCCGTCCAGCCCAGTAGCCAGTGTCCTGCTCCTGCCCAGGACTGCCTGATCCTACTCCAGGGTCAGACTGGCCACGAGCTTCTTTCTCTCAGCTCCTGTGCCTTTACCATTTTGCTCAGCCCTCCCACGCACCCGCAGAGCTTGCCTTTCTGATCCCTCCCACCGCAAAGCTCTGCCTTTGCAGGCCCTTTAAGTCCTAACCATTCACAGGATCCACAGTATCTTGGGCTTCTGAATGCAAATTTTGTCCAGGGGCACCAGTCACTTTTTAGTCATCGTGGATTTCTATGGCAAAATAATTTTCAAGCAGATGACTATAAGTGACTGACAAGAAAATGTATTTTATAATTCAAATGAAGTTTCCAGGTCAGCCTCAGGCATCCTCTTTTCCTTCCCCAGGGAGTCCAGCCCTCCTCACTGGTAAGGGCTTCCTCCCTCTTCACAACTGGAACCACTGGCCTCCAAGTTTTGTACCACTCTCAGACACAAAAAAATAATTTCTTTTAAATTATTATTTTTTTATTTAAAATATTTTTAATTTTTCAATTACAGTTGACATTCAACATTGTATTAGTTTAAAATGTATTACATAGTGGTTGGACAATTATATAATTTATAAAGTGTTTCCCCTGGTAAGCCTAGTACCCATCCGACACCACACATAGTTATTACACTATTATTGACTGTATTTCCCCTATTGTACGATACGTCCCGTGACTGTTCTGTAACTGCCAATCTGTACTTCTTAATCTCCTCACCTTTTTCGCCCAGTCCTCTAATACCCCTCTCCTCTGGCACCACCAGTTTGTTCTCTGGGTCTATGAGTCTTTTTCTGTTTTGTATTTTTATTTAATTTGATTTTGAGATTCCACATAGAGGTGAAATCATGGCATTTGTCTTTTGTTTGTCTGACTTATGTCATGTAGCATAATATCCTGCAGGTCCATTCATGTTGTTACAAGTGGTAAGATTTTACTTTTTTGTGGCTGAGTAATATTCCATTATATATATATATACTACATCTTCTTTATCCATTCAGGAAAATAATTTCTCTGTGATTTCAAGCCTTCATGGCTATTTAAGAAAAAACAGCCTACCTTACCTTATAAATTCTACTTTTCACCTTGGGAAAGCCATACACTATAACCCTCCCTCCACTGCATCCCAGCATGTGGTAACCTAAAATTCAGGGTCCCAAAGATCTACTTATCCTCCTAGGACCAGAGTGCCGAGAGCCAAAGGGATGAATGGAGGGAGAAGTACCTTCCAATACCCCCTTCACCACAAAAAAGATAAATGCTTAATATGCTACTTTGCCATATTTAATTCTCAATAAATCTCTTTTACATAGGTTTTACATAGCTTACATATAAATGCATAGAAAAAATGTCTTGTTACTGGGGAGACCCTAGTCAGGGGCTCCCCCTCCTCCATTCTCATTTTGCTCACAAGAGAAGAACTCAGGTGAGAGATGAGCGTGTGCAGTAGAAATGAGATAGCAGATGTGTTTGTGAAATACACTTGAGCATGAAAATACAGGCAAGCACTCGGCTAGTCTGAACGCCCCACGTGTAGAGGAAATAAAGTTATCAATAAGCTTTTTAGTAACTTTATTCTGCACACTTGAGCGGAGACTGCAAGTGGGCACTCAGCTAATCTGGTTCCAGGGTTATATACTTTAACCATCTTCTAGGTTCCTCTCCTCCTCCCCCTTCCAGACCTTGGGATTAACATATAGTTGCAAAGACGTCCTTTACCAGCTAGGGAAAGCCTTAGAAAGGGTTTCTTTTCCACTGAAGTGGTACACACCTAACTTCAAGGGCTCTCCTCCTCCTGGGCTATCGCCATTCCACTTGTAATTCTTGGAATGCCGGGCAATGTCATCACACCAGGCTCAAGCCTGCTGAGTCAACGGTGAGACGTGGCTCCCAGTTTGCTCCTGGCCTCTCGTTTCGAGTTCTTCATTAGACTGCACTGGGCAGGGGCCCTGCTCTATTTCCCGTCTGGCCACTCATTTCTGGCTGCTACCTAACACTATAACGTGCCAAACTATTGACAGTTGTTCCTTCAGGTGAATACAATGGAAAAAGTAAGATTTTTATATATAGATAAATTTTAAATATCTATTAATTTTTTGGAAAATAATACAAATAAGAAACAAATATGTATGGGTCTGTAAATAAAGAAATGCTGATGGGTCTTTCATCTCATCTCCTCTCCCTCTTATCTGCCTCTGATTCATATGCAGCACCAGGGTTTTCTGTGAAGGGACCAGCTGAACCCGTCGTGGCCCTGCTAGGGGCGGATGCCACTCTGCCCTGCCGGTTGTCCCCTGAGCAGAGTGCAGCCCACATGCACATCCAGTGGTACCGAGCCCAGCTCTCCCCCGCTGTGCTTGTGCACCAGGACGGACAGGAAAACGATGGAGAGCAAATGCTGGAGTACCGTGGCAGGGCGGAGCTGGTGGCGGACTCCATCGGCAAGGGGGCCGTGGCCCTGCTGATCCACCACGTCCGTGCCGCTGACAATGGCCAGTACCGTTGTTATTTTAAAGATGGTCACATCTCCCAGGAGGCCACTGTGGAGCTGCATGTTATAGGTATGTTAACTTGGTGCAGAGAGTGCATGTCCTTCTATAAAGCAAAGAGAAAGGTGAGGTCATCTGAATCTCCAACCTGGCATTTCTGTGGTCTTCCACATGATGACATGTTACCTTATCTCACAGAATGTCGGTTTTCTGAGCTGGACTGTGAGGATAACACTATATACTCTGTTCACTTCTAAACACCAACAATGGCAATATTTCTGCTGTTTGGTATCCCAAAAGACCCCAGAGAATTAATTGACTAGTATTGGTTCAGATAGTTACTGATACCCTGAAACACTAGTTTTGCCCAATCAGGAGTGAAAGACAAGTAATAGAATTAAACTCCTTTGTCTAGCTGTAACTTTCCTGTTCATTTCTCTTCTCGGAATGACCTCAAAGCTCTCTTACTGCAAGTGCAGTGCACAGGCCTTCATTCAGTTTCGAAAGTGCATCACAGGTCAGCATGATGCTGGCTTTGAATGGCTTCTTGACCTCGGAGCTTCAGTTCATTCCTCAGTCTAGTGAAGGGCAGCTTGGCCTTCAGCCTCAGAGACTCCTGGGCACCAAACACCACATGCCTCAGGCACATGCCTTCTCTCCTCAGGCTTGGGCTCTGTCCCTCACATTCACATGACGGGGCCTGAGGACGGCGGGATTCGAGTGCTGTGTTCCTCAGGTGGCTGGTTTCCAAAACCCAGGCTGCAGTGGAGTGACATGGGGGGAGTGAAGCTCCCATCCCTCTCTGAGTCTCAGACCCAAGATGGAGATGGGCTCTTCTACATGGAGGCATCACTTGTAGTCACAGACAGTTCTCTGGGCAATGTGTCCTGCTCCATCCAGAGTCCCCTCTCTGGGCAGGAGAAAGTGGCCACCATCTTCCTTCCAGGTCAGTGAAGCACAGACCCCAAAGCAGAGTTGGGGTGTGGTAAGGGCAGGGAGGGAGGCAGGGGGCTGCAGAGAGCCTTAGGGAGAGGGAAGGGCTTCCCCGGGTCGGTCCTCACTGCGTCTGCACCCGGCTGTGTCAGAGCCCTTCTTCCCCAAGATGTGTCCCTGGAAGGCAGCCCTGGCTGGAACGCTCCCTGTGCTGGTGCTCCTCCTCATTGGGATCAGCTACACTGGCTGGCGAGAACATCAAGCCAAAGAGAGAGAAGTGATGAAGAGGAAGAAAGAATCTCATGAAAGAGATCAGATGAAGAGTGAAAAAGAAATGGCACTTAATGCCAAAGGTAATCTGGGGCAGCAGGGCAGATCAGAGGTTTGTGCAAAGGCTGGGCATGCATTGTATAGAGCAGGTGAGGAAATAAAAGGTTGCCAAAGGACCCCAAGGAAAACGCAGGGCCCCAAGAATTCCAAAGAGCTAGGAGCCCTAAGAAAGGAGAAAACCCTGAGGGAAGCCGAGAGATCTGTGCGAGCGGTCACGAAGCCGCCTCCGTGTGGCTCGGACCCCGCCACGTCCCTGCACGCGCAGCCTGAGCTGCTGCTCCTCCTGTGGAAATGTCTCTCACTACCTTCTCTTCCTATCTGTCCCTCAAGGACAAGCTTCGGAAACACCTAAGAAACCTTAAACTGCTACGAAGCCTGGGTACACCTTTCTCTGTGACCCCATGACACTGTCCAGGCAACTTTTCTTAGCTCTTGTCATTTTAGGTTTGACTTGTAAGTCTGCTAATCTTTCTTACCTGCTTAACCACAGTGCCCTTAGGGAAGGCCAAATGGAATCCATTAGCTACACCCTGAACTCAGGAGCAGCTAAAACCCACTTTCATGGAGTTTATATTTTCTTCTCTTTCAGCAAATCTCACAGCAGAGCTCGGTGAGTCTTGCTTCTCTCATGCCCCGTGCAGAACTTGTTCTCCCTTCACCACTGTTCTGCGCCTCTCACTGAATGTCGTTTCTTCCAGGAAGGAGAAAGGAGCTGTACACTGCAGGTGAGAGACTCCGGGTTTCCCCTGCCGCCTGAGGTCCTGATGCCGAACACCTTCTCAGCTCCCTCTTCTCAGAGGAAAACGCTAAAAGATCTACTAATAATTAGTGGAAGAAAAATAAGGGGGAGGGAGGGGAAGTGGAGGCCCCAGATTCATGTCTCACAGTGTTTTACCCGGATTTGTTTTGTTTAGATTGGAAGAAGGCCCTGCTATATCCTGGTAAGTAAGAAACTCTCTGGCCTTCGATCTTGCCAAGTGCTTCTGTCACTCTGAGCCCCATAGGCCAAGACAGAAACACACACAGACCCACCACAAACACACATCCACTTGCAAGTTGTGAAAATTTATTCACTTTCGACCTGGAGTATTTTGTATTTCAAGGCTTAAGTAATCAATTGTTTTCTGGAGCCAAGAATAAAGGAGAAATAACTGCTAACTTGGAAATTTTACAGCATGGATAGGGTACGACTCAGCATGTCCACTGTAGAGCTGGAAGGGGCAGAACTCAGAGCAATTTTGATGAGATTTGGAAAAAGTAAAGAATATGCTATTATGTTGGCATCTCTGTATTACAAATAAAGTTTAAAAGAGCAGATAATATATTTAAAAAAATATAAACTATGAGTTTGCTTATTTTGCCTATTTGAAATAAAGTAAAGTTCAATATACAGGGATGAATTTATGTTTGAAAAGCCTGAAAATATCTCAATATCATTTATAAAAATATGTTTATCTGGTGGTAGAAGGAATTGATTATTTGTATACCTTCTGTGTATTGTGTGGGTTTATAAGTATGTGTGTGTGTGTGTGTGTGCACGTGCATCTGTAATAGATCTGGACCTCACTAGGTCATTTTTGAATGCACATGTGTGCAACTGTGTATGCCAGACGTTGTGCTGGGCGTTGGTGGCGTAAGCCATTATCTCTGACCCTGTGGATCTCAAAGTCCCCTGGGAGAGGAAGCTATGAACTACACGCAGGCTGATAAGTCTTTGATAAGAAGAAAGTCCCTCCCAAGAATTGAAGTTGATTAAGCAGTTTCTGTTAAGAGTTTTGTTTCACAAGATGCTTAAAAATGTTCCCGTGGCTTTAGAGGACACAGCAAGTTCTAAGGATGAGGACAGGAGCTTTAGTTCTAACTCCACCAGTTATGAGGAAGAGGGTCAGTCTTGGTTTTGACCTCAGTTTCCTTATTCTAAGACGAAAAGTTTGGACTACACGATCTCAGAGGTTCTTCTGGACTTCTGTACTCGTAGACTCTGCGTGTTAGTGTATCACAGTTATCACAGGAGGGATGTTCAGTGAGGACCATAGTGCTGCTCCTGTCACAAATCATGGATGTGTCTTTATAAGCCTTTGTCCCAAGACTCTTATGAGAATATCCAATCTTTAAAAAAAAATCATGGGTCTCATAGGCAGAAGCAAATACACTAATCTGCCTCTGGAAAAAAAATATTAACATTCTGATTACAAGGGTCAAAATAACAGGGTCAGTTTAAAGGTCTTAGTCATAAGCTTAAGCTTTCCTCTGAGGAGATCATAAGCTGGGAAAAAAAACAAATAAAATTAAATGAAAGGACATTTTTGAGGTCTCATCCTCAATGAGGGGGGCCATAAAGGTCTTAAGAGCATAGGCATCTGGCACACTGGACCCTTCTACAGGTGCCCCAAACCTGGCTCAGGTTGGAGAAACTTATTTTCCAGCATTGGGATGAACTAGGTGATAGTTCCCCACCTGAGACAGGGCACGGGAAGCTCACCGTAGCTTCTGGGCACTCCCAGAGCTTGAGGGGCTCAAAGGAGGAAGTGAGGGGAGTTGAGAGGGGAAAGCAGTGAGCCAGGGAAGGAAGCATCTCACCTCCCTTTCATTCCCTGGTGTGTTTTCATCTTGGTCTCATTTTGTATTGCTCTTTTTCAGACTGGAGGAAGGAGCAGTTCGAGTTTGGTGAGCAGTTGTCTTTGGCTTCCTTCTCTCAGGCCCATTTTTTCTTCCTATCATTTCCTAGTTGAAGATGGAGGTACCGTTATTCTGGTAAAGATAGGGAAGAACATGAAGGTCAGTAAACACGAGCCTGAACCGAAAATTGCTGCTGGGATTGGCTACTATGGTTGTGCTTCCGGCTTTCTTTGCAGGCCTAGCTTTCTCCTCCGTGGAGTCCACTTGGTTCTCAAACAGAAATCAATGTAGCCCTTCCACTGAGGAGACCACAACAGTAAAAATTGCCCGAAATGGCAAGAGTAACTTAGCTGGTCTTTTTAAAGAGGTCAGCTCACACAAGCATGTTACTAATTAAGGAACATAGGTCTGATGTGTAGAAAACAAGAAAGGAACATCATTCTCAAGTAAACACTGCAAGTCATTGGCTCACACTGACATTCCGCCAAGACGATGATAGTGGCCTAGCTGAGGTTAGACTGGAGGAGAGACACAGCCCCCTGGTCAGAGCACAGCTCACCCCCAGCTCCTCCCCCAGCTCGCCCACTCTGCCCCTCAGAGAATGCTCTTCCACCACTCCGACCGCATTTGCTACTTTATGGTCCCCCCAACAACAGGTGTCTGAAATTTACAATGTTGTCCTTTTTTTCCTTCCAGCCCCTGTGACTCTAAATCATAAACATTTTTGCCAGAACAATTCTCACCCAGATAAAAAAGAGAACTTGAGAGAGGAAGCACAGGATCTCTGTATTAGTAAAAAGCAAGGAGACCGAAACCTTATTATGCTTGATAAGGAAGGCTTCACTTCAGGGAGACACTATTGGGAGGTGGACATTGAGGACACCTGTGAGTGGACTCTGGGCATTTATGAGGAGCCCGAAGACAGCAGTGGATTACTCCAAGATCCACTAAAGAAGAAATTCAGAGTCTTGGAGAAGAAGGGATGTGAATACAGGGCTCTCACCTGTTGTGTCCCAGACATTTCTCTAGAAGAGCCTCTCTGGATAGAAATGTGTCCAAAAAAGATTGTGATTTTCTTGGATTATGAAGATAGTGACATTTCTTTCTACAACATGACCGATGGTGCCCATATGTTTTCCTTCACCCAGGCCAGGTTCTCTGGGTCACTGTATCCTTACTTCAAACTGAAGTCCATGGAGCTTTCTCCACCTGCTCAATAGTGAATGACTTCAAGGAAAAACCTAGACCATGGAGGCAGGAGCCCATGAGTGCTCCGAGAGCGCAGCTGGGACTCCAGTCCTGGTGGCTGACCTCAAACCCACCGATTTTGAGGCCTCTTTGCCTAAGGCCTTGTAAGTCTGCATGACTGGAGTTTCTGACCACATCAAGCAGTGTTTCTTAAACAATCTGCAGAGAAGAATCATTTTTGGTTATTGTTATAAATATTGTTTCTTGACTTATATATAATATATCACAGACTGATCATTTTCTAAAATAAATTACTGGAAAATGAAGTGAATAAAAAACAAAGACACAAACATACAAGTGGTAATTATTAGTAGATTCAATGTACCTAAATTTAATCTGTCAGTTTGCTCTAAAAGTTTTATGATACTCTGTGTCTGTATTTGTCTCACAAGCAGCCGGTAAGAAACAGTTTATACAGAGGCACTTGTTCGTGGACCCCACCTGAGTAGCTGTGCTACTGCAGTATTCAAAGAATCAAATTTTCGATAAACCTCCTTGCATTTCTCAACTTCAACGCTGAAGTAAAAATGACAAAGAGTGCACTTGCAAATGTTGAAGGGGAAAAGTTAAACTATAATTTTATAACAAGCAAATCTATACCTGAAATGCAAGAATAATTTGAGGAAAGAAAAACTATCAGTTACAATCTAATTCCAACAAATGAGATGAAGTCAACATGCTGGAGGCAGGGAAAACAGAATGGAGTCAGAGCATGGTGAGCACGAAGGTGCTTGCCTTGTTGGCGGTAGAGAGAGATTGTCTTGTCTGAGATATTAACAAGGCAAGTGGCTAGTTTGCACACTTAGGAATTTGCAGTGTGTCCACCTTTCTCCCTCCAATCACACTACCTATTATGTTCAAAGGAAATGAAATGGTTAGAGGAAACAGTACCCAGTGTTCAGATGGGTGAGAAGAGAGTGTGCTCCTACCAGCCAGACTGGGAAACTTACACATTCTGTGGGCACGGGGTAGAGGACCCAGAGAAGTCTTGTCCCGGAAACAGGGAATAATTATTAGCACTGGACTAAAAACTGATCTGATACCAATAAACAAATCTTAAAAGCAAGACTCAGAAGGGTCAAATTGCTTGCAAGAATCTTTACCTTCATCCCAGAAAAAGCTCAAATTCACAGTGTCTGACATCGAATAAAAAAAATTACCAAGAGTGGAAAGAATCAGGAAAATACAATGCATAATTAACAGAAAATCAATATATTAAAACCAACACAGAACTGATATAGGTGTTAAAAGACAAGGACATTGCAATAGAAGCTGTAACTGTATTTCAGATGTTCAAAAGGTTCACTAGAGCTGTGCATTTAGAAGAAAGACCCAGCCCTGGCTGGTGTAGCTCAGTGGATTGAGCACGGACCTGTGAACCAAAAGATCGCGGTTTGATTCCCAGTCAGGGCACATGCCTGGGTTGCAGGCCAGTTCCCAGCAGGGGACCCATGAGAGGCAGCCATACATTGATATTTCCCTTCCCCTCTAAAGATAAATAAACAAAAAATCTAAAAAAAAAAAAAAGAAGAAGAAAAAGACCCAAACTAAGCTTCTGGAGAGAGGAACAACGGCGTGTAAGATAAAAACTACATTGGATGGGATTAATGGCAGACAAGCCATTGCAAAAATAAATTATTAGTAAACTTGAAGACATACAAATAAAACACAGAAAATAAAGAATTTGTTAAAATTAAAAAAAATAAAAACCTCATAGACACAGACAACAGCTTGGTGATGACCAGAGGGAAATGGGGCTTGGGGGGCAGAAGAGGGTGAAAGGGCATAATGGTGATGGAAGGAGACTGGACTGGGGGTGGTGAAGACACAGTACAATATACAGATGACATTACAGAATTGCACACCTGAAACCTATCGTGTAATTTTATTAACCAGTGTCACCCCAATAAATTTAATAAAAATTTTTTTAAAAAGAAGAGTGTAAGTGAGTCATGGGAAAACTTTAAAGGGACTAACAGAGGTAATTAGAGTCCTTGAAGAAGAGAGAAGGTGGATAAAAAAAGATTTGAGAAAATATATGCTAAAATATATTCTAAGTTTGATCATTATAAATTGATGCAGACTGGGGTCCGCCACACTGTGGATGGGGGAGAGACATTCACACAGACTACTGAGTCCTGTGGAGGAAACGAGTGAGCGACTTTGCTCTCAAGAGGAGCCAAAAGCCACGGCCTCCCCCATCACAGGCCTTTATTTCTTTTTCTGGGCACATTGCATGATGGTCCTCATTTACTATGCACAGGTTCACTTTGGGTGGTTGTTTACCTTTTACAGAAAAACAAAGGACCCAGTGCCACTAATCACATCACAGAAGAGGGATATTTGCAAATGCAAAGGGAAAAGTGGTTGAACCGGTTACACTCATCCTTGGAAGGTCTAGCATGGATTTTAGGAAGTTACTTTGCAGTAAATGCTCGCTGCAAATCAGGGTGAGAGAGTTTTAGCAAAAGCAAGACTTAAAGCAGCCTAGGCACATTGCAGGCCTGATTCCCCACAGGAGAACCTATCTGTGGGCGTGGGTCCTGTGTATTTCCAAGTGGGAGCTGGGCCCACGCCACACAGAATGGTCTCCTACAATAAATATCAAATCCAAAGTGATGTCTTAGATTATTTGGGTTGCTATAACAAAAATACCATATACTTGGTGGCTTATATACAACAGAAATTTATTTTTCACAGGTTTGGAGACTGAGAATTCCAAGGTCAAGGACCCAGCAGATTTGGTGTCTCATGAGAACCAGGTTCCTGGTTCACGGGTGGTTGTCTTCTCGCTCTGTCTTCACATGTTTGAAGGGGTGAGGGAGCTCTCTGGGGTGTCTTTTATAAGGACATTAATCTCATTTATGAGGGTCCCATCTTTATGACTTAATCACTCCCCAATTTAGAGATCCCATCTCTAAATTCCATTACATTGGAGATTAGGTTTCATCATATGGACTTGGGGGCGCACAAACATTCAGTCTATAGCAAAGTCCAGTGAACACGAATCACAAAAATAAAGACAACCATGGCACATAAAAATCACATTTCTCAAAACCAATGAATTAAGGTGGTCAGAGTAAAAAAAACACATGTACAAAGAACAAAGGTAAGGATGACAGCATATTTATTATAAACAATGCACATGAGAAAACAGTGGAGAAACATCTTAAAAGTACTGAAAAACATATTGTTAGTATGGAATTTGTACCCAGTAAAATCTTCCTCAAGAATAAAGGTAAAGATATTTTTATTTTTAAGCAGAGAAAACAACCATCACTGAGAGCCACAATAAAAGAAACGCTGAACACAATCGTTTCGGCAGAAGGAGGATGGTAACTGACAGAGATCTGGATCTACGCAAAGGCGTGAAGAGCCTTGGAAATGAATTCTGCATAGGTAATTGTAGAATTATTGTTTAAAAATTTAAAAATTCACTGATTCCTTAAACAAAAATAATAGCAATGAAGTATGAGCTCCATAACAGAGGAAACATTTAAATGTATGAGAGACAGCACACAGGCCAGAAGGGAAGACCTGAAAATATACCACTGTCAGTGTCTCATACTGGACATGGAGTAACAGAATGTCAGTTGAAATTAGAATACTGCAAGTTAAACATGAATACTATAAACCTCAAGCAACCACTAAAATAACAAAAAGAATTCTAGGAGATAAAGTAGTAACATAAAAAATATTCAATTAGTCAAAACAAATAACAGACAATGAAGAAAAAGGTAACAAACTACAGATGAGACAATCAGAAAATAAGTAGATGAACCATATCAATAACAGTAAATGCAAAGGCAGAGAGTTTTGGGTTAGTTAAGAAATAAAATACCTACCCCTGGCTGGTATGGTTCAGTGGATTGAGTGCCAGCCTGCGAGCCAAAGGGTCGCCGGTTCGATTCCCACTCTAGGGCACATGCCTGGGTTGTAGGCCAGGTTCCCCAGTGGAGATGTGTGAGAGGCAACCACATGTTGATGTTTCCCTCTTTCTCCCACCCTTCTCCTTTCTAAAAATAAATAAAATATTTTTTTAAAAAACAATAAAATACCTAAATATATGCTGCCTACAAGAAATATACTTTAAATATAAAGGCACAATAGGTCAAAAGTAAAAGGATGTAAAATATACAAACATTAATCAAAAGATAGCTGGAGTGCCTCTTATAGTATCAGACAAAGTAAATTACAGAATGAAGAACATTACCCAGGATAAAGGTCATCCTATAACGATAAAGAGATCTATTCAAGAGAATATAGTACTGTAACCTTGGGTTAAGCAAATATTTCTCAATTACAACACTGAAAGCACAGTCTATAAAATTTTTTAAATTAATAAATTAGATTAAGGAACTAGATCCCTAGATAACCCTGCTCCCTGTCCACATCCTTATTTCCATCCTAGCACAATTTTGGATTATATTGTTGCAACAGTGGGGAATTGTAATCCACCCCACCATTCCGACATTGTTTCTGTAAATACTGACTCTGATGAATATGTAGCTTGTAAATAAACAGCACATTTGTATAAGAATCCTAGGAACTAACTTAAAATGACACAGACTTTGACCTTCGGTCATCCCAGGTATGGGAGATTTGCTGACCCTCAACCCTAAAACCAGGATGATGGGAACCAAAGATGAGGCACACCAAACCATCGCCTGACCTGTTTTGAGATCCTCAACTCTATGGTACGTGTTGAGCTACACATACAGAACTTTTCAAACCCCTCCCTTTGATCTCTTTGTTCTTCTTTCCCTCTCCCACCTTATAAAAATCTCTGCCTGCACTGAAATGTTAAGATGGGCTTTGAGACAAGAGTCCCCATCTTGTAGGGGACCAGAACTTGAATAAGCCTCTCTTCTTCCCATCAGCACCTGTCTCAGGAGTGTGGCTTTCGTTGCAGCAGGCAGCCAGACCTGCGCTCAGTTACATTGTCTGGAGAGGAGAAAATGATCATTTGGTCAGAGAGAAAACTGATGATAGGTTAGCTAGAAATATAGTTTAATAAACTGCCAGTATATTAAAGAATTTCATAGTCTAGATTTGTACTAATTTAGAAAGTTCTTTTCTGGGGAATTTGATTTGCCTAAGGGGAAAAACTTATAAAGATACCCAACAGCAGGAAGGTTCTGGTCAAGATGGCATGATAGGTACAGGGGGCACTAATGTCCTCTCACAACCACATCAAAGTTACTACTGAACTACAGAACAACCGCTATTCAGAACCACCTGAAATCTAGCTGAACAGAAGTCCTACGTTTAAGAATATACAGAAGAACCCACATCAAGACTGATAGAATGGGTGAAGACTCAGAAGGGGCTAGGCCCACACCCATGTGTGGCAGATAAAAATGAGGAGAAATACCTTGTCTGGGAAGGTCCTCCCTGAGGAGCAAGAGGTCCCAGCCCCACCCCTCCCAGGCCCTTCAGTCCAGAGTTCCAGTGCCACAAAGAGAAGGCCCCATAACTTTTGGCTGTAAAAACCAGCAGGGATTGTAGTTGGGTGAGACAGGGAGAGGCTGAGTCTCAGATGTTCCTCTTAAAGGGTTCTCACTTGGACTTACTTGGACTCACTTGCTCTGACTTCTGGTGCTAGGGCAGCAGCATGAAAGACACCAGGGACAAACAAGGAAAAACTGAATTGGTTGGTATTGGGGTGAGAGTTAGAGGAGCAGCTTTCTCCCCAACAGAAGTACTGGCAGAGGCCATTGTCCCTTTCATAAGCCCTCCCCTGACAGAGCTTGCAGGCCAGGCACCATATCAAGTCCTCATCAACCTGGTTCACACAGTTTGCCCACCCTGGTGACTCCCTGACACCCTGCACCATGCAACTTGCAGGTCCAACCTCAGCTGTTTCCAGTGGCTTTTCCATACAAACAGCCTGTCTTGGCTCATGCTTTAGACTTTCCTAAAATCTCTGAAACCAGCAGCTTCCGGGCTTTGCCCACTGCATACCTCTCACTAAGTGGTCCCAGGCCACTCCTGGGCACCTCCAAGCCCAGCACAAGTAGCAGCCATCTGCAGATCACTTTGTAGCTCATACCAGGTGACCCCAGGTGGGGCACAGTGGCAGCTGACCTTGGCCTGCACCTCCTGGGAGGCTCCAGAGCCAGTACACCCAGCGAATAGCTTCAGACCATGTCAAAGCATCGAAGCACCACCCAAGCTCCTCCAACAGGCACACACTGAAGGAGTGGACTCAGCAGGCACCAGAGCCTCACTGAAGGCAGTCCCACTTTGTGGGGTCTGCCCCTGCACAGCTGATCCTCCACAGCAGCCAGTTGTCCTGGGGGAAAATCTCTCTCATTGAAATGACAGTAGCAATCAAGGCTCAACTACAATAAGAGGATCATATATGGGGGTGCACCTGGAGTTCCCAGCTCTAGTAATTAAGGAGGCTGTGCCATTGGACCCTATTGGACTCCTTCTACAGAAAGCCATCCTACCAAGCCCAGGAGATATACAATAGTAGCTGTACCTAATACATAGAAACAAACATAGGGATGCAGCCAAACTGAGGAGACAAAAACAGCAACAACAACAAAATGTGTTCCAAGTGAAGGAACAGAACAAAAGTCCAGAAAAAAAACTAAACAAAATGGGGATAAATAATCTACTAGATGCAGAGTTCAGAACACTGATTATAAGGATGTTCAATGAACTTAGAGGAAAAGATGAACTTAGTGAGAACTTCAAGAAAAAGATAGGAAATATAGAAATGGGGGTAGAAAAAATCAGAAATGAAGAATACGTTAACTGAAATAAGAATACAGGGAATAACAGTGGAATAGGTGCAGCAGAGGATCAGGTCAGAGATTTGACAGATGAGGAAGCAAAAAACATCCAATCAGAACAGAAAAAAAATCCAGAACATGAGAATAGTACAAGAAGCTTCTGAGACAACTTCAGGTGTACCAACATTCACATCATGGGGGTGCCAGGAAGAGAAGAGAGAGCGAGAAATTGAAAGCCTATGTGAAAAATTAATGATGGAAAACTTCCCTAACCTGGTGAAAGAACTAGACATACAAACCCAGGAAGCATAGAGTCCCAAGCAAAATGAACCCAAAGAGGCCCACACCAAGACACATCATAATTAATATGCCAAAGATTAAAGACAAAGAGAGAATTTTAAAAGCAGCAAGAGAAAATCAGTTAGTTATTTACAAAGGAACTCCCATAGAATGTCAGCTGATTTCTCCACAGAAACTTTGCAGGCCAGAAGGGATTAGCAAGAAATATTCAAAATGATGAAAAGCAGGGACTTACACCTATGATTACTTACCCAGCATAGCCATCATTTAGAATTGAAGGACAAAGAGTTTCTCAGACAAAAAAAAAACACTAAGGATGTTTATCACCACTAAACCAGTATTACAAGAAATGTTAAAGGGTATTCTTTAATAATGATAAGAAAAGAGATAAAAAATATAAATAATAAATTGACAATAAATACATATCTATCAAGAATTACTTTAAAAGCAAATGGACACATAGGCTGAATAGATAACAAGACCCCTATAATGTTCTGTCTACAAGAGACTCACCTCAGATTGAAAGACACACACAGACTGAAAGTAAAAGGATGAAGAATGATATTTCATGAAAATGCAAACAAAATAAAAACCCAAAAAAGCTAAGGTAGCAATATTTACACTATACAAGAAAGATTAAAAAAACAAAATAAATGAATAAGCAGAACAGAAATAGACTTTTAGGTATAGAGAACATTTGATGTTTTTCAGTTGGTTGGAGGGATGAGTGAAAAAGACGAAGAGAGTAAGAAGCACAAATTGGCAGTCACAGAATAGTCACGGGGATGTAAAGTACAGCACAGGGAATATACTAAATAATACTGCAATAACCATGTATGGTGTCAAATGAGTACTAGATTTATTGGGGTGATCACTTAACAAGTTATATAATGTCTAATCACTGTCATGTGTACACATGAAACCAATATAATATTTTGTCAATTGTAATTAAAAATAAAATTTATAAAAAATGAAAAGTGACAATAAAAGATATCCAACAAATAGATATCCATCAATGAAGGGTGACTGATCAAATCACCCTTCATTGAAGATCAATGTCAATAAAATACACCTATGCACTCAGACTATTTATTTAGCAGAAGGTCCATGCTTTTAATCATGGTCAAGAACTCAAAAGATTTACAGACGTCAGAGGAAAATTTCTAACAAGGAATTCATAGATATCAACAAAATGAAAAACTTGAAGAAAATAGACTATTTGTGGAGAGGACAATTTCAAAGGGAATTATTAAATGGAGAGGATAATTTCAAAGGGAACTATTAATAATGTCACAGTGATCTAAAAGTTATTGCCTCCACTAAGCAAGAACAAACATTATGAAAATAGGCCAGTCATGTAAGTGTACATTTTTAAAAGTGACAGTAGATATAAATAACCCAGCATAAGACATAGAAGATAAGTTGAGTCACTCCCCAAAAGTAGAGAATTAAAAAAATAGAAATAAGAAAAAAGATAAGAAAATGGAGTTTTAGCATGTGAATAATAGGTGTGGCAAAAATAACTGAAAAAAGTGGAAAAGAGAAATAATAAATTAAATAATTAGAGAAAAAATTTCAGTTCAGAAAAACATGAGTGTCCAACATAAAACAGCACACCAAATTATTGGCACAGTGGCTGAAACCACATTTGTATGGAGACACATCACTGAGGATTTAGACCTCACAAGAAGACTACTAGAAAGAAAATAACAGTGAAGGAAAGTAATTTTTCACCTTAACATTTATAGACAGTCAAATAGTCCATCGGTATTAGGATAGAATAAAAATACTTCAGGCCAGCCAGATGCCTACCCTGATGTTTCCTTTATCCTATGAATTATCTTGCTCACTGACTTCTCTAGAAGTTGCTCTTGTAAACTATCAGAGAAGATTTTGCTGGACTATGATCAAGTAATTATCTTCATCTTATTCTATCTTTAGAAGTTTCATATAATGGTTTCATTATTACCCTTTCTTTGCACAAGTAAATTTAAGCCTGCTACTTGGTGTTTCCAACTAAATTAGACTATTTAGAGATAAATAGGGTAAACAGCTCATCCTAGTTTGCCTGGTATTTTCTCAGATTTATCACTGAAAGTCCCACATCTAAAAAACTCTTTAGTCCTGGGAAAACTGGGATGGTTGGTCACCCCTAGAAGAGATGACAAATCTATATGTTAAAAAGTGAGATAAAAATTAACTCACAAATGAAGAAAGTAGGTACCTTTGGAAAGAAGGAAGGGGATGCATTCAGAAAGGGAAACAGAGGAGGTTTCTCAAATGATTCTGGCTTTTAATTTTGGGATTTATAATTATTATTTTAAAATATATAGGTAGGCTTATATTTTCATTGCAAATCTCTAAAGAGCTTGGAAATCATCACCACCACCTTTCCAACATTAAAAGACAAACTGAAATCAATGACTTTTCCTGGACCCAATGGAAAACAGTTCTCAAGGACAACCACAACCTTGACATCTGCAGAGACATGTGCACCCCCAGCATCTCAGATCTGCTTACCCGGAGGAAAAGCCACTGGAGTCGTAAACTGATAGGAACACTTAAATTGAAATTTTGATGAATTTTTTGGAGGCTGAGTGTGGACTAGATTGGGAATAAGAAACTCCCATGGTTCTCAGTTCTATTGGAATCTCCACACTTTTGTGGGCCCTCCCTCTAGTAACTTCACCTGGTTCTCATGATGCAGACAGGAGAAAGATCCCCTCATGTTCATGGAGGGCAGAGGGCAAGAGTCATATTTGAAACCCACTGAGATCCTACTCCATAACAAAGACCTACCTTCCTGGGAAAAGGACTTCATCAGAGTGCAATTCCCAAACCTTATCCCAACTGGTGGAAGGAAATTTCTTCCCAAGCCAGTCCCCTCTATCCTTCCTATCTCAGCAAAGGGCGTGGGGTGGGGAGTGAAACAAAGGCAAAAGGAGGCAGGGTTTCAAGGAAATAGATTGGGAACATGGCAGCAAGGAAAAGGGAAAAGGAATAAGTGGCAAAAAACATTCCTGTTAAGGAAAAAACACTTTTGAATGTCACTAAGAGATTGAGACTAAATGAAAGATCGCAGAATTCTGTGCCATCCCCAGATGCTACTACATATCACTAAATGTCAAGTGCGCCCACGGTGGGCCACATGTGGAAGAGCTCAATGTGAAGTACAATACATGGGGAGACAAAAACAAGCGCAGTTAAAGAGGAAGTTAACGCCTCTAGTGCCTATGTCACGGCAAACAGGAAATATAGCCCAACTCTTTATGCGATTAACCTGAATTTTCCACTAAAGGCCTAACTGCTTTAGTTCTTATTACCTGATCCTACAGTCTTGCTTTCAGCAAGATATTATAAGGCATGTCAAAAGGCAAACAAATAAAGAAAGAAATAAAATCCAGCCTAAAAAGACAAAGTCAGCATCAGAGGGAGACTCAGATATGACACAGACATTGCAATTATCAAGCAAGAAGTTTAAATAACTCTGATAACATGGTAAGGGCTTCAATGGGAAAGAAAATAGACAACATGGAAGACCAGATGGGTAATGCAAGCAGAGATACAGAAGTTCTAAGAAAAAAACTAATGGAAGTGCTAGAACTAAAAAAACCCCCACAATAACAAAAATGAAGAATGCCTTTGATGGACTTGTCAATAAACTCAGAATGACCAAGGAAAGAATCAGTGAACCTGAAGGTAGGTGAATACAAACTTCTCAAACTAAAATGCAACAGAAAAAAGAATGACAAAACCAGAGCAGAACATCCAATAACTGTAGAAAAATATCTAAAGATGTAACGTATGTGAAATTGGAATACAAGAGAAGTAAGAGAAGAAGCAGAAGAAATACTTAAAGTAATGAGGACTGAGAACTTCCCCAACTATTTGACAGGCACTGAAGCCCAGATCCAGAAAGCTCAGAGAACATCAAAATACAACAAACATAAGCATGCAATAGTCAAACTGGATAAAACCAAAGACAAATGGAATATGGTATAGGAAGCCAGAGCAGAAAAACATTTTAACTACAGAGGAACAAGAATAAGAGTAAAAGCTGACTTTTTGTCAGAAATCATGCAAGCAAAATGAGAAGGGATTGAAATCTCTGAGTGGAGGAGAGTGATTTATACATCCAGGAGAAACAATGTGTCCCGTGAAAGAACTCAGACACAAGACACCACATACAGCACAAAGCCATTTACACGAACATCTGAAATAGGCAGGTGAACCCACAGAGACAGGAAGCAGATTACTGGCTGCCGGGAGCTGAGGAGCTGGAGTGATGAAGAGAACTTCACGGGTGGGCAGTGTCCTTTGGGAGTGATGAAAATGTTTTGGATCTGGACAGAATCATGGGTATATGATTTTGCGAATGTACTAGATGCCACTGAATTGTACACTTAAAATAGTAAATTTTATGATATGTGGATTTCACTTAAGAAAAAATAATGTGAAGGAAAAACAAAGACTTTCACAGACAAACAGAAACCAAAGGAGCTCATTGCTAGTATGTACCTGTACTGTAAGAAATGTGGAAAGCAGTTCTTCAGACAGAAGGAAAATAATCAGAACATTCCTCTTTATAAAGAAAGAAGGTAAGAGTGTTACAGGGTGCAGCCAAGAGGGGGGTCCCAAATAGGGATTTGGAATGGGGTCCAGGACTCAAGGTGTTCAGGAAGTATTAGAAAGATATACAGGATGTCCTCCCTCCAGCCCCCAAACAGATGTGAGCTGAGAGAAAGGGACAGATGGAACAGGGCCTTTGAGAGCTGTTTTGCATAGCAGCAGCTTTGCAGCTAACCTCTGGCATGGTCATTTAACATATCTATGACCTTTAACTGGTTGCATAGATATGTTAAATAGCTGTGGCCCTGCTTTGAGCCAGGGGGATGGAAGTGACTTCCACCCAAGACTAACTGGGAGGCAACTCCCCTGGTTACAGCACCTGTGTGAGAGCTTGGAGATGATTGGCTCCACGCCATGGGGCCACACCTGCCCAGACTCACGATGCCAGCCCAGTAAAGCTGGAAGGATACGGAAGTGCTGGCAAGTGTAGCTGATTGTGGGAGGAGTTGGAAATGGGGCTGCAAGGGAGGATTGGTGGCGGGGGGGCATTAAACCACATGGTAGCCATTAAGGGGAGAACTACCTGGCTTTGGCCAGAGTGGGGACCTCTATAGCCATGTGAGGGAGAATCACCATGCAGCTTTAGTGGAGAACCACCACTCGGTTTTGGCAGAGTGGCGACCTCACCCCCACCCACCCACAGCTTTGCCAGGAGAGGACCACACGGCTGTGGCAGTAGAGGGAGAACCATGCACTTCTGGAAGAGTGGGGACCCCTGCAAACTTTGGGAGGGAGAGCCACGTGATTTTGCCAGGGTGGAAACCCCCACAGCTTTGCAGAGGAGAATCACTCAGCTTGATCCTGGCTGACGACACAGCTGATGGTGCCAGGAGCCTGAACCTACTTCTTTTCCTGAGATACGGTACCCCAGATTAGGGCAGAGGGAGAAAGAAGCACTGTGTGTGTGTGTCTGTGGGTATCCTAAAGGACTTTGATATTTTAATGAAGACATTAGGTCAGTGCTTTAATTCTGTATAGCTTTAAGTAAACATTTCCTTTCCTTTCCACAAATCTCTGGCATTGAGAAACATCTTTCCTCTGGCAGCAGGCATAGTGAACCTAGTGGGGGGTCCTTTCAGTAATAGTATATTGTATCCCCCTCATCCCTGTTCTGTAACAAGAGAGCAAACAAACAAAAGTAGATTCAAACTGTTTTTAATATAAGCTGTTTGTAACTAATACAGAGGATAACTGCTCAAAGCAGTAATGAATTTATATTGAGTGGTTATAGTCTATGAAGAAGTGAAATGAACGAGGCAACATCACAAGGGACAGGGAGAGGATGTAGGAACACTCCGTGACAAGACCTCTGCATTATACACCAAGTCGTATAGTGTTATTTGAACATGAGCTTAGATTATTTAAAAATATACATTGTAAATTGCAAGTGAATCAGTAAATGTTTTTAAAGGGCCATACTGGTGTGGCTCAGTGGGTTGAGCATGGGCCTGCAAAAGAAAAGCCACCCGCTCAATCCCTGTCAGGGCTGACGCCGGGGCTGCAGGCCAGGTCCCAGGTCCGGGGCCTGCGAAAAGCGACTGACCAGTGCTTCTCTCACACATCAATGTTCTCTCCCTCTCTTTCTCCCTCCCTTCTCTTCTCTCTAAAAGTAAATAAATAAATAAATAAATAAATAAATAAATAAATAAAATCTTTTAAAGAAGTTTTTAAAGAAAGTGTAAATTATGTGCTAAAGAAGATTATAAAATGGAATCACACAAAAAGTTCTATTAAAACCAGAAAACATAGAAGAAGGGGAAGGGAGAAACAAAAAACAATTCAGTGAATAGAAAACAGTTACAAAGATGGTAGATATTAATTTGAGTATACAAAACATTCACTTTAAATGGTAATAGTCTAAACAAACCTATCAAAAAGCAGTGGTTGTCAACATGGGTAAAAAAGGCAAGACTCAACTATAAATCGTTGACAAGAAACCCACTATAAAATACAAAGACTCAGTTAACTGAGTTTTTACTCAGTTAAAAGTAAAGGAATGGAAAGAGATATATCATATAACATTAGTTGAAAGAAAGCTGAAGTATTAATATTAAGTTCAGATAAAGGGCAATAGATAATGGTAAAGGAGCTAATTCCCCAAGAAGACTTAACAAAGTCATAAACATGTATGTAAGTAACAGTGGAGTATCAGGACACATGAGGCAAAAACTGAAATAAGTGAAAGAAAAAATGGACACATCAACTATTAGAGATGGGGACTTAAACACCCCTTGTATTAGCCTTATAATGCTGTTGTAACAAATCGCCACAGACTTGGTGGCTTAAATCACATGAATCATTATCTTACAGTTCTGCTGGTTAGAAATAAGAAATAGCAGGATTTTTAAAGAAAGTTATTTATGTTTGGGGAAATTGTGATTTCATCAAACTTGTAAATTAGAAACTAAAGGATCTATTCTGGGCAGGTTTCAGCTGAAAACATTTGTAGTCAAGGACATTGCATGGCACCCAAACTGTTCGGTAAGCAGAAAGCTAGACTCTGAGGGACATGGGCAGTAACAATACTTCTGACCATGATGCGAGTTGGGGAAACACCCCAGAACCACCACTGAGTGCCCTCCGCCCAGAGCAGAGCTGCTGGTGGGGAAAATAACAGTAAGAGAGAGAGTGTTCAAGGGGGTAGAAGATTCAGAGAAATACCTTGGATCAAATATGGGGAGGAGCAGGGAGTTTGGCCGAAAAGATAGTATGAGAAAAGCTGATATATTTTAAAGACGTGTAAGATGTGACGTTAAACAATTGCTGAAGTATAAGAACAGAAACGCCATTGGGCTGATACTAGGAATACTGTCCTTCAGATGATCCAGTGATTATTAGGTTGAACCCAGAAATAAAAGCAACTTTAATATAAGCACAAAGTAAATGTTCTTTTCAGTATTCAATTTTAAAGATTTGTTGCTTTATTTTTAGAGAGGGGGAGGGAGAGAGAAAGACAGGGAGAGAAACATCGGTGTGTGGTTTCCTCTCAAATGCCCCCAGCTGAGGACCTGGCCCACAACCCAGGTATGTGCCCTGACTGGGAATTGAGCCGGCAACCTTTTGGTTCACAGGCCAGCACTCAATCCACTCAGCCACACCAGCCAGGGCTCAGTATTCAATTTTCAAGATAACCAATGAGAAAAAGGGCGAAATAACTCTTGGGTACACAGGAAAGAAGATCAATATTAATGTCTTAACAATATAGAAGTGAAAGTGTAATGGATGTTAACTGAGTAAAAACTAGACAAATCATTTTGAGTGCATGAGGGAGAAATGAGGAGGAAAGTCAAGAGTTTATATGCTCACAATGTTTACTTTTCAGCAATATGTAGTGTTAAAAGCTGGTATATTTAATTAATTAATGTTCTATGGTAATTTTTTTCATTACCATTTATCCCCCTTAAACTGTTATGATTTCTGTTGTTTGCTGCCCTCTCATGTCTGTAGACTGTATTGCAAGTAAGTTAACCTAAGACCTAGGGAAGTATGACCCAGCCATTTCCCTTCTGGGAATATATCACAAGGATCCCGAGACACCAACACAAAAAAATGGAGAGCATTATGTTAGGTGAAATAAGCCAGGCAGTGGAAGACAAATACCATATGATCTCTCCTTTAAATGGAACCTAATCAACAAAACAAACAAGCAAGCAAAATATAGCCAGAGATACTGAAATTAAGAACAATCTGACAGTAACCAGAGGGGAGGTCAGAGGATAATGGGGCACGAGGGGGGAAAGGTTTTCAGGAACAACTATAAAGGACACATGAACAAAACCAAGAGGGGGTGGAATCAAGGGTGGGAGGTGAGGATGGCTGGGGGTGGGAGGGGAGTGGTGGGGGGTTAATGTAGACAACTATACTTGAACAACAATAAAATAATTTAAAAAATAAAAATAAAAAAAGTTTTAAAAATATATGCACCACTATGTTTATACCAGCACTATTTATAATAGCCAAAATTGGGAAACAGCCTAAGTGCCCATCAGTACATGAGTGGATAAAAAAGCTGTGGTATGTTTATACAATGGAATACTATGCAGCAGTAAAAAAGAAGAAGCTCTTACATTTTGCAACAGCATGGATGAATCTGGAAAAAATTATGCTAAATAAATTGCCAGTCAGTGAAAGAACAATGCCACATGACCTCACTTGTATGTGGAATCAAATGAACACAATAAACTAATGAATAAAATACTAACAGAAGCTTAGATCCATAAAACAGACTGACAGCTTCTGGAAAAGAAAGGGAAAGGAATGAAAGATGGTGAAGGGATTAACCGAAGAACATTTATGCACAAACCATGGATACGGACAATATGGGGATTAGTTGAGGATGAGGAAGGGGTGGGGCTGGTTGGAGGTGGGGAAAAGGAGAAAAAGTGGGAACTGTAACAGCATAAACAATAAAAAAAAATTTTAAGTTTCTGAAAACAAAGCCTAAGTCAAGAAACAAAAAATGTATTGTTTCCAGTATGTTTTAACCTGTTGAGAGATTCTAGTACAGAACCAACTATTATAGTCCTGTGTGGATATATTATAGGATAATTTTAAACAAACGTGCTGTTTAAAATGTAATAAATTGTGTGTTGCCATGAAGAAGGAAGTCTACATCTATGAAGAGGGATGAGGGGAGGAGAAAGCAGGAAACTGGAGTACAAGAGAAGGGAATGTTTCATAGGAGGGGTAGGTAGGTGTCTCTCTGGGGAAATGACAGGAAAGAGAAGGATAAGGGTGAAGAACAGGGGCTCCTCTGTGAAGGGAATTGGGAGTAGACAGAGAGCCTCCCCTAGGGATTAGCAGAAAAGGAGAAAACTGGGTGGGCAAGAAATGCCCCCATATGGGGAGCAAAATAAAAGTTGCACGATCTCACAACCGCATGTTGAAGCACTGTTATTTTCAGAAATGTGAAAAATATCTATGTCCACCAATTGTGACCAACCTTATAAAAACTGTAGCATCTAGGTGATTCATGTATTGTTTTCCTTTTAGGGAACATAATCAAATAAATACATCAAAGATAATGGTGGTCAGGTTTTTCAGTATAAGAAAAGAGAATTATAAACACAGAATGTGGGAAAAACCAGAAACAAACTCTGCAGCGTTGAATTAAAATTGGTGGCATTGTTGTGAGCTCATGGTCTTCAACAGCTAGGAAACCTGCTAGCTAGCTAGAGACTTAGTAGAAAATATAAATGTGCCTTTGTGTGTGTGTGTGTGTGTGTGTGTGTCCACTGAGAGGGCCTGAGACCAGTAATACTCCACAGCAATGAGCACATCTAACGCACAGATCTTGGTTTATAAATACCATTCTTCAGTAAAAACAAAACAAAGCAAACATAGGTATCTGTGGGAAAATCACTGATAACGGATGGGGCAAGGAAAAGGTGAATGCAGAACATTTTACCCAGAAAGCAACGAAGTGCTCAGAGAATGGTGGGAGCATCAAAATGACACAAAAGCCACTGGAAAATCTGGAAATATTTTAGCATCAAAATAAATAATGCTGGTAATGGAATAAAATCCATTATCTGTTAGATAGAATGGAAAACTATGAGTTCATATAGAAGTAAATAAGTAAATGGAAAATTTTTGGAAAGTTTAATGACCTCAGTAGGGTATTTACATAGTTTTCAAAGTATTTCTCCACATACTGCATATTAATTATAAAAGTGAGGGAAAGTAACTTCAATGGGGAAAAGCTTAACAGACACTATCTTAATAAAGTGATAAAAATAAACAAAACTGCCCACCACCTCATGGATACATAAAACACCCTCTGTGATATCCTTGCTAGAGATGCATCACCAGAATTTGATAATAACAAAACATCTTAGAATCCCAAAGTGAGTGGCATTCTATAAAATAACTGCTCTATAATCTACAAAATAGATTTTTGAGTGACAGCGTAACAGAGGTAAAGTAAAATTAATTCAAAATAAAAAGGGGAGAAAACTATTCCTGACTAAAGGAGATCAAACAGACATGACAACCAAATGTAATATATAATCCTTAACTGGGTCCTTTTTTAAAAATAAAGAACATTATCATCAATTTTGGCAAAACATGAATAGGGACTGAGCATTAGCTAGTAATACCAATCTTAACTTCTTGAATTTGATCGTTGCAGTTGTGTGAAAAAAATGTCTTGTTTATAGGAAATATATAACAAAGTATTTGAGGGTATATTACTGTATGCCAGAAATGAGGGGAATATAGCTTCAATCATATTGTTATTAAATCTTAAGTTTCACTTTGCTACATTTCTCCTTTATATTGAATTTTCTTTTTTCCCTATATTTTTATGTTGACACTAATACGGATACCCCATTGCCCCCTCTTTGCCTACCTCTACTACGCCCACTTCCCCTATCTCCTGAACATCACCACACCACCCTCTGTGTCCACGTGACAGGGGACTCAAGAGCTGGAAAATTTTAATAGACAGTTAATAAGCCTAGTAGGTAACGCACATGTTAAAGCTATTATTTCAGGAACGGCAGGTAAGGCTCTCCACAACCGGAGAGACAGCCGACCCCCTGGGGCACAGCTGGAGACGTCCAGCCATTGTTCCCAGGACAGACAGACAACTGCCCAGGAAGTAAGAGGGTCCATTAGGGTACAAACCCTCCATTTTCTCAGACTGCCGGCCATCTGAACACAGTGCCCTTAAAGATTCAATCCCTGTCTCTACTTATTGGGCTTGGTATGTGACAGGCAGCACAAATGCCAGCTTTTCTGGTTTCATATGAACTATGTATATATGTTCTTTGGCTAGTTCTTCAACTGCTTTTATCTAGTCTTATCCTCACCCTCCTCTCTGATGGCTGTCAGTCTGTTCCCTGTATCCAGGCCTCTGTTTCTGTTTTTTTATCCTCACCTGAGGATATATTTGTTGATTCTACAGAAAGTGAAAGGGAGAGAGAGAGAGAGAGAAACATCAATGTAAGAGAAACAGAGGTCAGTTGCCTCCTGCACTCACCCGACCAGGGATCAAACCCACAATCTCGTTTTTTGTCCTGACTAGGAATCGAATCTACAGTTTCGGTGTATGGGACAACATTCCAACTAACTGAGCCACCTCACCAGGGCACAAGCTTTTATCCTTATAACCTCTTTTCAAAGATCACTTTATATAGTCTTTAAAGTCAGAGAATTTAGAAACTAAGGAAAACAGAATAATTTCTTAAGATGGAATCACAGGACTGTGCCACACCTCTCCTCAAAGAGCAATCACGCCTTAACCGCCCTCGTGATTTTTAGTGGCACGCTACAAACTTTATGGGCGAGGCTCCACAGTATCTTTATGCCCATGAAGACAGTGATATGGATCGTGAACAGTCAGTTAACTGTGGGTGAAACTCTTAATGAGAAGAACAGAGTTCAGGCTATTTCCTGTCTCTTCCCTTTGAGGCTGGTGTGATAAGAGAGTCCTTGAACAGGGCACTCCCGGCCATTCTCCTGCTTGGAAGGCTCAGCAGGAGCTGAGAGATAAAGAGGGAGAGGCATGGAGAGGTCAACCTGGGCCTCTGCTTCTTTTTTTTGTTTGTTTAATTTTTATTGAATTTATTGGGGTAACATTGCTTAATAAAATTATATAGATTTCAGGTGTACAATTCTATAATACATCATCTGTATATTGAACTGTGTGTTCATCAACCAAAGTCAAGTCTCCTTCCAACACAATTTACTCACCCTTTATTTTCTTCTACCCCCACCCACCACTTTTTTCCCCTCTGGGGTTTTTGTTTGCTTGCTTGCTTTTCTTTTTTTTTTTTTTTTGTCAAATCCTGGGCTACAGTATAATCACTATATAATTACTGGTTTTGGTTCAGTCACAGTCAGAGGTCATACAAGAGGCAACTGATTGATGTTTCTTTCTCATATAGAAATTTCTCTCCCTCCCTTCCCTTCTTTCTAAAAATAAATAAAAAAAATAAAATGAAGCGGAATATATTTCCTTTTCCTTAATTCAGAATTTGACCATGTAACTTTATTCAGTCAAGAGATGTTAACAGTTGTGACTCCAGCAGAATTTGTAAACACAGGTGCTTGTTTCTCTTGTCTCTCGCCCTGAGGTCATCACAAAACAGGCCTAAGCTCACCTGCCTGAGGCAGAAACATGGAGCTGCCTCAGCGATTCCAGCTGAGCTTATTCTAATCACTCACAGCTCACCATTAGACATTCGAGTGACCCTACATCCCAGATCCCTACAGTCATGAGCTGCATATTTTGTATGCCACTGTGGTTTTCTGTTTTGTTACACAGTATTACTGTAGCAAAGATAATACCCTGCTGTAATGCAGCTCCAGAAGGGCATAATTTATTTGCTTTGTTCTGTGGTTTATCTCAACTACTTGGTACAATGCATGTAATAGATATTCAAAACATATTTGCTGAATTACAAATACAGTTAATACACACACAATTTTAATGCATTATTTATATATCCAGAAAAAGGATTACAGTTAAATTCTATAGCAATCAGAGTGGCAAGAACATAAAATGGTACTGAATAAATATATTTTTATAAATTTATACATAAAAATAACTTTCCCAATTATTTTGAAAAATGAATTATTTTTCAATAAAATACATACTATATATAAAGTGGTAAACACAAGGAACTAGGAACCAAACAGCCAGCAAGACAATTTAAATTGCTGCGGGCAATTTACGGGACAATAGCTACCATGTGTGGTAGCTAAAAAAATATTTATATTTTTCCTCCCACCTTCTAAGTTCTTCTTAGAACTCAGTTCTTAGGCTGGGTTAATAACCACATTAACACAGATTAACAGGAGAAAATCAAAGTTTAATACATGCACGTGGGACATTAACATAGGCATGATTGTTCCATGAAAATCATGAAGATATTGAGGTAGCATTGGTATATAATACATTTTTGGACAAAGGGGAGAGGGAAGGATGGATATTAAATTCTAGAAGTGAGAGTGCGTGTTTTACAGGTAGTTGCAGGAGAGCAGAACACACGTGGTGGGAAAATCATTGTTAGGAACCTCAGAAACAATGAAACACAGACACACCTAGCTGAAAGGCGCCTGCCTGAAGCCTCTTGTTTATCACACTAACATTCAAATTAGGCTAAGGTGACACCCTAAGATCTCCTTCCTGAAGCAGGTTTCCCTCTTGGGCGGAAAATGGGGTGGGCTGGGGAGGGTGTCAAATGTTCTTTCTGAGTCCTCTGTTTCTTAATAAACAGCTTAAACTATTATTCCAAAAGGCACAATTTTTGTCCCTTCATGTGCTAACCCATGTAAAATATTTATTCAAATCAAACTCTGAAAAAATTTCTTCAATCACTTCTGACTTTACTGTCCCCCTTCATGGCAATGTGGAATGGAAAGGTCATACCTGGAACCCGCCAGATTTGATTTTGTCCTTCTGGGCTGGCGCTGCTGGGTGAGATGCCATTGTCAAAGACACTTAACGAGTAGAAGAGAAACAATTTCTTGGCTCTGTAATCTCAGCTACACATCCAATCCAGTATTCTCAGAGAACCCCACTCTCAAAACGACAAATTGTTGAGATGGAGTATAGTTTATTGCCAGGGGTTAAGGACGGAGTAAACAGAAATTAGCAGGAGTGGGAGGGTGGAGGTTGGGGGGTTGGGGTGGAAGGTGTGTGTGGCTGTGAAGGGGAAGCACAGAGGAAAGCTTTGTGGTGACAAAACAACTCTGACTCTTAACTCTGCTGGTGGTCCTATGAATCCACAGACGTGTAAAGTTGCTTAGAGCGAGACACACACAAACACAGGTGCATGTAAAACTGTTCACATCTGGACAGCATCTACTGATTGTGTCCTTGTTAATTTTTTAGGTTTAATATTGTATTATAGTTATGTAAACCTCAGACACTAATGATGAGAATACAAAATGTTTAAAAGAATTGTAATCTAATTTGTCAATTTCTTACAAATTTAAAATTATTTCCCTGCTATGAGCTAGAGCTCCATTCATCATATTTACTCAAATAAAATATAAACAAATATCTTTAAATAGTGGTACAAAAATGTAAAAACAGAGTTACCATAAATGACAAACATTGGAAACAGTAACATGTCCATCAACAGAAAATCCATGAACAAAGTTTTGTATTTTACATAATGGAATAATACTCACCAGTAAAAGAAACAAATTTCTGAGAGATCCAACAACATCAAAAAAGAAATAAAACCTTATGATGAAAGAAATTCAGGTAATAATCACTATAGGGTGGAGGAGTAAGTGGAAAAGGTGTGTGAGAAAACTTCCTGGGGTGATCAAAATTCTTTTCTTTTATCAAGTTGTTGGAAAGATTACTGGGGATGTCAGATTTTAGTTCTTGAGTTCAGCAAGGAAAGAATTCAGAGCCAAGAACTCGAGCACAAGAGGAAGTTTATCATGCGAAGTGCAAATACATTGGAAGAGATGATTTGAGCAGACTAATGAGAGCTGTTTTGGCCTCTTAGAAATTCACAGAGGCAGAAAATTTGAGCCAGTTGGGCTTCGTGGATTCAGGAAACAAGTTACAGAGGAAACAGTAGGGTCTTTCAAGACAGGTTCAAGGGTTAGCCCAATGCGAGCTGCTGCTGCCCACTGCCCACTGCCCACTGCTCCTCTGGTTGCAAGTCTCATGGGAACTCATGAGTGTAGGAGGGGAAAGCAAAGATACGCTCCTGAAGAAAGAAAGTGTGCGTTCTAGAGAGAGAGTGCTCACTGGGTTCTTTGTCTTAAGCATTTCTGTCTGTTTCATGAATGTGGGAACTTCAGGGGAGGGTTTTTTTCCAAGTTAATTAATTAATTAATTAATTTTAAGTTTTTTAAAAAAAATTATTGTTGTTCAATTACAGTTGTCCTGCTTTTTCTCCATTGCTCACCCCTACTCTGTCCCATGCACTCCCACCCCCATTGTCCATTCCCCCCATTGTCCATGCCCATGAGTCCACTATCACATTCCTTTGCTTGCCTTTTCCTCCTCTTTCCCCTGACATCCCCCTCCTCCCTCCCCTCTGGTTACTGTCAGTTTGTCCTTAATTTCAATGTCTTTGGTTACATTTTGCTTGTTTGTGTTTTGTTGATTAGGTTCCACTTGTAGGTGAGATCATATGGTATCTGTCTTTCACCACCTGCCTTATTTCACTTAGTGTAATGCTCTCCAGATGCATCCATGCTGTCACAAAGGGTAGGAGTTCCTTCTTTCTTTCTCTTCCATAGTATTCCATTGTGTTAATGTACCAGTTTGTGATCCACTCACTTACTGATGGGCACTTAGGCTGTTTCCGGCACTTGGCTATTGTAGATAATGCTGATACGAACATTGGGGTACATAGGTTCCTTTGAATTGGTGACTCAGGATTTTTAGGGTATAGTCCCAGCAGTGGGATCACCGGATCAAAAGGAAATTCCATCTTTAGTTTTCTGAGGAAATTCCATACTGTTTTCCACAGTGGCTGCACCAGTCTGCATTCCCACCAACAGTGCACTAGGGTTCCCTTTTCTCTACATCCTCGCCAGCACTTATTTGTTGATTTGTTAATGATGACCATTCTGACTGGTGTGAAGTGGTATCTCACTGTGGTTTTATTTTTATTTTTTAAAGATTTTATTTATTTATTTTTTAGAGAGAGGGAAAGAGAAGGAGAAAGAGAGGGAGGGAAACATCAATGTGTAGTTGTCTCTTGTACACCCCCTACTGGGGACCTGGCACACAACCCAGGCATGTGCCCTGACTGGCAATCAAACCGGTGACCCTCTGGTTTGCTGGCCAGCACTCAATCCACTGATCTACGCCAGCCAGGGCTCATTCTGGTTTTAATTTGCATCTCTGTAATGGCTAGTGTTGTAGAGCATTTTTTCATGTGTCTCTGGGCCCTCTGTACGTCCTCCTTGGAGAAGTGTCTGTTCAGCTCCTCTGCCCATTTTTCAATTGGGTTGTTTGTCTTCCTGGAGTGGAGTCGTATGAGGTTTTAATATATTTTGGAGATCAAACCCTTGTCCGAGGTATCATTGGCACATATATTTTCCCATACAGCTGGTTCCCTTTGATTTTCCTGAAGTTTTCTTTAGCCATGCAGAAGCTTTTTAACTTGATGTAGTCCCATTTGTTTATTCTTTCCTTTATATACATCCCTTGCCCTAGGGATATATCAGTGAAAATATTGCCGTGTGGGATATCTGAAATTTTCTTGCCTATGTTCTCTTCTAGGACTTTTATGGTGTCACAACTTATATTTAAGTCTTTTATCCATCTTGAGTTTATTTTTGTGTATGGTGTAAGTTATGGCTTAGGTTCATTTTTTTGCACATACTTGTCCAGACCTCTCCAGGGAGGTTTCAGTGGTTGATCCCAGTAAAATATTCACTAGCTTTCCAGATGTGTCCTTTTATATGCCGATGCATCAGAATGAGCTTACAACTCCTTCTCTGGTCAGCTTCACCTTCAAAAAATGTCGCCAAAGAAGGACCAGCACCAAAATGGGTCTTCCCCAGCACAGACTAGAATATTTCAGATAAGACTTGTAATTTGTGATTTGGCAGTAATTGCTCGACCAGTTTGTTCAGCTCTCTGTCTAAGTTTTCCCATTCCACTTGCCAATGAATTTTTGTAGCTTCTTACTACTCTGCCTTAGAAACACAGTTGTATATATTTGTTAAAATTCAGAACTCTATGATTGTTATTGTAGGTGATAACAAAATCAATGAAATTAAAATGTCTAACTTATTAAATGTTATAGAAATCTTCCTACACCCTCAACTAAATATCTGCTTAATTAACAAATACTAAGTAAATTTAAATAAAACCCATAACAATAATAGGTTTTTTGTACATTTCTTTAAGTTCCTCCAACTGTAGTGGTATCCGTTGAGATTTCCTTATTTGATGCAAACATGCTTAGAACTATGTTTATTCTCAGTGAATTAAACTTTTTAAAATATTTGTTGTTTTTATTTATTTGCCTCACAGATTAAGATGTTACATCTTACTTATTAAACTTACATCTGTTTTATTTTTGTATATGTTATAAGCCTTTAAAGCTCTTTATATAATAACCCTTTTCTTAAAATAGTGTAACTCTATGCATCCGTCCATTTTACAATTTTCTGATTCTTTATTTATATTTGTAATTATTGTACTTTACAGTATTATTCCAGTAGCTAATATTTTCCAGTACAGTTATGTTTGTCTTTTATCTGGAGATGTTCTATAAAATTACACATATTTTTATTATTATTTTATTTTTAGCAATTTAATCTTGCTCTTTCTTTTTTCTACTAGATGCTTTCTTCATCATATCCCTTTGTAATATTCTCATGCAACCTTTCTCAACTGGAGTTCCACAGGGAACTGAGCTCTAGAGAGAATTAGTTGTGTCTGTCCTATCAATTCTCAAAGGAAGATAAATAACTAGTAACATTTTAGATAAACAGGAAAAAAGTTAATCTGTTATATATGATAAATGCTCTAGGGTGAGAGGGCTTAATTTTCTCTTAGAATCTTGGTTGACAAGGGTTGTTGGAGAGAAAAAACTGATGAAAAGGTATAGTGTCATGAATAAAAACATAATTTTATTTTTTTATTTTTTTATTCTTGCTCAAGTACAGTTGTCTGCATTTCCCCCCACCACTCTCCCCGCTACCCCCGCCATCCCCACCTCCCTCCCCTGATCTCACCCCTTCTCGGTTTTGTCCATGTGTGCTTTATAGTTGTTCCTGAAAACCTTTCCCTTTTTTCTCCCCATTATCCCCTCCCACTTCCCCTCTGGTTACTGTCAGTTTGTCCTTAATTTCAATGTCTCTGGTTACATTTTGCTTGTTTGTGTGTTTTATTGATTAGGTTCCACTTATAGGTGAGATCATATGGTATTTGTCTCTCACCACCTGGCTTACTTCACTTAGCATAGTGCTCTCCAGTTCCATCCATGCTATTGCAAAGGGCAGGAGCTCCTTCTTTCTTTCTCCTGCATAGTATTCCATTGTGTAAATGTAGCACAGTTTTTTGACCCATTCATTTACTGATGGGCACTTAGGTTGCTTCCAGCACTTGGCTATTGTATATTGTGCTGCTATGAACACTGGGGTGCATAGGTTCTTTTGGATTGGTGTTTCAAGGTTCTTAGGATATAATCCCAGAAGTGGAATTGCTGGGTCAAAAGGCAGTTCCATTTTTAGTTTTCTGAGGAAATTCCATACTGTTTTCTACAGTGGCTGCTCCAGACTGCATTCTCACCAACAGTGCACTAGGGTTCCCTTTTCTCCACATCCTCTCCAACACTTGTTATTTGTTGCTTTGTTTATGATGGC
>CM052541.1:95429628-95446176 GCA_028533065.1 Trachops cirrhosus
CAATAGGTACAGTAGCCTCGCTTGTCCACAGTTTCAGTTACGTGTGGTCAACTATGGTCTGAAAATATGAAATTGAAAATTTCTGGAAGAAATAACCCAAAAGGTATTTTGAGAGAGAGAGAGAGAAGTAGAGAGACTGCATTCACATAGCTTCTATTACAATATATTGTTATAATTGTTCTATTTTATAACTTGTTATTAACCTCTGTGCCTAACTGATAAATTAAACCTCATCATACGTGTGTATAGGAAAAACATAATATGTATAGGGCTTGGTTTCAGGCACTCACTGGGCAACTTGGAACATATTGCCCATGGATAAGGGGGAAATACAGCATAAGGGAAATCTTTTTTTGTTGTTGTTCATATGTATTTCTTTTCTTCAGTTCTATTTAGATATAACTGACATATAACATTGTATAAGTTTAAGGAGTACAACATGATGATTTCATACACTATATATTGTAAAATGATTACCACAGTAGGGTTGGTTAACACCTCTACTATCTCATATTATAACCATATTTTGTGATGAAAATATTTGAGATCTACTTTCTTAGCAACTTATAGTATAAAATATTGTTAAACTATAGTTATAATGCTGTACATTAGATTCCCAAGAACTTATTCACTGTAAAGTGGAAGCTTGTACCTTTAATTGGCATCTCCCCATTTCCCTCACCCTCTAGGCTTTGGTGACCACCATTCTGCTCACTGTTTCTATGAGTTTGCCTTTATCAGATTCCACATATAAATGGTGTCACTCAGTATCTGTCTTTTTCTACTGGCTTATGTCACTTAGCATGATGCCCTCAAGGTCTATCCATGTTGTTGCAAATGGCAGGATTACCACCTTTCTTGTTGTTGAGAAAATATAATTATCTCAATACCACATTTTCTTTATCCATTTCTCTGTAAACAACGAGTAAGTTGTATCTGTATTGCCTTCACTATTGTGAACAATGCTGTAATGAACATGGGAGTGCAGGTACCTCTTTGAGATCCTGATTTTATTTCCCCACAGTGGGGTTGAGAAGTTCCATACTGCTCCCCACAGTGGCTGCACCAGTTTCCATTCCCACTAACAGTGCACAAAGGTTTCCTTTGCCCTTCAACCTCTCCAACACTTCTTACCCCTTGTCTTTTTTATAATAGCCATTCTAACAGGCGTAAAGTGATATCATATTGTGGGTTTGATTTGTATTTCTCCCATAATTAGTATATTGAACAGTTTTTCATGTTCCTATTGGCCATTTGTATGTCTTCTTTGAAAAAGGTCCTTTGCACATTTTAAAAGTGAATATCATTTTATTGAGTTGTATGAGTTCCTTATATATGTACTTTGGATATTAATCCCTTGTAATATGTGTGGTTTGCAAATATTCTCCCTCATTCTGTAGGTCATCTTTCCATTTTGATAACAGTTTTCTTTGCTGTGCGGAGATTTTAGTCTAATATTGTTCCACTTGTTCGCTTTTTGCTTTTGTTGCTTGTGCTTTAGGCGTCAGATCCACAGTGTCAGAGCCAAGTAACATGTCAAGGAGGTTCCCTACGTTTTGTCCTAGGAGTTTAAGGTTTCAGGTCTTACATTTAAATCTTTAATTCATTTTGAGTTAATTTTTATGAGTAGTTTAAGAATAAAACTTCATTTTTTTACTTGTGAATATCCAATTTTCCCAGCACCACTTATTAAAGAGACTGTCTTTTCTACACTAAGTGCTCTTGGTTTTCTTGACAAATGTTAGTTGACCACATGTGCATGGATTTATTTCTGAGCTCTCAGTTGTGTTCCATTGGTCCATGTGCCTGTTTCTATGCTGGTACCATACTGTTTTTATTAGGGTAGTTTTGTAATACAGCTTGAAATCAGGAAGTATAGTGACTTTAGCTTTTTCCCTTTAAAAGGATTTTGGGGGAGTTATTTAGAGTCTTTTGTGCTTCCATACAAATTTTAGAATTTTTTTTCTATTTATGTGAAAAATGCCATTATAATTTGGTAGGTATCACATTGAATCTGTGGATGGCTTTGGTATAGTATGGATGTTTTAACAGTATTAATTCTCTGACTCAGGAATACAAAATATCTTTCCATTTATTTGTGTCTTCTTCCATTTCTTTCATCAAGGCCTTATAGTTTTCAGAGTGCAGTCTTTCTACCTCCTTGGTTAAATTTATTTCTAAGTATTGTATTGTCTTAGATGCTATTGTGAGTGGGACTGTTTTCATTTTCAGACAGGTCATTGTTAATATATAGAAATGCAACTGCTCTGTATGTTTGCTTTGTATTCCTGCAACTTTACTGAATTCCTTGATTAGGCTAACACTTTTTTGTCAGAATCTTCAGGATTTTCTGCAGATAATATATATTTTCTTCTTTCTGATATATATTCTTTCTGATTTGCATATATATATATTTGATGAATATATATATATTCTTTCTGTATATACTTTCTGATTAATATATATATATTCTTTCTGATTTGGATGCCTTTTTTCCTACCTAATTGTTATGGTTAGGACTTCCAATACTATTTGAGTAGAAGTGGTTAGATCTTAGAGGAAAGAAGTGTTTCTTAGAGGAAAGATCAGAAGTGTTTCTGATCTTAGAGGAAAAGCTATTAAGCTATTCAGCTTTCACCATTGAGTATGATTTTAGTTGTAGTCTTGTCATATAGGGTCTTTATTATGTCGAGGTACTTTCCTTCTTTACCCAATTTGTCGAGAGATTTTTCTTTATTATGAAAGGACACTGTATTTTATAAATTCTTCTTTTGCACCTATTGAGATGGTCATGTTAATATTACCTTCATTCTACTAATGTTGTATCACATTTATTTATTTGCATACGTTGAACCATCCTTATGTCCCAGGGTTAAATCCTGCTTGATCATGTTGTATGATCTTTGTAATGTGCCATTACATTGTTTGCTGATATTTTGCTTGAGGATTTTACATCTAGTTTGATAAGAAACATTGACCTGTTGTTTTCTTGTAGTGTCCTTATCTGGCTTTGGTATGAGTGTAATGCTGGCCCTATAAAATGAGTTTGCAGTGTTTTCTCCTCTTCAGATTATTGGAACAATTTGAGAAGGATTATCATTAATTCTTCTGCAAAGATTTGGTAGAATTCACTAGTTAAATTGTCTGGGTTTTTCTTTGTTAGGAGGTTTTGATTACTGATTTAATTTCTTCTTATCGGTCTGTTCAGATTTTTTATTTCTTCATATTCAGTCTTGGTAGTTGTATGTTTCCAGCAATTTTTACAATTCCTCCAAGGAAATAATTGGTTGGTGTATAATTATTCATAGCAGATCCTTAGGACACTTTGTATTTCTGTGCTATTAGTTGCAATGATTCCTCTGTGTGTAATTTTACTAATTTGAGTCACCTCTCTTTTTTTCTTAATGTTGTTAAAGGTGTGTCAATTTTGTTTATCTTCTCAAAAACCTACTCTTACTTTCGTTGATCTTTTTCTAGTGTCTTCTAAACCACTATTTGATTTGTTTCCACTCTGATCTTTGTTATTTCTTATCTCTTGTACTAACTTTGGAGTTACTTTGTTCTTTTCTGGAGTTAGTTTGTTCCTTGAGGTGTATATTTAGGGGTTTTTTTTTTGTTTTGAGATCTTTCCTTTTCTTAATGTAGGCATTTATCACCATAAACTTCCTCTTAGAACTGCTTTTTGTTGCATTTTATTAGGTGGTATGTTGTATTTCAATTTTCATTTTTCACAGTATATTTTCTGATTTTCTTTTTGATTTCTTTGACCAACTGGTTGTTCAGGAGTATGTTAATTTCCACATATTTGTGAATTTTCCAACATTCCTCCTGTTTTCTTTTATTTCTAGTTTTATACCATTGTATAAAGTTAGAAGATAGTTGATATTATTTTAATCTTATTACTTTTATAAAGACTTGTTTTGTGATCATTATAACATATGATGAATCCTAGAGAATGTTCTGTTTGCACTTGTTAAGAATGAGTATTCTGCTGGATGGAATTTTTGCATGTGTATGTTAGGTCCATTGGCTCTAAAGTGTAATTCTGCTCAATTATTTTCTTATTGGTTTTTATCTTTATGATGTATACATTGTTGGAAGTACTATTATTATACTCTCATCAGTTTCTCCCTTCAGATTTGTTAGTATTTGCTTAGTATATTTAGGTGCTCCAGTGTTGGGAGCAAATATATTCACAATTGTATATCCCTTGATGAACTAACTTGTTTATTATTACATAATGGCCTTCTTTGTCCCTTTGATAGCTTTTGGCTTAAAATTTATTTTGTCTGTTATAAATGTAGCTGCCCCTGCTCTCTTTTGGTGTTCACTGTCATGGAATATCATTCTCCATCTCTTCACTTTGAGCCTATTGTTCTTAGAGTTGAAGTGGAAGTCACTTGTAGGCATCATATAGATAAGTCGTTTTTAGAAAATCCATCTAGCCACTCTAAGTCTTTTGATTGGAGAATTTAATCAATTTATATATTATGTAGAGTATTGATAGGTAAGGACTTACTAAAGTTCCTGTCTTTTAATTCACTGATTCTTTCTTCTGCTTAATCATTCTGCTGTTGATATTTTCTGTTGCATTTTTTTATTTCATTTATTATATTTTTGTCTTCAGAATTTCAGGTTGTTTTTTATGATTTCTATTTTTCTGTTAAACTTATTTTGCTCACATTTTTTGTGCTTCTGTTGAGTTCTTTTTCTGTATTTTCTTATAGCTCATTGAGCTTCTTTAAAAGAGCTATTTTGAATTCTTTTTGGGTAAATCATAGATCTCTATGTCCTGGCATTGGTTACTGGAAGATTATTTTCATCCTTTGGTGGTGTCATGTTTCTTTGATTTTTCACATTTCTTGAAGTTATGCATTGCTCTCTTAGCATTTGAAGTAGCAGTCACCTCCTTTTGTCATTATTAAATGACTTTAGAAGAGAAATATCTCCCATCAGCCCCACTAGGGATTCTGAGGCTCCAAGCTTCTTGCTCCCTCTGTGACATAATTTTTATGCTTCTATTCATTCTCTTAATCCTGCAACTGTTTGTTTCCTAAGGGCAGGTCTAGAACTCAAGTTTGTTTCTCTCCCTGGCCCATGGATTCAGTCTGGCTTCCTGTGCTACTAACTAGTTGTCTAATAAAGCCTGGTCTCCTTGCCATTAGTTCACACAGGAAGCTGACCATAGGGTGGGGAGTGGGTAGTTAAGGCCCGTGGAGTATTAGGAGTGCTTGTTGGCCACCTGGAGGGATCTGCTCATGAGGCTCCCCAATGGCTTGTGGAAGGGTTTCTTGATGAAGTCCATGATGCTGTTAATAGGATCCATGTCCCTTCAATGTCCTCCAAACGTCCCATCTACCCCTCTCCTAGCTTCTTTCCACCTCTTGTCATACAACTCACCACTCAGCACTCTGGAAGGAGGTGGGGAGAGAAAGGGGCCTCTTTGGCAGCATCTGCACAGCAGGGGATCTGGGTCCTCATTCACTCACACACTCTCACTTCCGTCACAGAAAAAGCCACAGGCTCAGATGATTTCTTTTGGCACTGAGTTGTGCTCTCATAGTGGAAGAATGATGTAGTCAAACTGTTCCTCTTACCCCCTCCAGTGCATGCAAACTCGTATTTCTTTGCTCCAGTGGTTCACTGGAACTTTTTGCTGGAAACCTAAACTTCCACAAAGGTTCTCTCATCCATGAGTGATCGTCAAAGCTGTTCTCCAGAGATTGCTGGGCCACAGCAGAAAGGCTGGAGTTCACAGGCCAGGGGTGGGTCCACAGGGGGAACTGAGGTATGTATGCCTCAGTTCCTATTATGCAACACATAGGTGGGCAAGACTTCTCCTGGGTCCCTTGGCATATGGTGCTGGATCCCATAGCCCCCACAAAGGCACTTTTGTTTGGGGATGGGTACCATTGTTGTTAAGAGATGGATATGAACAAGAGATCTCTTTTTTAAGTGCATTTTATTGATTATGCTGTTACAGTTGTTCTGATTTTTTCTCCCCTTTACTCTCCCTTGGCCCTGCACCCCCTCACCCTTCCCATCCCCCCATCTACCCTTGTTCATGTCCATGGGTTGTACATATAAGTTCTTTGGCTTCTCTATTTCTTATACTACTCTTAACATCCCCCCATCTATTTATGTCTACCACTTATGCTTCTTTTTTTAAATTATTTTATTGTTGTTCAATTACAATTGTCTGCATTTTCCTCCCCACCCCCCCACCCCAGCCAAATCCATCTCCCTCCCTTGCTCCACTCATCCCTTTGTCTATGTGCCCTTTATAGTTTTTCCTGGAAACCCTTCCCCTCATTATACCCTCTCACCTCCCACTTGTTACTGTCAGATTGTTCTTCATTTCAATGTCTCTGGTTATATTTTGCTTTCTTGTTTGTTTTATTGGTTATGTTCCAGTTAAAGGTGAGACCATATGATATTTGTCCCTCACCAGCTGGGTTATTTCACTTAGCCATAGTGCTCTCCAGTTCCATCCATGCTGTTGCAAAGGGTAGGAGCTCCTTCTTTCTCTCTGCTGTGTAGTATTCCATTGTGTAAATGCACCACTGTTTTTTGATCCATTCATTTACTGATGGGCACTTAGGTTGCTTGTAGCACTTGGCTATTGTAAATTCTGCTGCTATGAACATTGGGGTGCATAGGTTCTTTTGGATTGGTGTTTCAGGGTTCTTAGGATATAATCCCAGCAGTGTAATTGCTGGGTCAAAAGGCAGTTCCATTTTTAGTTTTCTGAGGAAATTCCATACTGTTTTCCACAGTGGCTGCACCAGTCTGCATTTCCACCAACAGTGCACTAGGGTTCCCTTTTCTCTACATCCTCTCCAACACTTGTCTGTTGCTTTGTTTATAATGGCCATTCTGACTGGTGTGAAGTGGTATCTCATTGTGGTTTTAATTTGCCTCTCTCTGATGACTACTGATGCTGAGCATCTTTTCATATGTCTCTGGGTCCTCTGTATGTCTTCTTTTACCCATTTTTTAAAAATTTGGTCTCTTGTCTTCCTGCAGTGTTGTCGTGTGAGTTCTTTATACATTTTGGAGATCAAACCCTTGTCCGAGGTATCATTGGCAAATATGCTTTCCCATATATTAGGTTCTCTTTTCATTTTAATGCTGTTTTCTTTAGCCATGCAGAAGCTTTTTGATTTGATGAGGTCCCATTTGTTTATTTTTTCCTTTATGTCCCTTGCTCTAGGGGACATATTAGTGTAGATGTTGCTGCATGGAATGTCTGAGATTTCCCTGCCTATGTTCTCTAGGACTTTTATGGTGTCACAACTTATATTTAAGTCTTTCATCCACCTTGAATTTATTTTTGTGTATGGCATAAGTCGGTGATCGAAGTTCATTTTTTTGCATGTAGCTGTCCAGCTCTCCCAACACCATTTGTTGAAGAGGCTATTTTTACTCCATTTTAGGCTTCTTTCCCCTTTGTTAAATGTTTATTGACCACAGGGACTTGATCATACGGTTTATTTCTGGGCTCTCCATTCTGTTCCACTAGTCTGTGTGTCTGTTCTTATGCCAGTACCAGGCTGTTTTGATTACAGTGGCCTTGTAATACAGTTTGATATCAGGTATTATGATCCCTCCTACTTTCTTCTTCTTTCTCAAAATTGCTACAGCTATTCAAGGATGTTTATGGTTCCATATAAATTTTTGAAGTGTTTGTTATATATCTGTGAAATATGTCTTTGGTACTTTAATGGGGATTGCGTTGAATCTATAAATTGCTTTGAGTAGTATGGCCATTTTGATGAGGCTAATTCTTCCAATCCATGAGCATGGTGCATGCTTCCTTTTGTTTGTGTCTTCCTTAATTTCTTTCTTTGGTGTTGTGTAGTTTTCTGAGTACAGGTCTTTTACCTCCTTGGTTAGGTTGACTCCTAGGTACTTTATTTTTCTTGTTGCTATAACAAATGGTATATTTTTCCTGATTTCTGTTTCTGATATTTCATTGTTGGTGTACAAAAATGCCTTTGATTTCTTGAATATTGACTTTGTATCCTGCTGTTTTCCCAAATTCATTTATTAGGTTGAGTAATTTTTTTGGTGGAGTCTATAGGATTTTCTATGTAGACTATCATGTCATCTGCAAAAAATGACAGTTTTGCTTCCTCCTTTACAATTTAGATGCTTTTTATTTCTTCTTCTTGACTGATTGCTGTGGCTAGGACTTCCAATACTATGTTGAATAGAAGTGGTGAAAGTGGACATCCTTATATTATTCTGATCTTTGTGGAAAAAGCTCTAAGTTCTTGTCCATTGAGTGTAATGTTGGCTGTAGGTGTCACATATATGACCTTTATTATGTTGAGGAATGCTCCCTCTATTCCCACTTTGCTGAGTGTTTTTATCATAAATGGGTGCTGTACCTTATCAAATGCTTTTTCCACATCTATTGATATGATTATGTGATTTTTGTCTTTCGTTTTGTTTATGTGACATATTATGTTTATTGATTTGCGAATATTGTGTCATCCTTGCATCCCTGGGATGAATTCCACTTGATCATGCTGTATGATCTTTTTAACATATCGCTGGATGTGGTTTGCCAATATTTTGTTGAGGATTTTAGTGTCTGTGTTCATCAGCCATATTGGCCTGAAGGTTTCTTTCTTTGTTATGTCTTTATCTGGTGTGGGGATTAAGATGTTGCTAACTTCATAAAAAAGAGTTTGGAAGTCTTCCATCTTCTTGAATTTTTCAGAATAATCTGTGAAGGACAGGGATTAGCTCATTCTTAAATGCTTTGTAAAATTCTCCTGTGAAACTGTCTGTTCCAGGGCTTTTGTGTGTCAGAAGCTTTTTGATTACTGCTTCCATTTCATCAGCTGTTATTGGTCTGTTCAGGCTTTCTGCTTCTTCTTCATTGAGTTTTGGGAGATTAGAAATTTGTCCATTTCACCTGGGTTTTCAAATTTCTTGACATATATTTCTTCATAGTATTTTCTTACAATCCTTTGTATTTCTGTGGTATCAGTTGTAATTTCTCCTCTTTCATTTCTGATTGTGTTTATTTGGGTCCTCTCTCTTTCTTTCTTGATGAGTCTGCTTAAAGGCTTGTCGATTTTGTTTATCTTTTCAAAGTACCAGCTCCTGGATTCATTAATCTTTAGAATTGTGCTTTTAGTCTCTATGTTGTTTGATTCTGCTCTGATCTTGGTTATTTCCTTCCATCTACTTACTCTGGGCTGTCTTTGGTGTTGATCCTCGAGTTCGTGTAGGCATAGGGTTAGGTAGTTTGTTTGAAATGTTACTGTGTTTTTTAGGTAGGCCTGTATCACTATGAACTTCCCTGTCAGCACTGCCCTCAGTGTGTCCCATAAGTTTTGGATTGTTATGAGTTCATTTTTATTTGTTTCCAGAACTTTTTTATTTCTTCATTGATCTCATTCTTGACCCATTCATTGTTTAATAGCATGCTATTCCATCTCCATGAGTTTGAGTGATTTTGAGTTTTTTTCCTTGTGGTTGGTTTCTAGTTTCAGTCCCTTATGGTCAGAGAAAAATGTTTGATATGATTTCAATTTTCTTGCATTTGTTGAAGTTTATTTTGTGTCCTAATATGTGGTCTATGTTTGAAAATGTTCCATGTGCATTTGAAAGAATGAGTATTTTGCTTCTTTGGGATGAAAGGTTATATATATATCAGTTAAGTTCATTTGATCTTGGACATTGTTCAATGCTGCAATATCTTTGTTGATATTTTGTTTGGAGGATGTATCCATTTTTAACAGTGGGGTGTTGAAATCTCCTACTATAATTGTGTTTCTGTCCATATCTTTCTTGAAGTCTACCAACATTTTCTGTACGTATTTGGGTGCTCCTATGTTGGGTGCATATATATTTACAATGTTTATGTCTTCTTGATGGATTCTTCCTTTGAGGATTATGAAGTGGCCTTCTGGGTGTCTTTTTATGGCTCTTTGTTTTAAGTCTATTTTGTCTGATATGAGTATTGCAACCCCGGCTTTTTTTCCTGTCCATTTGCTTGGAATATTTGTTTTTAGCCTTTTACTTTCAGCCTGTGTAGGTCTTTTATTCTGAGGTGGGTGTCTTGTAGGTAACATATGTGTGTGTCACGTTTTCTTATTCATTCAGCTATTCTATGTCTTTTGATTGGGGCATTTAATCCATTTACATTTAAGGTTATTATTGATAGGCACTGATTCACCGCCACTTTTCTGTACCTGTGTTCCTGTCTCCCTCACTGTTTTTCTTCCTGTTCCTAAAGCAGATCCTTTAGCATCACTTGCAGAGCTGGTTTGGAGGAGGTGTATGCTTTGAGGCTTCTTTTGTCTGGGAAGCTCCTTACTTGGCCTTCCATTTTAATTGAGAGTCTTGCTGGATACAGTAGTCTCGGTTGCAGGCCCTTGGTTTTCATTACTTGGAATATTTCTTGCCTTCCCTTCTGGCTTGGAGTGTTTCCATTGAGAAGTTAGCTACTAGTCTTATCAGGGCTTCCTTGTACGTTACTTCCTGTTTTCCCTTGCTGCTTTTAAGATTCTCTGTTTGTCTTGGAATGTTACCATTTTAATTATGATGTGTCTTCAAGTTGGCCTCTTTAGGTTCCTCTTGATTGGGACTCTCTGTGTTTCCTGGATTTGTGTGACTTTTTCTCTCATCAAATTAGGGAAGTTTTCTGTCATTACCTTTTCAAACAGGTTTTCTATCCCTTGCTCCTCTTCTCCTTCTGGTATCCCTATTGTATGGATATTGTTAGGTTTCATGTTGTCCTGAACCTTAAGGTGTTCCCTTAACACCTCTTCATTCTTTCTGAGTCTCTTTTCCTGTTCTTGGTCTTTCTGGGTGTTTTCTCTACCTTGTCATTCACCTCACTGATTTGATTCTCTGCTTCATCAAGTCTGTTTTTGACTCCTTCTACTGTGTTCTTCAATTTAGAAATTGTATTCTTCATTTCCTCTTGGCCCTTGTTGATAGTTTCTATTTCCTTTTTGTTGTTGTTGTTGATATAATTTGCACTGAGTTCATTGTAGTTTCCATGTAGTTTTTGGTAATTCTCTTTGAGCTCATTCAGCTTTCTTATAACCTTTGCTTTGAACTCAGTATCTGATAAATGACTTGTCTCTATTTTACTTAGCATTCTTTCTGAGGCTTCCTCCTTTCCTTTCATTTGGGGATTGTTTCTTTGTCTTTCCATTGTTTGTGAGACTCTTCTTGTTAGCCTCAGCTTCTTAAATTGATCTGTTCTGACTCCCTGGGTTTATGGTGTGAACTTCTATGGTAGAAGACCTGTGAGATTCAGTGGTGCATTCTCCTTGATCTCCTGAGCTTGCTGGTCTTGGGCTGTCATTTATGTTGGCTCTCTGTATGTCTTTGGGTTTTGATTGTTGTTGGGTCCTTCCCTCCAGCTGGTTAACTGAGGGTCACTCCATCCACCACGTCTTGTATTCTGTTGTGCAGATGTGGACCGGTTGTGTTGAATCTGGTTCTTCTGTCTGTACAAAGTTTTGAGGCTTCTCTCACTATTTTTCAGTTGTTTGTTCTGTGTAATTTCTCCACTATTTAGTTTGGTCTTTCCAGATTGGTCTTGGGTGGAAGTTAGTGTGGCTTCCACTCCCTCCTTCACTTTCTGTTGGTGGTTCCTTTGTTGGTCAATTTCCTCTTCCAGCAGGTATACTGAGTTTCACAGCTCCTACCTACTTTTTTTTGTGATCAGTTGGAGGGGGAAGGCAAAATGGTTTAAGACATCAAGAGTGTATTCTATGGTATTTAAAGTTCCAATCCGTAGAGAAGAGATAGGAGATCTTTCGGGTATGTATAATAGTAACTGTGATGTTTCACCCAACTAGCCACTTTAGAAAGGGTGTAAAAAAGATAAGACTCTTGTGCGGGGGGATTGTGAGTTGCATCTAGAAAGCAGTGAGCTTGTGGGAGATCAGATTATGAGGTAAATGAGAGTAAAGGATAGAAAACAGGTGTAGTGTGTGAGAGAATAGAGTTAAACACAACAGTAATGAAAAGTTCAGGAAACCATGAAGTGGGCTAAGATCTGGGAGTGGGCTGTGTAGTACTTACAATCCCATGGAACAGCAATTATTTATAATAGTACTGGAGCAACAATCATATGACAGAATCTATGTGATCTGAGTAAGAAGAAGTAGAAGTACAGGACCTAGAGTAGTGTGCTGTTGGAACACAAGGGAAGTGAAATTTGGAAAATTAAAAATACACTATGAAAGAGAGAACAAGGGAAACCAATCAAACAATGCAATTCTACAAACCAGGCAAAGAAGACTAAACAGAAAGAAGAGAAATTAATAAATACTAACAAAATAAAAGATGTAAAAATAGTGAAAAATAATAATCATACAAATACACAATAACTGTGGAGTTGCAAAGTAAAATTTGTCAGTGTCTCAGTTGTTGGGTGATACAGATTCTGGCCCTCCGGAGTCTGTGTGTTGTGGATGTGGTACATGAATTCACACAGACTACTGAGTCCTGTGGAGAAAAAGGAATGGCACGGCCACTCTCTCAAGGGGAGAGCACCTTTGAGTGCTTTAGCCACTCTCCTAAGAGGAGAGCACCCCGACCCTTGCCTGGACAGGCTTTTACTGGTTTTCAGTCACATTACACCAAAGAAGATTCCCACTATTTCTAGATTTAGTTAAGTGATTACTTCTTACAGATAATAAAAAAGGAGAAAAAGTTGCAAATGCAAGAGAACAATAAAAATGATTGATTTAGTTACATTTCATCTTGGGACTTCTTAGCACAGACTTTAGGGAGTTGCTTCCAAAATATACATTAAACATCTACAGTCTTAACTCAGGGTGAGGGAGTTTTAGCAAGCAAGTCTCATAGCAGCCTAGGTACGATGCAGGCCTGATTCCCCATGGGAAAGCCGATCTGCACACCTGGCTCCTGTGAGCCACCTCACATTGATTGGTTTTCCAGATCAATACTGGGCTACATTTGCCATTGCCATGCTGATCAGTTCCCTATAGTTGGGATGACCCGTCTTTGGGTCTGACCTGGTCCTTTCACTGCTCCAGATTTTATTGTCTCACTTGTGGGAATAAAAACAAAATAAAAGAAAGGAAGGAAGAAGAAATTTTAAAAAAGAAAGAAAGAATAAATAAAAAAAAGAAGGAAGGAAAAAAAGGAAGAAGGAAATTTAAAAAAAGAAGAAGATGCCTCCTGGTGGCTTTAAACAAGCCAAGCCAGTTCTGCTGGCCTTCCTGGCTGCAGCAGGCTGAGGGGGATTGGTTTCACTTTTCTCCCTTCCTGCGGGTTTTGCCGGGATGGGGGCCATGTCTGAGCCGCACTCTTTGCTGTTGCCCAGCCTCCAGCCCAGTTGCTCAGTTGGCTGTGGGGGGCCATGCCCTTCTGTGCCCAACCTTGGTCTTCAGTCCATCAGTTGTGCTGTCCTTGCGACGCACCAATTAGGAGCAACTCACACACCACCTTCTCACTCGTTGCTGTCCTAGATGCTAGGGACTCCCAGAGTCCCTTCAGGGTAGTTCAGCCCCCCGACTGAGTTAATTTTTTCTGGGGATTGCTGACTCCCTGAGCCCTGCAGCTCTCCTCTGCAGGGGAGGCAAGGGCAGTGTCTCTGCCTTTGTCTTAAGAGAGCCAGTCAGCCCTGAAGCGCCGTGGCTCCGCGGTGGCTGCTGCTGGGGATGCAGTCCCTCTCCTCCTCTGCTGCTGTCCCTGGGGCGCAGGGGCCAGGTTTGAGGTGCCTCTGGGCATCGGGGTCAGGCACGCTCTGCCATGGGGCTGTGGGTGTGAGCACTCAGCCTCTGCTGCTAAAGTTGGATTGGCAGCTCCTGGGCCACGGTTGGGGTGCACACCATCCCCAGGGTTTCGTGTGTGAGCGCACGGCCTCCGCTGCTGATGCTGCTGCTACAGCTGCTACAGCGGCGGCATGGTGGGGTAAGGCGCATTCAGTCCCTGAGACTTCGGGTATGAGTGCTCCACTTCAGCTGCTGCAGCGGGAGCGCAGTTGAGGGGTGGTGGTGTCAGGCGCATGCCAGGCTCCGCTGCTGTGGCGGCAGCCGTGGAGGGGTGTGGAGTGGCTGGGTTGGTGGTGCACCACTGGGGTCACAGGCATGGTTGGGCGCCCTCTGCTGCTGTGGCCAGGGGTAGGAGCACAGTCCTGGTCCTGGCAGCAGAGGCAGACCCATGGCTGAGGCTGCAGAGGCTGCAGCCGGGGCAGCCGGGGAAGGCCGGTTGCTGCTACTGGAGAATTCCCTAAAGGGCTGCTGAGTGCTTCTTTTTTTTTCTTTCTTTCTTTTTCTTTTTGAAAAATTCCTCCACTCCAAACACACTCCTGGCCTCTCACACAGCACAACTCTCCAACCAGACCAGGGACTATCCAGGTTGGGGCCTATTATGGCCCAACTCTTCCCAGCTGCATCCACAGTCTCAGTGGATACACACCGCCCCTGTGTGTTGGCCACTTCATCCTTATTCCCCCAGTGACTTCAAGCATCCAGGCCCATCCTGGTGCTGCTCAAACTTTGTTTGGCAGGGGAGGGAGCGGTTGACCTGGCTCTGTCCCAAGAATCCTGCGGCAGGCCCCGCAGGTGATGGGCCTGGGGCTGCAGCCGCCCTGGTCCTGGATCCGGTCCCAGGGACCTTGTTGTCCGGAAGCACTTTCCTTACCCTCTGGTTTTTCAATGTCCTCTACAGTTTTGACCTCCAACCTTCATACATGCTGGGATACTGTTGCTGTTCACTCTGTTCCTCAGAAGATTGGCTAGGTGTTCCACCCGTGCGCAGGGGGAAGTGGACTCTGCTCCCACCTATCTCACCACCATCTTCCTACCCAAGAGCCCTCTTATTCAGCCACGTTTCTGGCATCACCCCCCCAGTGCATTCTCATTTCCTGTTTGACAGCCTCCCTTGACAAGTCACATTCTTGATCAAATTTCAATAATTTGATGCCATACTATGTATGATAAGTAAATTTTATACCCTAACAGTATTTTATTCTTTCTTCATGTCTACTTGTGATTTTAAAAAGGTTCACATTTATTAATACAAAATAATTTTCCTTTAGACCTTCAGGCCTTTCTCATTATTTTAATGATAAGTGTCTGGAAGTCTGACAATTTGTCTTTTGTCAGTTTATTTTGTTTTGTTTTCTCCCACTGCATATTTTATGATTTTCCTTTACCCTCGAGATTCTGAAATTTAAAAATGAAGTATTTAGAAATAAATCCTTCTCATTAATTTTGCTGTATATCAGAAAGTCCCATTCTGCATAAAGATTTAGGTCCTTTGTATCTGGAAAAATTTCCCTTATTATTTGTTCTGTTATCTTTCCCCTCTATTTTTCTGTTTTTTCTTTCTAGCATTGTTACTTGATGTTGGCCCTCCTGGTCTATTCTGTGTGTCTTAGCTTTTCCACCATATGTTATATTTCTTTGTATTTTTTATTTCACAGAGATTTTCATGATTTAATTTTCCAAACTTTTATTAAATTTCCAGTTTTTACCCCCATTATACCCTTATAGAAGCAATATCTTTTCACTAAGGATTCTAAGTGACTTTTTTGCCTTCATATGAACTTTCTCTACTAAATCTATGATAATTTTCAATTTATTTTATTCTAGTCTTCTCTCTCGCTGCAAGATTTTCTCAACTATTTGCTCTGCCCTCCTCAACCTTGTTCATTACATACTGTAAACTGTCTTATTTCATCCCAACAGACACTTATTCAAGCCTCCTCTAGACTCTACCATATTATATTTGGTTCTTGTGCAATGCTCTCTCACTTACCTTGCTCTTTTCCTTTATAAATTCTTCAGAGTTTGTAATCTGATGTTTGTCAAATTATTTCATGTATGTATATTTTCCCCTGAGAGTGTAAATTTTATGAAGACAACAAATATACTTGTTTTCACATTATGTTAGCACACTCAGAACATGTAATATGGCATGTATCACAACACGGGCACTCGATGACTATTTCTGCATTATTGACTGGATTAGTGAATATATTGACAAATTCTGGGGCTGGGTTCAGCAAACAATAAAGAGAGTGTTATTTTGCTTTTCTTTATTATTATTCCTTGTAGTATATACATTCTTTAGGGTTACATTTCTGAGGGGTTCTTTGGTCTATAGCAGACTGGATACTCAGGGTTTCCTAAGTGTAACAGAAATTAAGAAAACCTTCAAAACCAATGAATCTTCAAACAGAACGCTTCTCTGCCTGTATTTTGGCTTTCCTAGAATACTTATAAAATTTTATATTATGGAAAATCCACTATATAAAATAGTAGAGAGCATAGTGCCATGTATCAATGGTCTAGCTTTAACAATGATCAATTTACGGGCATATTTGTATGCCCACTAGTTAATCCTACATGCTCACTGGATTAGTTTGAAGATAATCTCAGACATCATATCATTTTTCTCATAAATATTTTATTGTGAAAATCTACAATATAATGACTTTTTAGAAATATAACAACATGTCATTAGCACACCTAAAATTACATAAATAATCCCTTAACACAGTAAGTGTTCAGTTTTTGTGTCTCACAAAAATTT
>CM052541.1:95446676-95480567 GCA_028533065.1 Trachops cirrhosus
AGCAACCTAGGTGCCCATTATTAAATGAATGGATCAAAAAACTATGGTACATTTACACAATGGAATTCTATGTAGCAGAAAGAAAGAAGGAGCTCCTAGCATTTGTGATGGCATACATGGAAATGGAAAGCATTATGCTAAGGGAAATAAGCCAGGTGGTGAAACACAAATACCATATGATCTCACCTTTAACAGGAACCTAAACAACAAAACAAAGAAACAAGCAAAATATAACCAAAGACACTGAAATAGAGAACAGGCTAACAATGACTGGGGGGGTGGTGGAGGGAATTTCAGGGGAAAAGGGTGAAGGGTTTATAAGAATAAGTATAAAGGACACATGGACAAAAACTAGGGGGTAGGAAATGGGAGGGAGGTGGGGACCACTGGGGGGGTGGGCTGGGATAGGAGTAAAAGACTGAAAAGTGTACTTGAACAACAATTAAAATAAAAAGAGAAAACTATAAAGGGGCAATTTAATGCAATAAAATATATAAAGACATGATTCAACATGAGATCAGTTTATCATTATTGCACATATTTTTAAAATAATTTTCTTTTTCTTTTTTATTGTTGTTCAAGTACAGTTGTCTTTCTTATTTACATTTTATATTGTGTTTTTTTCCTGTCTTTGCCTTTTTCTATTCCCTACTTGTATAATTTCTCTTCACTCTACCTTCTCAAAATCATGAAAATGGACATAGAAACTATGCATAAGAACCAAATGGAAATAAAGAATACAGTATCTGAAATGAAGAATAAATGAGAAGGCATTAAAAGCAGTCTAGATGAAGCAGAGGATTGAATAAGCATCTAGGAAGACAAAGTAGAAAAACAGCAAGTCAGGGCAACAAAATGAGAAAAGACTAAGAAAGAATGAAGTTAGTTTAAGAGAATTTTGGGGTAACATGAAACATAACAGTATTTGCATCATAGGGATACCAGAAGTAGAAGAAAGTGAGCAAGGGATAGAAAACCTGTTTGAAAAGATAATGACAGAAAACTTGGTGAGGGAAAAAGTCATGCAAGTTTGGAAAATACAGAGGGTCCCAATCAAGATGAACCCAAAGAGGCTCAGTCTAAGACATTCACAATTAAAATGGCAAAATTTAAAGACAAAAGAGATTGTTAAAGACAACAAAGGAGAAAGAGCCCATAACATACAAGGGAGCTATTATAAGGCTATCAGCTGATTTCTCAAAAGAAACATTACAAGCCAGAAGGGAATGGCAAAAAAATTCAAAATAATGAAAAGCAAAGGCTTGCAATCAAGACTACTCTACCCAGCAAGACTCGCACTCATAATGGAAGGAGAAACAAAGAACTTTACAGAACAAAAAAGACTAAAAGAACACAGCTCCACCAAAGCAGCATTGCAAGAGATGCTAAAGGGACTGTTAAGAAAAAGAAAGAGAGAGGAACACAAGTACAAAGGGGAAAAATGGCAATGAATAAACACCTATCAATAATTACCTTAAAAGTAAATGGATTAAATGCCCCAATCAAAAGACATAGGTTAGCGGCATAAATAAGAAAACATGACCTGCATATACACTGTCTACAAGAGACTACCCAAGAACAAAAGATTCACACAGGTTGAAAGTGAAGGGACGGAAAAAATATCGCATGCAAATGGCAGTTTAAAAAAACAAGCTGGGGTGCAAATTCTTATATCAGACAAAATAGACTTTAAAATAAAGGCCATAACAGAGACAAAGAAGGTCACTGTATAATACTTAAAGGGAGTAGTCCAACCCTTGTAAACATATATACACCCAATATAGGAACACCTAAATATATGAAGGAACTCCTGGAAGACATTCAGAAAGATATTGACAACAATACAGTCACTGTAGTAGATTTTGATAGCTCCACTCTCAACCATGGATAGATCTTCCAAACAAAAAATCAACAAGGATATTGTGGCATTGAACAACACTCTAGATCAAATGGACTTAATTTATATACATATAGAACTTTTTATCCCGAAGAAGAAAAGTATACATTCTTCTCAGAGGTACATGGAACATTTTCAAAGATAGACCACATGGTAGGACACAAAACAAGCTTCAACAAATTCAAGAAAATTGAAATCATATCAAGCATTTTCTTGGACCACAAGGGCCTGAAACTAGAAACCAACCTCCAGAAAAAACTCAAAAACACTAAAATTCATGGAGATTGAATAGCATGCTATTAAACAATGAATGAGTTAATAATGAGATCAAGGAAGAAATCAAAAAGTTTCTGAAAACAAATGAAAATTAACACACGGCAACCCAAAACTTACAGGACACAGCAAAGGCAACTTAGGAGGGAAGTTCATAGCAATACAGACCTACCTAGAAAAGATAGAAACATTTTAAATAAACAACCTAACCATACAAGAACTAGAGGAACAACAACAAACAAAGTCCAGAGTGAGTAAAAGGAAGAAAATAATCAAGATTAGAGCAGAACTAAATGATATAGAGACTAAAAGAACAGTTCAAAGGATCAATAAGTCTGGGAGCTTGTTCTCTGAAAAGATAAACAAAATTGACAAGCTTTTAACCATATTCATCAAAGAAAATAAAAAGAGAGGACCCAAATAAATAAAATTAGAAAAGAAAGAGGAGTAATTATAACCAATACCACAGAAATACAAAGAATTGTAAGAAATGACTATGAACAACTATATGCCAAGAAATTTGACAACTTGGACAAAATGGACAAGTTTCTAGAAACATATAACCTTCTAAAACTGAATCAAGAAGAAGTGGAAAACCTGAATATACCAATAACAATTTATGAAATTGAAGCAGTAATAAAAAAAAATCCCAACACACAAAAGCCCCGGACCAGATGGCTTCAAAGGTGAATTTTACTAAACATTCAAAGAAAAACCAACACCTATCCTTGTCAAACTATCTAAAAATTCAAGAAGAGGGGAGACCTAGACTCTTTTATGAAGCCAGTCTTATCCTAAATCCAAAACCAGGTAAAGACACATAAAGAAAGAAAATCATAGGTCAATACCTTTGATAAACATAGATGCTAAAATACTCAACAATGTATTTCAGGGATGTAAGGATGGTACAACGTTTGTAATTCAATAAACATTGCATAAAGAAAATGAAAAACAAAAATCACATGATCATGTCAATAAATGCTGAAAAAACATTTGATAAAATCATTACCCATTTATGATAAAAAAAACACTCAGTAAAGTGGGAATAGACAGAGCATACCTCAAAATAATAAAGGCCATATATGAAAAACCTACTGCCAACATCATACTCAATGGGTAAAAACTAAAAGCATTTCCCTTAACATCAAGAACAAGAAAAGGGAGCCTGCTTTCACCACACATATTCAACATAGTACTGGAAGTTCTAGCCACAGTGATCAGGCAAGAAGGAATAAGAGGAACCAAATTGGATAATAGGAAATAAAACTGTCATTATTTGCAGATAACATGATTGTGTATATCTTCTATAGATTCTACCAAAAACTACTTGACCTAACAAGTGAATTTGGCAAAGTAGCAGGATACAAATTCAATATTTAGAAACCAATGGCATTTTTGTACACCAACACAGAATTATCAGAAAGAAAAACTAAGAAAAAATTCTGTTTACCATTGCAAAAAATAAATGAGTAAGTTCCTAGGAATACATTTAACCAAGGAACTAAAAGACCTGTACTCAGAAAACTATAGCACACTGAATAAAGAAATTGAGGAAGATACAAATACATGGAATCAAATACCATGTTAATGAATTGGAGAATTAACATCATTAAAATATCCAAAGCAATCTATAGATTTAACACAATTCCTATTAAAATACCAATCACATATTTTACAAATCTAGAAGAAATACTACATAAATTTATAGGGAACCAAAAAGGACCCTGAATAGCATCAACAATCTTGAGAAAGAACAACAAAGTTGGAGGGATCACAATGCTTGATATCAAACTATACTATAAAGCCACTGTAATCAAAACAGTGTGGTCCTGGCATAAGCACAGACACATAGATCAATGGAACAGAATAGAGATCCCAGAAATAAACCCATGTATTTATGGTCAATTAATATTTGACAAAGTGGGAATGAACACACAACGGGGTAAAGACAGTCTCTTCAATAAATTGTGTTGGGAGAACTGGACTGGTACATGTTAAAAATGAAGCTAGACTACCAACTCATACCATACCCCAGAATAAACTCAAAATGGTTGAAAGGCAAATATAAATTGTTATAACATAAAAATTCTAGTGGAAAACATAGGAGGTAAAATTTCAGATTTCCGACATGGCAATATTTTTGCTGATATATTTCCCTTTCAAGGGAAAGAAAGGGGAAAAAAGCTTCTGCATGGATAAACAAACCATCATCAAAATGAAAAGGGAACTTGCTGTATGGGAGAACATATTTACCAATGATACAGTGGACAAGTGTTTAATCTTCAAAATATATAATTCAACAAATACAGAACTTAAAATATAGAACTCATACAACTCATCACCAGGAAGATAAGCAATCCAATTAAAAATGGGAAAATGGACTTCTGGCTAAGATGGAGGCAGAGAGAGATACACTTATCCTCCTTGCACAACCAAAAGAAGGACAACAACAAATTTAAAAGCAAAAAATAACAGGAACTGCCAGAAAATGGAATGTGTGGAAGTTCGACAATGAAGGAGTTAAAGAAGAAACATTCATCCAGACTGGTAGGAGGGCTGGAGACAGGCAACCAGGGTAGAGAGGACTCATGGCAAGGTGGCAGCTGGAGGACCACAGCAGATGAGGTGGCAGCTGGTGGACCGGGAAGTTCCACATTTGCATATGGATAAACCATGAGGAACAACTGGGGAGTGAGCCAGACTGCACAACCCAGGGTTCCAGCATGGGAAAATAAAGCCTCAAAACCTCTGACTGTAATAACTTGTGAGGGCTATGGGATTGGAAGAAACTCCCAGCTTCACAGAAGAGTTTGTTGGAGAGACCCACAGGATCCTAGAATATAGACAAACCCACCCACTCATGTATCAGATCCAAAGGGACCAATTTGCTTGTGAGTAGCAGGGGAAGTGACTGAAAGCCAGCTAGAGCTGCGCAAGTGGCATTGTTCCCTCTTGGTCCCCTGTCCCACAGACAGCACCATAATGCAGTGAAGTGGGTTGCTCCACCCTGGTGAATAACTAAGGCTCCACCCTTACTACACAACAGGCACACTGAGACAAAAACATATGACCCAAATGAAAGAACAGATCAAAGTTCCAAAGATAGAACTAAGCAATCAATAGATAGCCAACCTACCCGATGTAGAGTTCAAAACACTGGGAATCAGGATGCTCAGAGAAATGGTTGAGTATGGTTGCAAAATAGAAAAAGTGAAGGCTATGAAAAGTGAAATAAAGGAAAATGTACAGGGAGCCAACAGTGAAGGGAAGGAAACAAGGACTCAAATCAATGATCTGGAGCAGAAAGAATGTTATCTCTAAATATTCAACCAGAACAGAATGAAGAAATAAGATGAAAAAAAAATGAGGAGAGGCTTAGGAACTTCTGGGACAACTTTAAACATTCCAACATCTGAATTATAATGGTGCCAGAAGTAGAAGAGGAAGAGCAAGAAGAAAAGTTATTTCAAAAAATAATGAAGGAGACCTTCCCCAATCTCGTGAAGGAAATAGACTTCCAGGAAGTCTAGGAAGTTCAGAGTCCCAAAGCAGTTGGACTCAAGAAAACACACACTAAGCCTCAACATATTTACAATACTCAAGATTAAATATAAGGAGATAATCTTGAAAGCAGCAAGAGAAAAGGAGAGAGTTACTGACTAAGGAGTTCCCATAAGACTCTCAGCTGATTTCTCAAAAGAAACCTTGCAGGCAAGAAGGGCCTGGGAAGAAGTATTCTAAGTCATGAAAGGCAAGGACCTACATCCAAGATTACTCTATACAGCAAAGCTATCATGTAGAATGGAAGGGCAGATAAAGTGCTCCCCAGATAAGGTCGAGTTAAAAGAGTTCATCATCACCAAGCCCTTATTACATGAAATGTTAAAGGGACTTATCTAAGAAAAGGAAGATGATCAAAACTGTGAACAGTAAAATGACAACAAACTCACAACTATCAACAACCAAACCTAAAACAAAAACAAAAACAAAACAAACTAAGCAAACAAATAGAACAGGAACAGAATTACAGAAATGGAGATCACATGGAGGGTTATCAGTGGGGAGGGAGAAGGGAGAAGGGGAAGGGCCACAAGCTGTGGCTGGCCTCAGTCCTACCCAGTGTAATGCCAACACCAATCACAGCTCAACTACAACAGAAAAGAACACACAGCCCTCACAAATACAATCAGAATGGGATAAAAGGTACAGGGAATAAGAAGCATAATAGGTAGGTACAAAACAGACAGCAGAAGGTTAAGAATAGTACAGAAAATGTGGAAACCAAAGAACTTATATGTATGACCCATGGACATGAACTAAGGTGGGGGAATGCAGGTGGGATGGGGAGTGAAGGGCCAAGGGGAGTAAAGGGGGGAAAATGGGATAACCATAATAGCATAATCAATAAAATGTATTAAAAAATAAAAATTAAACAAAATGAGCAAATGACCTGAATAGGCACTTCTCCAAGGAGGACTTACAGATGGCCCATAAACATATAAACAAATGCTCAACATTGCTAGCCATCAGAGTGATACAAATTCAAACCACAAAGAGATACCACTTCACACCTGCCAAAATGGCCATCTTCAATAAGTTAACAAACAATAAGTGCTGGCAAGGGTGTGGAGAGAAGAGAACCCTAGTGTGCTGTTGATGGGAATGTAGACTGGTACAGCCACTGTGGAAAACAGTATTGAATTTTCTCAAAAAATTAAAAATGAAACTGTCTTTAACCCAGCAATTCCACTGCTGGGCATATACCCTAAGAATCCTGAAATACAAATCTGAAAGAACTTATGCATCCCTATGTTTATAGCAGCACAATTTACAATAGCCAAAAGTTGAAAACAGCCTAAGTTCCCATCAGTGATGAGTAGATTAAAAAACTGTGGTACATTTACACAGTGGAATACTACACAGCAGAAAGAAAGAAGGAATTCCTACCTTTTGTGACAACATGGATGGAACTAGAGACTGTCATGCTAAGTGAAATAAGCCAGTTGGTGAAAGACAAATACCATGTGATCTCACTTATGAGAGGAATCTAATGAACAAAATAAATTAATTAGCAAAATAGAACCAGAGGCATAGAATTATGGAATTAGACTGACAGTGGTAAGAGGGTGGAAGGTGGGGGGACTGCTTGAAAGCAGGTGAAGGGATTAGTCAAGGGATGTATATGAAAGATCCTTGGACATGGACAACGGGGTGTGAATTGACTATGGAAGTGGTGGGAGGGCTGGGCAGAGAGAGGCAAAGGAAGAAATAATCAGAACAACTGTAAAACATAAAAATTAAAAATAAATAAATAAATAAATAAATAAAAATCTTGTAAAGGCCCATAAACCCAAACAAGCTGTGGCTGGCCTCAGTATGCCATGTTCCTCTTACTAGGCAGCCCCAAACATGGTCCTACAGTCAGTCAGTTTTAGTTCACATGATAAGCACTCTCAGGTTCCTCCAAGTACATCACAGGTAGATACCAATTCCCAACTACTTTGTAACTCTTACCAGGTAGCCTCAGGCTGGACACAGGCTGTGGCTGACCTTGGCCACACTGAAGTCACTCTCAAGATGCCCCAGAACAAACACACCTATTGACTAGCTGCAGACCACACCAGAACACCATCCAATTATTCCCCAAAATGACACACCCTAAGGGTGGACTTGGCAGGCACCGGAGCACTGCTATAGCAGATATCGCTCACTGGGGTCAGCGCCACACAAAAGAGTGTCTGCTTCATAGTGGGCTCTCACAGCCAGTCAGTCTAAGGGTCAGTCCTACCCAGTGTAATGCCAACACCAATCACAGCTCAACTACAACAGAAAAGAACACACAGCCCTCACAAATAAAAACCCTGGAGCTGTCAGCTCTGGTGATCTGGGAGTCTAACCCACTGGGCCCCAAAGAACTACTAACACATAAAACCACTCTGCCAAGACTGGAGAAATAGCAGATCTACCTAACACACAGACACAGAGAGAGAGAGGTAGCTAAAATGAGGACACAAAGAAACATGTCTCAAATGAAAGAACAGAACAAAACTCCAGAAAAAGAACAAACAAAAAAGAAGAAAGTATTCTACCAGATGCAGAGCTCAAAACACTGATTTCAAGAATGCCCAATAAAGTTAGGGGAAGAATAGATTAACTCAGTGACAACTACAATGAAGAGATAGGAAACTCAAAAAAAAATAGAAAACATTTTTAAAAGTTATATATAAAGTATACAATAACTGAAATGAAGAATATATTAGATGGAATCAACAGCAGATTAGTTGCAGAAAATAAAATCAGTGATTTGGAATGTAAGGTAGTAGAGAACATACAATCAGAACAGCAAAAAGAGAGGTGAATTAAAAAATTATTATAAGTTAAGAGACCTCTGGACAACACCAAGAATAACAACATTCACATCCTAGCAGTATCAAGTTGAGACGAGAGAGAGCAAGGGATTGAGAAACTATCTGAAAAAATATTGACTGAAAACTTCCAATTTGGTGAAGGAAATAGACATACAAGTCCAGGAAGTGCAGAGAGTTCCAAACAAGGAGAACCCAAAGACACCCACATCAATACACATAATAATTAAAATGTCAAAAGAGAGATTCTTAAAAATAGCAAGGGTAAAGCAGTTGCACAATTATGTGTATATGAATGTTTCTAGCAGAATTGTTCATAAGACTTCAAAAGTGGAAGTATTCTAAATGTCTGTCTATGCAAAATAAATTAGCATCATGTGGCATATCCATACAATGCAATACAGAATGGCAATAAAAAGGAACAAACTATAGAAACAAGCTAAAACATGAATTTCAAAATATGCTAGGTGAAAGAAACAAGAGATTAAAAAAAACCCCATGGTTATAGGCTTTAAATTATATGTGTCCAGAAAAGACAAATTTTCTGGAAACAAAGATGGCTGAAAATGGAGACAAAAGATCTGTTGGGGGTGATAGAAATCTTCTAAAAGAGGATTTGGTGATGGTTATTCAACTATGTAAATGTACTAAAATCATTAAATTGATTTTTTAAATGAGTGAATATTTACAATATAGCTTTTTCAAAATGCAAGCTCAGACTACAAAATTCTTTAAACATAAAAGCTGCAAAACATATTTTGTAACACTGAGTTTTCACAAGCCAGCAGTGTTCTATGACACTATACATTTGATATGGGGTAGATCCAAGGGTGACTAAGGACAATAGGAAGAAAGTTATATCTCAAGAGCAGATCAGGTTTCCATAATTAGGAAAATTCTAACTTCAGAATAGAGAGCATTCATTGTATCTGCCTTGTGGGACTTAATGCTGTTTAGATGATGTCTCTTGTGTTCTCTCCTTTCCTCATTTAAAGCAGAACTTTTATTCCATATTTTATTGTAGTTTATTTCAGTATGGAATGGAGGATGTCAACAAATCTGCTCTCCTAGCACATAAATTATAAGCTCCAAAGGAGTTACCTTCAGACTCAAGGAAGAGGATTAGGTCTCTCTTATAGATCTTGGCCTTTGAGTTAGTTGCGGTGATGGGATGGATCCTTGCCTCAGCTTTTTGAGGAAGGAATGAGTGAACTACATACGTGAAAAAAAGCATGAAATTGATCTTTGATGACCAGCAAGATAGCATTTGTAGAGATTGCTAGACTCTAGTAATATTCACTCTGTTCAGTTTTCTGGGCAAACAACTAAACATTTTCTAGCTCCCCCACTGTCTACGTGAAACCATGTGACTGAGAACTGGTCTATGTGGGCAGAAGTGATAAATGTCCTTACAATTTCTGTCACAAAAACATTTTTCTCTGGTGATCTTCAAATTTCTTTTTCTCCAAAATATTGGGCTGAAATTGAAGGATATCTAGAATATTGAGAATGTCTACAAAATGGAAAAAGTCTAGACCAAAATAATTGCTTGGAGGGCATCTTTCAAGTAGAATTTTTTTGACCAGGGTATTTGTGTATACATAAGAAATATACTCCAGCTCTGGCTGGTGTGGCTGAGTGGATTGGGTGCCAGCCTGTGAACCAAAGGGTCACCAGTTCAGTTCCCAGTCAGGGCACATGTCTGGGTTGTGGGCCAAGTCCCCAGTAGGGGGCATTTAAGAGGCAACCACACATTGATATTTCTCTCCCTCTCTAAAAATGAATGAATGAGTGAATGAATGAATGAGTAAATAAATAAAATACACTCCAGCTTATAAAACCACAATAGTTTGGTGTTTCTTTGAAAGAGCAACCAGAATTAATTAACATGATAAAAAACCTCTTTGGACTCATGAAAAAGAAAAAAGTAATCTTATTACACTGAAAAGTTACCCTCATAATTTTTAAATATCTGCATTAATTAATTTGTATCTTCAAAAGAAATACACTTTAAAAGTTATTAATCTTACTATGTTTCCTATGAAATAGAAGTCATATAATATGTTTTTCTCTATCATGAGGTAGCAAAATGTGTTACAGAATTTAAAAGCTTAATTATGTCTTAGAATCTGGGAGAGTTATTACATTCAGGACAAAGTACTCACCAGGGTACAATGATGCCTTCTTCCACCCTGCAAGTGAAAAAAATGATGGTATATTATTACCCTTTCCTGAACCTTCTCATATCTTTTCCTTTCTTGTCATCACTGTCATTCCCTAAGTATTCAAAGTATTCCATAAAATAGATAGATAATAGATGATGATAGATAGATCGATATCTGTCCTTTTTTTTTTCTCACAAACATGTGACAATTCTTTTCCTGAACTTAAAAATGACTGGGGCTTTTAGTGTTTACAAAAATGTAAAGTAAGAAAAAAGGGAAAAGCTAAAAGCAAGAGAAGAAAGAATACAGAAAGGAAGATATAAAATAAAGGAATGATAGACACAATGGTAGGTAGTTTGAGAAATAAAGATAGCAAAAAAGAAGGATGAAAAGATGGAAGGAAAGGAAGTTAGAAAAAGAGGGTGGAGGAATAAAGAATTCAGAAGGGGTGAGAGGATGAAACAGGGACAGAAGTCATGAGGTAATTAAAAGGAAAAAACCTTGGAAAATATTCATTAAAACAATCATATTGGGAAAGCAATATACTTGCTTTCCCATCTCAATAACAGGATATTCCAAATTAGAAAAAAAAATGGGTTAACCATCCTTCACAGATCACTTTTACAAGAATGCAGGGAATGGTGTACTACTCAGGAATTTTTCTGGGAATGGGGTTTAGTGAAGGATTAGGTATCTTATTCTTTGTGAAAATTGGCTCATGAAACAACTTCTGAGTTACTTACCATTCCTAAATTGAGCTTTCCTCTCACCTGGAAGAAGATGCACTCATAAGTTAGGGTGGGATACTCAGAAAGATAAAGTTGCAGGAACAAAGACTTGCATTCATTGCAGGGATTCTCCATAATCATTGCTGTCACATTAGCCAAGCCATTGCTCTGCTCAGAAGTGTTATGAATACAATAAAGTTGAATCACATGATCTTTAAGGACTTAATCAAGACAAACAGGTAAATTGCATGATGTTTGCAATACAGAGAAGCAATAAGGAAATGTAAAGGATGGGGAAAAGGATGAAGTGAAGCAAGGGACCACCAAGGGATGATACAATCATGCACATATTTTAACTAATAAAATACATTTACCAATTTCCTTATGCAACTTCTCTGAAAAAAAAAGCAAAATTCCCATGTTAATGTCATAGAAAAAAGAAAAAAAAACTTGTTTCCAAAGATTATAGGACAATGACATAAATTAGCTTTTTAAGGGTTAAAAAAAACCCTCACTTTTTCTTTTAGGACACATACTGAAAAACAAAGAAAATGTTCCATATATTTACATGAATAAGTAATGCTACAGTTGAAATTCAAAAAGGAAATTATCAAGTTCCCCAGTGAATTATTTTTGAACTAAGTTAGAGTACTAATATTAATAAATATCATCATCTACAATGATGTCATGGATACAACATCTATGCAACAGCAGCAACACATTCTCCTCTGCAAAATAAAGACTCCTAATTAGTATGCCATAACCCTCCAGTCCTGGTCTAGCCAAAGAAGGCTTCAATCACAAGGTGAGAACAGGGGCATCCCCAATGAGGAACGATCTATTATACTTTTGCATTTTTGTGTACAGGGCAGTGCTCCAACCAGCTGAGCCACCTGGCCAGGGTATGTACTTTTTTATTTTTAAAGAGTGTTTTGCTGCATAGAAGAGTTTTTTCTGAATCTGATTGTGGTTACAGCAGGCACCATTAATAGCCCCTTCAAATACATTCTCATTTGAATTATACTCATCTCAGAGCTACAAGAAAGAGTTATTGTTAGCACCATAGAGATGGCTGAAAAATAATACATTCGAAAAGGGGAAAATTGAGTTACCTAATGAGAGAAGAACAAAGAAAGAAATAGATATAAGAAGTTGTAATGCAACACAAAGAATAATAATCACAAAGGAGAAAATTATACAGAGAAAGTAGGAGGAATAAAAAGGAGGAAGCAAGCAAATATCAGTAGAGGATGATCATATCTTGTCATTACAGTTTACCTTCTTTCTGTGGTTGATCTGAAAAATAAAGAGTAATATAAGAATCACTATGAAACAGAGAATAAGACAGTCATATGTGATAAATAATAATTAAACTTTAGTGTTTTTTTGCTATGTTGATCTAAAAAATAAAAGGGGCAATACATGAATCACGGTGAAACAGAAACTAAACAAACAAAAACACCTTTTTGCTTATTCAACATACACATATTTTCTAGATGTTTTACCAAGAAATCTAATGGAGTCTACCCTTATGTCAAAATAGATAAAAAATTTAAATTTAATGTGACAACTTAAAATTCCTTCTGAGTATTCCCTGAAGCATTTTTAGACATGATGTCATCATTATCGTCATCATCATCACCACCACCATCTCCAGTATTAATGCTGACATTCATGGAGTGCTTTCTCCATTCTAGCCTGTGTGATACCTGATTTGTGCAAGCAGCATCACATTTTATCATCAAATTAATCCCAAATTAAATTAGTACAGTTATGCAGAAGAGCAAACAGAGTAGAGCAATATATTACTTGCTGATATTTCCACAGTAACTTATTTCAGAGTTTCAATTTTATCACATCTCTTGCCTCCAATTTTGCTTTTATACTGGGAAGGTTAGATCCTGCCCATCTCCATTATTATCACCATTCAGCAGCCATGGCAAAAACAACCAGAATAGTTGACAATTCCCTTAAAATATCATGACTTTGCATACTAACTTACTTTGTCTGTGATGTTCCTTCTGGAATATATGAATAATAAAGTAAATCACTAGCAGCCGTATGAGACTATTAGAAAGTGCTTTGATGGGGTCTACATTGTTTACTTCATGGTTAGATTCTGAAAAAGGAACACCAGAGAATTTACTTATTAACATCCAGACCAACCTTATTACTGTTTCTACAACAGAATTTTTATTCTATATTTTAAGTGACTTGTGGCTCGATGATCATGTTTCACTCTTCATAGATAAAGCTGAGGTATCCCATTAGTCCATCAATCCTAAGTACCACAGGGATGGATGGATTGCAGCAGGCACTCAAAAAATGGTCTAGTATAGAATATTTCAGGTTAGACCAAGTGTCGGGGAGATACTCTCCCCATAGATTATGAAGGGTGCCAGAATGCAGACACCTCACAGTATGAGGGAATGTCTGCCAAGATTCAGGTCTGCCCTCAATACTTTATTATTCCCTGTAAAGCCAAATATGATATAGAGCAGAGATTGGCAGACTGTGCCTCACAAACCAAATCAGCTCTCTCTCTCTCTATGTATAAATATATAAATATAAATATTTACCAATATTTACTAAAATATAAACTGCATTAATTTAATATAATTTTTTATCTTTATATATTATATTATTAGTTATAATATATAATATATTACATATTTTATATTACTTACAAATAAGTATAAGTAAATATATAAATATATAAAAAGCACTTATATATATCTTTTAAAGGCCATGATTTCAAAATGGATTTTACTTTTTTAATAACTGAAAAAATATTACTTGTAACACAAAAATAAATTGAAATCCAAATTTTAGTGTCAAAAACATCAGTTTTGCTAATTCACATACATATGTTCTATAGCTGATCTTTCACTACAATAACAGAGATCAGTAGTTGCAGTGAAGACTGTTTATAGTGTAATGGTGCAGTGATAACTCAACAGCATCTTGGGTGGCTCTACTCCCACAGCACTGCAACACTTCCTAACTTTGTTATCAAGGAACAACAATTACGTCAAAGAGAATAAGAAGAAAAGGGTGGACTTTTTAAACATTTTTTTATTTTAATTGTTGTTCAAGTACACTTTTCTGCCTTTTACTCCCATCCCAACCCATCCCCCAGCCCTCCACACCTCCCTCCCGTTTCCCCCCTTTATAAAAGGCTTATATAAAGCCCTCTCCCCTCCCGTTTTTGTCCATGTGCCTTTTATACTTGTTCCTGTAAACCATTCCCCTTTTCCCCTAAAATTCCTCTCTCCTCTCTGGTCACTGTCAGCCTGTTCTCAATTTCAGTGTCTTTGGTTATATTTTGCTTGTTTGTTTGTTTTGTTGTCTAGGTTCCTGTTAAAGGCGAGATCATATGGTATTTGTCTTTCACTGCCTGGCTTATTTTGCTTAGCATAATGCTTTCCAGCTCCATCCATGCTGTTGCAAAGGGTAGGAGCTCCTTTCTTTCTGCTGCATAGAATTCCATTATGTAAATATACCATAGTTTTTTTATCCATTCATTTACTGATGGGCAGACTTTGCATAAAACACTTTAGGGTAAAGTGGAGTGTAGACTATTTTATTACTGAATAAGATATATATTTTTGCAATGACACTGTAGTCATACTAAAAGATAACAAGATACACTGGCCTTACCATACTAACACTCATTACAGCATTATCAAATTATGAAAAGCAACTGTAAGAAAAAAATTCAAAGTTTAAAATTAAATTTGTCTTCACAAAAGAGTTTCTTCATGAAAATTAAAAATAAAAATGAGACTGCAACCTAAATAATTTTTCATGGGTTCATTGATGAATGATGAGACCGTATCCATTTCTGGGACAAGCTAAATAACAACATTTTCCCCCATTCCTCATTAAAAATCGAAGCCTAATAACTGTATTGTATAAACTATATGTATTAGAAGACTGAAGATGGTGGCTGAGGAGGTGGATGCCAAGTCTACTTCCTCCTCCCCCAGCCTGGATTTTCAGCTGAGATTTTGACAATCAACCTGAACAATGAACAGAATTTTAGCTGATATGAAGTTCTGAAGCCAAGGAGTACAGAGAATGCTTCATACTGTCTAGTAAGGGGATCTTATAAGTCAAAGGGGAAACAGCCCATGTGTGGTTCCTGTAGCAGCCTACATTGGAAATTGCAGCTTTGGAGATCTTTCCCTTCTTAGAGCAGGGGACCTTAGTCTCAGGCAGGGATCCCCAACCCTAATCAGGGGGTGAATTGGAGGACTTTACTTAGTCTATGAGAACCAGAGTACACATGCATACAACCATTATAAAATATAACCCTTGTAAACATATATGCTCCCAACATAGGAACATCTAAATATATAAGGAAAAATCTTTGAGGATATCTTACTTACTTAAAGTAAGATATCAAAAGCAACAACATTTATTGTAGGAGATTTTAACACCATATAGCAACAATAGATAGATCTTCTAAGCAAAGAATCAACAAGGATATTGTGGCATTGAATAACACTCTAGATCAAATGGACTTGATTGATATATACAGATCCTTTCATGCCAAAGAAGCAAAATACACATTCTTTTCAAATGCACATGGAACATTTTCAAAGAATGACCACATTCTAGGATACAAAACAAGCCTCAACAAAGTCAAGAAAACTGACATCATATCAAGTATCTTCTTAGATCACAATGGCTTAAAACTAGAAACCAACCTAAAGGAAAAAACTCAAAAGCATTCAAATACATGAAGACTTAATAACATGCTATTAAATAAATGTTTAACAATGAGATCAAGGAACAAATCAAAAAGTTTCTGGAAACACATGAAAATAAACACACAACAGTCTAAAACCTATGGGACACAGACAAGGCAGTCCTGAGAGGGAAGCTCATAACAATACAGGCCTGCCTAAGAAATGTAGAAAAATCGCACATAAACAACCTAACACTAAATCTACAAGAACCAGAGGAACAATGACAAAGTCCAGAGTGACTAGAAGGAAGAAAATAATCAAGTAATCAAGATCAGAGTAGAATTAAATGATATAGAGACTAAAAGAACAGTTCAAAGGATCAGTAAATCTAAGAGCTGGATCTCTGAAAAGATAAATAAGGTTGAAAGCCTTCAATGAGACTCATCAAGAAAAAAAGAGAGAGGACCCAAATAAATTGAAATCAGAAATGAAAGGGGAGAACTTACAACTGATACCACAGAAATACAAAAAGAATTGTAAGAAATTACTATGAACAAGTATGCATCAAGAAATTGGACAACCTGAGCAAAATGGACTAATTTCCAGAAACATATAATTTTCAAAAACTGAATCAAAAAGAAGCAGAAAATCTGAAGAGACTGATAACAACTGATGACATTGAAGCAGTAATCAAAAAACTACCAGCACACAAAAGTCCTGGGCCAAAGAGCTTCACCAGTGAATTTTATCAAACATTTAAAGAAGAACTAACTCTTATTCTTCTCAAACTATTCCAAAAAATGCAAGAGAAGGAATGACTACCAAACTCTGTCTGAGAGGCCAGTATTATCCTAACTCCAAAACAAAGTAAAGACACAACAAAGAAAGAAAACTACAGGTCAATCTCTGATGAACTTAGGTGCCAAAATCCTCAACAAAATATTGGCAAACCACGTCCAACAATACATTAAAAAGATCATACACCATGATCAAGTGGGATTCATCCCAGGGATGCAAGGATGGTATGATATCCACAAATCTATAAACATAATATACCACATAAATGAAATGGAAGAGAAAAATCACATGATCATATCAATAGGTACTGAAAAAGCATTTGATAAAGTACAGCACATGCTTATGATAAAAACACTCAGCAAAGGAGGAATGGAGGGAGCATACCTCAACATAATAAAGGCCATATATGAGAAACCTACAGCCAACATCATACTCAAAGAACAAAAACATAAAACTTTCCCCTTAAGATCAGGAGCAAGACAAGGATGCCTTCTTTCACCATTTGTATTCCACATAGTACTGAAAATTCTAGTCACAGTGATCAGACAAAAAAAAAAAAAAAGAAATAAAAGGCATCCAAATTGGTAAGGAGGAAGTAAAATTGTCATTATCTGTGGATAAAGTGATAGTGTACATAGAAAACCCTATAGTCTCCACTGAAAAACTACTGGACCTAGTAAGTGAATTTGGCAAAAGAGTGTAATATAAAGTCTATATTCAGAAGTTGAAGGCATTTTTATACACAATGAAATATCAGAAACAGAAACTAGGGGGAAAATCCCATTTACTACAGTAACAAGAAAAATAAAGTAACTAGTTATATACTTAACCAAGGAGTTAAAAGATCTACACTCAGAAAACTACAGAATATGGCAGAAAGAAATTCAGGAAGATACAAATAAATAGAAGCATATACCTGGTTCATGGAATGGGAGAATTAACATAACTAAAATATCCATACTACCCAAAGCAATCTACAGATTCAATGCAATCTATATTAAATATCAATGGCATATTTCACAGATCTAGAACAAAATTTATATGGAACCAAAAATGATCCCAAATAGTCTCTGCAATTTTGAGAAAGGAGAACAAAGTAGGAGGGATCACAGTACCTGATATCAAACTGTATTACAAGGCCATTGTAATCAAAACAATCTGGTGCTGGCATTAGAACAGATATGTAGATCAATGGAACAGAATAGAGGGCCCAGAAATAAACCCAAGTCTCTATGGTTGGTTATTATTTAACAAAAGGGACAGAAGCATAAAATGGAGTAGAAATAGCCTCTTCAATAAATGCTGTTGGGAGATCTGGACAGGTACATGCAAAAACATGAAACTAGACCATGAACTTACACCATATACCAGAATAAACTCAAGATGGATAAAGGACTTAAACATAAGCTGTGACACCATAAAAGTCCTAGAGGAAAACAGGCAGTAAAATGAAATTCAGATATCCCATGCAGCAATATTTTCACTAACATACTTCCTAGCATAAAGGAAATAAAGGAAAAAATAAACAAATGGGACTACTTCAAATTAAAAAGCTTCTGCATGGCTAGAGAAAACATCAGCAAAGTGAAAAGGGAACCAACCATATGGGAAAATATATTTGCCAATGATACCTTGGACAAGGGTTTGATCTCCAAAATGTAGAACTCATATGACTCAACACCAGGAAGACAAACAACCCAATTTAAAAATGGGCTAAAGACTTGAACAGACATATCTCCAAGGACATACAGAGGGCCTATAGACATCTGAAAGGATGCCACCAGAGAGATGTAAATTAAAACCACAATGAGATACCACTTCACATTGATCAGAATGGCCAACATAAATAAATCAACAAGCAACAAGTGTTGGACAGTTTGTGGAGAAAGGGGAACCCTAGTGCACTGTTGGTGGGATTGCAGACTGGTTCAGCCACTGTGGAAAACAGTATGGAATTTTCTCAGAAAACGAAAAATGGAACTGCCTTTTGACCCAGCAATTCCACTGCTGGGATTATATCCTAAGAATCCTGAAACACCTACTCAAAAGTACCTATGCACCCCAATGTTCACAGCAGCACAATTTACAATAGCCAAGTCTTGGAAGCAACCTACGTGTCCATCAGTAAATGAGTGGATCCAAAAATCGTGGTACATTTACATGATGGAATACTACACAGCAGAAAGAAAGAAGGAGCCCCTACCCTTTGGGACAGCATGGATGGATCCAGAGAGCATTATGCTAAGTGAAATAAGCCAGATGGTGAAAGACAAATACCATATGATCTCACTTATAAGTGGAACCTAATCAACAAAACAAACAAGCAAGCGGAGACATTGAAATAAAGAACAAAATGACAGTAACCAGCTGGGAGAGGGGAGAGGATAACAGGGGAAAAAGTGGAAGGGTCAAGTAAAGGAACATGTATAAAGGACACATGAACAAAGCCGAAGGGGGGTAGGATTGAGGGTGGGAAATAGGAATGAGTGGGGCGGTGGGGTAGTGGTGCTGTGAAAATGGACACAACTGTACTTGAACAACAATAAATAAAAAGAATTTCACTTCAGATGAAAAGACACTAATAGACTAAAAATAAAGGGATGGAAAAATATCTCATGAAAATGGAAATGAAAAAATAAGCTGGGTAGCAAAACTTAAACCAGAGAAAATAAATTTTAAAACAAAGGCTACAAGAGACAGAGGAGGACCCAGAAATTCCACTGCTGGTTATTTATTCAAGAAAAAGCAAAACACTGATTTGGAAAGATATATGCATGCATATGTTCATTACAGCATTATATACAATAGCCAAGATATAGAAGCAACCTAAATGTCCATTAATAAATAAATGAATAAAGAAGTGCTCTCATCCTTTTAAAGATAAAAAAATGTGCAGGCCTTTCTATTATCTAGAAACCATGGTACAGGGGTGACTACTTCACTACAGGCTGAGTGGGGAGTCATTAATAGGGTTAATAGAACTGGGCATGGCTCTGTGCTCTCGGGTAATTTGAATGAGGGGAACTTAGATCATTTCCTGACATTCTCTTGTAAATGGATAAATAAGTTCTGTCTGGAAAAATCCAACCATTATTAATATAAGAACAGACTGTGCAACATTGATATAACCTGGCAGCCGAGGAGAGTGGACTGAAATGTGCATGGATGACCAATGAAGACTTTGCTGTACTAGTCAGTAGGGGTGGTAGACACCATTGAGTGAGCATGTGTACTGTGTGGCCATCACATTCAAAGTGACTGAGGAAATAGAGTAATGAACCTGCATCATATTTTATGTTAAGCTTGAACATTACTCTGCAGAAACTCTTTGAATGATTCAGAAGGCTTTTGGGGATGATGTAATGAGTGCAGAGAAAATAAAAGTGTGGCACAAAAAACTGGGGTACATTTACACAATGGAATACTATGCAGCAGAGAGAAAGAAGGAGCTCCTACCCTTCACGACAGCATGGGTGGAACTGGAGAGCATTATGTTAAGTGAAAATAGGCCAGATGGTGAAGGACAAATACCATATGATCTTACCTGTAAGAGGAACCTAATCAACAAAGCAAATGAACAAAATAGAACCTGCAACATGGAAATAAAGACCAAACTGACAGCAACCAGAGGGGAGGGGAGAGGGGGATAACGAGGGAAAGAAGAAGGGTCAAGTAAAGGAAGGTGTATAAAGAACCCGTGGACAAAGACAATGGTGGGGGAGGATTGAATGTGGGAGGTGGAGGGTTGTAGGGCAGGGGAGGGTAATAGGGGAAAATGGGAATACTTGTAACTGAACAACAATAAAAAATAAAATTTTTGATAAAAGGCAAAAAAAAAGTGTGCTTTGAAGCACAAATGCTTCAAAGAGTGTTGAGAATCTGTTGGAAGTGATCCATGTTCTGGAAGGCCTTCAACAAGCAGAACACTTGAGAATGTTGAACGTGTACAGGCTGCAGTCAATAAAGATCAGCAACTGACAGTGCGAGAACTAGAAGCTGACCTGGGGATTCCAAAACTACTGTGTCTAAGATTTTGATGCAGGATCTTGGCATGAAACATGTGGCACAATTCGTTCTGTGGCTTCTGCTACCAGAACAGAAGGAACGTTGTGCTGCAGTTATTAATGACTTGATTCAAAGTGCTACCAATGAACAAGATTTGGCGCCCTGTGACTTCTCTCTGGCTTTTCTCAAAACTAAAATCACCTTTCAAAGGGAAGAGATTTCAGACCATCAGTGAGATTTGGGAAAATACTACAGAGCAGCTGATGGCGATTCTAACAAAGAATTTTGCAGTGTTTTGAACAGAGGAAGAAACACTGGGAGAACTGTGTGAGGTCCCAAGGCACCTACTTTGGAGGAGACTGAGGGGTCATTGTCCTACGTACAATGTTTATTGTACCTTGTATCTTCTTCAATAAATGTCTCTTTTTTCATAGTACATGGTTGGACACCTTCTGGACAGACCTTGTATACATTGACCCTCAGGTGTATTATTTTCACATCTTTAATATTGGATGATCTACATGAGAAGTTGGGTTACTCTGCATCAACTAGTTACTATGAGCGATGCACATACTTAGTATCCTCATATAGTTTGACAGCTAAATCCTATATTACAATATAAAACTCATTGGTACTGTCTGCTGAAATATTAGCAAACTGATACAAAAATAGTTTTAGGTGTCTAGCAAAGCAGAATAATTAAATTAATCACTTTTGAATTATTTTTGAAAAGGCTTCAAAAGGACACTTCAGTCAATGATCTCAAGTGACTTAAATGTCTGTATTAGTAAGGGTTCTCCAGAGAAACAGAGTATATATACACAGATCCATGCACATTCATATTTATTATGAGGAATCTGCTCACACGATTATGGAGGCTGAGAAGTCCCATGATCTGCATCTGCTGTGTGTAAGCTGCAGATCCAAAAAAACCCAAGTAATGTAATTCCTGCTGAATCCAAAGGCCTGAGAACCAGGGGAAGTGAGGGTATAAATTCCAGTCTGTGTGCAAGAGAGGATGAGATGTTCCATATCAAACAATGAGGCAGGAAATAAATGAGTGAGTTCCCCTCTCCTTTGCTTTTTGTTTGATTCAGATGCTCAAGTGAGGGGTTGATGCCCATCTACATAGGGATGGGTGATGTGCTTTAGTGAGTTCACCAATCGAAATGTCAACCTCACACAGGAACATCCTCACAGACACTCCCAGAAATACATTTAATATGGGCACTCCTTGAACCAGGTAGTGGACACAAAATTTTTCATCACGTGGTCCATCCTCTTTAAACTTATGATGTGTATGCCTTGCTGTCTTGAGAGAACCGGAATATGGGTCATAAAGAATCTCCAGTGATTTTTCTTCTAGCATAAGCCAATTATAGTACATTTTAGCTCCGAATATCTTAACTGATTTCTAAAATTTAAAAATAATTACATTTTAAATTTCTTTCTTTTTGTTTACTTTATCCTTAGACTAACATACAATTTTTTTGCCTATCTCATTCTTGGAATAAGGGAAAAAGTAGTCCTCAACTTCTGAGAGTTAGTGCAATTGCCATCCTGAAAGAATAGAAAATTATACTCTTGTGTTCATAAGACATGAGACATACACACAGAGAAACACACAGACACAAACCTACACACACACACAGACACACACACACACACACACACAGACACACACATGGAGCAAAAACAGATGATATAACTTCAAGGCTGGGGCTTTCTTGCTTTCTCACACTGATTCATGTCATTGAAAGGTTACTGCTCATGTGGGGTGTATTTAATTCTAATTAAAATGAGGTTAAAATAGATTAACCATTATATTCTTTCCAATTCTAATCAAATTATGGTTCTATGTATGTAAGGAATTTAAAGAGAGAAATTCAGCTTAACAATTTTCCTACAGCTTGTCATGATTATTATTACAGGGTGTTGCAGGAATTATCCTACTCCTTCCTGTTTCTGAATGACAGAGTAGTAATCTGTGGCATTTATACCCGCTGTGCATATACCAAAGAAGACTGAAGGTATTTTAAAGGGAGTATTAATGTGAAATAATTTGTATTTGTTATTATTTCATCTTGAAAAATTACAAAATAAAATAAAGATGAAAACAATTAAAGAAAATACAAGAAAAGATTACTTATAAAATAATAAAGAACAGAAGATGAGTTTTGAAGTTGTGTTCAGAGAAGAACGTGCCTCACTCACACCTGTGTGTCACTGACCACCTTGTGGGCACATACTTTGCAAGAAAACCGTTGGCACAAACTTCCTGCAGCCAAACCCTGAGCCTTTCAAAAATTTTGAAAAAGTGCCTTTGAAAGCCATTTTATTGCAGTTGAAAAAGACATTTTATTGCAGTTGAAAAAGATGTGATTAAGCTATTTGAAATAAGCCTATGGATTTAGGTTACAGTATTGGAGACATGAGTTTGAGAAGCTCACAGGCACTGGCCATTCTCAGAAAGGACATGATGAGAGGACAGCGGGCCTCACAGGTCATTTGGGACTCAAAGCTTCTGCAGGGACTCTGGTCAGCCCTGAACAATCTGTTCAGAGCACTCTTTCCTCAGTCTCTCCTCCTCCTTGTTTCTATCCCGCCTTTCTTCCTGTGTGGACTGACATTTGCTTTCTTCCTTGCCCACGTTTGGAAAACTGAGAATTTGATGAGCTGAGCTGATTACTATTCCTGCTGCTCAAACACAACTTTTGAATTTAACTTTTTAATTTTAAGTTCACCTCCAGAATGAGATATCTTTGGAGGTGCCCTTCTCTTTCCCTTTTAGCTGTGACTGGATTATGTGGCACAGAAAACAGGTTCCTGATGAAGGGATCATCTCTGAGGTTTCTCTCTGCACAGTGTTTGAAAGAGCAGTTAACCTAAGGAAGGGACACATGGTTTTCAGTTTAGCTTAATGCTTCAATTATAGGTTCCTAAAGTTTTCAGGAGTCATTTACGATGAGTACACGGAAGACAGAGAGTAGCCTGAAGGGCTGAACTGAAGCAGAAAGGCCAGAGAGAAAGAACATAGGGGCAAAGCGGAAAGGAGGCAGAAATCAGAGCCAAGAGTGGAGTAAACGGGCCAGCTACACAGTTGGCAGCGCTATGCAGAATGAAATGCAGGGCTCCTTGTTGAAAAATTAAGAATTTCAAGACAATGACTGTGAAGCATCAAACCAAGTGTGGGGCCCTACTGAGGCTGGGTCTGTGCCTCTGTGAAGGTCTCATGCCCCTGAAACTGTGCTGGATTGGTGTACAATGAATGTGGAGAAAATTGAAAGAACAAGGGGAATCTCAGAAAAAGTGATTCAGCATGGGGTGACATTTCTTGCAAACTGGTAAATGTTAATATATTTTTATATTGTTTTGAAAAGTATAATTTAAGAACTCATACAAATATCATCAGGAAAAATATGAAATCTCTTTGCTGTGATGTTCCTCAGAAGATTACAGACAAAAGCATGGAAAAATTTGTTTAAAATAAAAAAAATCCATTATGTTGATCTAAACATTTTTTTTGACAAAGAAAAAGTGGAATGCCCTATAAAATTCTCATTTCATACTCTGAATTTTAAAGTTGTAAGCAGAAAGCCAATTTTCTGTTTAATATATAATGACAAATCTGCTGTAGCTCATCCTGGTTGTAGTTCAGTATCACCATTTTTTATACCATTGTTTTCACAAAGCCGTTCTCATCACCTTGTGTTAACTAATCAGAAAGAATATAGGCACCCCTATGTTCATCACAGTGTTATTTACAATAGCTAATGTCTAGAAATAGCCCAAGTGTCCATGAGTAGATGAGAGGATTAAAAGCTGTGGTACATTTACACAATTGAATTCTATGCAGCTGTAAAAAAGAATGAATCCTTAGCCTTTGAGATAGCATGGATAAACCTGGAGAACATTATGCTAAGGGAAATAAGCCAGTCAGAGAAAGACAAGTACCATATGGTCTTACTCATATGTGGTATCTAATAAACAAAATAAACTGACAAACAAAATAAAATCAGAGGCATGGACACATGGATCAGATTGACAGATCTGAAAGGGGATGGGGTGGGGGGACAGGTAAAGATTAGCCAAAGAACATATATGCATGTGTGCAAAGCCATGGACACAGACAACAACGTGGTCAAGGCCAGGGGGAAGGACCAGGGCCTTGTGGAGGGGCGCAAAGAGAGGGAAAAGGAAGGCGTCTATAATAGTATCAAAAATAAAAAAATAGTAAAAAAGACACACAACAAGGTGCTTATATACTGAATTTTATTTAATACAGATACATCTTTGGAACCAGAAGTTGCTTAAACCTTGAATTGGAGGAATAGAGATCTTGAGTACATTGTGTAAGGACATCAAAGATTTTTAAAATGCTGATGTGTATTTTCTAATGTGTATTTTACTCCAGAATTAAAGTCTGTGGGCTCTCTGAAGCATTTGGTGCCTATGTTCCACTTCTTTCTTTGAATAAACCTGTCTTTCCATGTTTGCCGCTCTTCCTAACTTAGACCATTTTTGTTGGGACACATCCTTGCTCAGTGTTTAAATGGTGTAAAGAAGAATAACCTCAAAATTGGTTTCAAGGTAAATGAGATATTTTATAAATAGTATTTAAAATTTGGAAGTGCAATAAACAGTTTCAATAGTATTATCAGGAAAGAGATTATAAACAGATGTTTCACTTAAATATTTAAAGCAACTAAGTGGCCTTGACCAGTGTGGCTGAGTTGGCTGAGCATTGTCCCACAAAGCAAAAAGTCGCTGGTTCAGTTCTGGTCAGGACATGTGCCTGGGCTGAGGGTTCGGTCCCCAGAGAGGGTGTGGGAGAGGCAACTGGTCAATGTTCCTTTCTCATATCAATGTTTCTCCCTCTCTCTCTTCTTCCCTTCCCCTCTCTTTAAAAATAAGTAAATAAATTCTTTGGAAAAATAAAAGAACTAACTGAAAATTAATAGAGGTTAGGAGGTGAGTTAACTGAAGATTTAAATTTGGCTAAGAATCCAATAGAAGTTTGTATAGAAAATAATACAGATACACCTATCTTTTCCAATAGATTTTCTGAAAATTAAAATGAGTGTATGTTATTACTTTAAAATGATACATAGAAGATAAAATCTGGTGTTTAGTGAGATAAATGCATCACTATGTGGAGACAGAATCACATGTAAGAGAATAAAATGTTATGACAAAAAGCAAGAATCTGAGAAATCAGCTATATGAAAAATTCTTTTTCATATGAATCTAATTTTTACTTTAAAAGTCTGCATGAAAAATCATAAATTCTTAACGTAAATGCTACACATTTTTTAAAAGGTCTTGTAGAAAATATGTCTGCTGGTAATGTGATCTCATAGATCATTGAGATTATTGGTTATTTTTAAAGGAAAGGTAATTAAAAGAAATGATATAAAATCTAAGAATGTAAATAACTGAGATGTAGGTAGCCTTCTTAATTGATTTGGCTATAATATGAATCAGTTACATTCTCATTGATTTTTGCTTGTATTTTCATCTTTATTCTTGCTGGAGACCAATTCCTTACCTATTCCTCAGCCAAATGTCTGATGGAGAGAACTGGGTTCACTGCCACAACCACTGTTGGTGCTGTCTGAGCAGGAAAGTTTGCCCCTGCTTTCCTGTTAGGTCAATGGCCATGTCCTGGGTTAGTACCTTTGGTCTGGCTCCCAATCTTCTTTCTCCCAAAACTGATGGGATCACTTGCCTTTGTCTTATTTATCATCTGCAGTTACACTTTCCTGCCCCCTCCCCCAATGTTACACTGTAAATGTGCTGGTAAGTTCTACAATAGTGACTTACTGCTAACCCAGCTGCTCATTTTTCAATCAATGTTCTAAAATTTTCTATAGCACATGTGGCATCTCCCAGTCTATTCTTTTTAAAATAGAACTTGATTTATCCTTATAAGAACACTGTTTCTATTTTTCTTCCTGCCCATGACTCTCATTCTGTCACTTTTTAAATCTAAATGTGGTTGGTATATGGTATTATATATTCTTAAAATTTTTTTAAATTTATTTTTAAAGGGGGGGGGGAAAGAGTGGGAGAGATACATCAATGTGTGAGAGATACAATAATTGGTTGCCTCCTGCATGCCCCCAACTGGGGACCTAGCCCACAGCCCAGGCAAGTGTCCTGACTGAGACTCACAGGGGCAACCTTCTGGTTCACAGGCCGGGCTCAGTCCACTGAACCACACCAGCCAGAGCTACAATATTATATTAGTTATATTAATTTGAGGTGTATGATATAGTAATTTGACATTTTTATCTTCTGTCACTTATTTTATCCTCATATTTTCTACTCTTGAATATTACTTTGTCATGAACTATTATGTATATGACATATATAAAGTCTTAATAAGTAAGCAGTGAGAAAATTTGACAAATTTCAAAAGTGATTTGTAATCATCACTAAGGAAAAGTACATGACAAACTATATTTTCTTTCCTGTTATATTTGTGTAATTTTAGATTGTAAATAAATTAACCAAGAGTAGCAAAAATGCTTCCAGGTAAGTTATGATCTTGTACATTTGAAAACACAGGAGAAACTTACATACCCATTCCAACCATTGTACTGCAGAAATAATAACAAGATGTTGTTCATTAAATATTGCAAAGCAAATAAATTTTTAAAGTTAAGATCAAAGTAGTCCAATGCCATATACTTCCATGAAACAATTTTTATAGCATAATGTAAATCTTATATGAGGATAACTTAAATGATACTCCATTGATGACCAAAATTAACTTTTTCCATTCTTTATCATTCTATGGACAGTATTTGATTGTTTATTTTTTCAAACAGAAAAGGTGTGAACAAACTTGCCCACAGTCACATTAAACATGGTTTTTTCTAGGACTTACTACAAGTCAGAACCATGGTCGCCCTGTGTTGGGTCTCTACCGCACTCTTAAAAGGCCCAGTTAATGGCACATTGAAATGTATTCACCATGAATGTTGGCATCCTCCTAGAATTCCACAGTAATGTGTCCTTAAAATAAGTTTTTATTTCACTATTACACAGGGTGGCCAGGAGAAAAGTTAGTTTCAGTCCCATAAGGTCATTTTTCATAACTTTTAGACTGTGTATAGCACTCTTATTGCTAATTTCTGCTGATATTTTTGAAACATATGTTGTTCTAATGATATATAGGAAAGGGTGAATTGAAGGAGATCACGTTAGTTTAAATTGTGAGGTTACAGTAGAGAGAAGAACAAAATTTAGAATATTCAGAAAGGATATTACTCAGTAGCATTACAAATAGGAAAAGGAGAAATATAGGGAAAGAGATAGTATCTTAAAATAATAGTACACTAATGGAAGTGAGGAAGAGAATGAGGTGGAACAGAAAGAAATATCTAATGAGAGAGAGGGAGTTAGCTCAGAATTTTTTGGGACAGGTACTTAGGGAAAGAGAAGAAATAAAAATTAAGTTGACCAGACCTAAGAGAGTCGCAGATCCAACTTTGAGGCCTCGTACCTGCGGTCTGCTCTATGTCTGTGACTTAGATACTTTTCGTAGAGGCACTAGATGCATAGGCTGTCTCTCTCTCTCTCTCTCTCTCTCTCTCTCTCTCTCTCACACACACACACACACACACACACACACACACAAAATAATAGTAGTAACAAAAATAAAACTCACCTTCAAGATGAGTATCATTCTTCATCAGTAAATTTCTAGAGTGATCCATCATCTCCATCTCAGGAAGGAATCTGCTTCACACCTGTCACTGGTGGCACAAAGGAAATTCCCAACTCTGTGTTTAGATGTGTTGGGAAGACTCTGAAATGTCTTTCTGTGGAGGGAGAAGACTACAGTGTCCGGACAATAGCCCTGGGTCAGACAGCCACTTCCAGCACAGCAGCCAGGTTTCTCGCTCCTGAGCTCTGTCACTAAGTGGAGTATGGACTCAATCCAGGAACAGGGAGACTCTGGACTCTGGACTTCATAGAGTCATAAAACAGCATTATAGTTGTAATTGTGCAATTGTTCACTTTAATACATGCACAAATAGTTACATAGACACAGGGGGATCAGTTGATAAATGGCAGACTAGATTTTTGTTTTTTCTTTCTCTCTTCAGTCAACCCCAGTGAGACCATCCAGTGCTGAAAGGGGGAGAGATTGGATATTCACTTGATAGTATCAAGTGAAACCAGGCCAGTTAAACCAAGCTAGGGTTGTTACACAGTAGGTTTCTCTTTTATCCCCAAACTCTATCCACTGGTTCCAACCTCCTTGACCCAAGAATGTTGTGCAGTTCATACTCAGGACAGGACTCTGTCCTCAGACATTGTTGGACCTGTAGGTCCCTTTCCCTCTCTCTGATACTTATATTGGTGCACTGGGCTCATCAGTGGCGTCCTGGGACCCCACCTCTGACCTCGTCTGGCACCCACTTGATTATCAGCTCTAACCAGACCAACCTCCTCATTATGCCATGCACACTCCAAGCTGCTTTGGCTTTGTGCTCACTCTTTCTCCGACCTGAATTCTCTTCCCCCGCATTTTCACATGACTCTCCCCTTCACCCTCTCAGGTCTTTATTCACCTTTCCAGTGAGACCTTCCTGCACAAACTGTCTCATGTTGCCACTCTCCTTCCCTTATACATCATTACTACTCTATTTTCTCCTTAGTATTTATGGCTATTTAAAATTCTCCATATTTAACTTGTTTAAATGTTCATTGTCTCTCTCCATGAGAACGTAAACTCTTAAATGTAGAAAACATGTCTGCCTTCTTCCTTGCTCTATTTTCACAGTGCCGGTATAGAATATAATTTAACAAAATTTTAAAACAATTAATTAAATTAAAAATTATTTTTTCAGTAAAGACCTTCAAATTAGTAAAGGGTCAATTAAAAGTGCTCATATCCAGTTGTTATTCTGTCTCTCTCTCCTCTCTCCTCCAGCTACCTGTGCCTGCACCCATTTATCACACTGAAGTTAAAAGTGAGGTGTGGTGACTGCCACTTGACCGTGCCCTGCTGAGTGCACTCGGTCTCATCAGGAGTTCCACACTCCCTATTTTTCCTCTCTCAATGTGTTTTCCTCTCTTTTTCTTGCTGTCTGAACCATGGATACCACCTTTTATACAGAAAACAAAACACATTAATATAATAGGTTTTCAGGAACAGGAAACTTTTCTATAAAAATGTTCATTTTCCTTATGTAATTCTGTTGGATATAAATAGTTTGCACCCTTAAAATAAAACATGAAAATTCTGGAACATATGAAAAATAATAACTAGAGTGGTATATGAAAAAGAAAAGAGAAAAAGAGTATTTAGAGGGAAGACCAAAAAATGAAGCAGAAAAATATCAATTTTCAAATTCTGTGTATGTTGAAGGGACTTCTTTCTGGACCCCCATGTGTCCCTCTCAATTACTCTCCCTCCTTTCACATTAAGTAAGCAAGCACTCTCCTGACTTCATGGTAACGACTTTCTATCTGAGGGAGTTTATTACAGAGAATTATTTTTATAATAGAAAACAGATAAAGACAGAGAGCTCCCCAAAACAAGTTTTCTGAGTTCCTGCCTAGTTAGATTTTCTATAAAGTAATTATTTTACTTTATCTATTTTTATTGTTCAAGTGCAGGTGTCTCTACTTTCCTGCCACCACTTTCCCCTGCCTCACCCACCCCCACCTCCCACCCTCAATCCTACCCCCCTTTGGCTTTGTCCATGGGTCCTTACATGTTCCTTGATGACCTTTCTCTTTCTTTCCCATATCATCCCCTTCCCTCCTCCCCTCTGATTACTGCTAGTTTGTTCTTATTTCAATGTCTCTGGTTATATTTTGTTTGTGTTGTTGATTAGGTTCCACTTATAGGTGACATCATATGATATTTGTCTTTCATAACCTGGCTTATTTCAGTTAGCATAATTTTTGATAGACATTTTCACATACTTTTGAATTTTAAAGGACTTCAGTTATAAGTTCTTTAGTCTTATGTACACTTAATTCTTTTCTTCACCATGATAATGGGTCAGGCTGGTTTGAGTATATTCCACAGCTAGCTATGATTCAGCTTTCTACTACACCTGTCTTTTCTAAGTAAGCCTGTATTGCCATGAACTTCCCTCTCAAGACTGCCTTCACTGGGTCTCATAACTTTTGGGTTGTTTTGTGTTGATTTTCATTTGTTTCCAGACTTTTAGATTTCTTCCTTGATCTTAGTATTAACCCATTCATTGTTTAACAGCATGCTATTCAGTCCATGAGTTTGAATATTTTTGAATTTTTTCGTTAAGTTTGGTTTCCAGATTCGAGCCTTTGTGGTCTGAGAAAATGGTTGATATGATTTCAATTTTCTTGAATTTGTTTAGGTGGTTTTGTGTGCTGTTATGTGGTCTTTGAAACTTTCATGTGCATTTGAAGAGAATGTGTATTTTGCTTTTGGGTGATGAAAGATTCTATGTGTATCAGTTAAGTCCATTTGATCTAATGTGTCATTCAGTTCCACAATATTCTTGTCGATATTTTGTTTGGAAGATCTATACATTTTTGACAGTGGGATGTTAAATTCCCCTAGTATAACTGTGTTGCTGTCAATATCTTTCTTGAAGTTCTCTAAGAATTTCCTTATGTATTTGGGTGCTCCTATTTTGGGTGCATATATGTTTACAATATTTATGTCTTCTTGATGGATTCTTTCTTTGAGTATTATGAAATATCCTTCTGGGTCTCTTATTATGGTCTTTGTTTTGAAGTCTATTTTGTGAAATATAAGTATCGCTACCCCGAATTTTTTTTCCTATCCTTTTACTTGAATTTTTTTTCCCAACACTTCATTTCTGTGTAGGTGTTTTGTCCTGAGATGGGTTTCTTGTAGGCAGCATATGTGCATGTCAGGTTTTCTTATCCATTCAGCTCCTCTATATCTTTTGACTGGAGCATTTAATACATTTACATTTAAAGTTATTGTCAATAGGTATTTATTCACTGTCATTTTACTCCCTTTGTACCTGTGTTCCTGTCTCTTTCACTGTTTTTCTTCCTTTTCTTAAAGCAGTCCCTTTAGCATATCTTGCAGTGCTGGTTTGGTGGAGGTGTATTCTTTTATCCTTCTTTTGTCCAGGAAGCTCTTTATTTCATGTTTCATTGTAATTGAGAGCCTTGCTAGATAAAGTAATTTTGGTTGCTCTTCCAATTATATGTGTCTTCTTTAATATTTTTCATCAGAGTATTATAGTTTTATTTCTAAGAATTATATTGTTATTGATGATATTGTAAATGAGACAGCTTTATTTATTTTTCAGATATTTCATTGTTAGTGTACAGAAACACATTTTGTGTATATTGATTCTGTATCCTAAAACTTCAAGGAATTCTTTGATGAGTTCCAAAAGTTTATTGTTTGAATCTTTAGTATTTTCTACATGTGAGATCATATCAAGTGCAAATAATGTCAGTTTTACTTCTCCCTTGCTGATTTGGATGCTTTCTCTTTCTTTATCTTGCCGGAGTGCTCACACTAAGACTTCCAGTACTCCATTGAATAAAGGTGGTGAAAGGGGCATCCTTGTCTTTTCCCTTATCTTAGAGAAAAAGCTCTCAAACACTGACCATTGAGCACAATGTTAGCTGTGGGTGTTTTGTATATGCCCTTTATTAGTCTGAGTTATGTTTCTTCTGTTACCAATTTGTTGAGTATTTTTATCAAAAATGGATGTTATACTTTAAAAATTCCTTTTCTGCATCTATAAGATGATCATATGATTTTTATCTTCCTTTCATTAATGTGCTGTATCACATTTATTAATTGTGGGTGTTGAACTATTTTTGTATTCCAGGCATAAATTTGACTTGATCATGCTCATGATCCTTTGAATATGTTGTTGATTGCGTGTGATAATATTTCACTGAGAATTTTGGCATCTACACTCATTAGAGACATTGGTTTATATTTGTGTGTGTGAGTTTTTTCTTTTAGTACTCTTTTCTGGCTTTGGTATAAGGGTAATTCCAGTTTTATAAAATAAGTTTGGAAGTTTCTCTCCTCTTCAATCTTTTGGAATTATTTAGTTTTTCTAGTGTTATTCTATGAATTTTCTGTTTCTGCTGTAAAAAATTACCACATACTTAGGAAGCAAAAATCAATATTTTTACAATTTTGAGTATCCAAAGTTTATGTGGGTGAGGCACATTCCCTCTGGAGACTTCAGGGAAGAATCTATTTCCTTGTCCTTTTTAGCTTCTAAAAACTGCCTGCATTCTCTGGCTTGTGGCTCCTTCCTTGAATCACTTCAACTTGTTGCTTTTATTACATTTCCTACTACTGACTCTGACCTCATGTTTCCCTCTTATAAGTACCCTTACGATTGTATCTGGATTGCCCACATAATTCAGGACAATCTCTTGACCTCAACATTGTTAATTTAAACACTTCCGTAAAGTCCCTTCACCGTGTAAGGCAATATTAACACTTTTGGAGATCATGATGTGAACATGTTAAGGGGGGGGATTATTTTATCTACCACATATTATATTGGAAACATATTTTATAATTTTATTTTGTAATATTTGTTTTTAAAATATAAAAGCTCAATCTATTATTTTATTTTCACCTCATATTCTGCTATATTGCTAAATTTGTTTGTTAGTCTTACTAGTTGAATTGTCAGTTTCCCAGGATTTTCTTGACAATCATTTAAATTTTTCTTTTAGATTTCTAAGTGTGCCATTTTTTCTTATTGCAATGTCTAAACATGCAATAAAAAATTGAATAGAATTGATAAAAGTGGAAAATTTTGTTTAATCTCTCATCATATAGGAATATATTATTATTATTATTACATATTAACAGTGTATTTCTATAAATCTCCTTTATAGATTAAGGAATTTCCTTATATTTTCAGTTTTCTGAGAGATATTTAATCATAAGTGTTGCATTTGTTACTTTTTTATTTGTATGTGTTGCAAAGT
>CM052541.1:95481067-95498617 GCA_028533065.1 Trachops cirrhosus
CATCTTCTTCCAACGTAAGGCAGTTGCGTCTACATTGAAAATTTGTTATTTATTGTAGGCACCTCCATTAATTATCTTAGCTAGAGCTTCTGGATAACTTGCTGCAGCTTCTGTTTACATTAGCACTTTCTGCTTTACCTTGTACTTCTACATTATAGAGATGGCTTCTTTCCTTAAATCTCATGAGCCAACCTCTGCCAGCTTTAAAGTTTTCTTCTGCAGCTTTCTCACCTCTCTCAGCCTGTGTAGAGTTTAAGGGAGGTAGGGCCTTGCTCTGGGATAGGATTTGGCCTAAGGGAATGTTGTGGCTGGTTTGATCTTTTGTCCAGACCAGTAAAACTTCCTTCCTATCAGCAGTAAGGCTGTTTCACGTTCTGATTGTTCACTGGAGGAGCACTTTTAATTTCCTTCAATAATTTTTTCTTTGCATTCACAACTTGGTTAACCATTGACAAGAGAGGACTGGCTTTTGACCTGCCTTGGTTATCAACATGCCTTCCTCACTCAGCTTAGTCATTTCTAGCTTTCTATTTAAAGTGAGAGATGCACAAACCTTTCTTTCATTTGTCCTCTTCCAGACCATTATAGGGTTATTAGTTGGTCGAATTTCACTATTTTTTGTCTCAGGAAGAGGAGAGGGAAAGACATGATGAAACAGCTGGTTGGTGGAGCAATCAGAACACACGACATTTATTGATTAAGTTCACCATCTAATATCATCATGGTTCTTGGTACCCCCAAACAGTTACAGTAGTAACATCAAAAATCACTGATCACAGATCACCACAACAAATATAAAATAATGAAAACATTTGAAATATTATGAGAATTACCAAAATGTGACACAGAGAAATGAACTGAGCAAATGCTGTTCAAGAAATGATGCCAATAGACTTGCTGGATGCAGGGTTGCCACAAAACATAATTTTGTAAAAAAAAAATATCTGCAAAGCACACTAAAGTGAATTGCAAATTGCAATAAAATAATGTATACCTGTATACCTTCCTTCACTGACAATGAAAAATCTGGACCCTGTCATTTTTAATTGTTTTACTTTCTTGAACTGCCCCTCGGTATATTGTATAATCAATCTCCACCCCCTCCCCAAACCTTTCCCTGCCAAGATGCTCTTCTCACACTAAACCTGAGCCACCGTCTCACACAGATGCCCTTTGCCCTGCTCAGGCTCTGACACCCACAGCAGGTCACACATCCAGATGCCACCTTCAAAGTGTTCGAATCCATACCCCAAGCCACATCACCCTCGTCATCTCACTTGGGCTCTGGCTCCCTAAGCTAGGCCCCCTATCTGCACAGATGCTCCCTTCTAATTATTTTGGCTCTGACACCTCTTTCTGGACAACATGCCTCCTCCCACTTAAACACAGGTGACCACCGTATTCTGCCCCCACCCTCTAATGGCTTCAGGACTCAATAGTCCAGGTAGAGAAGAAAGAAGGGGGAAGAAGGAAAAGAATAGTGCTGCTTCCCTCAAAAGTAAGGTTCCCTCTTCCATTCATGTCCCACTAGGCCTGGAAGGGCATGAGCAAATTCTCTTAGCATCTAGAAAAAGTTCCTATCAAGAGGCCAATGTGGCATTAATGACCCAAGGGAGGAAAATTAAAGTTCACTCTCAGGTGAAGTGATTTCCATGCCTTGAAATGCAGTCAGAATTAAAAAATACTACTACCCTGGGACAAGGGAAGGTCCACGTTCGAATGAATCCCAGCTGATCAGTGCCATTAGGAACTATATGGGAAGCAGGGGTGTGTGAACAAGAGTGTGCAGCCCACCCGATGCAGGATGCTGCAGCTGTTTGCCTCTCACTCCGTGACCCGGGGACAGGTACTTATCTACAGAGCGGGTTGTTCTTTATGGAAATACAGACATCTCTTTGTGTCGGCTGGGTCCAATAACCCTCCTGAGTCAGTCCAGCAATCTGCCTTTGGACCAGCCACTGCAGAGACCTTTCAGGAGGAGCCACCAGCAGGCTGTGGTGCCATGGACTCTGTGTTAGCCTGGGTGCTGGTTAACGCAGACGGCACTGTTGGGAACAGCAGCCAGAGAAAATGTGAGTGAGAAATAGGAGGCAACTGGGCACGTTTCTCCACGGGGAGCAGGTCCTTGCTGTGAAAGGCAGTGTTGTCAATAGAGCTCTAGCACTCAAAAGAAATCTTGGACTTGTTATTTGAAGGTTTGTGTGTAAATCACATCTTAACATCTTACTAGCAAGTCAGTCTAATTTATCAGCTTTGGGGAAAGATAACTTTCTCAAAAAATAAATAATAAATGTAAATGCAAATGTTTTTGTGTCTATTTCTAGACTCTCTAATCTGTGTCATTGATTTATCTGTCCTGATGCCAATACCAAAGTCTCTTATGTACTGTACCTTTATAGTGTCTTGAAGTCAGATAGTATAAGTCCTTCAAGTTTTTTCTTCTTTTTAAAAAATGTTTGCCTATTCTATGTACTTTGTATATGTATGTAAATTTTAGAAATAGCTCAGAAATTTCTATAGAAGAGAAGATGGTGAAGATGAAGAAGATAAAGATAAGGAGGGAGAGGAGGAACAGAAAAGGGAAGAAGAGAAGGAGGAGCAAAAACACTGCTGGATATAATTAGGACTGTACTGAATCTATAAATCAACTTGGAAGAATTAACATCATAACAATACTGGAACTTCTACTTAATTATATTGTCAATAAAAGAACATCCAGCCTATAAGAAAGTCTTATCAGATTTTATTTGAGCCAAATTTTGAGGGCGTGCCAAGAATCAAAATCTCAATGGACTGAGAAAATGCTCCAGAGAATGGCGGTTTCAGTTTATTTTATTCATCAGAATAAAGAAGATGCAAGGAGGGTTATGTGAAACCCATTGGCGGTAGACTAAGGAGGCAGGAGAAAGCATGGGGTGCGGGAACCTCTAGGATGTGATAAAAGGCAAAATGGAGAAACGCATCCTTTACATTGGTGGGTGCAGGACAGTTAACAATGTTTGCAGCACAGACAGAGGGTGTCAGGAAACAAGGTAACAGTGAGGGGTTCTGTGGCCTCATGCTCTGGTGGTTGTGCCTTCGAGAGGCAGGAAAAATTCATACTGACATTTTAAAGGTGTGTTATCTTCGATGTATAGGAACAGTGGATAGAGTTCATTTAAGGTAAAGATTGATGTTTGCTAAGGAAGCTACAGGCCTGAGACATGAGTACTCACTATGGCCTGTCCAGTCAGGAATTTGTGATCAGGTCATTCGGTGTGGGGACTTCTGGTCACTGAGCTTGTCAAACCTACCATTGGACCCTCGCCACCTAGCTTGTCAGGCTTATTAACCTCCTTTTTCATTCCCAATACATTATATCAATGTATTTAGATCTTATTGAATTTCTCTCAGCTATGTTTTGTGGGTTTTGATTTAGAGGTCTTCCATATTTTTATTATAATTATTTTAAATTACATCATGGTTTTTGATGGCTTCATTATAAGCATTTTTTCCATTTTTTAATTAAGGTAGATTATATATACAGTAAAATTCAACCTTCTTTATAATTTCGTGAGTTTTGGCAAACACATATAACATATGCAAACATAACCACCACCACAACCAAGACATAGGACAGTTTTAGGTTCCATCACAATATGGCAACATCGGAGGATCCTGAATTCACCTCCTGCCACAGGTACACTGAATAGTTACATATGGAACAATTTCTCTGAAGAAAACCCTGAAACTAGGTGAGCAAATCCTACACATTGGACAAAGAGGAAAGAGCACACTGAAGTAAGCAGGAAAGGCTGAGACACAATCTCCCAGTAAGCCCCAGCCCCAGTGCAGTGACCACACTCAGGGGGGAACTTACCACCTGGAGCTCCTCCCTGAGCAGGGGAGAGAGTGAAGCTCACATCTAGCACCCCAGCTTTTAAGACCTGCACCTGAGAGCAAGCCCCCAAACATCTAGCTTTGAATGCCAAGGGGGTCTCTCTCCACAAGACCCCATAGGCAATAGCAAACTGGGAAACAATTCATAAAGAGCTCGTGGGGACTCCCCCACTCAGGACCCAGCTCAATGGCATTCAACTGAAAAGCATCCAGACCTCTCTGTGAAAGAGGCCTATTTGCTCACGTGAAAGCACTGGCCTGAAGGACACGCATCTAATTTAGCAGAGTTAAGGGTCTGCTGCAATACCCTCCAAAAATGGAGGCATCCTCCTGCCCTCCCTCTGCCTGGCTCCTGGTCACCTGTGTCCACGCAGAACTGCACCAGGGCTCAGGCTTACTGCATGTGAGATTGTGTCTCAGCCTCTCCTGCTTGTTTCCACGTGTTTTCTCCTTGTTTGTCCAGTGTGCAGAGTTTGCTCACCTAGTTCCGGGATTTCTTATGAGTGGGGAAGGGGAAGTCAGAACAAAGAAACCGGAGGGGCTGTGGGTGCTATGTGTGAGTCAGCACAGTCTGCTCCCATAACAATCTCTGAGCCTGTCAATGGTCTGTTTTTTCTTTTTTAAACCACCACCTGGGGATATTTTTATTGATTTGGGAGAGAGAGGAAGGGACAAAGGAAGAAAGAATCATCAATGTGAGAGAGAAACATCAATTAGTTGTCTCCCATATGTGCCCTGATCAGGGACCAAACCTGCAACCTTTCGGTGTACAGGCATGCCAACCAAATGAGGCTTTTGTTATTCAAGGTGAACAAATCTCCTGGAGCTGAACTGCCTGAGGGCTGGAGTCTGCTTCCTTTGAGGTTAGCTACTAGAAGCCTTTAAGCAAACAGGCAGTTTATCCACAGCTATGTGTGAATTTACAAGTCATTATTTACAGAAACAATGTTAAAAGAATGATGGGCTGGGTTACAAACTTCTCAGGCCCAGGGAATAATTGTTGATCACCTGGCTCTAGCAGCAGGGCTTATGTTCATAGTTCCTACACACTGTAACAAACAGGGAAAGAATTCTTACCCCCCTACCACTCCCAGGGCACAACAAGTAGCTTATCTTCATAACTTCAGCCTAAGGAAAATCTCCTAATTAAACACACTTCTAAAGGCCAACTGTAATCCCTTCCAGACTATCTTTGTGCTCTCTGTGCCTTGTTTCAGATAGCTAGCATCTCCTGGAGGGGAGCTTGTGCACATATCTGGCACCTGGTGGTTACATCTGGTGCCTTGGTTTTTGTGGGTGCTGCCTACGGAATACCCCATGATCACCTGGTTCTTGTGGGGCTTCCATAAGTCCCATGTGACTGTGACAGAGACACTCCTTGGTTGGCTACCATCCTCAGGGCACATCCTCAGGGCACAGCACAGAGACAGCGACTTAGCACACACTCCCAGTCTTTCTGAAAGATAGTTTGTACTTAGCACACACTCCCAGTCTTTCTGAAAGATAGTTTGTCTTGGAACGTCAGCCCTAGGGGCTTGCTTCTGGTGTGGCACACATGCAGAAGCACACTGAGCTGCTCCCCAGGCAGAGGCTAGTGTGCACCACCTTTGTGCTTGCCCCCTGCCTCGCTCCCAGTCACCAGCATTTCCAGGGGGGAGCCTGTGCATTCATCTGGAGCCCTGATTTTTGCATCCACCACTAAAGGAACACCTCTCGATTACCTGGCTCTGGTGCCCACAGTGCTTGCCCTTGGTCCTGCAGAACTGTAAGAGATGGAGGGGGAGGTCCTAGCTGACTACACCCCAGGCACATCAGAGAAGCTGTTACAGAACCACTCCCCGGACCCCGGCCGTGGTCTTGTTACTGTATAGTTCTTTTTGCCTGCCGCCAGTAAGAGTTGTGGCTTTCAATGCCAGAGTTTGGTAAAAAAGGAAAGGAATTATTTAATTAAAAGTTATAAAGGTTTAGCTCTGGCTGGTGTGGCTCCGTGGATTGAGCACCAGCCTACAAACCAAAGGGTCGCCAGTTCCATTCCCAGTCAGGGCACATGCCTGGGTTGTGGGCCAGGGCCCCAGTAGTGGGTGCTCGAGAGGCAACCACACAGTGATGTTTCCCTCTTTCTCCCTCCCTTCCCCTCTCTCTAAAAATAAATAAAATCTTAAAAAATGGAATAATAGTGGAATTCTGCCATTAAATCTCACTCACTTTAGAAATGAAGATACACCCACAAATACACAGTCCTGTCCTCCCTCTCTTTGCCCAGTCAGGCCAGTCTCAGGACATGCCGGCCAGAAGTACTGCCTTCCAGAAGAAGGGAAAAAAAAAAGAACAAGAAGTCTGCAGCTCACTTCTCCCAGTTCCTTCCAGTAGTCCTTGCTTGGCTGGGTAGGCCTTCGGTGGTTCCCCGCACCATCAGCTGTGTTGTCTTGATCTCCAGTTCTTGATCCAAAACCACATGGCACCTCCTCATGGCTGGGGAGAGTCCTTTTACCCCCTATTGACCCGAATGGTCCTTCCAGGTCCTACATTGTCCCCTTCTCACACTGCTGCCTGCCTTTTTGTTTAAATCCCAGTCTGGAACCCCTTCTGCAACCCCATTTCTGATTCCTCCCATAATCAGCTATACCTGGTAGCACTCATATATTTTTCTGCCTTTCTTGGCTGCCATAGTTAGTCCAGGCAGGCGTGGCCTGGTGGTGTGGAGAGAACCATCTCCAAGCTCTCGCTGAGGCCCTGCAACCGGAAGAGCTGCCTCTCAGTTACGCAATGGGTCAAAGTCATGCCCAGCTCCCAAGCAGACTATTTAGTATGTTTATGAGGCTAGCTTACAGTTGATGATATGCAAAACTCTCAAACCCTGCACTGCTGCTTTTCCCAGCCCCCAAACTAGGCTTGTGGTGGGGGGTGAGGAGGGGCGGTGGGTAGGGTTTGGGGCTTTTCAGCCTACACCCCATTCTGAACCTCATTCCACACTCATTACAAAGCAATATACTAAAATGCTAGTCTTTCTGTGAAAGAGGCCTATTAGCTTATGTTCATAGCTGTGGCCAGAAGAGCAGACTTCTAATTAAACACTCAGCTGAGGGATAACTATAATCCTTTCCAGAGACCTTGGAGGTGGGAGTTAGCTCTGTGCTCTCCCTCTGTAAGGAAGCTTTCACCTGTGTCTGGTGCCTGGTTGTTGTGGGTTCCACACAGCGGTATTTGATCCTGGCTCTGGAAGCCAGAGGGTCTTGCCTTTCTGGGTCCCACAGGACTGCAACAAACAAAGAGACAGCTCTGGGCCAGCTGTCAATTTATCAGTTTGCAATTCTAGTTGTGGGTATTTATCCAAAGAAAGTGAAAACACTAACTCAAAAGATAAATGCACCCATGTTCACTGAAGTATTATTTACAATAGCTAAGACATGGAAACAACCTAAATGTCCATCAATAAGTGAATAGATTAAAAATGTGATACATATTTATATGTCATAAAAAAAGAATGAAATCTTGTCATTTGTGACAATATGGATAGACCTCAAGGGCAATATACTAAGTGGAATAAAGAGAAAGAGAAACAAAGAAAGAGAAATGCTGAATGATTTTATTTATACATGAAATCTAAAAAAATAGAAAAACAAAAACACTGAATAAAAAGTTTATAGATGCACAGAACAGACAGGTATTTTCCAGAGGTGGGTGTAGGGGTGGACGGGGTTCAAAAGATACAAACTTCTAGTTATAAAATAAATCAGCCATGGGGATACAATGTATACCATGGTGACTATAGTTAATACTGCATCACAATTTGAAAGATGCTAATGTAACCAGACAAAATGAAGCTTCAGCTGCCTGCCTCCCCAAAAGCCAAACTTGTGAGACAGGTGCTGGTACAAAAGAAAACAGGTTTTGTTCAAGTGCCACACAACCCGAGGGAATGGTGGACTCCTGCCTCAAAAACCATCTCCTCTTCCTGCTCAAGCCTGAGTTTCCCATAGAGATAGGGAGGATGCGGTCTTTCCCTACCCAATAATCTGCTAGCTTTGGTGCTCAGGCCCTCTTCATTCACATTTCTAGCTTTTGGTGAGCTCAGTGTAAGAACCTCCCCCTGCTGCCATCCTGGCCAATGGGAGAGACTCCCAGCTGTTCACAATAACAACTCCCCCCTTCAAAACTCTGGGCCCTTGCAGTCTTATAAGGGTAAATGGATGAAGGTCTCATTCTTCTGTAGCTACTTCCTGCTGTCAAATACTGTAGCCTTACCTATCCCCAGGTCCAGAGATTCTTACTTTCTAATAAAAGAAGAGTGGGGTCAGGAATGAAGGGAAGCACTTATGAAAGGGAGGATTGCTGACTTTGGAGGGCACCATGCACGGTGTCTAGGGGATTGCACTGCTGAACAAGCAAAGCTGGTAGACTGCTTCATGTTTCAAGAGATGGTGTTGCAGATGGACTCCCACAGTGAGAGCTATTGTGCACGCACACAATCAAGTGTTTAGTGGGGGTATGTCTCTCACTAGTGTAGGGAAAATTGTAGTGAAAGCAGAAACTGGAGAGACTAAAATATCCTTATGATCTAATCCTGATTAGGTCTTTGGGTGCTATACCCAACAGCAGAATAAATTTGCCAAGGAAGCCACTGTCTGGGAAATGCAGGATAAAATAAAAAGTAACATTGTCACTGGCATAATTTAAGCCCACCTCAAGGGGTTACCTAATCCACAGCAAGGCAATAGGGAATGCTTGGGTTCATTTCAAATGTGTTTCCTGGCATATTTTCACCACAGTCTTCTTTATTTTGTGGTTAATTTTCTCAGTCTTCCCCATAGATTTCATTGAATCTGTAGTTCCTGTCCTGTCTTCTGGGAGATTTCTGAAGTGAATGATGGTTCATTGTCACTTTGAATTATGTAAGGAAGTACAAACCTATGAACTATTTCTCTGAGTAGAGGTTTTGCTACCTCAGTGACCTTCTCATTCTACTAGGGTATGCCTCTTCCCATCCAGTGAAAGTGTCTACAAAAACTAAACATTTAAAGTTTTATGTGGTTTTAGGCATTTGAGTGGAGTCAAATTGCTGGTCCTCAAATGAACATATTCTTTTATGTTTACTGCCTTTCCTGTTGGGTTACATTCTATCTTATGATTGTTTTTTGCCACATATCTGATGGTCTTAGATAATTTTCTGAAAGGTTCTTTATAAATGGGGCCCTTCAAATGTGGGCCCCATTCAAATGAATGACATGCATTAAAGCATCCCTTCTATAATAGGTCCCTTCGTGTAGGTGTTTGAGGATGGGATATACTAGTGCTTCAGGGAGTAAGCTCATACCATGCAGGTTGATCTTCCATGTAGAATTAGGGTCAATGTTAGGGAGTCCCCATTCACAGGCCTGTTCCTGCTCTCATGCTCTGTAATGGGGTTTAAGTTCTGATGAGTCCAGGTTGGGAATTAAAGCCCTGAGAAGCAGCAGCTCTCAGGCAGCTCATCTTACTGTTACAGTGGAATGAGCAGCCAGAGGGGACATGGCCCTTACCATTGCAATCTAACCAAGAACTTAATACAGGAGGCTAGAAGCAAAAGCTCACACATTGACTCAGGAACCCTGAGCCTGGTTCAATGAGGCTGTCAGGCATTCCAAACAACAAGTGAAACTATGATAGTGTAGGAGGGGGGGAGCCTTTGAAAACCTGTGTGTTTCCTCTCCACTAGCTGGGAAAAGGAACACCTGGAGACTGTCTATTCATCCCAGGCCCTAGAAGGGAGAAGTGGAGGGGACTACAGTGACCAAAATTAAAAGCCCATAAACCAACTTTGGTCAACTGCCTGCCTCCTGTCATGTACAAAATGAGCAAATAGAGTCTGGAGCAAGATAAGGATTTGGGCTAACAGACTCCCACCCATACCTACCTACATTTAGGCAGTCATGTCCCCATGGAAAACTGGCACCTCCTTTACCTGCCAATCAAAATGTAACTCCCTGCCTTGGCTGGTGTGGCTCAGTGGACTGAGCGCCAGTCTGCAAACTGAAAGGTCACTGTCTTGATTCCCACTCAGGGTACATGCCTAGGTTGTGGGCCAGGTCCCCAGCTGGGGGCATGTGAGAGGCAACTTATCTATGTATCTCCCACACATTGATGTTTCTTTCTCCCTCCCTTCCCCATTCTCTAAAACTAAATAAATAACATCTAAAAAAATGTAACTCCCTCACCCTCTCCCTGACAGCTAAGTTTTCAGAACAAAGAACTCGAACCTTTTTTGGCCACCTGGCCTCTGGCCACATGGGCCTTTGGCCACCCTTGCTTTTGCACTCCCATGCACTAATAAACTTTGCTTGTACACTAATAGGCTCACTGACCTGTAATTCTTTACTGTATCAGTGAGAAGAACCAGGGTTTTTCCAGTATCATTACCGCTACAGACCAGACCTGGGGTACGATGATATACTATTATTGAATGGACCCACCCTTGTGCTCTGAGGGTCCCCCACCTCTGTACTTGGTTTGCCATGCCTACCGCCAGGAAAATACATCTCTTAATGCCAGAGATTGGTGAAAAGGAAAGGGATTATTTACTTAAAAAGTTATACAGACTTCAAGTAATGATTTAATGTCTTCATTAAAATACTAAAGTTCTTTAGAATACCCACAAATGCACACACAGTCCTTCCTTCTCCCCTTTGCCTAGTCTGGGGTACCATATCTCAGGAAAAGAAGTAGAAGTCCATGGTTCAGGCAGCCCCTCGGTTCCGGCACCATCAGCTGTGTTGCCGCTGAGATCTCCAGTTAATCCAAAACCATGTGGCACCTTCTCATGGCCCATCAACAAGAATACTTTCTCCCCTTTCTTCCAGGCAAAGTCTCTCCTGCTTCCTAAGCCATGTGGCAAAAAGGGAGCACCCTAAAGCCACGTGGTTCTTCTTGCCTAAGCCAAGTGGTGGTTGTCTCGTGGCTGATGCACCTGGGTTTAAATACCAGTGCCAATCTTCCTCTGCAGCCCCATTTCTGACTCCTCCCACAATTGGTTACACCCGCCAGCCTTCTCTTATTCATGTAGCTTTACTGGGCTGCCAAAGTCAGTCTGGGTAAGTGTGGCCCCATGGCGTGGAGCCAATCTTCTCCAAGTTCTCACGCAGGCTCTGTAACCAGGGGGAGTTGCCTCCCAGTTACCTCCTGGGTGGAAGTCACTCCCATTTCCCTGGCTCAAAGCACGGCCACAGCTATTTAACATATCTATGCAACCAGTTAAAGGTTATAGATATGTTAATTGGTCATTCTAGAGGTTATCTGCAAAACTGTTGCTATTCAAAACAACTCTCAATGGTCCTGCTCCACGTGTCCCTTCCCCCAGCCCAGACTTGTGGAGGCAAGGACATTCTATGTATATTTTTCTAATATTTCCTGGAGACCCTGAGTTCTGGACCCCATTACAAATCCCCATTTGGGGACCCCCTCTTGGCTGCACCCTGTATTGGCAGTTTGGTTTCCCTGGCTTGTTTGGGAAGAGTTCTGGTGTCCTGGGCAGTGCATTATGGCAATCTGCTTTGGTTGATTCACTGCCTCTGGCAATGGTAAAGTCTCTTTTGTAAGTTTGAGGTCCTTGTTCCCTGAGATTAAGAGCCCTCTTTCTTTCCATATTGCCCCATGGGCATGAACTCCCATGAAGGTTTATTTAGAGTCAGTGTAGATGTTAACATTCTTTCCCTGGGGTAACTAAGTCTCTGGTGAGGACTGATAGTTCAGCCTTTTGTGCCAAGGTTCCTACAGAAGAGAAGGGCTTAGGCTTCTATTGCTTTGTCTGTGGTGACTGTGTTACCAATCAGCAAGTGGGGTCCTGCTGCCTGCCACCCACTGTGGGCCGCATGCAGCTCAGGATGGCTACGAATGGGGCCCAACACAAAATTGTAAATGTACTTAAAACATTATGAGACTTTTTTGTGATTACATGTCACACTATATTTAATGTGTGGCCCAAGACAACTCTTCTTTTTCCAGTGTGGCCGACACCCCTGCTCTAGGCATAATTTCAGAGGCAAAGGTTTGGTGATAAAGGAAAGGAGTCTTTATTCAAAAGTGATACAATTTTGGAATAACAGCTTTCCACATGCATTAGTCATTAAGCCTATCAATTAAGGCTAAACTCTTTAACCCTTAATGCAACTTTAATCACTTAAGCCTATGAATTAAAGCTCAAATCTTCAACTCGGGAGTTCCCCTATAATTCTCCCTTTTAGTTTTTAATTAACTTATTTCTATAGGATTAGATTACCAACTAAAACAACATAAGATACAAAACCTACACGATTTTGTAAGAATAGGTTTCTGCCTCAGAGCCCATCCCCTCTAGAACATCTAAAGACAACTCTGCCACCCTCTGCCAGGCCAGCCCAATCCTAGTCTGCACCCAGAGTTCCTTCTAACACCCAAATACCATCCGCAGGCAGCTACAGCACGACCATCCAGGCATCCTTGAGGAAGAGAGCCAGAGAGCCAGTCTCTGTTCTCCTTTTATTTTAAACCTTCTGGCCCAGTAGCCACGGCACCAGCAGCCACAGCAGCAGCACCTGCATCCATGGGTTCCCATTCAGATAGCAGCTTAGCAGCTTCCTCCCCTCCCAGGGCAGGGAACCCCTAGGCCAGGCCAGGAGTGACTTGGATACACAGAGTTGTCGGGGAGAACCAGGCTACACATACACACAACTATCGGCACACCCATAGTTGGAGTGGCAAATGAAGACCAAGAGACTGCCAGAGAGTGAGAGAGATACTATCTGCACCTGGATCTGGTAGAGGAGGAAGAGGGCTGTGACTAGCCATACCTATGACTAACTTTTGACTTTTTGGAGAGGTGGCAGGTACAGAAAGCCAGACAGTGACTTAGTGCTGCAGTGGGAGTGCCCAGAGAGACCTTTTTCAAAAGGGGAGCCAAGGCATGCTGGACAGGGACCCTACGCAAAACTGCCCTGCCTACAAGAAAAAAAATTTAGGCACCATTTGTTCCCACTCAGTGAAGCCAGACAGATCAATCAAAAGGGTGCAAAGTGAGGTGATTTCTCCGCCCCAGCCCGGCACAGTTCTGCAGAGTGTAGAGTGTGGGTCCTGTATGCTGTGAGGGCAGGGTGCTGGGAGCTATGTACCTGAGACTATTTAAAGCCAGACTGAGCCCCCTTCCTTGGCAGAACCTCAGGGAAGGGAAGATTGCACCCAGCCACTGCCCCCTGCCTGAGCAGGGAAGATCAGCAAAACTGGCTGGGAAGGCTTAACAACCATGCAGAGTGCATTTCCACAAGAGACAGCAAGATGAGCCTAAAAGGGCCCATTTTGAACTCCTCACAGGGAGACAAATTATACTGGGTCCTAGGGTCCTATTCCACTGGGGCCATAAATGCAGGAAGTTAAGAAAAGGTACAACAAGGGGGATTCAGGGCTCTGCCCGGCCTCGGCTTGCACACAGAGCTGCAGACTACACCAAGCAGGACAGAGCTGACACTGTTACACAGATTGCCTCCCCCCAGCCCCATGAAAATGACAGCTATTTAACCAGAAACTATATATTATTGGCATTAAGCTGGGTCAGACCAAGACGGGACGTGTAGGGGCAGGGGGAACACACCCACAACTTTACCAGAAGCCTGAACAGTACCTCCCAGGGGAAGCCTAGAGGCCCCACCCTCTTGATCACCACAGAAGCTCCCTCTAGAGGCAGGTGAAGGTGATACAGGTGGTGTTGCCAGAAGTTGGATGACCCACTAGGGACACTGAACTGATAAAAAAACCAGAAACGGATCCAGAAAGAAGTCAGAAGGCAAACACCAACAGCTGAGATGAATTTCACCTTGCTCTTCCTCAGAACTTGCTTGTTTTTCTTTCTTCTTTTTTGTCCCTTTCTCCTAGCCTTTTAATGTTTCTTCTTTTGCTACAGTTGTATTCCAACTAACTCACTATTAGTCTTTTATTTTTTATTCTTTTTATTCAGGTATATATATATATATGTATATATGTATATATATGTATATATATATTGTTATTTGGACAGAATATATATATATGTATTCATATTATTGTTATTGCAAATCCAGCATAGCACCCTTCCCTGGTTTTACTCCTTTTTTCCTTCTCCCTGACCTTATTCATTGTTGCTGTAACTTTACCTTCTCCCAAGCTAAACCAGGTTCCTACTCCTTACTCTCACTACTTCTCCTCCATCTGTCCTCACAGAAGCATTCTTCTTCCTTAAGTCAGATGATACTCTTTCCCCCCCTTCATATAATAGTCTTATTTCCTTTCCACCTTTATAAATTTTGGCTAGTTGGGTGAGGATATCATGGTTATCGCTGTTCTTCTCCAATGGTATTCTTATTTTTCCACTATTTGTACTTCAAATCCCATAAAATATTCTCCCCTGTCTTACTTTATTTTGCCTTCCCTTGCCCTTGATCAATTGAGTTAGGAATTTCATTTCAACTTTTTCTATTTCTTAGCCTGAATTTTATTCCTTACTCTTACTACTTATCCTCCCCATATCCTCTCAAAACCACTTTTTTTATTGTAGACATCTTATATTCTCTTTTCTTTTGTGTATACTATTATTATTCCCTTTCCACCTTTATTAATCTTTGCTCAGCTATTGTTGCTACCGACCCTGCTGTGGATTTTCTGTAATTTTGCTCCTGTTGGTTCAATACCATATTCATTTTTATTTCAAACCTCATAGTATACTCTTTCCTTTTCTTACTCCATTTTTGCTCTCACCCTTCCCTGTTTTACTTATATTTTAAATTTTATTCTCTTCCTTTCTTTACCTGGTTTCTATTTCCTACTCTTATTACTTATCCTCCTTTCTCCCACCCAAAATCACTTTTCCCTCTTTTAGTCATCTCATATTCCCTTATCCTTATCTTATAATATTCTTAATCTCACTCTACTTTTATTAATCTTTGTTCAATTACTATAGATATTGCTGATATGGTGGGGAGGGGTTTGCTGGCGTGGGTTTGACATTCTGGTAATATTGCCTTCTTAACCAACACTTGTACAATAGCATACAAGACATGATGGGAGTTGTGACTACCAGTCAGCCAGCTGGAGGAGAGAACCTATCAACTAAAGAGCCACCGACAAGCAAAGCCCAAGTACAACAGGAGAGTCCACACATACTGAATAAAGAGCAAGTCTAGAGGATCCAGATCAGGAGATCAAAGAGACTATCATTGAATCCCACAAAATTCCACCCCCTGAAGACAGCTGGCAAAGAAGAGCATCCTGAAATGCAGAAACAAACAAACAAAAGAGTCATCTAAAATGGGGAGACAAAGAAACAACCCCCAGTCAAAAGGAATGGAGGAATCCCCAGAAAAGAGATAAATGAAATTGAGGCAAGCAACCTATCAGACATAGAATTCAAAATAATGGTTACAAGGATGCTTACTGAACTCAGTGACAATGAGGAACTTAGTGGGAACTATAGCAGCAGGATAAAGGAAATAAAACCTATGAACAAAACCCAGTAAGAAATGTAGAATAGAATATCTGAAATGAAAAATACACTGGAAAAAATTAAAAGCAGGCTGGATGAAGCAGAGGACTGAATCAGCAAGCTGGAAGTCAAGATAGAGAGAAATACCCAGGCAGAGCAAAACAAACAAACAAACAAACAAATAAAAAAGACTCAAAAGAGAATGAGGGTAGTTTAATGGACCTTCAGGATGACATGAAATGTGACAACATTTGCATCATAGGACTATCAGAAGACAAAGAAAAGGAGGAAGGAATAGAACACCTTTTTGAAAAAATAATGACAGAAAACTTTCCTAACTTGGTGATAGGAAAAGTCACACTAGTTCAGGAAGCACAGAGGACCCCAATCAAGATGAACCCAAAGAGGCCCACTCCAAGGAACATCAGAATTAAAATGCCAAATGTTAAAGTCAAAGAAAGAATCTTAAAGTCCACAAGGGAGCTTCAATACAAAGGAGCTTCAGTACAAGGGAGCTTCAATATGCCCATCAACAGATTTCTCAATAGAAACACTAAATACCAGAAGGGATTGGCATGAAATATTCCAGATAATGAAAAGCAAGGATCTACAACCAAGACTACCCTATCCAGCAAGGTTCTCACTTGAAATGGATGGTGATATAAAGAGCTTCCCAGACAAAAGAAGACTAAAAGAGTAGGTCTCCATCAAGCCACCACTGCAAGAGATGCTAAAGACACTGCTATAAAAAGAAGAAAAGGGCGGGGAATGGAAACAATGGCAATGAATAAGTTCCTATCAATAATAATCTTAAATATAAATGGATTAAATGCTTCAATCAAAAGACATAGGGTAGCTGAATGGATAAGATAATGTGACCTATGTATATGCTGTCTACAAGAGACCGACATCAGAACAAAAGATCTATACAGACCAATAGTGAAGGGATGGGAAAAAAACACTCCAAGCAAACAGACATGGGAAAAAAAGGTGGGGTAAAATACTTATATCAGACAAAATAGATTTCAAAAAAAAGGTCATAAAAAGAGAGAAGGACACTTCATAATAATAAAGGAAAGTATCCATCAAGAGCATATAACCATTGTAAACATATATGCACTCAACATAGGAGCACCCCAATATATAAGGAAAATCTTGGAGGACTTCAATGAAGATATAGACAGCAACAAACTTATACCAGGGGATTTTAACACCCACTGTCAACAAGGGATAGATCTTCCAAAGACTCAACAAGGATATGGTGGCACTGAATGACACTGTAGATCAAATATACTTAAAGGATATATACAGAACCCCAGAGAAGATAATATATGTTCTTTTCAAATGCACATGGGACATTTTCAAAGAGAGAAGACATGGTAGGCCACAAAACAAGCCTCAACAAATATAAGAAAATAGAAATCATAATAAGTATTTCCTCAGATCACAATGCCTGAAACTTGAAACCAACTTCAAGGAAAAAACTCAGAAAAACTCAAATTCAGCAAGACTGAATACCATGCTATTAAACAATGAATGGGTTAATAACGAGCCCAAAGAAGAGATAAAAAACTTTCTGGAAACAAATGAAAAATGAACACACAACAGCTCAAAACCTATGGAATACAAAAAAGGCAGTTCTGAGAGGGAAGTTCATAGCGATACAGGATTACCTAAAAAAGATAGAAACATTTCAAATAAACAACCTAACCCTACATCTACAAGAACTAGAAGAACAACAACAAACAAAGCCCAGAGCAAGTAGAAGGAAAGAAATAATCAAGATCAGAGCAGAATTAAATGACACAGAGAATAAAAGAAAAATTCAAAGGAGCAACAAATTCAGGAGCTGGTTCTTCAAAAAGATAAACAAAATCAACTATCCTTTAATGAGAGTCATCAAGAAAAAGAGAGAGAGGACCCAAATAAATAAAATCAGAAATGAAAGAGGAGAAATTACAACCGATACAACAGAAATAAAAAGGATTGTAAGAAATTACTATGAATAACTATATGCCAAGAAATTTGACAACCTGGATGAAATATCTAGAAACATATAATCTTCCAAAACTAAATCAGGAAGAACCAGAAAGCCTGAATAGACCAATAACAGTTAATGAAATTGAAACAGTAATCAAAAAACTCCTGGCACAGAAAAGCCCTGGACTAGACAGTTTCACCAGTGAATTTAACCAAACATTTAGGGAAGAGCT
>CM052541.1:95499117-95525577 GCA_028533065.1 Trachops cirrhosus
TTCTCCGGCAAGGTGGACACCCAGGAAATGAGGGGTGGGTTTTCCTCAAAGGGAAGATAGCCCTGCCCCAGGAGCAGGCCACTGCACTTCTCTCTGAAATTCACCAATCATTATACATTGGTCCGAAAGCTCTGCTAAAGTTTTTAGACCCCTTGTTTACCCATCCTACTCTTTTCCAAACTATCAAGGAAGTCCACTCCAAATGTGCCGTCTGCTCCCGGACATCTACCCAGGGAGGAATGAAGTCCCAGGTCCCAGGCCATCAACTACGAGGACACCTCCCGGGGCAAGATTGGCAGGTCAACTTCACGCACATGCCTCCCCATAAAAAATTCCGCTACCTCTTAACTTTTGTTGACATGTTTTCAGGTTGGATTGAGGCCTATCCCACAGCAAAAAAAAAAAAAACAGCGGATACGGTAGCCAACTTCCTCCTCAACTACATCATCTTGTGATTCGGACTGCCCTCCTCTATCCAGTTGGACAACAGCCCGGGCTTCATCTCCCAAATTGTCCAACAGGTCTCCACCTCTCTCAGCATCGCCTGGAAGCTGCACGTTCCTTACCATCCCCAGTCCTCCGGTAAAGTAGAGCGGGCTAACGGCATTCTGAAAACTCACCTGACTAAGCTTACCCTAGAAACTAGAAACTCCTGGCCCTCTCTGCTCCCTCTGGCCCTCACTCAAATACGGGTGGCCCCACGGGAACCAACAGGACTTAGCCCTTTTAAACTACTGTACCGCTGTCCTTTTCTAATTAACAATAACCTGCTGATACATACTCCTCCTCTGGCTTCCTACCTGCCCTATCTCTTCCTCCTCCGGCATCTCTTATGAGAGCACGCTGACAGAGTTCTTCCTCCAGTACAGGGTGCCAGGAGACAGGCCCGGCCACTCCCCTGCAGCCTGGGGACAAGGTATTACTCAAAGAACTCCGACCTGGGCCACTCCAGCCCAAGTGGACAGGACCCCATACTGTTATTCTCACCACCCCCACAGCAGCAAAATTATTGGGTCAGCCAGTGTGGGTCCACCTCTCCTGCCTTAAACTGGCCCCTGCCTCAGAAAAGTGGTCAGCTCAGCTCGTAGGAAATACCCAAGTCCGCTTTGCTCAAACACCAGGTTCTCTCCATGAAATCCCTACAGATCCTTCTCCTCCTTCTTGCTCACCCATGCCTGTCAAAGACGTCTCTTAACCCCCCAACACCTTATGTCTGGAAATTCTTTGTATGCGAAACGTGCACCCTTAGTGAAACACCAGTGTCCCACCCCGTCACCTCCACTGTCTGCCCTGCTTCCAGATGTTCTGCACCCATCACCTTACATGCAAATAACAACCAATTTAGGGGCCTGGCCTCCTACACTTCGTCAGTCTCCTCCCTGTTTCACACCCTCTGCCTTCTCTATGAGCAAACAGAAGAAAGGTGCAAATTGTGGCCAGACACCTACGGAGGCTGCCCCTACTACTCCTGCAAATATTATGAGTGGGAGGCACATAAACCTTGGCGATCCACCATCCACGATCCTTGGGACCCCAGGTGGAAAAGGGGGAAAAAGGCAAGTTATACCAAAGCTTCTCCTACTCCTATCCTCAGAGCACCCTAGAAATATACCGAACCCTGGTTCCAGTGGCTCCCAACAGAACGGTATTAACCAATTCTATTCTTAACCAGGAGCAGGCCCTCCAGAGGTTAACTCAACAGACCAAGTGGGAAAGGCAAAGAGCCACCCCCTTCTCCTGGCTATCTCTCATTAATCAGGGCATCCAAATACTTAATATCACTGCTATCGGGAGTATCACTAACTGTTTTCTCTGTGTTTATCTTGACCAATCACCCATCGCTGCTATTCCCATACCTACTCCTCTCAATGTCACAAGCTCCCCAACACCTTTTCTCCTGAAAGAAGTGCCTCTCTTTCAAAACCAAATGGACAGTCCTAAGGTATGTTACACTACTGCGGGTACTTCCTTTTGCAACTGGACTGTGCAGATATCGGAGGCCACCATCAGCCCCCCAGGTACGTTTTTCTGGTGCAATGGGACCCTACTGCGGACCATTAACTCCTCCTCCGCCTTCCCGTGTTTCCCGACCGCGCTAACCCCACAGCTTATGCATTATGGGGAAGGAGAGCTCAAAAACAAGCTAACTAGGCGTCTAGAAAAGCGAGCTGTTTTTCTGCCCATATTAGTAGGACTAACCTTTACCACAACCCTGGCAGCAGCTGGAATAGGCAGTGCGGGGTTAGCACACAGTCTCCAAACAACTCGCCAATTACGGGCAGACTTGGAGCAGGCCCTGGACCCCTCTGCCGCCTCTCTGGCATCCTTACAGAGACAAATAACCTTGGTCGCCCAGGTTGCCCTCCAAAACCGCAGAGCCTTAGACCTACTAACAGCAGAGAAAGGCGGAACATGTCTCTTCCTGCAGGAACACTGCTGCTTCTATGTGAACGAAAGCAGCGTAGTAGAAGAGAACATTAATACCCTGCAGAGCCTGAGGGACAAGTTGCACCAAGACCCCACCACCTTTGAAATGGTGGTCCCGTGGTGGTGCTCCCTACTTTTTACTGCCCTGGCTCCAGTCATAGGCCCAGTCATAATAATCTGCATATTATTAATGCTTGGCCCCTGTTTCCTGAAGTTCCTCCAGGAAAGAATTCCCGAAGCCTCCCGGGTCACCTTTAACTAGATGCTACTCCAGACCCCAACCTACTCTCCCCTCCCTGATGAGCTGGAAACGGCTGACCTCTAGCCCCTCCCCTCTACTTCCTTCAGACAGCAGGAAGTAGTCAGATCTAACGCAGCGCCCCTTATCCTATCAAAGATGTCAGAATGTCAGGGTGGGCGTGACAGGACACAAACCTGGCAGCTGAACCTGGAAGAGGCGGCTGACATCAGTCAATGGGCCTAGACGGTGGACTTTGCCGTAGCAACCAGAGTAAGGAAGATTGCCAATGATGTGTTGCCGCTTTGTCCAGGAGGGATCAACCCCAGACCTCATGAAGACCCCCGATTTGGGGTATAAAACCCTACCATGCTCTTTGTTTGGCGAGACTTCTCCGGCCCCACTCTGTGGACTGGGGAACCTGCCCGGGTGCGCAAACCCCAATAAAGCTCTATACTGCCTGATTTTGTGGCTGATTGGCATTTCTTCCTTGGTGGAGCTTAAGAAAACCTTACACAGGGGACCCTCTCCTGCATTCCAGGCCTTGGGGTTAAAGCACAGTTTCAAGGCTTTCTTTCCCAGGTAGTGGAAATGCTACATAGAATTTCAAGGACTTCCCTTCTTTCTTGCTAACATAGTGTTTCTTGTGATGTTGGAACACCTGGTAATATTATCAGACCAGGCTCAGGACTGCTGAGTTAGCATGTGAGACCTGTCTCCTTCCTCCTCCCTGCCTTGGTTTACTATTTATTCTGCCTAAGTAGTTAAAGGCATTTCCTGGCAACCAGGATGCTAGATGCTGGCCAGTGACAGCAGTGGAGTCTTAGAGTTCTTCGTGTGCTGTCTCCTGCGTCACTTTTACATCTCCAGCTCCATAAATGTTTACAATCTGTCCATGCAAAACCTAATGCAGATATTTACAATTTTCAAGAATCTGCTTTCTCCAGAATACTTCTGTGTGTTTAATGCCCATAACACTAAATTAGAACTTCTAAGTAATTGCTTTAGATAAAATTCAGAAGCCACCCACATTTGTTTTGTTAGATTACTTGCACTCAATTCAAATTCTTAGTGCATAAAATAAATCCTAGGGATCATAGTGTAAATTCACTAGCCATCTCCATTGGTCTCCTGATTCCTTGGATTTGATCCCTGACTGAGGCCCAAACCAGCCCTCATGGCTCCCAGACCCCCACACTGATGTCAGCATCATGCACTTCTTTGCTCTTAAGGAAGTTTGTTCCATGTCTGAGAAGACCCAACATGGTTCTGGCTTTCAGGTTGGAAATTTGGATGACCTGGTGAGAAAACTTCCCGAACCCACCCACTCCTCCCATCACTGAGGCTTAAGAGAACGTTGGTATAGACACTGCAGGTGAAAAATGCAGAACTGTAGTGCTTGATGGCTGTTTCTTCTTTTTACATTAATAGGCAATATTAGAAACAGAATTTAATGGTCTTGCATACAAAAGGCACATCAGAAGGAGAAGCTCCTCAAAATACTTCTTCCCTACCCTGGAGAATTTCAGGGACTTGAAGGAAGTTATGGGCTGCAACTGCACAGACCGCATAATGTCCAGGTGCTGTTTCTCCATCTCGCTGAACCTATGAGCCAAATAATTGCTAGTAATGAAACCGGAAAAGACACTGGCATTCGGGCTGCCTGTCACTACCAAACCCAATAAGAAATGACAGCAATTGAATCTTTATGGGTACTTTATTCAGATGGCCGGTGATCTGAGAAGATGGCGGGTTCATACCCTAATAGACCATCTTCCCTTTTCTTTCTAGGCCAAGGTTTTTATAGCAGGCAATAAACAAAGTGTGGTGAGGGCTTTGAGATTCAGGGAGGATTAGGTGATAGAAGCTGCAGCATTCCTGTCCTGGGCAGTTAGCTGTTCCCAGGGGAGGGTGGTTGTCTGCTCTTCTAGGAACACAAAGGTCCGGATGTCCCCAGGCGGTAATCTCTAGCAGGGACCCAGGAGGCCGGCTGTTTTCCCTGGAGCCTGGGTGGACCTTATCTGTAGTTTCTGAAACAAAAGCTTTAACATATACATTACTTGCTAGGCTTATAACTTTTTTCCTTAAACTAAAATTTTCCAATTCTTGAGTCGCCTATCAGTAACTTTCTTCCTAGTGATCAAGATGGCTAATGACATGACAGCTCTATGGCTAATATAAAAAAATTAAGTAATAAATTAAGCTAAAAAGGAGCATCCAATTCTTATTAAAGAAATTCCATTAAAAATATGAGGAATTTCTACCAAGTAAATCTGCTTTAATTTAAGATGTTCAGGTGGGACTCTTTGGCCATTGCTGACTGGAGCAGTAGGAGTTAGTTTCTCTACCATTAATTTATGGCGGTCAAAAGAGTTCAATAATAATAAAGGCATTTCTGGAGTCCCTTCACTATAAATCCTGACCTGGTTTGGCAATGATAATGGCTTCTGCTTCCCTGATTTAAGTGTATCTCACTAAGATGTATCAATTCTCTGTGTAACTTTCCATGAATTTCAGGTTCTGGCACCTCCTGCGTTACATGTCCTTTTCAGATATTTAGCTTGTGCCTGGGCTGCCTTACATGTGGCATTCACAGTGTTACAGGGTACAGACAAGAGGGGGGCCCCAAAGAGGGATTTGGAATGGGGCCCGGAACTCAAGGTGTCTAGGAAATATTAGAAAGATATATAGGATGTCCTCACCCCTCCCCCTCAGGTGTGAGCTGGGGGAAGGGACACATGGAGCAGGAACCTGCAGAGATGTTTTGTGCAGCCACAGCTTTGCAGCTAACCTCTGGCATGGTCATTTAACACATCTATAACCTTTAACTGGTTGCATAGATATGTTAAATAGCTGTAGCCATGCTCTGAGCCAGGGGGATGGAAGGGACTTCCTCTGAAGATGTAACTGGGGGAGGGCCCCCACGTGACAGCGCCTGCGTGAGAGCTTGGAGGTGACTGGCTCCATGCCATGGGGCCACACCTGCCCAGACTCACGATGGCAGCCCAGTAAAGCTGGATAACACAGGAATGCTGGCAGGTGTAACTGATTGTAGGAGCAGTCAGAAATGGGGGTACAGAGGAACATTGGTGTGGGGATTTAAACCCAGACACGGCAGCCATTGGGGAGAGCCACACGGTTTCACTAGAGTGGGGACCCCTGCTGCTTTAGTGGGGGGAACCACTATGCAGCTTTAGCAGAGAACTTTAGCAACCCCCGCCCCTCCCCGCAGCTTTGCAGAGAGGGAACCATGCGGTTTTGCCAGAGTGCAGACCCCCGCAGCTCTGGTAGAAGAGGACCATGTGGCTTTGGGGTGCCCCCTTTGGCCACATGACCTGGGAAGCAGGAAGGACTTTGCCTGGAAGAAGGGTGAAAGAATTCTTGCCAGTAGGCCCTGAGAAGGTGCCACATGGCTTTGGATTAATTGGAGATCCTGCCTGGACGGCGATACAGCTGATGGTGCCAGTGGCCTGAAACACAGACGTTTGCTTCTTTTCCGGAGTTACCGTACCCTGAATTAGGGCAGGGGGAGAAGGAAGCACTGTGGGTGTCTGTGGGTATCCTAAAGGACTTTGATATTTTAATGAAGGCATTAGGTCACTATTTTAAGTCTGTATAGCTTTAAATAAACATTTTCTTTCCTTTTCACAAATCTCTGGCATTGAGAGACATCTTTCCTAAGGTGGTGGACATAACGAACCTGAGGGGGTCCTTTTGGTAATTGTATATTGTGCCCCCCTTCGCCCTGTGTGTGTGTGGGTGTGTTCTGTAACAACTGTCCTGGTGCTGCCGCCAGACTGGAAGTTGTCATCTCGCTGGGGCAGAGGCAGGGGACATGCGTGAGTTCACCCACTACATCGTGTTCTTTCAAAACTTGTTTCCAACCATAGAATTTGTGTGAGAAATTAAGTAGAAAAAAATGCGAGCTGATTTAAGAAAGAAGAGGGCATATTGTGAGGTTAGATGAAGGAGAAATAGTGAGAGTAAGGGAGAGAAACTTGATGTAGTGTGGGAGATAACAGTTAACCACAACAGTAATAAAGCTCAGGAAGAAGATGGGGAAATGGATTAAGACCAGGGAAGGGTGCTGTGTGGAATTTGGAATAACAATAGTATGGTGAGAAATATATAATCTGAATAAAAAGAATAAAAAGTAAAAGACCAAGAAGTGTGTTATTTGAAATATGAGTGAAGTGAAAAAAGAAAGATTAAAATGTGATATGAAAGGGAGAATAAAAAACAATAAAAACAAAGCAAAAAATACTCAATAAACAGAAAAAAGAGAAATTAAAAACATGCAAGTTCTGAAAGATAGCAAAGTGAAATTTGTCTCAGCTGTTGGTGTTCACCTTCTGACTTCTTTCTGGCCTCTGGTTTTCTCACAGCTACAGGTCTTATTGTGTTACTCTTGAAAAAAAGAAAAAAAACCTTCTGCTTATTTTAAACCTGCCAAACCGGTTTTACAGGTCTTCCTGGGTCTTGCAGGCAGAGGAGCCTGGGCTCTGTTACTTTCCTTTCCTGTGGTTCTGCAAGGATGGGGCCTCAGTCTGGGCCACAATAATCACTGGTTGCAGCCCATGCCCGCAGAGCACTGTGCAGTCCATACTGTCCACTTTGTGCATTTGCACCAGGCCCGCAGATAATCCACCTCATTTTGCAATCAGTCTGTGAGGTGCACTAAATAGGAGCAAATCTCGCCCTCCCTCCTTTTTTGGTCTGGCTGCTGCACCAGAGGTCCCTGCGTGGCAGCGCAGTTCCCCTATTGGAAGAAGTCTTCCTGGGAGCCTCTGCCTCTCCAAGCCCCTGCTGCCCTCCTTTTATCTATGAGGCGCCCTGAATGGGAGCAAATCCCGCCCCAGCTCCGCTGCGCACATGCGATCCTCGGGTGCACAAGGAGCCTGCACGGCTGCTCAGTTCTTTTTTTGAGAAAAGTCCCCTTGGGTGCTGCCTGCCACTCCTAACAAGCGCCCGGCTTTCCACCCAGTCCAACTTTGAGCGGTCCAGAGTATTATCTGGGTCACGGCCAGTCGTTGCCCATCTCTTCTCCCAGATTCAGGTGTCACCCACTCCCCAATTTCTCTGGTATTGTCCCAGCCAGTAACGGCGACCCTAGCCAGGGTACTCGGCTGGCTGTGTGTCACTCGCGCCTTCCCCCACCCACCTCGCTCCGGGACTTTACAGGTCCCGTCTTTGCTGGCTTAGGTCTGAGACTTCCCCGCTCTGGGCAAGGCCCGGGGACGTCCCTTCGCCCACAAAATCTCTTGACCTCCCGTTTTTAATTGTCCTCTGTACACTTTGGCTTCCAAACTTCGTATCAGCTGGGATTCTGTTGGCTGTCTACCCTATTCTTCCGAAGATCAGCTAGGTAGGTGTCCCAGTTGGGTGCACGTGCAAGGGCCCACCTACATCACTGCCATCTCCCTAGTCAGTCATATTATTCATTGTAGTTTGGGAGACTCTACTTTCTAATTTATTGCTCTAGATTCACCAGTCAAATGCTGTGCGGTTTTCCACTTTCCCCAGCACCCTAACTCTGCTTGGCCATGCCCTTTGCCCTAATAAGCAAATTGGGATGAGGAATTGGCAGTGTATCGACTCATCTGGTTCATCAAGTAAATATTTCTGCCTTAGTTTTTTGACTTCTTTAAATATACAATTCTTTTTTCAACTTACTCATTCTTAAAGTTGTTGGATCAGGAGTATTAACCTACTGTAACCCACAACATTTAACTTTAAAATGCACATCAACAATTAACTATGTTTTTAAGTGGAATACATTTTAATGTCTTTTCTTCTGTTTAACTTCATGTTATTGCATGTGAAGTAAAAGACAATTTTATCTATCATAACTATTCTGTCACATTTGAAATAAAAAAGTAGAGAACTTCTTTTTGAAGTTTGTAATTTTAATATATGTAATATTAACGTAAATGTCAAATACAGAAAATAGGTTCCTTTGTTAAAATGATAAAAACCTGTCTCTTGCTATGATTACTCTAAAATGAGGGTTTCAGGATATCTAAATTGTTTAATATTTATAGCAAAACTTGTAGGTCATAGAGAGTAAAACCTTCCAAAGTATTCTCTCTTTGAGGATTGCTCTTTTGTGATCTAGATATTCCCTCTGCTTCCTTGGAGGTAGCTCTTTCCTTCCTTGGGTCCCACTTTACTCCAAAAATTTTATGTAGAACACTTGCAAATTTTAATGTCTTTGCTTTTCACTTTCCGCTGTACTGATTCCCCACCTGTGCAGTGGTCTCACCACCTGGGTGTCTCAATGAGGGTGGTGGTTACTACCCTTTCAATGGGTAGGGACGCAGAACGCTGCAGAATATCCTTTCCTCCATAGACAGTTACCAGGGAATTCAAACTGCTGACACAGTTATGAGGCGTTGCACTAGAATGGAAACCTGGTGAACTTTCTGTCAAGTCCCTCACCCCAGGATTGCTACCAGCCTTGAGAAATAGATCAGCTCACTGAACCAGTTTCTCCAAACTACAAATTCAGTCATATAGTTGAGGTTCTTAAGGGGTACCTGTGTATGGTAGTTTTTCTTGTTATAATACACACTTATGGGGTTCAATAACGTAAAATATTAAATTCATAACTTTTTGATCTGGGAAACTTATCTGCCTTAGCTTCTAGACCTAAGAAATTCTGATACCCTGTTAATGAGAACCTATGCAGCTAAATCTCTCAAAACACTGACTTTTTACTTAGCAATATGATATTGATTGGCCTGCTTAATTCACCCTTTCCTGTTCTTGTAGCCCTTATTAAAGAATAATATTACATTGGGGAGAGCATGTCTCATACATTTTAAAGAGATAAAATATTTAGATGGGTGATCAGTTGTGCCACATTAAATTAACAAATACCAGAATGTGAAAGGTAATACATCAAAGAATATTGGAAGAAAGGCCTGAAAGATAATAGCAAAAAATCTAATAACCAAACAAAATTTTAGCTAAAAATAGAGCTAATATAATAGTAATTGGATGCCAGAGGAGAGTAAAAGGAAAAGACAGAAACCCCTAAGCTGCCTGATTATGGCTTGTATTAGATCTTGGAGAGTCTAGGTCCCAAAGGCCCCTTTTGGGCCCTGAGCAGCAATGAGGCCGACAATACATACTTCAGATGAGAGCAGCATTTCCATCCTCCTCTTTCCCCAGAACTGGGCTCATGGGCTCACTGTACCTCAGTGCATCTGGGACACGTGACATAAACACATTCAAACTGGAAAATCAAGCTGAAGGATTCCCTATTTAGAAAGTGAGGAAAGCATCTTGGCTTTCTCCAGGTAAGTGGCAGTTCCTAGCCACTGGTTCCTTATCCAGGAAGTTAAGCCAGTTGCGGATAACTTGATTTAGTGATACCAAAGAATTTTGTATTACCATTATTATAGCTTAAAATCAAAAGAAGGCCTTCATAAGAAATCTCATTTTGTGTATCTTATAAGAGGGTGAGCAGAAAATAGAGACTGGCAGAAAAATATCCTCTACACAAATTAGAGACAAATGATTTATTAGCTTGTATGCCAACAATACTTATAAATCTGGAAGAAAAATGGGGTTATGGGCTGAATATTTGTGTTCTCCCTCTCAGTTCTTATATTGAATTCTCAACCCCTAGTGTGATGGTATTGGAAGTGGAGCCTTTGGGAGATAATTAGGTTTAGTTGAGGTCCTGAAAGTGGAGCTCCCATAGAGAAACTTGCTCTCTCTGTGTCTTGTGAGGATACCACTAAAAGGTGTCTGTAAGCCTGGAAGAGAGACCTTATGAAAATCTGATTCCTGCCAGGCCTTGGTCTCTCCATTCTCCAGAACTGTGAGAAATAAATTTATTGTTTAAGTCACCCAGCTTACAGTATTTTGTCTCAACAGCCCCGTGCAGACTAAAACAAATGGGCTGCAAGATAATGGGCAATACATTTAATAAGAAGTAAAAATAAACTATAGAATAATCATCTTCACAGTAAACACAACATGAACACTAAATGAGATAATATTCTAAGGAAGAAATAGAAATAGAGCATAACTCAATTTGATAAAGATATATTAAAAATAAAAAACCCTTAGAGTTAACATGATACTTAATGTTGAGATACTAGATGCTCCCCCCATAATATCAGAAATAAAGCAGGGATATATTTCTTTCCACTACTATTGAACATTATACTAAAGCCCTAGGTGGTGAATTAAGAAAATAAAAATGAAAAAATATATATAGATTGGGAAGAAGAAATCAAAATGTTTTTATTTACAAATTACACAACTTTCTACACAGAAGATTTTTAAAAACTGAAGAAAAAACTCCTGGAACCAGTTAGTGATTACAGCAAGGTCATATAATATAAGGTTAATAAACAAAAGTTAATTGCCTTCTTAAATACCAGCAAAGAGGAAATAGAATTTGAATTTAAGAACACAGTACTAATTATAGTGGCATCAAAAATTGAAATACTTAGGTATAAATCTAGCAAAATATGTTCGAGGTCCTTCTGTAGAAAACTACAAAACTCTGATAAAATAATCAAGGGATATCTAAATAAAGGGCTGTTCCATATTCGTAGGCTGGAAGAGTCAGTATGTTAGAAAGTCTGTTCTTCCGAACTTGATCTGTAGATTCAACCACCCCAATAAAAATTCCAACAATCTAGTTTGTAGATGTCAACAAACTGATCCTAAAATTTGAATAGGCAGGTAAAAGACCCACAATAGCCAATTCAGCCTGAAAGAGAAGTAATCTGACCTCATGGCTCAGTAAAAAGCCACAGTGATTAGGACGGTATGGAACTGATGAAACGGTGAACGTATAGGGCTTATATGAAACACATGGAGTCACAAAACAGAACAGAGAGCCTAAAAATAGACCCACACAAACAGGTCAACTGATCTTTGATTTGGAGAAATTGGAGTTCCATAAAAAAATAATAATAGTTTTGTTTTAACAATGATACTAGAAATTTGGACATTCATATGAAAAAATAATGAATGAAGGCATGGAGCTTACACCTTTTGTGAAAATTAAACATTGCATTCATGAATTATAGACTTAACTGTGAAAAACAAAAGCATAAATCTTCACAAAAACATAGGAGACTTTGGCAATGAGTCTTATCACAATAAAACATCACAATAATTCAAATAGAAGGGCATGTTCTAAAGTACCTACTTAGTAGTACTCAAAACTGTCAAGGTCAACAAAAACAATAAAAATCTGAGGTAGTATCAAAATCAAGAAGAGCCTAAAGAAACATAGTAAGTGAAATGTACTATACAAGAACAGAAAAAGACATTATTTAAAACAAGAGAAATTGTTTTAAATTATTGAGATGTTTGAATTTCTTATATATTTTGGATATCAAACCCTCATCAGATATGTCATTTGTAAATATATAAAGTGAATGGGAATAAAGGATAGAAACTGTACTGAATAAACTAAAATAAAAAAATAAAAAAATTAGGTTTACAGCTGATGAATATAAATAATTCTATTATAATAATCATAACCTGTATGCTTTTTCCCATACAAATTACTGTAAGCCTACAGTTGCCCCACCTTGTATCTTCCTGTTTAGTAGGTCCTCTTTTCATTTTACTGGTTGTTTCATTCCCTGTAAAGATGTTAGTTTGATAAAGTCCCATTTGTTTTTTCACTTTGTTCTTTTACCCAAGAGGACATGGCCAAAATGATATTGGTAAGACTGGCATCAAATAGTTTACTACCAATGTTTTCATTCAGGAATATTGTGGCCTTATGTCTTACATTTAAGTGTTCAATACATTGTAAGTTTATTTTTGTATGTGGTGTAAGAAAAAATTTTATTTATTTATGTCTAGAGAGAGAGGAAGGGAGGAAAAAAGCGAGTGAGAGAAACATCAATGTGTGGTTGACTCTCACATGCCCCACACTGAGGACCTGGTCTTCAACCCATGTATGTGCCTGGACTGGGAATTGAACTGGTGAGCCTTTGTTTCACAGGCTGACACTCAGTCCACTGAGCCACACCAGCCAGAGTGGTGTACGAAAAAAATTGACCAAAAAGATGGGCAGAGGACATGAAAAGATGTTTCTCCAAAGAAGTCATACAGATGGCAAACAAAGATGTTCAACCTCACTAATCATCAGAAAAATGCAAATCAAAATTACAGTGAGATACTATCTCTCACTAGTCAGAATGGCTATTATCAAAAAGTCAACAAAAACAAGGGTTGGTAAGGGTGTGGAGAAAAGGGGACCTTACTGCACTGTTGGTGGGAATGCAGACTGGTGCAGCTGCTGTGGAAAGCAGTATGGATGGATATTTCTCAGAAAACTAAAACTTCATCTACCATATGACACAGCAATCCCACTTCTGGATATTTATTTAAAGAAAACAAAAATATTAATTCAAAGAAATATATGAATCCTTATGTTCATTGTAGCATTATTTACAATAGCCAACACATGGAAACAACCTAGGTGCCCATCAGTAGATTAATAAAGAAGAGGTCGTACATATATACAATGGAATATTACTCACGATAAAAAGAATGAAATCTTACCATTTGTGACAACATGAATGGACCTAGAGGGTGTTGTGATGAGTGAGATGTCAGACATAGAAAGACAAATACTATATCATTTTTATATGTAGAATCCAAAAAAATCAAACTAACAAAACAAAACAAAAGCAGAGGCAGAGGTCAAATTGATGGTTGCTAGAGGGGAGGTGGGTGGGGGAATAGGTAAAGAGGGTGAAGGGGAATATAGTCGATAAGATTGTGAAAGTTTGTATGACTACAGATGATTACTAGAAGTAATAGGGAGAAAAAAATTTAAGGTATATAAATGTTGAGTCACTTTTTGGACACCTGAAACTACTATAATATTGAGTATCAACTATACTTAAATTTAAAAAAAATGGGGACAGCTGTAGTTGAACAATAATAAAAAATAAAAAAATAAATTAATTAAAATGTAGGGGGAAATAAATAAATAATTAATTAAAAAAATAAAAATTCCGAATAAACTCTGGGCTCTCCATTAAAAATATGGTATCAATATTCGTTCAATTATAACAAATGACCCATACTAATGTGAGATATTAATAATGAGAAAGCATTGAAGGATATAAGGGAACTCTTTGTGCTATCAATTTTTTAAATAAAAAAGTCTAAAACTTTTATAAAATCAAGTTCATTAATAAAACACAATGAGATATACATATTTAGTAGACTTGCTAAAATTAGACCATTAATATCAAGTATTGAAAAAAAAGAGAACTCTCATACGTTGCTGGAGGGAGTGAAAGTGGCAAAACTTTTTGAAAGTTTTGAAAATCATTTGGCAGTCTCAGTCTCTTACAAAGTTAAAGACATGCATACCGTATGATCTAGCAATTCAGTCCTAAATATTTAGCCCAGAGAAATGAAAATATATGTTCTAATTAACAAACTTGTATGTGAATGTTCATTGCAGTTTTATTTATCAAAGCACCAAACTGGATATGTTCATAAGATAAATGGATAAAAACTGTGATAAAGCCATATAATGAAATATTATGGTGCCCATTGTCCATCTATTGCCTCTGATTTCCGAATCCATCCTTCTTTGTCCTGCTTTGTGATACTGTAAGCTTTTTCCTTTGCAGCACACATGTGTTAAACTGTGTTAATAGGGGCATTATCTGGACACTGCAATGCATAACAAACAAAGGCCTTTTCTTATTCCTGACCAGGTGATCCCTGCTTCCTCAGTAGAACTGGGATTTTGGCAGAAGTAGAGCTAGTATCTGAGCCCACCTCCCAGTGGTTTCAGTGGTTACTCCACAGGAGGAAGCCCAGTGAACTCCAGCAACATCTCAGTTGATTCACAATGAAAACTGAAATTAATCCAGCTGTGGCTTCTCATAACCTTCAGCAGCATCTCTACAGTTTCCTGCTGCTCAGATCTGGCCTTCAGTCACTCAGTGAAACTCTGTCATCCAGTGGGCCACAGGCACACCATTGCCACTGAAATTTGGTGATGAATTGTATCTGCTTTGTGTGGTATGCTTCTGAATTGTTTCCCTTCTTTAAATACTGCATGTCAGCCCACGAAGTAGTAACTACGCTCTGTCTGATACAAATAGGCACAATTAAAAGGAATAAAATAGTGATATAGGCAGAAACATAGAAATATATTAAAACAAATAGTTGTGCTGAGCAAAAGAACCATATGAAAGAAGTGTATCCATTTATATAAACCATGGAATAGACAAAATTAACCTCTAGAGACAGAAAGCAAATCTGTAGATGACCAGGAAAGATTGACTCCAAGAGGCATAAGAAAACTTTTTGAAATGATGGAAGTATGAATTTTGATTGGGGTAGAGTTTATACTGAAACCACATATGTGAAAATTCTTTGAGCTGCACATTTAAAATGGGTGCATTTTTGGGGGCTGTAATTATACCTTTTTAAACTTGATTTTAAAAACAAAATAAAAAAGACTAAAAAGATGAAAAACCCTCTAGAAAAAAAATAGGCAGAACATCAATGGTTTACTTACTAAAATGTTTAAAAATGACTCAAACATTTGACAGCATGTTCAAGCTTTCTTATAACATGAATACAAACTGTACTGCATAACATGTTTTTATAATTCTACATTGACAACATTCAGAATATGCGACAACACACTTTGCTGTTTTTGGTGAATCACGCATTCTCATCATTGCTTTGGGGATGTAAGTTGATAGTGGTAGAGTAGACAGCTAATTAGATATTAACAAAAGAGAAGGGAGACAGACATCTAATTAAGCCAGATTAACCAGGCAGCTACAGCTTCAACAAAACCCCAGGGGACAGCTATAACTTCCGCCAAAAGGATGTTAATCCAGAGTACTCAGGAAAGATAGGCTTTCCCATCTAACCAGAAAATAACTGGCCCCTTTCCATAGAATACCAGGGGGGAAAAAGATAAAACTCTAAGGGGAAAAATTCCTCTGCTGAGCACAAGTGCAGTAGAAGCCAAAATGGAACCCATGAAGGAGAGGAGTCTAGCCTGGGGAAATCTGAAAAAAGTATCAAATAGGGTATGGGCACATAACCCCAGAAGATGTAGAAAAGCGACTGAATGGGGGAGGGCCCAGCACAAGCTTGCAATGAATTAAGAAGAAGATTGGTTAATTTGAAAAAAAGCTCATGCCTTGACAAACGGTGGAAGATATCATCAAGGTAGTACAAAGGTCCCAGGCATGCCCCCTCACTTTAGAAACTGCATGCGCCTGGGTGTGACAGCTACATGGATCAAAGTGGAGTGCAGAAAGCAGGCCAAACAGGAGCAGAGACTGTGCCAGACTACTCCAAGCTTCAGTGCCAATGCTGCTATAATGGCACAGTATCTCTGGGTCCTGGCGCTCCTCCTGGGCCAGGTGGGAGCAATTGCAGGTCTGCTGCCTCAGAGGGTGGACTCTTCCACAGTGAGAGGGAGCTGAGCCACCTGGTTGTAAGTGAGGCAATGCTGTAGCCTCTTCAGGGGCATTTATGTCCTGCATGTCCCACTAATAGATCTTGTCAGTACACCTCAAATCCTTCTATGTGTGTATCCTTGAAATGAATTTTCTGCAATAATGTGGAAGAATCCTCTTTCCTCTGGCCACAATACAACACTACTAAAGAATGCTTTACAATCTCTAACAAAATTACATATATATTTAGTTCAAACCAACAATCCCATTTCCACAAATTTACTCTGGCCCCAACAACACAAAGAATTTTTTTGTACAAAGTTACTTATAGCAACATCTTTTTGTAATGGCAAAACATTGGAACAACTTTAGCACCCGCACATCAGAGAGATGTTCAATAAACTCTGAAAATTCAAGACAGTGTAGCTCTCTGGACCTGAAGAGAATGAGAAAACTATCTGAACTGATGTGGAAAGTTTCCAGGATATATGGTTATGTGAAACAAAAAACCAAACAAACAATCCTCAACAAAATATTGGCAAACCACATCAAGCAATATATTAAAAAGATCATACACCATGATCAAGTAGGATTCATCCCAGGGATGCAAGGATGGTACAATATTCACAAATCAATAAGTGTAATACATCACATAAACAAAATGAAAGACAAAAATCACATGATCATAGCAACAGATGTGGAAAAAACATTTGATAAAGTAGCACCCATTTATGATAAAAACACTCAGCAAAGTGGGAACAGAGGGAGCAATGCTCAACATAATAAAGGCCATACACAAGAGACCTACAGCCAACATCATACTCAATGGGCAAAAACTTAGAGCTTTAACCACCAAGATCAGGAACAAGACAAGGATGCCCGCTTTCACCACTCATATTCAATATAGTATTGGAAGTCCTAATCGCAGCAATCAGACAAGAAAAAGAAATAAAAGGCACCCAAATTGGAAAAGAGGAAGCAAAACTGTCATTGTTTGCAGATGACATGATAACATACATAGAAAATCCTATAGACTCCACCAAAAAACTATTGGACCTAATAAGTGAATTTGGCAAAACAGTGGGATACAAAGTCAATATCCAGAAATCAAAGGAATTTTTGTACACTAATAATGAAATATCAGAAACAGAAATCAGGAAAAAAATCCCATTTAATATAGCAACAAGAAAAATAAAATACCTAGGAGTCAACCTAACCAAGGAGGTAAAAGACCTGTAGTCAGAAAACTACACTACACTGAAGAAAGAAATTAAGGAAGACACAAATGGAAGCATGTACCATGCTCATGGATTGGAAGAATTAACATCACCAAAATGTCCATACTACCCAAAGCAGTTTATAGATTCAATGTAATCCTTATTAAAGTACCAATGACATATTTCACAGATATAGAACAAACATTTCAGAAATTTATATGGAACTATAAATGACCCTAAATAGTTGTAGCAATTTTGAGAAAGGAGAGTAAAGTAGGAGGGATCACAATATCTGATATCAAACTGTATTACCAAGCCACTATAATCAAAACAGCCTGGTACTTGCATAAGAACAGACATATAGACCAATGGAATAGAACAGAGAGCCCAGAAATGAACCCAAGTATCTGTGGTCAATCAATATCTGACAAAGGGGGAAGAAGCATAAAATACAGTAAAAATAGCCTCTTCAACAAATGATGTTGGGAGATCTGTACAGCTATATGCAAAAGAATGAAACTTGACCACCAACTTACATCATACACAAAAATGAATTCAGGGTGGATAAAAGACTTAAATATAAGTTGTGACACCATAAAAGTCCTAGAGGAAAACTTCAGCAGGAAAATCTCAGACATTCTATACAGCAATATCTTCACTGATATATGTTCCCTAAAGCAAGGGACATAAAGGAAAGAATAAACAAATGGGACCTCATCAAATTAAAAAGCTTCTGCATGACTAAAGAAAACAGATTAAAATGAAAAGAAAACCAACAATATGGGAGAAAGTATTTGCCAATGATACCTCGGACAAAGGTTTGATCTCCAAAATATATAAAGAACTCACATGACTCCACTCTAAAAAGACAAGCAATCCAATTAAAAAATGGGCAAAAGACTTGAACAGACACTTCTCCAAGGAGGACATACAGATGGTCCAGAGACATATGAAAAGATGTTCAGTATCGCAAGCCATCAGAGAAATGCAAATTAAAACCACAATGAGATACCACTTCACACTGTGAGAATGGCCATGATAAACAAAGCAGCAAACAAGTGTTGGAGAGGTTGCAGAAAAAAGGGAACCCTAGTGCACTGTTGGTGGGAATGCATACTGGTGCAACCACTATGGAAAACAGTATGGAATTTCTTCAGAAAACGAAAAATGAAACTGCCTTTTGACTCAGCAATTGCACTGCTGGGATTATACCCTAAGAACCCTGAAACACCAGTCCAAAAGAACCTATGCACCCCAGTGTTCATAACAGCATAATTTATAATAGTCAAGTGCTGGAAGCAACCTAAGTGCCCATCAGTAAATGAGTGGGTCAAAGAACTATGGTACATTTATACAATAGAATTCTGTGGAGCAGAGAAAAAGAAGGAGCTCCTACCCTTTGTGACAGCATGGATGGAACTCAAGAACATTATGGTAAGAACAGGTGGTGAGGGACAAATACCATATGATCTCACCTTTAACAGGAACCTACCCAACAAAAGCAAAAAGCAAGCAAAATATAACCAGAGACATTGAAATTAAGAACAATCTGACATTAACCAGAGGGGAGGTGGGAAGGGATAATGGAGGGAAGGGTTTTCAGGAACAACTATAAAGGACACATGGACAAAACCAAGGGGGTGGGGTGGAAGCAAGGGTGGGAGGTGGGTTTGGCTGGGGTGGGGGGCGGGTAAATGCAGACAACTGTAATTGAACAATAAAATAATTAAAACCAAACAAACAAATGTGCAAAATAATATGCTACTTTTTGTGTACAGGGAAAATAAAAAAAGAAAAAAAATGTATGTATCTGTTCATTTTTGCCAAAAACAAAACCGAATAATCCATGGTTGGAATAAGCCAGAATGAAGATGGAAAGAACAGGGTGGAAAAAAGAGTGGGTGTGTGGAGGTAGAATCATTGAAAGGGTATAAATATCCTCATAACATACCTTTTGTAAAGCTCTAACCTTTTGAAAACATCATATTATTTCATATATTTAAAAATGAATCAATAACAATAGGAAAAACACCCTAAATGCAAATAGCAAGAAATGCACTTAACTGTATTTTGGATGAATAATATAAGCACACTGCAGAAAGCATAACTAATTCAAATAACTTATAAGTACAATAAAGAATATGCTTTTGAAATCAGATGAGTTCAAGTGCATCCAAATAAAATAAATTTTTTTTTATTTTAGTTTATTCAGTACAGTTTCTATCCTTTATCCCATTCCAGCCCACCCACCCATCCCTCCCATTTCCAACCCCCCTAGGTTTGTCCATGTGTCCTCTATATTTGTTCCTGTAAACCCTTCCCTTCTCCCCTGAAATTCCCTCCCCTCTCCCCTCTGGTCACTGACTACCTGTCCTCTATTTCAGTGTCTTTTGTTATATTTTACTTGTTTCTTTGTTTTGTTGTTTAGGTTCCTGTTAAAGACGAGATCATGTGGTATTTGCACATATATTTTTTGACTCATCCCTTCAACTTGTTTCATCCCCACCTCCGACACCTGTCAGGCTGTTCTGTAATTTTCATGGTGCAAAGCACTTCTTCATTTATTGCCCATTCGTTTATATAGGATATATTTTGTTAAATTTTTCTTTGGCACTTGATGTTTTTCATGCCATGTTAAATTGCATTGCATTTAGTTTTATTTTAAAATTATTTTTGCTTGAAAATAAAAATGCCTTTAGTTCTATATAATAATATTTTATCTAATATTTTTCCCAAAGGTCTCAATGACTCCACTTCTAAATAAGGTCATCTTCACAGGTACAGGACATAAAAACTTTAATGTGTATTTTAAGGAATTACAATTCAACCCATAAGAGATATGTATATGTAAAAAAACCCCCTTAAACTGCACACCTTACAAAAATCTCACTCAAAATAAATTGTAAATATGAATGTAAAATGCTAAATAAACATTTAACAAAATCATTTAAAAATGTTCATGATCTCTTTTTATAAATTATTTATCGATGGTGTTCTATTTATTTTATATTGATTTTTAGAGAGAGAGACAAATTTGTTGTTTCATTATTTATGCATTCATTGGTTTCTTCTTGTATGTGCTATGACTGGGGAACAACCCCACAACCTTAATGTATCAGGATGATCCTCCAAACAACTGAGCAACCTGTCCAGGGCTTATAATCTTTCATTAGGCATATGATTCTTATATCACCAGAAGGATGAGAAGAAAAAGAATGATAAAATAGAGTTTGTCAATATGAAAATATTTTTCTGCAAGATATACTGTTAACAGAATGATAACAAACTTCAGGCTGGGAGTAAATACTTGCTTCATACATAGTTAACAAAGGACTTGTGTCTGGAATATATAAAAAATTCTTAAAACTCAACATAGGAAAATATGCATCTGCCTCCCAAAATAGACAAAAATTTCAGAGGTAGACTAACACAAATATATTCAACTGTTCTCTAACAAAGGAGCAAAGGTAATTCAACAAAGAAAGGACAGTCTTTTCAATTAATGGTGCTGAAACAACTGGACATCCACATGCAGAAAATAAATGTAAAAACAGACCTTAAACTTTCATAATGATAACTCAAAATTGATCGTAGAACTAAATGTAAAATTCAAAACTATAAAACTTCTAGAATGTACCATTTGAGAAAACCTGCGTGAACTTGGATTTAGCTATTACATCTTAGATATGATATTGAAAACATGATCCATGACAGAAAAAAATAAGTAGCACTTCATTAGAATGAAAAAATATCTTCTCTGAGAAACACACTGTTCAGAAAATGAAAAGATAAGCCACAGACTGAAAAAAAAATACTTCTAAAACATAAAACTGACAAAAGGCTTGTATCCAAAATATACAAAGAACACTTATAACTCAATTTAAAAATAGTTAAAAATTAGCAGAAGATCCAAACAGGTATGTTACCAATGAGGGTATAAGTATATGAAAAGAGGTTTAACATCATGTGCCATTAAGGAATTCTAAATGAAAACGAGATGCCCTCATACATCTATTAGAATAACTAATATCCCAAACACTGACAATAGCAAATGCTGGAAAGGATATGATGCAATGGGAATTCAGCATCTACTGCTGGTCATTTTATGATACAATCCAGCAACTGTATTTATTTAATGCATTGGCAATGCACAGCTACATAATAATCTGCACATAAGTGTTTACATCAGCTTTATTTATGTTGTCCAAAATTTGGAAGAAACCAAAATGTCTTTATTAAAATTTTTTATTGTTAACACTATTACAAATGTCCCTCATTTCCACCCCCTACCCCCATCCCCACCTGGCCTTTACTGCACTGTTTTCTGTGTCTATTGGCTTTGCATATACACACACGTGTTCTTCAGGTAATCTCTTCCAGTCCCCCTAACACCCCTCATGTCTGAGATCTGTCAGTCTGTTTCATGTATCCACGCCTGTGGTTTTATCTTGTTTGTCAGTTTATTTTGTTCATTTGATCCCGCATGTAAGTGACATCATATAGTATTTGGTTTTCTCCGGCTGGCTCCTGAAGGTATTATGCTAAGCAAAATAAGCCAGTCAGAGAAAAAGAAAATGTCTTTGATTAGAAGAATGGATAAACAAATTGTGTTACATCTTTATGATGATAAAATATTATTTGGCAATAAGTGAACTATCAAACCACAAACCCAATGGAAGAAACTTAGAGACATTTTTCTATATGATCCCAACTATATTACATTCAGGAGAAGGCAAAACTGTGGAGACCTTGAAAAGGTTGGTGGTTGCCAGAGAGTCAGGGGGAGGAGGGACGCACAGGTGGAGCATTGGGCATTTTTGGGAGAGTGATACTATTTTGATACTATAATCTTGGATACATGACATTATGCAATTTAAAAAACCCCAGAAAACTGTACAACACAAAAATGAACCCTAATGTAACTGGTGGGATTTAGTTAATAATAATGTATTGACTCATCAGTTATAACAAATATACTAGACTGATGCAGGATGTCACTAGGTGAACCTGTGAAGGGAAGAGGGAATATATGTGAACCTTCTATACTCTCTGCACAATTTTTTTGTAAACCTAAAACTGCTCTAAAAATAAAGGCTAATAATAAAATGTTTAGGAAAAAGAAAATAGAATAAAGATTTGAACAGATACCAAGAAGACATACAAATAGCAAATAAGATATAAAGATGCTTAGCATCCTTCACCATTACAAAAATTCAAATAAAGAAAATTTGAGATTCTACAAATAATAAAATAAAAATGAACGAAAAAGCAAAACTGACAATTCCAGGTGCTACAAGGAGGTGGAGCAACTGGATCTCTGGTACATTTCTAGTGGGAATGCACATGGTGTGGCCATTCTGGAAAGAGTAGCAGTTTCTTATAAAGTTCAAACAGCTCTTAAAATATGACCCAGTAACTCCATTTTAAGATATTTAACCACAGAAAAGTGAAAACTGATATTCACACAAACATACTTACTAAATGTAGCAGTTTTCTATATAATCACCCGAAGTGGAAATAACACAAATATTTTTCAGTTGGTAAATGAGCAAATTGAGATACACCTATTCAATGGAATAATATTCAGCAAATAATAGGAATGAAGTATTAATACCTGCATGAATAAACATCAAAGACTTACTCTGATAAAATAAGCCAGTCTCAAAAGATAACATACTATCTGGTTCTATTTATGTGATATCTTAGAAACTTCAAAAATATAGGGACAGAAATCTGATCAATTGCTGCCAGATTAGGTGTTTATAAAAGATTTGACTACAAAGGAATAGCATAAAAGAGTTTATTGGGAAAATGGAACTGTCCTGTATTCTGAATGTAGTAGGGCTATATAAGTTCATACACATGTTAAAATTCATAAGACTGTATTTTAAAAAGTCAATTTTACTTTACTTGCATTAAGAAAATGTCCCTGTAAAATATATAGGGTGGTGAAAAAAGACAGAAGTGAATCACTATTTCATATGGAAATGTTGAGAGTAAACATAAGGATGTCATATAGGTGACATTCAAGTACAGGAAGCTGAAAGATAAACTTGAAAACCTTTGTTTTCCTTGGAATATCATACTAAGTTATACAACAGAAAATTTCAGTCATTCATTTATTTAAAACTAATTTTATTTTCCTGCTTATCATTTTAAAAACAGTATAAAACCCAATGGTACAAAAGACTATCTAATGAAAAATTATTCTCTTTATATTTCTACCTTTGTCAAATATTTTAGAAATTTCAACACTATGATCATAAAAACTAGTTTCTTGTATTTTACACTGATATATGATTATATTACATAAGTGTGTATATACCATATATATATAAAGTTATATATTCTGGTATAGTTATATATATCTGGTACAAATATCTGGTAATTAAACATACCAGAAGCAACATTACACCATGATTTTGGGGAACCACTTATGAAAGACATAAAATGTTAGGGAGAACCACAGAAAATGGTAAGGAAAATAATTTGCTTTTTGTATGAGAGAATTCATGTCATGACTAGGTTGTTCAATCCACACTGACTTGCAGGGAATGTGATCCTCCTTGTACACGTGTGAAACCACAGTGAAGGTTATCATCAGGCTGTGCTGTTTAGGGCACTGGACAGATGGTTAAATGTCCTGAACCACTGGAGAAAAGCCTGAAAAAAGGTCTCAATGGCCCTTCAAAGGAACCTGGAGAAAAAGTGTGAATATGAGATTTATCTATCATATTATAGAATGAGATAAGCCCATCCTCATATTCTAGGAAAATGCACACTCTGGCCAGGCGCTCTTTCAGAACAAGCTTTGTTTCTAGAGAGGTGAGTTCCCAGTACTCATCCTTGTAAAACCTGATGGCCCAGAAACCATTCTGTGGTTTTATGGAAATCTTCCCCTCCCTAATTACATTGTTTCTACAGATTCCCAGGTCCCAGGCTTCACTGTGCTCGACTTCTACCTCCCAGTAGCACCTCCCTGAAGAGATGACGTGATGACCCAACACACAAGGAAGAGAGTAAAATCGCTGTGGGTTCTTAGGTAGATCTTGAGACTTCTTTCCCAAGGTTACACGTCTATTCCCTTCAGACAAGATGAGGGCAGGATGGGCTGTGTCTGGATCCAGAATAACATTCACTGCAAAGAAAATAACCCTTTTAATCTCTGAAAAGGATACAGTGATCTGGAAGTGTAGATATCTGTGTTAGCCTGAGATATCTTGGGGCTTCTGGGAGGTGTATGCGTCCCTGTGTGGAGTCTGCCATCTGCCACCTTCTTCTGAGACTGAGCCTCAACATAAGGAGTAGGATCAGAAGTGGAATCTTTCTTACACCATCAGGGAATGACTCACCAGCCTGGTGAAATTCTTTCCTCCAGTCTGGAAAGAATACAAATATGAATTATCAGAACGAGTATTTGAGTTTCCTGGCAGAAGAGCTAATTTCTTCTATTACTGTTTTTGCTAATATCCCAAAATTTTTTTGCAACCTTTTTGACCTGTAGTTTCCACTGCTTTTCTTATTAACTTCTCCCATAAGAATTAATTCCTTTAACTTATATTTTCTGTAGTCCAGACTACAGGCATTCCCAAGATAGAGTTTCCCTCTCCTTGAACAAACAAAAAAGTACATGTTGCCCATGAGCACCCCAAATTCATTTTCATGAGAGGGTGTGACTGACTTGTGGCCAATGAAATGTTCATAACAGAGATTCACATCATTTCTAGGCTTAAAAAAGAATAGTTTGTATAATTTTTTGTATAATAGTTTGTATTATTCTCATTCTACTTATAATGCTTCTCAACCTTCCCTAGGCTTCAATGCTGGAAGCAAAGGCACTAAAAATGGAGAAGAGGGAAGACTTAAAAAAACCTCTATGTCTCAGATTTACTGTTTATAAGAGAGTTGACCAGGAGAGTCACTAACCCTGGCATAGTCATAGTATAGTTTGTGTGAGTGACAAATATCAAACAGTTGTGTTAATCCACAAAAATATTGTCTAGTTTTTGTAAATATCAAAGTTAATTACACTGCTCAATGCAGAAAGTCCTAGCATAAAATGAAAATGAAGTACTGTTACAAACATTTTAAATGCATGGTTTTGGTTTAGGATTAGGCAGTAGATGTGACAAACATAAAACCGACTGCATACATAGATATCCATGACAGGCAGCAACTAAGCTTTTGTTAACACTGTGGCCTGTGCTGATGTGGAAAGCATACAATGTGCCCTACATAGACTGTAGACCTAAAGAAAGAGAACATTCATTGACTCTGTGATTGAAATTCTACTAAAAATCTATTTATTTTGAAATATTAATTCAACTTTCTTTAAATCATAAATGAAAATAAATGAAACATTATAAAAAATGGGCAACTTTCAGAGTTTGAAAGATGATTTTTTTCTCAACCAAGAGTCAGCAAACTATGGCCCATAAGCCAAATCCAGCCCACTGCTTGTTTTTATAAATCAAGTTTAATTAGAAGACAATGATGCTAATGGCTGCTTTTATATTTAAAAGGCACAGCTGAGTAATTGTTACAGAGACATATAGCCAAAATTTGTTGTATATCCCACAATATTTATAATCTGGTCTTTTATATAACAAGTATGAAAATGCTTTTATAAATCATCTTAAATAGAAGGATAAAATTAAAAAGTGCATTTTAGCACAAAAAATGTGCAATTTTTAAAAAATTAATTAATATATTTTATTGATTATGCTATTACAGTTGTCCCATTACCCCCTCTTCATTCCCCTCCACCCTGTACACCCTCTCCCACCCACGTTCCCCCGCTTTAGTTCATGTCCATGTGTCATAAGTTCTTTAGCTTCTACCTTTCTTCTACTATTCTTGTCCTCCCCCTGTCTATTTTCTATCTACCTTCATTGCTACTTATTCTCTGTACCTTTTCCCCCGTCTCTCCTCCTCCCACTCCCCTGTTGCTAACCCTGCATGTGATCTCCTTTCTGTGGTTCTGTCCCTGTTCTAGTTGTTTGCTTAGTTTCTTTTTGTTTTAGGTGTGGTTGTTCATAATTGTGAGTTTGTTGTCATTTTACTGTACATGTTTTTTATCTTCATTTTCTTAGATAAGTCCCTTTAATGTTTCATATAATAAGGGCTTGGTGATGATGAACTC